>OX344844.2:10264175-11472882 GCA_947037095.2 Nycteola revayana
ATCATTTTGCAAGGTTTTGTGTAAAGTATGATTTGTTCCTGGTCAGATGCTTAAAGATAACCATCTAGATCCTCATTCAGACATGTTCATCAAATTAATACTATATTAAGTTATAAGAAATACTTTTATAATCTATAAACAAGCATAAGTATAAATTCAAACAAGAAGCAGACCTTTGTACCCATAGTAGCTAACTGCAAGACAAAATTATCCTCGTACAAAAAATATATTGTGTGAAACTGATTTAGTTTATATTTATATCTTAATTTTAATACGTGAAGCAAATACTTTGTACCAGTTTATACGACAATAGGTATGAAGAATTAAAAAAAAATATTCCGTCCGTTAAATTACCAAAAAATATTGGACACGTATTTTTTTTTCGTTCTCAAACAAAAAATATATTTAACAATATTTTTTTGTAATATAACTGACGGACTTATTATATTTTTTTAGTCTTCACACCTATTGTGCGGATGAAGGAGTATGACATTTCACACACTTATAGTTTATATATATAAAGATTGACACTCCTTCTCTTTACCATAAGAAATTCTCTCAGCCATTAATAGTTCTTTTTTAATATACCATAATTTAAAAAAAACTTTTTTTTTTTATTAATATCGAATTTTGTTCACTTGACACTGACTAGTTAAAATCGCTCAGATTCTATCTGCAAAATACCTACTTAAATATATTATGTACACATTTTCACTTACGACTACACATATTTTCTTTTTTTAAACATCGGATAAATTAACACGGTTGCACTTAGCAATTAGAAGGCGTTAATTAAACTTAATGTCTACTATTGCCATTAAACGAAATTAGTTCTATGTGGTTTCAGCAATATGGCGAGGAATTAGGTATTAGTCGGGCTTTAATTAAAATACACATTTTATAAAACCGGCAAGGATAATGAAAGAAAAAAGATTTAGCAGATTTATTTTTACTTTAAGTCAATCAATGGTTACGCAGTTCATTTTTTTTTTTTTAATAATTGTACATTATGGACGGAGAGCTGACAACCGAAACGGCAAGGTAATTTGATCATTCATAAAAACGATTTATCAGCTTACCTGGAGCATTCTAAGCATAAAGACGTCGACCTGGCAGGATTCGCGTGGTGGATGTGGGAGTTATGGGGTGGGAAAAAATAAAAAAAAAAGGTAATGTGATCAAGATTACTTTTTATGCCAAATGGTTTGCATACCTCCCCAAAGCACACAAAAAGAGAGAGCACGGACGCCGTCGTCGCGTGTATCTCCTCCACGTGCTCTTTTTTATGCCCCTTAGCTCTTTCTCGAGCAAAATACAATTTAAAATATAAATTTTCAATTATTTTTTTCGACATGTTCCCACCACTATTATTGGCTGGCTTTTTTTTTCCTAGCTTCTGGGAATAATAAACTTTAAGCACAAAAAAAGCCAGCCTTGTTCTTATTACCTAAAATTAATTTTTTTTTTCCTCACTTTAATTAAGCCTGGCGATACCTTTCCACCAACCAAATGACGCCAGATTTTTTTTGTGTGCTTTGGGGAGGTAGGCAAACCATTTGGCATAAAAAGTAATCCTGATCACATTACCTTTTTTTTATTTTTTTCCCACCCCATAACTCCCACATCCACCACGCGAATCCTGCCAGGTCTTTATGCTTAGAATGCTCCAGGTAAGCTGATAAATCATTTTTATGAATGATCAAATTACCTTGCCTTTTCGGTTGTCAGCTCTTAGTCCATTATACACGTTGCGATTTCTGTTGTCAGCACTTATCCCTTTTATCACTGTTTGATCACATTTTTACATTGCGATGTCTTGTGTCAAGCGCTTTTAGGCCTCATTTACAGAGACACGACACAGAGACACATCTAAAATATGATTGTGCATGGGGCGTTTTTATTTACATATAATATGCAAATAAGACCGCGCCGCTGAACCCCACGCGCAACGCCCCGCGTCTCCAGGAACGCGGCCTCATTCTCTTCAAGACTGGAAAGTTGCGCGTGGCAGCCCGCATGTAAATTTTGAATACAATGCGTCTCTGTAAACGCCCTATATTTTAATTTGCGTTGAGATTCGCCGTCTAACGCCACGCGCTACCTACTGCGTCTCCGTAAATGAAGCCTCAGGGTCTACCCGTACGTACCTCAAGGTACATGTTAGACAATCCTAAGAGAGCTTTAGCATAGCATTAGTAAATAAGGCCAATGAGGTTGTTTTTATTTTATTTTATTAGGACATAAAACAGTTAAACGTTAAAATATAAATTAATTGTAAATAACGTTATTGATAACAGAGTAAACGTGTAACAGACACCAATGTCCGCGAAGTAGGTAAGTAGTATTATAAAGAAAAACAAATATTAAAAGCTTAAATTCTTCAGTTTGGCTATTGGATTATTTGGATTTATTATATATATCGGCGCAACCACATAAAATAAGCATAGCAACAACACTTCATTAATGATAAACACATAAATACAATTACTCGTCTCATCAAAATAAATAAATTGTGAATCAATGCATGATTTGATAGAAACACAAATATGTTCATAAAATACTAGACTAATAAATAAGTATTCAGGATCAAATTATGATTTGTAAATCGTTGAAATATTTGTAGAAATAATTATCTGTTCACATAGTTTGAAAATTATCAAACTAAATTGTTTACTGTTTGTGAGCCGCTCGTTTAGTATAAATACGGCCGGCGGACCGATTGCAATTCAGTCTCGCTCGAGCTGCCGGACTGTACGGAGCTCCTCAATTTACTGGAATAAAACTTGAAAACCATATTATGGAGTTTTGCTGTTACTATGGATCAACAACCCTCGATAGAGAACCATCCTGATGAATGTGACGTCAGCAATGATGACGTCACACCTTATTAAAAACAACGATGCTCGTCCTTCCTCGTCATCAGAAGTGGGACTCGAAGTGATCCTTGGAACTGCTTCATCACGACCTGTTGCGACTCAACCTTGGCTTCAAGCAATGGGGTCTACGCAACAGGGGCAACAGCCGATGATCAATGTACCTATGCCGAATACGTCCATGGGTGGGGTGCCACCTTAATTCTTCATGCACATGATGCAAATGAATCAGCAAATGTTCGAGCGTTTATGCAAGAGTTGTGGGAAGAGGGCGAACACGAAAAGTCGCTCATGATCAAAAAAAAAAAAATGCACCTCTCTAACATCCGAGGTCTGCACTCCGATCTCATACCGGTCCATCACCACCATGAGACCGAAAAACCACATCTGCTGTTCCTCATGGAGACGCAAATCAGATGTCCGGCTGACGCAGCATGCTTGCGCCGCCCGGGGTACACCCTGGAGCACAGTTTTAAGCCACTCGCTGGCGCCTGCGTGTGTGCTCGCGATGCCATCTGCTGTCGGTGTCTCCGTAACATTGAGGATTCCAGTTTCTCGCTTGGAGCAGATACTCTATGCTGGTGTCTATCAGTCGCACACCGACAACATGGGGACAACCAGGTTGTTTCACTATTTTTCGGACTCGGCTGAACTGGCTCAGCTCAGGTGCCCATCGGCGCAGCTTGTTGTTCTGGGGGACTTCAATGCCCACCACCAGGAGTGGCTGTGCCCATGCCGGAGCACCGGCCATGCTGGGGGATTGGCGTGTGCATTCGCACTGACGCTTGGTCCCTCCCAACTGGTGACTGGACTGACACGGGTGCCCGACATTGATGGCCATGCGGCCGGTTGCTTGGACCTTCTGCTGACAACTGATCCAGACCCATGTCAAGTCGCGGTTTCCTCGCCGTTGGGTGGCTCCGACCACTGTCTGGTGAAATCTGTGTCTGTCTGCTCGCCACCCGATCCCGATCTCAAGGGGACTAGGCGAGTATGGCGATACAAGTCAGCAGATTGGGATGGGATGCGGTATTTCTTCGCGTCTTACCCTTGGCTGCGCTTATGCTTCTCTTCAGACGACCCAACTTGCTGCGCGGAGGCTGTTTCTGGGGTGATATGCCAGACTATGGAATATTTCGTTCCATTTTCTGATGTCTCACTCCGAGACAAGGCCCGTTCATGGTTCGGCGCTGAGTGTGATAGTACTGAAGCACATAAGCTGCCAAGTCTTGCAAACGTGCGCTACGCAGGGCCCGCTTTAACAATTTTGGACGCATTGGAGCCACACTAGCATCTTACCCATCTGGGAGTAAAGCTTTTTGGTTTCTTGCCAAATCGGTCGAAGCCTATTTCTGTCGGTCCTCTTTTCCGCCACTGCAGGTGCCGAACGGTTCATTAGCTCACACCGCCAAGGAGAAAGCAGACTTATTTGCATCTCTATTTACTAAGAATTCACAACTAGATGCTGCTGGTAAAAGTCCGCCCAGGTTACCTCATTGGACTTCTACATTCGGCAAAAAGTGGTACTTAAACATTCTTTGCACTCTGGATGTGAATAAGGCTGGTGGTCCTGACGGCATTCCTCTCCAGGGTGGGGCGGTACTTCAAATCTTTCTATCTATCTTCAGATATTAGCTGGATGCTCTGGATGCATTGGGGCGTCGAGCGAAGAGTCATAGGCAATGGCTTACTTGTGGAGGCAAGTCTTCGGAGCCTCGAGTGGCCTGCCTATCGGTTTTTTATCGGTTACATTTCAGGGAGTGTGCGGAGGTTCTACATAACCTGATGTCCCCTTCACCCTTCCATCACCGGACGACTGGGTGCGGCGAGCGGTTTCACCCTTTTGTTGTTGACATTCCTTCGATACGCACGAGGCGATTTGCTTCCTCTTTCGTGGTGCGGACGGCTGAGGAGTGGAGTTCTCCTGCCGGGGTCAGTTTTTCCGGAGCGCTATGTTCTGGAGGTAAGCCTAAATTTAATCAGGTAACCGTATCGGCAGAAGATGAGCCACTACCATCACCTGAAATAGAAATAGAGCCCCGTACCAAGCACATCAAGTGACGGGTTGCCTCAGCAAAAACTACGAGATCAAAGTGAAGAAGATTCATTGCCACAATAAACTGTGAGTTGAACATATTTACAAAATATTACCTTGAATTTAACTCTTTTAGAACCTGTGTATAAACACCTTCAACCTAGTTCCATACTCCCAGTAGAGCCTCTGTGTACCACGGCGAACAGGACCGCCCAGAGCACAGCATCATTCCATCCCCTACGAGAATCTCCGAGAACCCTACGAGAACCTCCGAGAACCCTACGAGAACCCTACGAGAACCTCCGAGAACTCTACGAGAACCTCCGAGAACTCTTCGAGAACTTCCAAAACCTTACACACCTTATTAGCATTGATATTCCTAGACTAACATAGAAATGCATGTTTTTGCATAACAACAACAAGTTGCTCACAGATACCCAACTCAGAGAAAGTTATTTCTAGTATTGCAGATTTCGCGAAGAACCCTACGAGAACCTCCGAGAACCCTACGAGAACCTCCGAGAACTCTACGAGAACCTCCGAGAACTCGTCGAGAACTTCCAACACCTTATTAGCATTGATATTCCTAGACTTACACAGAAATTACTATCTGTAATAATAAAAATAATACTCCCAAATATTTATTCAGTTCTGTCTTTAAATAAATTATTTAATCTGTTTTTTAATGAAAACGTAAATAAAATTCGTATAAAGACAACCGATTGGTAAATTGTGAATACCAACTAAATAATAAAAGTAACTGGACCAAAACTTCTTGGACATGCCTATCTGAGTATGTTTCGCCGGATCGTCTCGATGAGGCCGCGTTGAAACCGGCAGTAGAATAACTCCACTGAGTTTGTTTCGCCGGATCTTCTCAGTTGGAGCGTATTGGATCCGGTGGTAGCACTAAAGCGCGTTCGTTGAGATACTTATGGTCCGTCTAAATAATAACATACTCAAAGGACAGAACTTAGATTTAATCATAGATGCAAAATAATAAAATAAAATTGTACAATTACGCGACGAGAATCAACGAGGCTGGTGCAGAGCGCGCACCGCCTGTCAGAATGGCCGTATCAACGCAACCACATAAAATAAGCATAGCAACAACACTTCATTAATGATAAACACATAAATACAATTACTCGTCTCATCAAAATAAATAAATTGTGAATCAATGCATGATTTGATAGAAACACAAATATGTTCATGAAATACTAGACTAATAAATAAGTATTCAGGATCAAATTATGATTTGTAAATCGTTGAAATATTTGTAGAAATAATTATCTGTTCACATAGTTTGAAAATTATCAAACTAAATTGTTTACTGTTTGTGAGCCGCTCGTTTAGCATAAATACGGCCGGCGGACCGATTGCAATTCAGTCTCGCTCGAGCTGCCGGACAGTACGGAGCTCCTCAATTTAGTGGAATAAACTTGAAAACCATATTATGGAGTTTTGCTGTTACTATGGATCAACAACCCTCGATAGAGAACCATCCTGATGAATGTGACGTCAGCAATGATGACGTCACACCTTATTAAAAACAACGATGCTCGTCCTTCCTCGTCATATATATTTGGATTTATTAAAATTAACCTTGCGATTATATAAATATATCTTATTCCCTACTCATGTGGTGGACGTGCAAATGTGTCTAAGTCACGAAGACGTGTTTTCCTTTAAAATGTCGTAAACATTAGGTATATTATGTTGTCAACTCTGATTTTTTTTTCGCTAACACGACCTAATAGGTTATTATGTAACATATTAGGTCAACCCTTGACATAATATTCGAAAGAGTATTAGTGGATACGTCCGACCGGAAAATTGCAATAAACTTACCTTTTTACGCTTATTTAACCTGCCGATAAACAGCTAGTGTAAGTGTTATTTCACACCTGCCTTAGAGGCCAAACAATAAAAGGAATATGTGAAATATCTCTTCTATTTTGCACTATTGGTAATATTACAAGTGTACTGTTTACGGGAAGGAATCGCTTGCACTTTATTTGTTTCGAGCGAATATCTGTATTTAGCCCCGACACATTTGATTTTACCAGGTGAAGTGATTCACCTGGCAAAAAGGCTTTTAAACTAAGCTATCTGTGCAATATGGCGTTTCCAACGAGAAACGTTTACATAGGCCGGTGTGTATGAAAAATCTTCTTATTAAAAATATCCGTTTCACTATGACGTTTACGGCAATAAGTAAATCTTGAGATAACTACGACTTATCTTTAGTGGCCAGAATGCCCCGCGTCCGTAAACGAGACCTAACTCGTTTACGGAGACGCGTGGCGTCGAGCGGGGCGTCGCGAGGGGCGTCGCGAGGGGCGACACGCGGGGCGACGCGCGGGGCGACGCGCGGGGCGACGCGCGGCGCGATGTGCGGCGCGACCCGCATTGTAATCAAACATATTATGGCGTTGTATGAGTGCGAGTGAGACGCGAGACGCTCTGCGTCTCCGTAAACAAGACGTAAGTGCGGCTTTTGCAATCGCTGGATTAAAATTATCATAGGAGTGAATAAAAATTTTACCAGTACTTCCATACCAAATCGCTATTTTTTTTCTTTGATCATTTTGTTTCGACGATAGAAAAAACGGCCCTTATTTAAATTTAATCAAACATTCCCATCTGATTATGTTCTTGGTCTCTGCCTAGACATAAGGTAAAGTACTAAACATTGATCACAGTGGTTGACGCCACTCGTCACTTCTCGTTTTACTGGATACCTCAAACTAAGGTTGCCCATTCAAAGTTATTTTGTATATTGGAACAAATAGATGCAAGAATTATTTAAAAAAAAATTAATACTTTGAGAAACGTAGAATTCTTTAATTCTCGATGTATAATGTGCAATAATTTATTTTATTATTGCACATTTTTTCATTAAGTTATCCTAATTGATAGTCATTAAGTTTATTGTTTTGTTCCTACAACGGATATAAAGAGTTAAAAGGCATATTATTTATGACTAGTTGTTTAAAATTTGAATTTATGAATGTCAATATTGCATTTAAAACTGATTCTGTGCTATTAGTAACTGTGATCTCAATAAATGATAATATTAAGTTAAAAAAATGCATTTCTATTATTGCGTACGAATGCACTCCATTATGTACGAATGTTACCTACACTATGTACGAAGCTACCCCTATGTAGTAAGCCTTCGTAAATTTTACCATTTTTTGAAAAATGCTCTATAGTTTGGTAATGTTAGTATGTAATCAAAACTCAACACAGCATATTAGATACATAAGTTATATAAAAGCAGCAAAACTAGTTTAAAATTGTGTTAGGTTACGTTATAAAAACGCTTGGAAAAAAAAGTGTACGAATCCTACCTGCTATCCCCTACAGCCATTGAATCTACATTAACCTTCTTAAGGTTAACTTAACTAACTATAAACATACACATTTGGCGTCTATTATCTCTTTAAAAAATTTGTAATTGGTTATTCAACTACTAAAAGAAAAACTAAAATCTTGACATTCCTTATTCTTTGCCTCTTATGTCAATTCTTAATACACGCTTTTAATTAAAACCCATTAATAAAAAAATAAAAACTTAGGGTCACCACGCGTTTTCTCTTATTTGGTACCTACAGTTTTGTGGGAACATCTATATAAAATAGCTTTATAATGGTAAAAATAATTTGACCGATAGGTCCATCGTTTTTGAGTTTAATCAAACAATAATTCGTAACTTCTCTCTTTATAACCACTACACAGTGACCACTCTATCTGACCCGTCGGAGAAGAGTGCGCCCGCGAACGCGATGCGTCCCCCCTCGTCCTCCTGACCCTTAGTTTGCAAAGAACCATTCGATGCCCTCGTAGACCCGAAGTCCGAGAGGCCCGCGATCTGTAAAGTAGACCGACAGTTGCACAAAACCCCCTTAAATACTACATATTACTTGTAGTCCTCCCTCAATCTCATCGCCAGGGACCGCCTTGAGCCGATGTCCAAACCCCACAGGGGGCGCCCTATTGCGCAGGTTGCTTAGTTTGTAGTTTTGTAACCATTTATTACGGCGCTCTGCTCGCCTTTATGCCCGGTGAAGTAGAAAAGCCTCGTAACTAAATACGTTAGTCCGTACGAAAAAAAAAAATCTCTTTATAATATTAAAATATATAGACACTTTTTGCAGCAACCCTAAGACAAACAAACGGTTAGGTCTACCCCACATTAAGACTGAAGACACTCTCAAATTGCAATCTATGGCAAACTATCGACTCTTGGGTGAAGTGATCTATTTCTCAATTTTGTTTGCGATAATGGTATTTATTGCGATAACATTTGTACCTCAGCAATGTATGTCAATGTATATATACTATAATACTAGCTATCTAGCGATGTTTCACTGGCATGGTTCCCGTTCCCGTGGGAACATCGTCTATAAAAATATATAGCCTACCAGACTTACAAATAATTTGCTTTCTATTCGTAAAAAACCTGCAAAGTGCGTGTCGGACTCGCACACGAAGGGTTCCTTACCATTTTCAAGTGCCTGCCTGCTGCCGTTATTGATAACGTTTGTGAGTTAGTAAGGTTATAGGGGGTATTTTTTGGATTTACTAAGCCGATTTAGATTTTTAGGTTTCCGTACCTGAAGGGTAAAAACGGGACCCTATTACTAACACTTCGCTATTTGTCTGTATGTCTGTCACCAGACTGTATCTCAGAACCGCGATAGCTAGACAGTCGAAATTTTCACAGATGATGTATTTCTATTGCCGGTACTTAAACAAATACTTAAAATAAAATAAAATGAATATTAAAGGGGCCTCTCATACAACAAACTTTTTTTTGCCCTTTTTTGCTCGATATCAATAAAGGCAAACAGGTAGACGCTTGAAAATGGTACACAACCCTTCGTGCGCGCGTCCGACTCGCACTTGACCAGTTTTTTTTTTGCTCATTGGACTAATTAACCGTAAGAAAAGTCTGTTTAAATAAATTTACCCTGAGGGTTACAATTTAAATTTATAAATAATTATTGCGAAATTCTATTCCACAAAATTTATATTAACAAAACAAACATTGAAAAACATTACATGATTATAATGTAAAAAGGAATTTTTCGATTTATTTTTATTTAAAATGGTTTGTTATACAAATTTGAATCAATTGTTAAGAATAAAACGAGCTGTAATCAATTCTATGTTTTTATTACATTCATTAAACAGAAAGCAAGGCCAAACGGATATTTTTTATAATATTTGAACAAATGGAAATATATAACGTTAAGTAAAACAAACCAGTAAAACAATTTGAAACTGGAAAAAGGAAGAAAGGCATTAATTATACATTTAAATATAAGAATAGGCGATACATAAATATATTGGAATTCTTCTTAAATAAAATTGTTAGTTTTATGTGTGTGTTTTCAGTATGTAGCATTTATATGAAATTAGCTGCGCCCCGCGGTGTTACCCGCGTTACTCTGCTCCAGTGGGACGGAGAGTGATGTTTTGTAGCCTATATCCAGCGTATAACTTATCCCGGTGCAAAATTTCAGCCAATTCCGTTCAGTAGTGTTGGCGTATAAGAGTAACAAACATCCATCCATCCATCCATACTTACAAACTTTCGCGTTTATAATATTATAATATAATTAAAGGTAGGATGTATTTAATATGGCACGTGTATACGTGCTAGATGTATATATCTAAAGTAAATACCAGCAGGTATATACTTTGCACAGCAGATAAGCATATCCAGGCATTAATGGAGGTAATGCTAAATAATGCTGCCAGTATGATGCTTACGAAGTATTGTGGGATGCAGCAACAAATTTGAAAAATTGTTCCGTCGCATCGATCCACTGATATGTGGAAAGTAATTGGGGATTGGAATATAAGTTGCAAATGTTGCAATAACGAATAATTAAGGCGGAAACATATTGTTAAAACGCGACGCGACCTGATGAAACGCGACGCGTGTTGAGTCGAAACAAATGTATTGTTTTCTATAGACCAGAATCACACTATGAACACCCGACACGATGCCACGCGCGCACTGACACACAGTGCATATCAAGTGTCGACACGTGGCGTCGCGTCGCGTTTTAATAATGTGTTTGCGCCTTAAACCATAACAGCTCCTTGGTGGCACGTCCAGTAAATCTACTTTAAACAATTTATAAGCGATACATACTTCTATACGCGGTATGATTAAATACGGTGAAATACATATAATACTTTTTTTAAATTTTTTCAGAAATGACGATAAACTGTTTTTAGAGTATATTAGAAATATATCAAAGCTACTAACTCAAAACTCGTACTTTTTGAGTTAGCGGAGTCTTCATCTAGGTGTGCGATATATGTCACAATGCAGGGTAATCTCAATAGATATAATGATTTAAAATGAAGTTGTAATTTATTTTCACTATCCTTTAAAATGAGTCTTGCGCTGTTATAATATAAAGCACTCCGCAGATCATTTATACCTATTTGTGAGAATACACAAGATATCTCAACGTCTTATGTGAACATAAAATGTAAAAATATATACTTTACATTGTACACGTAGCTTTTGTAAAACGATGTTGATGAGATACTAGCAGTGGTGCCATAAAAGTGAGACATTTGTTTAGATTTCCGGAGTTTAAAAGCTAGTATTGAAGAAGAGTTGCCTACCTACATACAGTAGTCAATACAGTAGTTTTTGAAAAACACACACAAGATCGTCATATTAGGTTTGTCTTTGACTTACAGAATCAAGATCTTGTATTATGTCTGTCTGTGACCAGATCCATATCCATTACAGCGCAATTTTTCTGTGGACTTAGAAAATTGAGAATAAAGAAACATTCTCAAATTTCCTTAAAACAATAAATTTAGACTTAGTTTTATAGTAGAATCTATTTGGCCTAAGCCTAGTAGGAATAAGATTAAGATTTACTTTTGAGTATACGTAACAGTACATAAAGTGAGCGAAATAATTTATTTTATAATCTAATATTAATTGTGGAAATTGATTTCCGCATCTCTACTATCTAGATTAAAATATCCGACAATATTTTGCTCAACAATGTGTTTAAATGATGAGACTCCTATTTTCACCGCCCTTCCTTCTCTTCTTCGCTAAACTTTTACACAATATGAGAAAGCACATTCAAGTAGTATGCGGAATAAACACTTGCTGTCTTGTCATTCTAATCTAGATCCAAAATTGCGTCAGTCATATAAGTAGTTGTACCATGGAATGAGAGAGAATAAGCTGTAAACTTGAATGAACTTTGGCGTTCTAAAAGTTGTATAAAATCTTATTTCCGTTTTTTTTATATATCTGACTCATAATGATTTCAATGCCCAAATGGCATTGAAATCATTATGAGTCAGATTGTTTATAAAAAAATCTTAGAAATAAAAAATTCTACAACATTTATTATTTTAAAGTAATACAGCGATCCACGTAATTACCAACAAATCAGCCTTATATCAGTAGAGAACTCGGGGCTTAATTAAAAAAAAAACTACGTAAGTAGAATTGATCTGTCTAGCTATACTTTCTTAAGATTCACTTGAGATTGTAAACTATAATTTAAATTTAATAAATGCTTAACAAAATATTATTATGACAAAAAATAGCAAAGAAAGAAGGCATGGAATCACTCAAACCAAGAAATAGTAAGAACAGAATACAGAATAAAAGTCGACAGTGAAGACATTATACTTTATTTACTATCAGAATACCAAATGCCCTTAAGCCAGTAGATGGCTACTAAGACTCTATCTTTCTATTCCTTAAAGTGTTTCTAAATTGGTTTAGAACCAAATCAGGGCCGAAAATCCTTGAAAAAATCCTAGAGCTTTCAATACAGCAGACATAGAAGCGATTCAAACACGAATTATCTAATAGTTTATTTACACTTTCCTTTTATCTCGAGCAGCCTAAACAAATCGACGTGAAACAATTTGAACATAGCCGCATGGCTCTGTTAGTGTTTATTGCTCGTTAAAGATGGTTTCGATGACTGTAGCTTTGATTTCAATAGATTGATTGAAACGTTGTTACTTTAGTAAATAGCAAACGTGTCAATAATTCAAAAAAGAATTCTTTAAAGTTGAGGAAAGAGGTATGTAGCAACTTTTTGATAACACCAAGGAAAAATGGTAGTTAAATTGGATTGTATAAGAGATGAGAAGAAATTTTAATATAATTTACAGAGAAATATATTTTTTATGACACCATCATCATCAGCCCGCATAAAGTCCACTGCTGAACATATGCACGTACATTCGCAGTATTATGTTGCAACACACAAGGACGCTACAGTCCGTTCCCTGGCATACTCTGGTTAAAGATGATGTCATAACGATCGGGACCAACGGCTTAACGTGTTTTCCAAAGCACGGAGGGTAGGACTAACCAGAGCCGGAATTAAATTTGAATATGATTAGAATTCACACAATGATTTCTTGTTTGGTGTGGGAATCGAACCTACAACCTGAAAGACTCATACCGCTAAGTGCCAAATTTGCAAAAATGTAGGTCAAGTTCATTGCTGCTAATACTCACATTCTGTAAATAACGTATGTATTTTTTTTATTTGTTCAGTTTGTCGCTCACCCTAACGTGCAACAGTTACTAGGAGCTATATGGTATGAAGGATTACCGGGCTTTAAGAGGAAAAATATCGTTGGACAGTGTATACAAGTAAGTACTAAGCATAAAATAATTCTAGACCCACTTACCCAAAAAACCTGATATCATCACAACATTTACCCGTCAACGAACCCCATGGCTTTTACCTTAAGGCTATAGAATTTTCTAAAGAATACTATTGATTATCATAAACAAACGATCTGTGTTTTTTTTTATGTATCCATACGGTAATAATTGGACCCTTTTCATACTAAAACTCTAGTCTGGGGATCTCATAGCAATACAGTTAATTTTTTTGACAACAAATACCAAAAACAGAATAAAATACCTACATATTTAACCGGGGCTTCCATAAATCAAACGTGATTTTTTGCCGTTTTTGTTTTTACTATCATTGTAAAAATAATGGTACGGAAGCCTTCGTGCCCGAGTCAGATTCGCAGTTCGACGATATTTGTATTAACTTTGTATTATTTGTCTCAGGTGGCAAAACTAGGTGTAATGTTCCCAGTATACTGCACGATTTACATGCTGGCTCCCAACTCCGAGTACGGTCGATTTATGAAAAAACCATTCGTCAAGTTCATCTGCCATAGCTCCTCTTACATGCTGTTTTTGAGTAAGTACAATATATCATTATCATATAACATCATCATAACCTACAATCTACTGGTCCACAGCTGGACATAGTCTGAGAATATTTTCTTACCGTAGTCATCCTCATCATCAGCCGGTATAATTTTCTCAACATAGGCATTTACCAAAGTTACAACTCTTAGCAGGCTGGTTGGCTGCTGTGTCATCATGTAGGTACTTTATTTGATACTAACGACTTTGACCGACTTTTTATGTCACTATGACAGCCGTTAATTCTTTAAGGGTCTTTTCCCAGTTCGCTACTAGCTGTGTTTAACTGCACATAATAGTATACTCATAAACGTATTCATATAGTTTCACAATGTGTTAACCTATCTCCTTGGTTTGACTGTACATATACAGATAAACGCTGCCACCCGTTTCTTGGTATACGATTGTCATTGATGCTATTTTGACAATGGGGACCAATGCAATGGTTAAACTTGCCGTAAGACAAGTTAAACCGTTGCAGCAGAGACTAAACTTCGTGCATCGGACAAACAAAGCACAAAGTTTAGTCTCTCAACCAACCAAATACGTCCACAAACCTTTGGTTATACTATTTTTCTTTAAACATGTGACTTATACTACTATGCCACAGAGGTTGTCACAACTATACCTGATTTATTCAATCTTGATCCATAATAGATTATTATGAGAATTTTTAAGAAGCTTAATATAGGTACTGAATTATAAAACAAGAAAAAGTGGCCATTAAAAATTCACTTGCAATAAATAAAAGCATGGGGATTATCAGCAAAATAATCCCCATGTTTCAGCCATATTGTGCAAAATGTAAACAAGAGAAAATATGTCCTTTGAGGAAAAGGGTTTCAAGATTATCTTGTGTATGTCACTGCTAATAACTTTGTGCTATCGCTTCCGTATGCCTGACAGCCCTTTTAGATAAGAGGCTAAGCGATTCGAATAGGATAATTTTTATAGTCAATGCCAACAACCAAACATTTATTGTACTGAAATCGTATGATTTATTTTCATTTGTCCATCCGGATAAACGAAAAGAATGTGTATCCAAAAAAACAACTATTATCACTATTTTGCTTATATCATAATAACGCCATATATACCTAACGCCTACAGCATCAGTACTGCTTTATGCCATAGTCCAAAGTCAGCACGCTTTGTGACCGCAATATTATTTATAATTTATACACAAGTAAACTCTGCTGCCCCATACCTGGTATACCATTTTCATGTATGATTCCAATCGGGATCAAGGGTTTAACGTGCTTTCCGAGGCATTGGGCTCCTAATCAACCAGTTCACAAAATAAATATTTAGTTTTTTACAAAGATTTTTGTCCAAACCTCCAAATATTTTTAGTAAAAAGTAATGTATATAATTGATATTCTTACTACACATTTCAAGCTTAATTAAAAAATAATAAAAACCGTGCCTAATTATCCTTTTTAATTTTTGTAAAATACTCGCGAAATGCCGTTACCCTACGGCTAAACTGTGTCAGTTTTGAAGCCAGAAAAATGTTTTTAAATCTAAGAATAACTTCAAAGACGAAACAGTTCATTGTGAGAACAGGTTATGATGTTATTCTTGATTACATCATAAAATTATATCGACAATAAATCTTAGGTATTTCGTTGTTTGTTCTTAGAAAAATGACTCCACTGTAGCAAAGAATAGTAAATCTAGATTCTGTATAATATAAGAAAACCAATTCGTACAGATTTTATTAGAATATTCATTTGACTCAAATGTATAAACTTTGTCATAGCTTTCTTTGTGACACACATATATTTACATAAAAGAAAGACACATTTAGTGTCTGTGTCAACGTTAGTCTAGTAGTAATATGTTTGGCCGTAAATAGTACCGAGTCAATTTCCGGTCGTTTCGAAAAAAAAGTGTCAAAAAAAACTCGATAAAAATCTAAGTACCAGACCGAAGTCAAGATGTTGATGATACCTGTCCCTGAACATGTCCCTCGGAGAGCACGTTAAGCCGTTAGTCCCAAATGTTATAACATCATCTAATAATAATCGTATATCAAGTAACGGGCAGCAGCGTTTCCTTGAGTGGTACAACATAATACTGCGGACACCAATCCGCCTGCCAAGCGTGGTGACTATAGCAAATACCCTCCCTCGGGAGAAGGCAGGTCCCATGTTCAGCAGTGGATGTTATACGGACTGATGACGATGATGATGGTGAATACAATTAACCTTCTATATAGGGTGTGTTTAGGTATCGGTCACTAATTCCAGTCACCCTATATATGTAAATTACTAGATAATATATAATATATAATTAAGTAGAAGTAAATGCATTGTTTCGCCACAAATACAATTTATTTCTACAGGTCTCCTCTCCTTTGCTTCTCAACGTGCGGATTATTTAGTCCTGGAATGGTCTGGTATCGATTGGTTGGAAGACATGGTAGACAATTGGAAGAAACACGAACGAGGATCTACGCCGAGGATAATAGAGTTCGCCGTCATCATCTACATAGCAAGTAAATTTGCGTTGGTTGGCATGCAACTTATTTCTTCTGTTCTATGAGGCTTTTTGGTCAACAACAATATTTTTATCTTCTTCTTCAATAATGTAATCGGCAACATCTTTATTGTAAAAAAAATAAACATGAGCAGTCCTATAGCACGCTAGATGTACATTCACGTTCCTAATGCTCGCAATGTATTTGACCACAAAGAAATTTGATGAATTACCTAGATATTATAAAATTTAAGAGTAAAAGTATTGTCTACTATATTTTTATGTTTATGTTCATATATTATTTTGGGAGATTCCCTAATGTTATTGCATGTTTTTTCATACGCTTATTTTTTAATTGTTATGATATCTTGTATAAATATATTCAATCTTCTAAATATCTGCATGTCTTGTATAATATTTTGAACACAAACATATGTTTCGACTAATTCAATTTCAGAACTTCATAAATGACTTCAAATGTACCTAATACACATTTCAAACTACAGGTCTAATTTGGGCTGAGATAAGATCTCTTTGGACGGGTGGCATTACGGAATACATAAGCGACTTATGGAATATAGTCGATTTCATCACTAATGTGTTCTATATCGCCTGGATTAGTTTGCGTGTCTCTTCTTGGTATATCGTTCAAGTAAGTACAATATTATAATTAAGTACGGTATTCTGATAACTATGCTATAAAGTCAAGATCAAAAGAATCATTTTTAGAATTGAGGCTTGACAATATTCTTTTCCTTCAACATAAGTAGTAATATTACGTAGGAGATATTTTGAATAGCTAGGTAAAACATTTTAGGAAAATCCAAATTCAATGAAACATTGCCCAATATTTTGATTCCTAATTTATATAATTTTGTCCCTATATCTATTGTGTTGTCATATTTATCTTAAAAGGCATTAACGTATAAAATAAAAACTGCTAAATTAAATACACTAGCAGCATTGGTCCGTTGAATGATAATGCTTATATTCGACATATTATTATTGCATTTATTTTGGCTTCATTTCGAAGGTAATATCGCTTCTAAAAGTAAAATTTTTATATTTGCCAATTTTGCAGCGTGATTACAACAAAGGAATGGATCCATGGTACCCTCGAGAGCGTTGGGACTCTTACGACCCCATGCTGCTCTCTGAAGGAGCTTTTGCTGCTGGAATGATATTCTCCTTCCTCAAGCTTGTTCACATCTTCTCCATCAACCCTTACCTCGGACCACTACAGGTGTCGCTAGGAAGAATGATCCTGGATATTCTCAAATTCTTCTTTGTGTATATGCTGGTGCTGTTTGCTTTTGGATGTGGTGAGTATTATTATACAATCATCGCCTGTTTTAACTCAAAATTATTATTTTTTACGCGTAGCGTAACCTAATTTGCCGTCAGTGACAGTAACGCTCGCAGCAAAGGCGCACATGTTTAAATATAAATTTATTTAAACGTGACGCCGTATTTTATTTCGATTTTATTTACTCCATATAATTTTGCCGCCACTTTTTATCCACAATCTAAGAATATCCTTTCTTATCGAATGTCATATAGAGAATAGACTCTCCAAGTTTCAGGTCTCGACGATCAGTAGTTTAGGCTGTGCGTTGATCCGTCAGTCAATCAAAACAAAGCTTTTTAATACTAATATTATAAAGAGGTAAATTTTGTGAGTTTCTGACGTTGTAGGGAGTAATCTCTGAACCGATTTTGAAAATTGTTTTACTAATATCGATAGCCACGTCAATTGTTAATGTCACAGGCTATATTTTAAGTTAAAGTTTCCACGGGAACGGGATCTACGCGGGTAAAACCGTGCGGGGCAGCTAGTTTTTAATATAAATTATGCCCTTATATACCGGATATATATATTGTATGGTTTTTTATAAATATTGATAATACTAGTTTGAAAATAAGTTCTTTATAGTTTGAACCCATATACAAGACAGTGGCATCTCTAATACCGTTATGTTGTTCCTCTACTGATCATATGCTTCTCTCAATGATGATTATTAATAATATCATATTTAATAGACAAAACTAAATGAAATGGCTAATATGTTTTGCTGTCTGTTACCTTATTTCAAGAATTTCTTCTATATTTTATATGACTTCAGTGTTATCTTGCATCGGACTTTATAATAAATTTGTTTTGTTTAGGTTTAAATCAATTGATGTGGTACTACGCGGAACTGGAGAAAAATAAATGTTATCATCTTCCTAACGGATTTCCTGATTTTGATGGACAAGAACGCGCTTGTACTATCTGGAGACGATATGCGAAGTGAGTAAAAATAATACACCATGGTTGTCAGTAAAAATGATCTATTTACATTTTTGAGATCGGCTTTGTTTTACCAGTTATTCTACATCAAAACATATCAAATAGAGAACAGATTTGTATGTTTCTTTGTGCCTCACGGATAAAGTCATTAATAAAAGCTGCAATAACACAATCACAGAGTAACATAAGCAATTTAATTTTTATGAAAGGTTCCTAAAGGAAAATGTAGTTAGGTGTGTGGAAGGTCGAGTTTGTTTGCAATATTTAATCCATAACGTGTTCGCTATAGTTCATTAATGTTTCATTAATAAGAATCAGGAATAATTAATGTTTATCTGTATTGTTTTATTTATTCATTAAATTTCATTCCAGTTTATTCGAAACATCGCAGTCTCTCTTCTGGGCATCCTTTGGTTTAGTAGATTTGACTACATTTGAGCTAACAGGCATCAAAAGCTTCACCAGATTCTGGGCTCTCCTAACATTCGGGTCATACTCGGTGATCAACATCATCGTTCTGCTGAATATGCTGATTGCCATGATGTCGAACTCCTATCAAATCATTTCTGTAAGTTTACCAAACTTTACTTTGTTTCTTATTCAGAATTTTGTAACGTCTAAATAACGTCACTTCATTTTTATTAAAAAAATACTAAATAATAGATATGAAAAACTGTCTCACTTGCATTTTATTGTGAACGTTGCGTTAGTTGATACTGGATATATCAATAACGGAACGTTCCAGTTAATATATTCATGAGAAATGTAATTATGATTTATACAATTAATTAAAATTTGAAATAGTGGGTACCAGAACGAGATGCGGCCGTAGCCCAGCTAGGCTAGGCTAGGGGCGTCGGACTTGTGATCTTGTGGTCACCAGTCCGATCCCCACCCATTTCACTACCGACGTGAACCCACTCATAACACAAGCATTTTAGCTTAGCACGAGGGGTTTACAAGAATACTAGTAGAATCCAAAAGTCTATAATAATAATCTTATCTAAATATAAATCTTTCTAAAAAAAAAGAGAACCTTAATAATGTTACCCTGAATTACTTCCAATCGCAGCCATCAAAGGTCGCCGGAGCTAGTGAAAGGGCTGGTAGGATTAGGGTGGCTAGTGCTGTACTCAACTGGCACTAGCTTCTTTTTATTTTGACCCCTATGCCACTAAACATCAGGTAGATAAAAGTCATTAGTCCGGTCAAAAATGAAAAAAAAAACAAAATGTGGCGCTGCTCCGTGTAAATATTACATTCGCGAATTGCGCGGCTTTAGCCGCTGCCCGGATTCCGCTATGAGTACTGAAACTCTCATAGCCAATGAAGTTCTGGCATTTATTAAACATGCCATCGACTACATGGACGAGGTCAGCATCTTGCAGATCTGCAAGTCATCTTTTAAGGAGGATGAGATTAGCAGTGCCAAGTTGCTGCTGTTCACGACGCTCGGCAAACTCAGCCAGATGCCGTCTCGGCGAAGGGATGGCACCGAGAAGAGTATCCAGGACATCGTTACGCTGATGAAGGAGACCGATCCGGACGACGTGCCTGAATTTGTGGCGAAGGATCTGCACAAGCTGCCTCCCGTCACGTTCGACCACGTAGATGTCACCAGGCTGCTGAAGGATATCACACTCCTGAAGCAAAGCCAGGTCGAGATGCAGCATCAGCTGGAGGTGTCCAACAACACCGTCAGTGAACTACGGGCAGAAGTAGTGTTATTGCGCAATGCAATTTCTGCAAGTAGGTCACCTATCGACGCCGCAAATGTGAACACGCGTCGCGGGGCACAAAACGCCTCCATCTGCAGTTTCGAGTCGGCGGGCTCGAATGCGTCACCAGCTGCCGAGAATGCATGCGTTGCAACGTGTGCCGCGGCCGGCCCTGCCTTGACACCGGTGGAGACGACGACATGTGTAGGTTCAGCGACCCCGAAACGAGCCTATGCAGCAATAGTAGCCGCCGTTAAAAAGCCTGTTGAGCCACTAAACTCACAGGTTAAAATAGCGGACAAAGTGAAAGGGGGTAAACGGAGCCTGCCAAAACCAAAACAGGTTCTGAAAAGGCAGGCTCCAGTGAAGGACACGGGCGACAGCGATGGTTTCATCAAGGTGGAGAAGAGGATGAAGAAGAAGCCTCCTTGTCGAAACCAGTGTGGTACTGCGCTGGCAGGACCCAACACGCTGTTGCGTCCAGCCGTACCGACAACGCTGATGTACGTGTCAAGACTGCATCATTCCACGAAAGTTGAAGAGGTCGTGGAGTACATGCGGGTGAAGACCAACTGGACTTTGAGGGTCGAGATGTTGGAGCCGCGTCACAAAACGAACTTCAAGTCGTTCGTGGTGCGTGTTCCGACGCAGTATCTCGAGAAGTGCCTCAAAGAAGAGTTTTGGCCGAAAGGTGTTATGTTCCGCCGGTTTCGTGGCCAGCTACGTGACACCAGTCAGCGAAACACGACGCCGACACTTCGTGTACATTAGTATTAAGTTTTTGTTTATTAAAATATGTATTAGTTTATTACTTTTAAGATTATTGTATGTATTTTTTTCTATGGGCCTCCGATGCCTGAAATAAAATTATTATTATTATTATTATAATTATGTCTATTTGGCTTCAGAAAATTTTCATGATTATCATATTTTCAGGAACGTGCCGATACGGAATGGAAGTTTGCTCGCAGCAACCTCTGGATGTCCTACTTCGAAGATGGTGATACTGTGCCGCCTCCTTTCAACATCATTCCTACACCGAAGCATCTCTACTGCTGGATCAAACGGTGTTGCGCTAATAGCGATCGTGGATCTATTATTGTACGATTCCAATTCATCTGTATACATTTATCTCTGATAGATGATTAATTCTGTATATAAGTTAAAATCTATACCTACATATAATAAAACTATACAGGTCGAATATCTGTACGAAAAAACGCTAAAAATCGATATGTTGGATGTAAGCAGTAAAATAGAACACATCTTTTTTTTATATCTGTCTGTTTGTACGGGCTTATCTCCGAAACTGTTGAACTGATTTGAAATGAAATGGTGGTACCTAACATCCCCGGTCAACATTTAAAATGCTTTTAATCTTTGAAAATTAATGAGTTTCCGTGGGATAGTTAAAAAACCGAAGGAATAACAAACATCTTTGCTACCGTCGAGATAAGGTTCATTTTTCTTATTCAGAACAAATCCCGTGAGAAAGCCCGTCAAGAACACGAGGCAGTAATGAGAGTACTAGTACGCCGATACGTCACAGCTGAACAGAGGGCCAGAGATGAAGTGGGAGTAACAGAAGATGATGTCATGGAGATCAGACAGGATATCTCGACACTGAGATACGAGCTGATAGACATACTGCATAACAATGGCATGAAGACGCCGAGGGTTAGCATGCAGGAAGCAACTGGTAAGCTGGTTTAGATAACATAATAACAAAGTAAAATTTGATTTCTAATATCAACGCTTTTGAAGAGTTTCATACCCAAAGGGTTAACCCTTCCTCATTAGGTACTAAAAGTTCACTGTCTGACATCAGGTACTAATGAATTTACCTATACAAAGTGTAACGGAAAGGGTATATACATAGAAAGAGCAAGGCTTCTTTAGATCATAACAAACGATATGGCAAGGGTTTCAACTCAAAATAAAATAAAAAATAAAGTCAGTATTATTTAGCAAACAAAAAATATTCAGAAATACCAGGAGTAAGAGATTTATTTTTACTTGCAAATAGTTCGTTGACATCGATCAGCTGATTGAGTGCTAGTGATGTATTTATTTCTATTTGAAAATATCTTTTAGTTTAGTTTAGTTTGGTTTCTGGTATCTATGAATTTTAAAAAATTATTACTTCCGGACTTGTAGAGATAGGATTAAATAACCCTTGCCATATCGTTTGTTATGATCCAAAAAAGCCTTGCTCTTCCTAAGTATATACCCTTTCCGTTACACCTTGTATACATTTTTGAATCAGGGAAAATGGCTTAGTTGCGTCCTTTTTCCCAATAACAGCAGTCATGGCGAATTTTCTTAAATATATTTTCTTATACAACAGTGTCGGGGAAGAAAGGCAAAGTGATGGAAAGGCGGATCCTGAAAGACTTCCACATCGGCATCGTAGAGGGAATCATTAAGGACGTGATATCCAAAGAAAACAAACCTAAGGATGTGTTCAGCCAAATAGCTAAAGCTATTGTGAGGAGAGGTAGCACTGACAGGTAAGTTTTTTGTTCTTGAATATGATTTGTATACCTAATTGTGAAGTTAAAGCGTGTGAAAATAACAGTCGCCCATATGCACTTATTCAGCATTGGATACGGGCTGATGATACAGTCCACCCCCTGATCTAATCTACCAAACAGTAGTCGGCAGTAGAATAACCCACTGAGTTTGTTTCGCCGGGTCTTCTCAGTTGGGGCGTATTGGATCCGGTAGTAGCATTAAAGCGCGTCCGTGGTTATACAGGGTGTCCCAAAAGGTTAAGTAGCTGGGAAAGGGGGTGACAGGGGTGGACACAATGGTCACTAGAAAAATAAAAAATAAATCCGCTCTGGGTATTTAAAAAAAATGGCATTTTTTTAAAAACTTAAAATTTTACACCTTGTTATTTTTGATGTTGATGTTGATGACCTTGTTGTTATTGAAGATTACATAACAGCATTTTTTTTAAATACAGCCATATTTGTAGGTACAGTTAGCACAAGGTGTAAAACTTTTAGTCTTTTAAAAAATGCCATTTATTTTTTAAACACCCAGAGGAAATTTTTTATATTTTTCTGGTGACCCTTGTGACCATCCCTATCACCCCCCTTCCCAGCTACGTAATCTTTTGGGACACCCTGTATACTCATGGTCCACCTAAATCATGACAATTGTTCTTACCTTATATAGACAGAACAAGCTATTTGACACAATATAGTTAAATAATAAACTAAGACGTTAAGACTAAAATATAATTGAAATAATAACTTAAATACTTGTTCAATTTGAAAACTAATAAAATGGGATCATAATAGATAATAATAATAATAAATACTAAATTATTTTTTTGACTATTTGCAAGTGCCTGTAATACGTAAACCTATTTAAATATTTAAATAAAAATGTTTTGTTGTTAAAAAAAAAGATTGTAGATCTATCTAGGGATATCTATAAGACGCGAAGCAAGACTTATATCGCTACGCCATGGAGGCTATCATAGTGAACTGTAATGGATGATGTATTAAGGCGCAACGTTCGCAGTTTATGTATTTATCGATGAACAGGTCGTAATATGGCATTTGTAACTGTTATACTAAAATAATTGTTTATTTTGCGAATACAAAAAGCGACACGGGTGTATTGATAATAATCGTTAAAAGTTTATAGCATCAGTAGACCAAGGTATTTCAATACCATGATCACAGCAAAAAATAAGCAAAAAAGCAATAAATACAGATATACAACCTTGTGAATACAAGGCTTTTTCCATGTTTTTGACCTAATGATGACTTAACATAGGTCTGTTGTTGCCACTTACTTTCGCAAAATAAACAATCTTTGAATATAACAGATAAGAAATGCCACTTTCCGACAATTTCTCCGTTAAATACCTGAAGTGCGAACGTTGCGCGTTAATATTATTTAAAATATTATAATTGTAAGAAGCTGTTGTTGTTAGAAGCTTTTTTGTACACGCAATTCGTCTGAATAGACTTATCCGATGTATGAAGACATCGCCAACCCTCTATGGTTTGTTGTTACACGACCACTTGGTCGTTTAACACTTGGCCGCACCCGGTGTTGCGTCGTAGCCGTATCTGTTGGTCAACGAAATAACTTTCATATCATAGAAAATAAGTTAAAGCTGTCGGTTCTGACAGTTACCACATCATCTTTGACAATAGTTTATCGGGCAAGGGGCAGCAGCCCTGTGTATTACTAAATATTGCCAACCAGTTGCCAATATTTAAAAATCCCTTTCAGTAGACCGATTTTCAGTAATGGAAGGATCTTATAAATACGTCAAAGTTTTACCCGCATCATACTAAAACTATATTTAAAGACAACCCAAGATGGGTTCATTTTTTCGTCGCCGACAACTTTGACGAGAGTTGAGCAAACATTTTATGTATTCCAACATTTCCAACATTTCTCAAATGTCGTTTTAGTTGAATAAATTGCCCTACATTAGCCAAAATAAACGTACTTTGTCCTCCCAGCCCTTATATTGTAAAAGTCAAAGTTTGCATGTATGGCAATTATATTCGGATATTGATAAGCATGTCTATCGATGCCTCTTACTCGATCACTAGTATTAGCTTGCATAAAAAATTAAAAGATATTCAAGTGTAATATACTAAAATATAATGTTTAATTCTAGCTGTATTGTTCGTTTTAATTGATAATATACGTAGTATTATATTTTAGTATTACACTTCTGTATTTTACGATACAAAAATAGTTGTCAAAATAACGCTCCACATCGATATCCACCGGAACAACGCCCAAAAAGCAGCATGTCCACGTTGGATGATAATGCTTATGTGATGTGCTACATACAACTCAAAGGTCGAGCCTACTCGAAACATAAGAGGTTAAGAGAAGCAAAAGTTTCGCTTTAGGACACCATGACCCTAATCTCGGCCAAACGGCTCAAATATTTAACCTCCAATGATTTGCAATACATGCGGCGTTATTGAAAATCACATCGTTCTTAATTATTATTATAGAACAGTCCATTTTATTTAATTTTTCCGTTACCTAAAGAAATTTAGAACTATAGAATATGACACTACGACCAATCAGAGTTGCGCAGCTTTCCTACGCAGATAAAACGTAACATTATTTTTTTATCAATTAATTTAACTACACCTACTTGTTTTTCTGCAACAAATATTTTATAGTCTTAATAGCTTCCATTAAAATTAGACGGTACAAATCTAAAGAGCAAGTTATATAGAAGGAATATTACTTTTTATTTTTAAACAATGGTGCTAAAGGTAGTTCATAGTGTTCAGGTAAGGTGGCAAGTGGCAAGTTTCCTCATGATAAAGTTTTATTGAAACTTGTGCCCTTGCCGGCTAACTTAGATTTTCTGTGACTGATATACTACTGTTAATTATTTAAGATTTGTTAGTAATTGAAAAACTTGGGTGCTAGCTACCGATTTAAAAACATTCTTTCACGACTTAGAGACTTACTACTACTTACTAATTTATCTACATATTACAAAAAAACAAGAGATTCCAGATACTAAGGGTTCGATTTGTGGGAAAACATAGGTTTGTTTCCCAGTCTTGTATTGTTTGAAGCATGCCCTCCGTGTCTTGGAAAGCACGTTAAGAAGTTGATCCTGATTGTCGTATCATCATTTTCATCAGGCATACATTACACAGCAGCAGCCTGTGTAATGTATGCCTATTTACTGCGGTAACCATCCTGACCTTTTGGGTTTTTAGACAGAAATATTTTTATTTAGTTACCCATGAGGCTTTTGCTACTTCGCCGATCATTAAGGCAAGCAGGTCTCCAGCCTTATTAAATGTTTTATAAACTTCCCACTAAGCAACCTGCGGATGAGTAAGACATGGACCTCGACTCAGGTCAGTCGCTAGCTAGGAGATTGAGGATGTGTCACTTAGTTATTAAGGGAGTTTTGTGCAATTGTTTCTCTCCTTTACGAACGAACACGAACACGTGTACAAACGGTTTCTACATGCGGTCTGAAGTTTAGGTTTTCGTCTAGGATTACGCCTTAGTACTACGCTTGCCGTTCACAAAGGATTGGTTCGCAGACAAGCTTAATCGGTGATACTCTTTGTCGGATTGACTTCGATTCTCTATTTTCTGATCCATTTGCCTAAAGCGTTTGATACAAATTGAAGAGCGTCGTGAATGGCGATCACCAGCCCGCCTGCTAAGCTTGGTGACCATGGGAATTTCGCCTTCAGGGAGTAGGAGACGTTATATAAGCTGATGATGATGACAGGTCAAGAGATTCCTCCAGGCAACGCTTCAATAAAAGCTTAGAAGACAAAACTATAATGTTTACTGCAAATTTATTACATTAAATGACACCAAAGTATTACAAAAATATGTATTCTGACCATATCCATATTATTTACGAAAACTTTTAACGTGGAATTCTCAAGCACCAGTATTCAAATATTAATTAAAGCCTTGTGAACCAAAATTACTGAACAACTACTTGAAAACCCATAGGGACTGAACAAGGGACTGGGGACAATTGCTGTGCTATATAAATTTAATATTATATTACTCTACTGCTGATCATGTGTAATGGCGGTCTCCAATTTTAACCGACAATGAAATTAAACAACTAACAAATGAATATTACCAATTTTTTATGTTACTATAAATGTTGGAACAACGGTACCCTAAGAGTTTCTCGTAAGATTTACTAAATCTTAATGATAAAAGTCGGAACAGTTTTGCGATTCGAACTTTTACCACCTTACATTTTCCAACCCATGTCGGTAAATCTTAAGCCTATTCTTAAATCTTAGTAGTTTAGCATTTAGAGAAACATTTAGACAATTTTATCTGTTTACTAGATATGTTTTAAATAGTCTAATTGTCGAAACAGCGCTAGTGGATACGATATAGATATGTTAGTCAGGTCTAGCAGAAGCGATTTTATGGTTATTGAGAATGCAGAGGCGGACTGTGCGGCCAAACACAACGCGCATTCCCCACGACTCCTTGGAGGTCTAAAGGTCTAGTTTTAAGTGCCGTTTGAAGCCTAAAGATGAGCCCTAAATGTCTAATTTTAAGCGCAATTTTAAGGGCCGCATTTCATTTGTATGGCATTTCCGCAACTGCTATCAACGACTACGTTTTCACTTTAAAACTTAACATATTCTTATTTACAGCAAAAAACGCGATTGGAACGCTCTCGTCCGTACCAGCACGGTTCGCAAGGATCCTATTGGTACTTCAGCTGAATTGGAAACCAAACGCAGCCGACAATCGCTAAGAGCTCACATCTTGGAGAATATGCCTTCCAGGACTATAGATCCACAGAAATTGTTACGTAAGTACATATATATAAACAGTATAACATAATAATAATATACTATACAACGGTGAATTCTGCTAATTTAAAAAAAAACCGGCCAAGTGCGAGTCGGACTCGCGCACGAAGGGTTCCGTTTCAGTTACAAGTGCGTACCTATTTTTGATATCAAGAATAAATAAAAAAGAGTATGTTTATGAAATCAAATGTTATTTTATATTTTTATATTCGAGTTGATTGAATGAAAGCTAAATTGCGGTTTACGATTTTTGACGTATTAAAAAAAAACTACTTACAAGATCTCGTTCAAACCAATTTTCGGTGGAAGTTTGCATGGTAATGTACATTATATATTTTTTTGAGATTTATCATTCTCTTATTTTAGAAGTTACAGGGGGGGGACACACATTTTACCACTTTGGAAGTGTCTCTCGCGCAAACTATTCAGCTTAGAAAAAAATTACATTAGAAACCTCAACATCATTTTTGAAGACCTATTCATAGATACCCCACACGTATGGGTTCGATGAAAAAACATTTTTTGAGTTTCAGTTCTATGTAGTAACAATAAATTTTGGGGTTCCCCATGAACCCCAAAATTTATTGTTTTTTTTATATTTTTGTGTGAAAATCTTAATGCGGTTCACAACATACATCTACTTGCCAAGTTTCAACATTATAGTTCTTATAGTTTCGGAAAAAAGTGGCTGTGACATACGGACGGACAGACAGACAGACAGACAGACAGACAGACAGACAGACAGACAGACATGACGAATCTATTAGGGTTCCGTTTTTTGCCATTTGGCTACGGAACCCTAAAAACGCTTAAAAAGACGATTCGTTTAAAGCGTTTATGCTGTCGGTAGATTTTTGTTTTTGGCCACTTGGAATGCTAATGCCACTATGGAACGACACTAACCGTTCCATACAACATACTTCTAATTTCAAATAGCTGTAGTAGTTTTATTATTATTGTTCTTAGCTCCCGTATCCTTAAATAAAAAGAATCGTCAGTTGATCAACTTTCGTGCCACTCATATTGTTTAATTTAGTTGCCAGTTCAGTGAACGCGCATAATTATTATGTTATTAACTTATTTACTATGGCACTTGAACTAACCAAACGAGACTTTCCTAGTTTTGTTACATAACAAAAAAACTAAACAATAAGTCCTGTTGAACTCCATTGGTTTAGGATTGTTTTTCTCCATTGTTAATTATTTTCTTTTAACCAAAGAAAGTTGACTTACGATTCTTATTATTATTCACTACAAGTTTTATCGGAAGATCAAATATATCACGTCACAACCATAATATAATCACAATGGAGTCTCGCTTTAACATCGAGTGTAGGTCTTACTTAAATTTGTAGAATTAAACCCCTGGTGTTGATGGGGTTGATTCCCATCTAAAACAATTATGTGTATAATATACGGATAGTCTTAAGTACCTATAGACGAGCTCTGTGTCCGTCAATGATTTGTTTATAAAGGCCTGCACGACAAAGGAATTCATTACCCAAGTACAACTCTTGGGTTATCTTAAAAAACGAGAACTCAACATTATCGTCAAATCTTTACAAGTTTTCGCATGTGAAAATGAAAATGAAATGAAAATGAAAATGAAATGAAAATGAAAATGAAAACGTTTATTGATAATGTAGACGAATCGATCGCACTTATTATAAGTCAAATACATTTAGAAACAGAAATTACTTTGAGTGTAGCTGGGTTTGTTTTCAAGCAGCGAACCAAAGCCTTTACCTGTCTCATCTGAAAACATAATATTATTTCTTTGCAAGTTATTATTATTAATAATAGCACTATAAGAGGCACTTGATACTGCTTTAATACAAGTTTCGTGTAGCTGAATTATTTTATGCCGACTCATGTTAGGTAAGAAAACACAGTCATATTAAAGTTAACCTTTTTTACCCTCAAAGGGCTACGAGATATGGAATCACTTATTTGTCTGTCTGACTGATTGAGTTGAAAAGATAAGTTATACGTGTTTGGGTAACAAATGTATCTCATTCATTATACGGATAAGTTATTTGTGTCGAAATATGAAATAATGTAAAAAAATATGTTTTTAGAATTTTAATTGAATAATTATCCTATAGCCGTGTGGTTTCCGGCTTAGAATAGACCACCCCATGTTCTCCCAAGGGTGTCGTAAAAGGCGACTAAGGGACATGTGGCTGATGGATGGACAGCAGCATCTGTTAGCTCAAGGTTTACTTCTAACTGCGATCACCAATCCGTCTGCCAAGCGTGGTGATTATGGCAATATCCCTCTACGATCCTGGCTTGCCAAAGTCTGTTAAGAGGAGGCCTATGTTCAACAGTGAACGTAAACGGGCTGTTGATGATGAATTATCCTATTATCCAGATAGGTAAACTAGTTTGTTGTACACTAGCTACACCTTTTAAGCAAATATAGCTCTGTTATAGATTTACTGGAATAAAATTCATAATTGAGTTAAGCTCGATTTTGTATGTACATGTAGTTTCTTTGTCTAAAATCTATTATAATATTTAACATTTTTTTAAGACAACGGACATAAAAAACACCCAAACTCAGAACAACAATCTGTGGTTTATACACAAATAATTGTCAGGAGATCATAGACAGAATTCAAATGTTTTAGAACATGTTCTTATGATGCGTCAATTTTTTCCTACTACCGTCAGGGCTAAGATAGGTACCTACATAGAATGCATGAGCTGCTATCAGTTCAAGGTTATTTACCATCTTATTGCAATCAACAATCAGCCTGCCATACGTGGTGATTATCAGCCGCCCATACGCGGTGATTATGGGACTACCCCCTCAATTACCCTAGGTTGGCAAGTTCTGTGAAGAAGAAGCCCATGTTCAGCCGGAAACGTAAATGGGCTATTGAAGCGAAGAAGAAAAGAAGACAATCTTATATTAATAATGATTAATGTTTTGCAGAATACAACCCTCAACTTTCGACAGTATCGCCATGCACCAGAGTGGCCTACGCCAAGTTCATGAGAAGCAAGATTAAACAAGACTTCTTACAGAAAGAGAAGAAACGAAAGAACTCGAACGATAGCGAGTTCAGCTTAGAAGATGAAGTATTTGAAGCCCCTAAAAGAGGAAGCGAGAAGAAAGACACTAGTATGAGACGCAGTGGTGAGTGAAACAAATGTAGCAGTAAATGTTTCCTGCTAACTAAAGTTATACTGTAGTACTGACAGGGCCTTCCAACTGATTTCGGCCTCGGCGGCCAATATCTAAGGACATCAACCATCTGCGGAGAACATACTATACTACCGTCATCGCGTCATAATGAAAAAAGGCACACCTATTTTTTTCTTAATTGAGTTACATATTTGGATTCCGCAAAAAGGCCTATTCGTCAAAAATTTATTAAATTTTCGAAGCTAGTAAAGTATATTTAGTAGTAATATTAGATAGGTAAACAGACAGAATAATTATATTAGATATGCGACAGCATATGCTGCTAATGCGGAGTCGCAAACCAAATTAATAACCGAATGAACAACGAGTGAAATCAAACTCTTGTCACGTTTCCCATATTCTAATATGCCTAGGGTTACCATCTAACAGTCTGCAAAATTTGGTAAGTGTTATAAATAAATAAATTCATTAATTATTGAAGAAAAATAACTGAAGAGGGAAAGAAATGACGAAAAATACTAATGTGGCCTTAATATGGTAAGCTTATTTCAGTTGAGTCAGGCTCGGACGCTCTATGACTTGGAGGTCGTGGGTTCGATCCCCACGTCGGACAAAACATCTTTGTGTAAGTTTTAAGATTTCTTTCCAGGTCTGTTTAGGTATGGGACTGCCCTCCATGCTCCGAAAAGGACGCTTAGTCCTTGGTCCCGATTGTTATAACATCATCAATAATAAGCGTATTCCAGGGAACGGTCTGCAGCGTTTCCTTGTGTGATACAACATAATACTGCGGCCACTAACCCGCCTGCCTAGCGTGGTGACTTGCAAAAACTCTCCCTCGGGAAGCCCATTTCCAGCAGTGGACGTTATACAGGCTGATGATGATGATAATTGCACCCGAGGGATTTTGGTGGTTAGACCCACTTAAAACCCCGCGGGCTCTTTCCCCGTGGTTTGTTTAGCACATCATCATTATGGTAAGGGGAGACTTACATACCCATTTGTCTTGTACTTGTCCATGGGAATAATCCATCCCCACTTTTCACCAAAAAGAGCTTATTCCGATTAAAGGGCAGGCAAAGAACTGGCTATGTCCAAATAAATATATTTTGGGATAGAGGCAATTACAAGTGAGGTAGCATGTAGTTTTTATAAAGATTATCGTTTCGGTCATAAACAAAAACGTCTATTCCACGTCATGTGCAACTTTTCGTTGCGTCCCTTTTTACCCTGATTCAATGCACCCCTTTTTATAACATTCGCCAACCTTGTTATTAATTTCATTGGTTTACACAAGTCTTATTGAATCAGGTGTTTATCGATATGGTGATTGATGTGCATAGATGAAAGTTTTGAATTTAGTATAGTATGACACGTCGATTGATTTAAGTTTAAACATTCACATGAGGTGCTTCCAAAATATATGCCATCCCTGTAACAGGAGAAAGTGTTACATTTTGTCATAAAGTAATTCACAAATCTTAATAAATAAATACAAGTATAGGAAATGATATTAATATACCTACCTATATGTTTATTTTGAATAGTCGTTCTTAAATAGTATCTATGATGGCAGCACCCTCTGTATCAAGGGTAAGGAGGGCATTATCTTACGTTTGTATGTATTTCAATATACATAGTTTCATTATATCTTATACTAATATATAAAGCTGAAGAGTTTATTTGTTAGTTTGATCAAGCTAATCTTAGGAACTACTGGTCCGATTTGAAAAAAGCTTTCAGTGTTAGTTATTTCATTATGAATCTCCCACGGGAACCGACAACTAACCGTTACCGTAAACGCGGGCGCGAAGGTAAGCTAATTTCAAAACTGTTATTGTAGTTAATTCTGATAATAGTAATTAATCATGTTTGTTTGTCTGGCCAACAGGCCGCTCATTCCGCAGCCGTACTCCGATCCCTGAGACGCCAGACGACGAGGCAATGAAAGACAATGAGATTCAAGTAGAAGCCGACATTGAAGACAGAGGTACGTACCAGTACAAGTTTATAAGGTGCCACATATACTGATTATGTTAGCGAAGAAATTTAGCTGATACCTAAATATTTCATTAAATTATTCCATTAAAAATTAAAAACATAATTCTTTAAAAAAAGAAATATGACAGGTCTCCCGTGCTATCGGCACTTACATGAATCGCATTTTTAGGAACTTCATCATAAATAACATCATAAAATTACTTCAGGAGGAGAATATGTACGCTTTCTCTTTATGGAAAAATAAATAAACTACAATTAGTAAGAAGAATCTCAACATAAAATCAAAATAATGTTAATTTTTCCAATTCCTATTCTAAATAAACATGCTATATAGTGTAAAATATTTCAAAAGCAATCTATCTTCGAATTAATTATATTATTCCAGAATTTGATTAACCTCTTCACCCTTTAGGAACTTCTTATTATTTAAATATACCTAGTAGAGTTGAGCGATAAATAACGGCACAGTAAAAAAAACACTGTGATCCGCTGACTAAAGTGATCACAGTGAGTGATCTTTCAAGAAGGAACTACGTTCCAAAGTAACGTGTGTCGTTCCGTGTCACAGCAATTGCGCGGCAAGTCTCTCTTCCTCTTGGATATTGTATAATTTAAACTTTTAAGACAATAGCAAAGTCCAAACTATTGCCGAATGACAACCTCTAATTGAATTGTATACCCAATCGTGATCAAAGTTGCAACTGTGACGATAACTACCTAAATGAGAAGAACCTTATAACCTCGGAAGCATGTATTTGTGATGAGAGTGACCGACGTAACAAAGACACGATTATTTTTCACGGTTACTTTCGAGTCACTGGAACGACGGTCACGGTGACGGAAAAGTAACAACTTTGCACACCTCTAAAATTTAGGTATGTGCTTAGTGGCCTTTTAAGGAGAGATATTAATTTTGATAGTTTATTTAATGAGAAAGTACAACACGATATTTAGAACGAAAAAACTAAGTGTAACTGACTCTTTTATGACCTTTTATAAGTGGTTTGGGTTTCCAAATATGTGGGAAATATTTTTGCTTTTGTTTTTCCTAACAAATCAAAGTATTTATTCTACACCAGCAATGAAACTAAATAGACTGACGAATTACAAACGCTGCGTCATTGCATAACTTCTCAAAATTTAAATATATCATACTATAATTGTTAAATTAGGTGATAATGAAAATAATTTAATGTTAGAGTGTTCTGTATTTTTGGGTTTCCGTACGCGTTTTTTTCGCGTACGCGAAAGGTATAAACGGGACCATATTACTAAGACTTCGCTGTCTGTCTATCACCAGGCTATTTCTCAAAAACCGCATTAGCTAGTCAGATGAAATTTTCACAGATGATGTATTTCTATTGCCGCTATTACAACAAATACAAAAAAAAATACTTAAGGATGGCTCCCAAACAACAGACATTTTTTTTCTTTTTGCTCGATATCAATAACGGCAACAGGTAGACACTTGAAAATGGTACGGAACCCTTCGGGTGCGAGTCCGACTCGCACTTGGCTGGTTTTTTTCTGCCACCGCAATGCATTAGTGAGCATATAGCGACAGTTCAACGTACATTGCATCTCGTTGCTGAGACAGTTACTACCAGCAAGTCGATTTTATTTCCATCTGAGCCTTACTAACCTGTTATAAGCTAATCAAATATAACTATCATACATATTGTCAACTTTAACATTTTGAATGGATACCATTATCCCTATATAAACCAACTATGTTATCTGTGAAAATACATCCGTAACTTTACCGTAAAAGTATTCTTTTGTAAAGTTAGTTACTCCTATTTTTGCAGTGGAACGTCAAAGATTCTACGAGTATTAAACATGTGTTCGTTTTAAATGTAGCTCAACTTGGACCATGCACCACGTAGCTACAATTAATTTAACTTAGCTTCATTATATTTTACCTTTTCGAGACGCACACTCTAATTTCAATTAAACTGCCTTTTACAATTTAAAACAGAAATATTTTCTATAAATTTGGAACTAAGAAATTTGTTGCGTTCTTTTCGTGTTTCGGCTTTAATCATAAAATACAATTAGGCTCAAATCCCGTAGATGTCACAAAAGTTGCAATTTTCATACTGTATTGTTTATATTATATACTTACCAATAAATGTGTATATAACATATTTTCTGTCCAGGATCCGAAGGTGGGTCAGAGCAAACGCGTCCACTAAAATCTTCGTCCCAAGAGCCATCTGAACCAAGTACCCCAGAATTCGACCCCGACAACGGCACCCGGCTTTCACCACCAGCAGAATTTCAAACTGATCACATCATCACTATAGAACCAGACACTCCTACTAGAACACTATACATAACACAAGAAGAAGATTCTTCTCTGCAGAAACCTATAACACCAACTCCTAGTATTCATTCGTCTGAACAGATTCTTTCAGCGGCGGCTTTAGAGTCTCAATTTAAATCAGAACCTCCTGCAGTCTTGACTCCTGAGACTGAAAGACCTAAAAGCAGGGCGTCTCTTAGTACTCCTAGGTCTGCTAGAGTCAGTCCATCAGCGTCACCAAGTTATGGAAAAGATAAAGGCAAATCGAAAGCTACTGGGAAGGTGGTTACTGGCTGGTTGTAAGGAAAAGAAAATGGACCTGTAAAACCGATCTACAAGGTAAATAAATGGATTCATCATTATTTAAGTTTATATAAGTACGATTTTGTAGACGGATATAGAAACTATATTATTCTGCCAGATGAAAAACACCAGTCAACCACAAGTTCTTTTAAAATATTAAATATCGAAAATGGGCATCAACATTTTCAGAAAGCCCAACATGTGCCAGAACCTTCCTTTTCCTAGCAAATGTGTATGTATATATTTTCAATGTGGTTGCTGGTGCCCCCCAAAACATTCTGCCGTAAACAATTGTTAAATTTGTTAATCCGACACTGTTTATACGTAGCCGTTGGTATTCAGGTCCCATTCTCTGAAGGTAGTTGTGGTTCATTAGACCCTGATAGCTATAGGATACAATTGTAATAGATTTATTATTTATTAGAAGAATGTACACCATGTATCTAATTATGTGATACACATTTTTCTTTAGTAAAATAATCACAGTTGTTTTTTGGTGTTGCGAAGGCTACAGTCAAATAGTAATTTAAAGGTACTCACAAAGCACAATTACACACTTTTTCTAGATAAGATTTAGTACTTCAATAATTATGAACCTTTTTTTTTTTTTGTTGTCCGGGAGGAAATGCATTGACGCATTCCCACCACCGCTGTAGCGTATTCGCGCGATGGCGGTGGGATATGTGGGACTCGCCCTCTCCATAGCGTGGTATGCTAAAGTCATACCACGAGGAGAGGACCCTACACCACTAAAACCTCCCGGACACTCCTTCGATCCGCCGTTGGCGGGGGTCGGGTACGCATGAGCAATCCGGCCCCCCGACGGCACCCGCGGCCAATATGGTACCGCGGGATCTCCAGTATACTTTTGAACCTGACTAGAAAATGGGACTGAGTTACCATAACTAAGATAAATTACATTATAATTTCCATAACTGCAATTTTTGACATTAAAAATATAAAAATTATAGACCGACAAACAATTCACGAAAATATGTAACAGCGATAATTTAGCAGGTTAACCGTAAGCGTCAAAAATTGTGGTAAGTTGTTAATATGCTATAATTTTGGTTGCTTTAGCAACGTAAAACAATGTAAACGATACGGATTTTTTATAAATATACCGGTTTATATGAATATGAATCCAATAAACGAATATGTACACCTGATTCTAATAAATAAATGGAATTATTAATAGTATCAGGCAGGATAAATAGAATCATAATTTTGCGGGAATCCATACTAATCTGGTTTAGTACGGATTGGAGAAAAATTCCTTACGCGGGAATAATTTAAGCGAACGGGAGACCGTTGTAAATGTGCAACCCAACATTTAGACACATTTTTAGCGGAATTAACATTAAATTAGTATTTCTAAACTAGATGAATAAAATATGATGATAATTTTGTAAGTAGATGTAATAATATGGTTCCGAGAAGTGCATCCACTCTAACGACGTATTAGTGAGATATTAAGCTATTTACTTAAATAAATGATTGGTCTCGCACACTATATTCCGCGCTAGCGTAAAACTATAGCTTCGTAAATGACTCAACTCAATATTGTAGTGTGTATCCTTATCATTGTACTTAGTGTTACTTTTACTGCCAATCGATTATAACCAAAAAATTAAGAAAACTTTTGATACATATTTCTCGCACAGAGCGTGACAGGCTCAGGTACGCTGATTTCGGTGTACTCGTTTTTCCGCATTTGTCGAGTACGACGGCGGTGTCTAGTCGAGCGCGAGACCAATCATTTGTCTAAGGCTATTATTATGAGCAATAAATATCTAGTATTTTTTATAGTTAATATTGCAATGATTAGGCTATCCAAATATACAGGTGGACAATAAAATTATGCCATCAACCTGACATATCGTTACATAAAATCTTTTGATGATTTGATTTTTTTTTATTTAACTTAATAACCTTTTTTTTATACAGACATATTTAGTTAGCCATGCATTTTGCTACTTAACCGGGCTTTTAAGGCTGAAGCTGCTACCATATTTCACGATTGTTGGACTCTTCTCAGGATTGCGGACGGATTTTGCACATCTCATGAAATCACAGGATTTAACTTTTATTTTTAGATAAGTTTAAATAAAACTTTTTTTAAAAGAGATCTTTACCATGTAAGCTACATTTTAAATATCTCTTTAATAAAGTTAGTTAATCAAACTGAGCGCGAGCGAGATCCGCAGTGTATAAAAACGATAAGTAAGTTTGAGAGAAAATTTTCAAACAACATTTTCTTATGATTTTTCAATGACTTTGCCTAAATCAGGCCTTTTCTCCGGACTTTTGATTTTTTCATCTTGTAAACCTATGCTCGCCATTATGCCCGGTGAAGTAACAAAAGCCACGTGACCTGATAAATGTCCGTCCGAAAAAAATCTTCACAGGACATAAAGGCGAGTATTTCTCCAGCCTTAATCGATGTATCGCTATATTATTTATTAATATTTCAAAGAAACGTTCCACTTTTGTGACATTTTATGTTTTTTTGGAACTTAAAATATACAATAGGTACGGTCAGCATCAAATAGATAGTGACAGTGAAGATCTCTTAGCAACATCCAAAGGGATCATAAATATATGTTTTTGAAAATAGAAAATAAAGTTGATTTTTCTAGTGTGTTCCGTAATTTTGAATACTTTGGATGCTTAGATACCGTGCTTTCAGTGGCATGGCTTTAACGAAGTATTAGGCGTTGTGGGTGTTCTGGTATATTTGAACATGGAGGATGCTCTCAACTATTTGATCACTGTAGATGGGTAATCATCATTTTGGATGTGGCTATATATTTGTAGATCTTTCAATCTCTATTTTTATTTTAAAGAACGTAATTAACTAATTAATTTTACAGATGAGAGTGGCCAAATTTTTTTGCCTACACTCAGATATATTATTATATTTGTATCAATAGATACTAATTTGATCTAGTCAGTTTTTATCAGTGCCATTATTACAACTTAGATTTTTGGATTTATGAACTTTTTATTAAGATGCAAAAATAGTATAAATTAAATAACTTTTATCTTATTTTATTAAAAAAACAATCTACTCAGTGGCGTTACTATAGTCAGGTACCCTTTGCATTTTTTTGAAATTAGGAACAGCCGTGCTATCATACAATAATATTGTAAATTAATTTAAAGAATTAGCCAAGCCTGTGGCTTTTTCATATCCTGTAGTTACGCCCCTAGGTCTCCTTCTTCACTTTAACGCACGTTAATATCTACTGCTAAACATGGGCCTCCTCTTAACAAGCCTTGGCAAGCCGTGATCATTCAGGAATATTGCCATAATCATCACGCTTAACAGGAGGATTGGCGATCGCTATAAAATGGTAAATAATCTTGAGCTGATAGATGTTGCTGCCTATCCATCAACTGTATGTCTTTGACGACAACCATGGGAAGACATGTTGTGGTCTTTTCTAAGCAGGCAACCACACGGTGAACACCTGTTTCTTAGAACATTTTAAAATTAATGCAATTGTTAATTCAGACTCCCTTTTAAAGACAGACAGTAAAAAAACATAAATTAGGAATTAATTAACCTTTAGTATTAAATTATCGATAAGTAGCAGTCCTAATCTTATGAAAAGGGTTAAATCAAAATTAGACCGAAGTCAAGTGTTATGAGAAATTAATTTAATAATGGCTACCATATTATGTTGACTTTCATTTGATGATGTTAAACATTTAATAAATACATAGTTTTATGTTTGTCCTATTATGGAATCTCATTCGAGTTTATGCTAACATCATTGCCGTTCCGATAGTTTTAGCACTAAAACCTAAAATACCTCTTTACAATAAATCTTTAACTAAACTTTACAGTATAATGAATTTATTTATTAATCAATATATTCTACGTAATTAATATAACGTTATTACAATAAACAGGTTTTTTTCTAAATTATGCCTACGCGGCATTAAAAAAAAAATTTGTAACTTATGTAACTGGATACTTTTAGTTTCTGATTAAGCTCTGAACCTTGAAAAACTGAGTTATAAATAAGGTAAACTGGATCGGCGGCCATATTTAATAGTAGGTACATAGATAATATTTAGGTAGCCTACAAAGTAAAGAACAATTAAGTTAAAAGTAAAGAAAAAAAATTCCAATTACTAAATTGTATCCACATTTTGTTTTATAAATCAAAGAAGAGATAGGTATAGCTGAATAAATAAAATACAAAAATAAATAAGTACTAATATCAACATTCATAATGGCTGCCATATTAAAGAGTGCCTTCGTAATTTCATACATTTTTACTTAAAATATTAACGAAGTAATTAATATAAATAAGTGTATTTAGAACTAAGAGTAATATTTAAGAAGCACACAAATAATGCCTTCTAAGGACCACATACTGTAGTTGTTGAAGTAGTGTGTAAGCTTGCATTAGAAAAAATAAATAAATTGTTTGTTTTACTCTTTCATTGTTTTATTTCCACGTTAAAAATGATGACGATTCAAAGATAGGTAGGTATCTATCTTTGGATCGTTAGACGTTTTCACAACCTATAACAAAGTGGCAGTATCAGCCGCTTAGGTTCAGAAGGTACTGAACATTTAATCTATCTTTACTTCCTTACTAATATAATAAATGTAAAAGTAACTCTGTCAATCTGTCTGTCGGCCTTTCACGCCAAAACTACTGAACCGATTGAAATGAATTTTGTTTTACAGATAGTGTAGAAAAAAAGGGTTGTAGGGGGTTAAAGGGGAGGATGAAGATTGTATGTAAGTATCGTAATTTTTTGAGATAGTATCTTGAAATTTAACATGTCCTGACTGAATGATTCATCATCGCCGAGTCAAAACTACACGTTATATTTGGAGTGTATATAACCGAGATTCTTAAGTACTTCCCAATACTCTGCAAAATGATTTACTTTCGGTAGTACAATCAATCTCAGTACCTATATACTTTTTAGACTAAAAGTTATTATCATCATCGTTCTGTCGATACAACAATCGTCGCTAAATAGCTAAGCCTCCTGGTTTTGCCATAATCATCACGCTCAGCAGGCGGATTGATGAACACAGTATCATGTTATAATATGTAGGTAAACACTGCTGATAGACATAGATGTTAGGATAAAGTTATTGAAGTTAACCCTCATGTCATCAACAGCCCGTACAAGGTCCACTGCTGAACTTTGGCCTCCTCCCGAGGGAGGAGTAGTGATGTACACGCCTCGAGGCGTCGAGCGTTATTTGTGAAGCCTCGAGGCGGAATCGCAAGACTCAGTGAGCTCGGTAAGCTCGGAGTCCCGAGCCTAACCGAGCCGCGATCTTTTTGAGCCAAGCCTCGAGCCTTCAAAAGAGCTCGAGCCTTCAAAAGAGCTCGAGCCTTCAAAAGAGCTCGAGCCTTCAAAAGAACTCGAGTCTTCAAAAGAGTCTTCTAACCCGCAACTGTCGCTAGATGTGAACGTGGCGGATCTTGACCGTTGGAAGTTTAAGCGATAATAGTGCTTAATCCCTTAAGCAATAATAGTTATTATTGTGTGAAGTCTGTGCCAATTATAAAGGATAATTCTACAAACACAAGTGAATAGTGGTGTATTGGTGTTTGACTGCAGCGTGCGGGGTACCCGCGCTCCTCACCGCTACGATAAGAGATAGTAGCCATAATTGCTGTCTCGGTCTAACATACCAGTGCGTGTGTTTGAGTTTCGCTTCAGTGCACTTGTACCAAATTATCGTCAACATGTTATCCTGCGTGGTTTGTAACTCGGATATTAAAAACGATGACTTTATAAAATGTCAACTCGCATTTTGCCTATTATTGCAGAATTTACTTATTTACCTAAGTTTTTTCTTTTGTTTTCCCTCGCTACTTTCTAGTTAACCTAGCTTTATGAATGTCGTGAAACTCTGTTATTGGCTTACGAGATAATTGTCATCATCTCGCTATCACTCAGCAGTGTATGCAAACCGTAAGATGCCGTAACTTTGACGCAGCCGTAGTTTTTTTTTGTTATCCGGGCAAATGCATTTACGCATTCCCGCCGCCGCTGCAGCGTATTCGCGCGCTGGCGGCGGGATATATGGGGCTCGCCCTCTCCATATCGCGTGGTATGCTAAACTCATACCACGAGGAGAGGACACTTTTTTTTTTTGTGTGTTGCTACCTGTGCAACGTGAACTACTTCGCGTGCCTAGCTTACGTACAAAAATCGTAAGAAGCCACTTTCGCGATCAGCAGCGTTGCCAGACCGTACCAAAAAGTACGGTTTTCCGAACTATTCATCACATAACCGTACCACAATCGTACCTCAGTGTAGACCGTACCTTTTTCGTACCTTATCTATATTAGTGATTTATTTTGATCCAGTGAATTAAATTTTTGTTGATAAAAAATATCATAGGAATAATGTGATGAGAAAGTTCAGATATGAAGCGATATTATTCTCTATATTTAAAGGAATAAAAACTGTGTTATTTTATTGTTTTAACAAGTGTTCACAATTCTGTTGTTTACATACCTGTCAGAAACTTAAAAAGAAATTACAATAATTTTGTTTAATTGAATTATAATACCGGTAAAAAAATATAGATTTGATATTTTTAGATCTAAAAAGACTTTGTAAATCAAATGAATTTATTTTAGAAAAATCTACATTTGTTGATATAAATCTCAATCTATTCAGATAAACTTAGATCTACAATTGACTACAATTTACTTAGATCTGAGTAGATTTAGAAAAATTGAAAAATATCGAAAAGGATCTAATTAGATTTAAAAAAAAATCCCATTTGAGATCTAATTAGATCCAAAGTTTTAATTATAATGTTTACAACAGATTATCAATCTTCATAAATAATTTAAGTAAATTCATACGATTTTCGTTGCTAATTTATAAATTTACTTGAATAATTTCTCTGTTTATGTAAATACTCTTCTGATAAAAAAAAATATTTTCAAATTCAAAATGATTCCAAAAGACAACTCCAGCGCGCCCTGTCGAGTACTTTGAATACTGAAATGAGGTTTCTTTATGTTCGATTCCCTATCGCTTTTTTCCAAACTATGGTCGCAGACAGCCAACTCGAAGAAAAAAAAACTGATCTATAGTGCAGTCAATTAAGCGTTATTGGTCCGAATTTTTTAACTATAAACCGATTAGCATGAAATTTTGGAATTAGGCTCATCTTACCCTTAACTACAAAAGTGAAAATGATCTAAACTCCGCACCCACCCTGGGGGGGGGATAGAAAATAATTTCAAGAAAAAATGATCTATAGAGTTTTTCAAAAAACCCAACACTTTTCAAGTTAATGGCAATTAAAAATTCGGAATTTTTTCTCGTTTTTCATTGGTTTTTTGCAAATATCTCCAAAAATATGCATTTTTACGAAAATTTTATGATTTACAAAATTGTAGCAGGTAAAAAACTGAACAAATCGGTTTTTTATAAAGTGTTCTAAGTGCAATATTAAATTAGATATTAAAGATCAAAGCCGTTTTTTATTTTTGTCTGAAATTTAATCGATGTATTTAATGCCCTCTAGCGGCGAGCACATACATTTTATGCATTCTAATGAAATAGGATTTTGTAGTGCTTGAAATAAGCTTTAAAATGAGCACTGTTAAAAGTCTTTTGCACGTAAAATGAGTGAGCTGTAATGCAAATCAGAGGAACATCTAATGGTTTTATCTTTTAAATCAATGGGTTTCATAAGTGCAATTTCCACCAAAATTAAAATTAATCATATTCCGTCTAGAATTAACTTTAATATAAAGAGTTTGATGGATTCTAGCAGATTAGCTGCTTTAAGACAAATATTTAAAAAAAAATCACGATAAAAAAAAAATAGTTTTCGAATTTTTACAAAAAACCACCTTCTTTTCATAAAATATCTCAAAAATGATGAATGATACGTACAAAAGTATAATGATAAAAAATGTAGGTCTTTTTCTGACAAAAATAATTACTTTTCAGTTTTTCTGTCACACAACAATTGACGGAGGTATGATTGTTTAAAGAGCGCGCAATCACAGTCTCTCTCAAGCCCTTTGACCCTTAACCGTTTTAAAATAAAAGGGGTTTCACTATATATTGTTATCTAAAGTTGTAGCTCTTTTAATTACCTTTAAAATGGTTTTTTATACGTTGCGATAGCATCAGAATTGAAGGAGTTATGGTCCAAAAACTAATCGTATTCTAGCGATAAAATGGCTCAATGTCAATTTTTCCAGTAACGGGTTATTTACACACCTTAAAAATAATAGCGGAGCTCAGATTATTTTCACTTTTGAAGTTAAGGGTAAGATGAGCCTAATTCCAAAATTTCATGCAAATCGGTTCACAGTAAAAAAATTCGGAGGTAAGACCTTATTTTTACCTTCAATGACTGCACTACTAGTTCTTGCAGAAGTATCTCAACCCAACCGTACCTTGAAGTTAAAAACCGTACCTTTTCGGAAAGCCAACCGTCCTTTTTTGGGAAATCATACTGGCAACACTGGCGATCAGTCTGCTTCGGTGTACAGCGCTAGTCGGACGTCAGTTAAAAATATTAAAATGGTTAATTGTGCTGGTAACCTTCCGATGCCCTCGTAGTCCCGAAGTTCGGACTTCGGGTACTGTAAAGTAGAGCAAACTGTAAAGTAAAGCGACAGTTTCACAAAACTCCCCTAAACTAAAAGCCATAATCCCTAAATCTCCCCGTCAGCGACCACCCTGAGCCGAGGTCCAAGTCCCACAGGGGACGCCCTCTTGCGCAGGTTGCTTAGTTTGTAGTGTTTAAACCATTTATCTAGGCTGGAGCTCTGCTCGCCTTTATGCCCGGTGAAGTAGCAAAAGCCTCGGGGCTAACAACATATTATTATGTCCGTGCGAAAAAAAAGATTAAATTGTACTGTTATTAATTGTAAAAACTGTTCAAATGCGGGGAGAAAAAATAAAATAAACGTTTCCTTCCATCGTTAAGTCATTTTGTGATTAAGATTATGCGTAATTAATTTAAAAAACAATTATTTTTAATCTAATACCCTCAGTAATACCTGGCAATACTAAATCTGAGAAAAATAAAACATTCTTATTACATTGCGGCTTTGGCTTGGAGCGGTTGATGAGACGTTTTGTTTTAGCAAGTGATGAATATCGAGACAAGCTATACTATCGTATATCGCTTTGGTTTTGCATTACAGGGACTTTAATATTTTTTCTGTCAATTTTAGCGATGAGTGCCCCTACCCCTACCCCCACCCTACACCTACCCTACCCCTACCCTAACCCTGCCCTACCCCTACCCTACCTCTACCCTACCCCTATCCTAAGGGCTCGTGCCTTCAAAAAGGGCTCGAGTCCTCAAAAGAACTCGAACCTTAAAAAGAGCTCGAGCCTTCGAAAAGGGCTCGAGCCTTCAAAAAGGACTCGAGACTTCAAAAAAGCTCGAGCTCTGAAAAAGACTCCCGAGTCGTCGGGCGCCATACATACGAGGCGAGCCCTGTAAACGACACCGAGCTCTAGGCAACGAGACTCGGACGCCTCGAGTCTTGTACATCACTGGGGAGGAGTCACCACGCTTAGCAGGCGGATTGGTGACCACAGTCTTATGTTGTAATACACAGGAAAACGCTGCTGATATACGCTGTTATATATATAGGTATGTTATAACAATCGGAACCAAAGGCTTAACGTGCTTTCCGAGGCACAGAGGGTAGACCCTCAACCAACCAGACCCGGTAAGAAATCTAAGAATTTACACCAAGATTTCTTGTCCGGTGTGGGGATCGAATCCATGACCTCCAAGACTCAAAGCGAGACTTACACCGCTGCGCCACGGAGGCTGTCAAGGTAACCCTACTAATAAATAATAAAGCAAGTCTTTAAAAGGTTTAAATTGCGGCAACATAAAAATAATGTTATATTAAAGGCTCAGGGGATTTCATGTGATAAACACTCTCATTAATTTTACCGTAATATATGAAATGTGATAAAATTATATTATATGTCGCCCGCCATTGTGATTTCTCCATAGAAACTTAGAACACCCATATTAAAAACATTCATCATCATAATCATCAGCCCGTATAACGTCCACTGCTGAACATGGGCCTTGGAGGGTATTTGCCATAGTCACCACGCTTGGCATGCGGATTGGTGACCGCAGTATTATGTTGTACCACAAAAGGAAACGCTGCTGCCCGTTCCTAGATGTACGATTATTAGAGATGATGTTATAACAATCGGGACCAACGGCTTAACGTGCTTTCCGAGGCACAGAGGGTACTCCCTCAACCAACCAAACCCATAAAGTAATCTTAGAATTTGCACAAAGATTTCCTGTCTGGCGTGAGGATCGAACCCACTACCTCCGAGATTGAAAGCGACAAAAACATTCTCTTCTTCTAAAAACAAAACGAAACTTTATTATAAAATATAAGTACCTACCTTAATAATACTTGAAAGAATAAACAATGTAAAATTGACGTACAACATTAAATAAACTCCTACATCGTTTTCTATTACGGTACACGTCCATCTTAGCGATACCATCTTCATATTCGGACGGTCCTATGTAAGCAAATTCCTTGTCACTTGTCACCTAACACAATGGTAAAAGGTACCTTCTTTATACTAGACAGTCTTCTTCCGCGGATTCGCCTTGTTTCCGAAGATCATTTTATTTAGTTGGCCATAAGAGTTGACTTCCTCATCTGGCATATTTATGTAGCCATGTTTTTTTTTTCGGGGCATAAGGCGAGTAGAGCTCCAGCCTTAATAAATGGTTTAAAAATTACAAACTAAGCAACCTGCGCAAGAGGGCGCCCCCTGTGGGGCTTGGCCCTCGGCTCAGGGCGGTCGCTGGCGATGAGATTTAGGGGTTATGACTTTCAGTATTTAAGGACAGTTTTGTGCAACTGTCGCTGTACTTTACAGTTCGCGGGCCTCTCGTACTTCGGGTCTACGAGGGCATCGGATGGTGTAGCCATGTATAGCAGCTTTATTACTATTGCAAACTGACAAAAGGACTTAGCAAAAAGCACCTCCAGAGCTTGTATCTTGTCTCAGGGTGATTCCGGAACTGTTACTCTACTTACAGTTCGCCGGTTTCTCGGACTTCAGGGCTGAGGACATCGAAAGGTTTATTGCAAACTAAAGGTCGGGAGGTGTAGTTAAATTTCCTTAGAAAATAGAGCGTAACCTACACCTTACAGAAAAACTTACCAGTTAGCGCCCACGGGAGGAGATAGGGGAATTGACCAGATAGGATGATAAGGACAGCTAGTGCTGTTAGAGTCTACACTGCACAGGACTAACTGTCTTTGCAGTTGGACTTCTCAGGCAATGAAGATTTGGAAGATATGGATTCTAATGTAGAAACTATCAAATGGTGAAACAATTTTGTAACCGCACAAAGTTATCATTTTCTTTAAATGTATCTTCATCGAAAAAGAGCTACACGGATAAAACTGCACGGACAGGCTAGTAATAAATAAAACACAGTACTTAAGTGATATAATTTTATTCTCATAATACAATCAGGTAAAAAATATGTGATACAAAGGATTTGTTTTCAATGATTAAGGACATAATATTTATAAGAAAATAGTTTCACTTATTTTACATACATATACGTAAATCTTAACGTACTAATATTATAAATTTGTTTATAATCCCGAAATATATAAGAAGGCAGTAAGAATAAAATAAGTTGAATGACATTGTTTCACAAAAAATCAATATAATTAAGGTCATAGGTACATATTTAAAGTTATCAAACAATAAAATATATATTGTATGATAGAATTATCGTACACAATAATAATTATGAAGAAATTATTTGAACATAAACTTGTACACGACTAAGCCAACAACGACCATTGTGAAAATGATAAGAGCAGTTTTATATATTGAAAAAATATATCAAGATACATTTACTTTATTAAGCAAAAAACTATGCACTTAAGATGCTGTATTTGCATCTTAAAGAGGAGCAAAAATGTGACAAAATTTGTTTTAATTTTGGTTTATCATAAGGCTTTATAAAGTCAACTGATGAACGAGGTTTTTGTAGGGAGGCCTCTCTTGAATTTGTCACGCAAGCAGAGTAGTATAAAACGTCTGATATAGTAATCTTGTAGTTGTTAATACTCAGCTATTGTTTTTATGGTTTTTTTTCGATAGCATTACATAATTACAGACTTAAATGTCTTCAAAATTGTGTAAAGGGTGCCCGTTCGTACAAGTTAGATTATCTTATACCTATTGCAAGGCGCTAGATTTTCCCAGTCATATTGTCATTTACATTTAGCATTGCCGTATACTTAAACAAAACTTGTTTCGTAAAAGATCTTATTATATTGTCTATTTTAAAATTTTGCTGTCCTGCTAATTATTAGCAATAGGTAATTAAACAATCATGGTGTATACACCGGAAAACGTTGCTATCAGTTATCTGGTACAGTATTGTTATTAATGATGATATAACCATTGAAACCAATGGTTTAACGTGCTTTCGACGCATGAAATATAGTCTTATTTTTATTAAAAGCACCTTTAACCAATAACAAATCGTGTAGCTGAAGGACGACGCGGTCTATCAGACATTCATATTAGTCATGAATTTGACGCTCTGAAATTACACACGTGCTCGCTTCGCTTTTTACGCACTCATTATTGTTCAAAACGCAATATTTTTACAGGTTCGCAATGAATCACATCTTTTTATATTTGTTTATTCCTCACCAGGCAAAATTACCCCTTTGCACAGAATATGTAGTGGCATAGGGATCCAAATACGAGGACATATAGTGTCAGTACCTACTAGCTACGCTATCTACCCGGCCTTTTCCCCTAAAAAGTTATATAACTATTATAAAGAATCTGTTAAATGATTCAGAAATAACAGTTTCATTTTCAATTTAAAAAGCATAAGCAATCTGACATTGATAAAGCTATCAAGTTATGGTGAAAACAGCAAAGCTTTTAGCTTTCATAACAGATATAACGAATAATGTATCTGTTGAAATATTCGGCGTATTTAGTAAATATGGGTAGAATTAATGTAATAAGTAAGGTAATAGCAAAGGCAAAGCAGAATTTTCATGCGTATAAAAATACTAACTAGCTATTTAACTATGAAGCATGTATAATGAAAGCAAGCATTTCTGAAGCATGTTGGTACCATATTTGTAAATCATCACTTTAGTCCCAACTCCGCGCAAGTATTTTCTGGCAGTTATGATATTTTCACACAGTTAGTCGTTTGATTCTACAAATCAAACAACTTTATAGCTACTTAACATTATTACATGGATTAGAAACATCTTTAACTTTAACACAACATTAAATTAATGTGACTTTACCATAATAGCAAAATATCATAATACTTAGGATATAAAAAAAATTGACAATAACATATTTTTTATAGATAATGAATTTTTTTTGTAGCTGTTAAAACAACTGGTAGACAGTATTATATATAAATTAATAAGTTTTTAACAATTTCACAACTAAGCAAGGCTCTTTCGTTGTGTATACGTAATTATAAAATGTACGATTAAAGGCCATAATTGCTCATAATCACAGACTTCAAACGTCTACAAAGCTGTAAATGTTACTATAACAGTGGTGTAATTAATAAAACAGTTACCTACTGTTATAAGTAGAACTTAAACATTGACACATATGATGTAACATAGAAATTTCGAATAAACAAACCGCGGGAAAGTGAGGGACAGGGAGATAAGAGCTTTTTTTTCGGACAGACTTTATGTAGTTAGCCAGAAGCCTTTAGCTACTTCATCGGACATAGTACAAAAGAGCATTAACGTATAAGATCATGACTGATAAAAGCAAGAGAGCTGTAAGCGTTGATGGTGGGCTGGCGTAACAAAGTAGACGGTAGGTACTAACCCCGTCTCACCCCGCGCATACCTAAGACGTAGTCCAACAGTTTCGGTCAAACTTATATAGTTTAAAGTTCTAGAAATCCTGTTCAAAACTATATTTCTTATAAATACATATTATAAATAATAACTAAAGCCATCCAGTTTTCTGCTGGCGTTTAATGGTTTTGATGTCATCCAACTTCTTGACCGGACGCAGAGGTTCAGGTGAAGCCGGTGGAATCAGCTGCTCCGTGCTGGAGGTGGAACTAAGACGCTTTGGTGGTGATGGTGGTGTTACGGGAGGCTGGAAATATAAAAGTTGTTTATTATTTAAAAAAAAATACTTTACTCACACTACTAGTATTCTTGTTAACTCAGTGCTGAGCTAAACTAAAATGCTTGTGTTACGAGTGGGTTTCTCGTCGGTAGTGCAACGGGTGGAGATCGAACCTGTGACCACATGATTGCAAGTCCGACGGCCTAGCCATTGGGCTACGGCCGCTTTTTTAGGTCGGATATAAGGTGCTCCATCATCATTCATCATCATCATTTCAGCCGTAGGACGTCCACTGCTGGACATAGGCCTCCCTCATAGATCTCCAGTTGTTACGGTTAAAAGCGGCCTGCATCCACCGTGATCCCGCGGCCTTAACCAGATCATCCGTCCATCTAGTAGGTGGACGTCCTACGCTACGCTTTCCGATCCGCGGTCTCCATTCGAGAACTTTTCGGTGAATTCCTCGAATTCGGTGAATTCGAGAACGGTGCTCCATAGCGTAACAGTATAAGTCTCGATATAAGACTCGTGTCTTAAATTAAAGGTCGTGGATTAGATCCCCACGCAAGACAAGAAATTTCTTTCTGGGTCTGGTTGGTTGAGAGACTACCCTCCATGCCTTAGAAAGCACGCTAAGCCGTTGGTGTATAAGGAACGGGTAGCTGCTTTCCCTTGTGTGTTATGATTCGTCATTGTATCGGCGACCGGCTAGTCGCGAATTTTTTATTTCGGCCTCTTTCATGAGGGCTCCCGGCGCGGTCGTGCCACTCGCAATGCTCTAGGGCGCCACTGACTAATTGGTTTACGTAAATATACATAATTTATATATTTTTACGGAAATCGCGCGTAAAATCTATTTTGCTTATATTAAAGACAATTCGCTAGATAGGTTTAACCATTTAACAGTTATTAATTAAGATGTGTCCCTACCCGACCATTAAGGAACAAAGTAACGTCATGTATTTGTGCATACCTCTGAAAAGCTTGGCCGAACTCCAGACAGGTACTTCATCAAAAAACAACATACTCAACGACAAAGGGACCGAGTGTGTCAAAGTCAAACACAACGAGTATGCTTTGGTATGTCTGTTTGAATACCAAAGCATACTATACTTTATTTACGGTAATTTTCGTTTACAAAATGATTGAGAATATTATTATAACAGTATGACAAAATTACTATTTTCCTTTAATACTAGGCCATCAGAGGAATTTGAAGGATAGATTTTACACAAAGATTTCATGTCATCGCACTTAAATAAGCGGCCCTTCTACCTTTTTTTCTGCCGAACATATGTAGTTAGCCACGGTGTAGGGCTTTTACTACTTCACCGAGCATAAAGGCGAGCAGGGCTCAAGCTTTAATAAATAGTAGAAAAACTTAAAACCATTGTTTATCAATCTGTGGGTCGCGGCTCCTTAGGGTGTTTCGAAGCCAGATTCGTGGGCTCGCCGGCAGATCTTTGTCGCGCTTATTGAATAAACTCTCGCATCTTATTTAAAAAAAAACATTTACGTTTTCTTTTAAATTATTTATTTGCCAGTCTAGAGCACAGGGGCGTCTCCAGATTTTTTCAACCTGTGAAGGGGTCGTGAAAACAAAAATATTTAAAAACACTACTATAAACTAAGCAAGCTGTGGAAGAGAGCGCCCCTTGTGAGACTTGGACCTCGGCTCAGAACGGTCGCGAGCGGGGAATTGAGGAATGATTACTTAGATTTCTAGGGGAATTTTGTGCAATTGTCGCTCTACTTTAAGGGGTCTTTAACCGCTACGCTTCTTGAAGGAAATACCTACTTATAGCTATAAAATTATTTCAAATTTGAAACAGATTGTCTTATTTTGTGGCAACATCTAACGCAAACAATGCAAATTACGAAATAATAATCAGCCTAAGGAATAAATTACATCTAAGCGTTTATTATGATAAGATTGGCAAAACAACTAACTGTATATTTATCTAGGTACTGGATTTTACAGTTACGTCTATACTGAAATTCTTCCGTAGATATATTAAAATAATAGTTTGTGTTGCCAGTGATGGACCTATGGATCTGAAACGTGGTCCTTCACTATAGGCCTTATGAACAGGCTGAGAATCGCTCAACAAGCTATGGAGAGGGCTATGCTCGGGGTTTCTCTACGAGATCGAATCAGAAATGAGGAGATACGTAGAAGAACGCGGGTTACCGACATAGCCCAACGGATTAGTTCGTTGAAGTGACATACAGCACGGAGAACAAATGGCCGTTAGTGTCGAAAAGTTCTCGAATGGAGACCGCGGATCGGCAAGCGTAGCGTAGGACGTCCACCTACTAGATGGACGGATGATCTGGTTAAGGCCGCGGGGTCACCGTAACAACTGGAGATCTATGAGGGGGGCCTATGTCCAGCAGTGGACGTCCTACGGCGAAATGATGAATAGTTTGAATACAAAGTTTTTTTTATTTGATTACAAACAACCAGCTCAAGTACATGTACAAGCAGATAGTGATTTTGGTAAGCGTTAAAGGTTTTGAAGAGGAACGGTCGGTGGTTCCTCCACAGAAAATGAATATCTTTCTTGCCTGGCGAGGGGATATGCCTGGCGGCCGATGACAAGGCTTAATAAGCCGGAATCTGAACAACCGAATCGCTCGTTTCAAAGAAGAATCAACCATTCATTTTTTCCCTCGCCCGCTTAATCACGTGACAAATGTCAAGTACCATATATTTGCGTGAGCGATTTTATGCTAACGATCGCTCCGCTGTAGTGGCATTTTGTCTAGGCCCTCAGAATATGTACATAATTTCAGATTACATTCAAAAGTAACCTAAAATGTTGACCGGGGTGTTATTAATAACAGAAAATTAAAGATATCCCGTGGGATAGTTAAAAGCTATAGTAACTTATACAGCTTAGTACGCAGCCTACTTAAGTAAAGCCATTTTGACCTAAGGCAAAGAGTGCACAAGTCATTTGTTAATTTTGTTTCAGGATTCCCAGATATAATAAATAGTTAGGTACAGTCAACAAAAGAGAGGTTTACAACGTCAGTATCATATAATGTAAATAAATATGTTTATCTCACTATCACAGCCGGTAATTCTTTATAGGCGGAGAGTTCGCTGCTAGTATACAAATGCAGATAATAGTAAACTCTTCTCAAACTTCTCTCTTCTCTTCTAAACTCTCTTGTTGACTGTTCATACATTGATTCATACTAAACTTACAAACCAGTGAAATTTTCACAGGCTTTCCCAAGTCGAGAAAAATAACGGTATATATTAGGATTAGGTTATAATCAATATCACCATTAACTTGTATTTTGATCGATAGATATTGTGTGCTCTTAATTTACGTATAGTTAAGTTCAGAAACGTCTTACTCAACTCTCAGTATAACAAGAAATAATCTAACAGCCTCATATTTTAGCTTTGTGCATACTTAAGTATCCTGCTACAAACGTTCATTAAAATCACAAATAAATTGTAAATTCCTGAATGTTTTGTATAAATACAAGACAAGAAAGTTTTGAAGCACTTCAGTGGTAAATAAAAAGAACCTTATGTTCTAAGAAATAAGGAATGTGTTATTAATATTTTGTTGTCACTAATGTGCGGTTTAAGTAGGTACTTCAGATGGATTCAGTTGGAAAACAGTTAATCACTTAATATGGGTGGTTTCCTTTGTATTGTAGGATTAACTTATGTCATGGTTTAAAACTTTCTCCATAGACGCAAATGAGCACTTCAATTTTGAACAAAAGAAAGGCAACAAGAAATGACTTGATTTTCATAAATATTCATATGGTATAGAAACCATAAATATTTGTTATTTGACGCCTAATAAAAAAGACAATTAAATTTTAGTTTTGGCCTCGTTTTTGCCATAGTCACTATGGTTGACATATAAAACACCTAGGGGTAGACATTTGCAATAGATGATGTTGTATAAATAGGGAATAACGCATTCCGAGGCACGGAGGGTTGTCCCACTAACAACCATCCAGGAAATAAATTTTGACACAGAGAATTTTCTGGAAACTCTAGCGTGGAGAGTGAACCCACAACCTGTGAGACTTCAAATGAAATAAAATTTATTGCATTCCTTAATGAACAAAATTCACGACACAAAGCGTGTCGTTGGAGTATCCATATATATTTTAAAGTTTACTTTTATTTTTTACTGTATACTAACATCCGACGTAGAAGGTTGTGGAGATCCAACTCTAGGAGTTGGCGATGGAGCCTTCGGTGTTGGCGATGGAGATCTTGGTGTTGGCGATGGAGCCTTGGGTGTTGGCGATGAAGATCTGGATGTTGGAGACGGCGCTTTCGGAGGAGAAGCAGGCTTGGCTTCAGGTGGTGATGGGGCATGTACCGGTGGAGTGCTTGGAGTCACTTCCATTATAGGAGCTGGTGGAGCCTGTAGATATATTGCTAGTATTAAGATAGCTGTAGATAGAGCTAATGCATTAATATTTTTATTCCAGTCCCATATTTTTTGGGAATCTAACTGATGGACTAAAAAGAATTGTTTTGCCTTCATGCCCATTATAATACACGATGATTTTTGTCGTTGACTCTGTAAAATTATATATTTTTGGAAGTAAAATCGACCGATCAAAATTACAGACTAAATGACTTAAAATCTGTGTTAGGGGCAACCATTGGTACCATCTAGATTATTGTCTATTGCTAGAACTCATTTTTAAATGAAATCATGTTTTTTTTTTGTAAAAATCATTCAGACAAATTGAGTACCTACCTTCTCCTCTTTTTGAATTTGGTCATCCAAATAAAAGCAACAATTAAAAAATCACGGTGTTAATACCAAGATATCGTTACATTATAATTATGATTCAATAAAGAATACTCTGATCTAGCTTAACATTGCTCAGACATTTTGAAATTAAGGTAAAAATATTATTAAGTTATGACAATTATCTTACTTTAGGCTTAGCAGCCGCTGGTGGGGGTGGAATAGCTCCCTCTGTAGGTTTAATCTCAGGAGCCACTGGTCTCGCTACGGCTATATCATCAGAAGGCTTGGAATCATCGGGTTCAGCTTTCTCTGATGCCTGTTAATTAGAAATAGTTATTGATTACAAATCACGTTATTTTTAAACCGTATACTTATATATAAAGCTTAAGGGTATGTTTGTTTGCTTGAAGATGCAAATCTCAAGAACTAGTTGGCCGATTTGAAAAATTATTTCATTGTTAGATAACCCATGTATCGACGAAGGCTATAGGCTTTTAACTACTCAATTATAAAGTTCCCACGAGAACGTGAGTTACGCGAGTCAAACCGCGCGCAAGTAGCTAGTAAAAATAATACAAGTTCTTCCTCTTATAGCTCAAGAGGATAAGCATAGCTTAGGACGCTAAATGGGTCACTCGATAACATTATTTGATATTTAGGTATATATTAAATTTTAAGACATTTTCTATTTAAATAGGAAGACAATTCTGACAAACAATTAAAATCTTCGGTAAGCAAATTCAATTAATTATTATCAGAAAGATTTTGATCATTACTTAACAATATGATGAATTACGCAAATTTAAGGAATATAGACAATCAAGGGATTGTCTGGTTTAATTAAGGGAATTGGCAATCCATCCGTACATGAAAAGGGCGGAATTTTACCCTTTTTTAGATTCCTGGTTTACATATTAACTAGTTCTAGTGATATTAAAATTTACCAGTGGAAATTGAAACTCCCTTTTTTTCAGTTAGGTATAAAAAGTTCTTCCATGATTAGCTTAAATCCAAATTTTCGTTGGAGTGTGTCGTTACTCTGTTCACGTGGGTTGTAGCGTGATGTTTTACAGTCTACTAAATGCGCCCCGCAGTTTTGCCCGCGTCACTCTGCTCTAGTGAGTCGGAGCGTGATATTTTGTAGCCTATAATGTTAATCCAGCTTATAAACTATCCACGTGCAAACTTTCAGCCAATCCATTCAGTAGTTTTTGCGTGTAAAGAGTAACAAACATACATACATCCATACAAACTTTCGCATTTATAATATTAGTAGCATAGGTATGTTAATCCAGCTTCTAAACAGACGTACATAACGTCTGTAAAAAAATATCGACAATATCGGCCCATTTGCGTGAAAGAGTAATAAACATCCACTCATACAAACTTTTGTGTTTATAATATTAATAGGATAAATATCCTCTATTAAAAACGACTGAACAATTTCTAAAAATCATCAACTATTGAAGAATAATTTGTGAATAAGCATTACCTGATCATCACCAGGAGTTGGGGCTTGAGGTTTCCTCTTTATGACTTTCGGCGGAGACTCACCCGGCACTCGCTTAGCTATCAGAGGACTAGGGTCTGAATAAAAAAAACATAATACTTTACACTTCTAATTAAATCTTACGTATATGCGATGCACCTACCTACATGCAGGATTCATTAAAAGTTACAGCTTAGTTGTTAAACATGTAAAACTGTAGTAGTATTCAAACACAAACATCGTAGGAAGCCAGTATAGGGACAGTGGTCCCCGCGAGGCGAGGTTTGCGACGCATTATTGGCTTTTGACTAGATCCAATCCCGCGCTGGTTGATCTATTTTTTTAAACTACGCGACTTATTATTATTATTATTTTGTATAATTACTCATATTGTGCTCGTCATTTTTTTTTACTCTTTTTATTATAAAACAAACAAATATTACCCGACGTTTCGATCAAGTTACATTGATCGTGATCGCGAGCAGACTGCCCTCGAGACAACGTAAATTTATTTACTGACCTGGTTGAGGAGATGTGGTTCCTTCAGGAGTGGGGCTGGTCACCTTCGGAACTGGACTCGTGGCCCTGGACGGAGGAACTGGTGACGGAGCTTTAGACGGCGCCTGTTTAAATAACGATTTACTTAACTATTTTTAATTGATTGCGGATATGGCCTTTTATTTTTCTTTTATAGTCGGATCTAACAACAAACTTTTACTAATACAACATTTCTGGCACCATCGACAAATAAAATCATACGGTCTAAATAAATAAAAAACATTTTTTTTTGTGTATCCTAATTGCTAGTAAATTAAGTTCATAAGAATCGCTTACCGAAAAATCAATATTACTTATTCTGAAGTGGTTATTCACCATTTTCGTACCAATTCAATTTGTGCGAATCATTCAATACCTTCCTCAAGTTTACCAATATTCCAAATACGAACTTGATTCATATCTGCCCATCAAATTGTTAACAGAGTTCTAATCTAATACAATTAACCTTTGTAACAGTTTGTAGCCACGTCACAGCAGACAAACTTGAATTAGTTTCTGGTTCTATGCATTTTAACTTACTACATAGATAGACAATTATCTTTAACTAGCTGACCCGACAGACGTTGTCCTGTCTTACAACCATTACTATCTATAACAGATAATATTGGTTTTATACTTGTACTAGTATTTCGGTAATAAGAATCTCGAAAATCTCATAAATTACTTTAAAATGAAACATCTTACATAGCGCATGCATAATAATAAAATAGGTGCCTATAATACGTAGGCCGCAATCCCACATGAATGAAAAGAGTGGGCAAAATAGCTTAACTACCTACTTAGGAACGTATTTTTACTATTTACGATAAAATAACTATGGCTTAAACATCTATTTCATATACATATCACGCCCTATTATTTTCAAGACGGTAAAAAAGTCATCCAATATAAATATACAGCATGTAACAAAACCCCTGTCCGATCCCTAAGGGTATTATTCAGCATCGTACTGCCTACACATATACGTAACCATTTAATGGATTTGAGATAATTATTTTTCCCTAGTGAATATAATTAAATTAAAATAAAAACTGATCAACGGCAAGACTGATCACTGACAAAGTTCACGTGTTTACTACCTACTAGTTTTTTGTCAAAGAAGAGTGTTGTCAACTTATGAAAATTTCCCTTATTCAGTGGTAAATTTCACATGGATTATAAAAATAAAAATTCAATAACTTTTGGTTTTTATGAGTTAAATTTTTATAAAAAAAAATTCTAGTACGTATTTTGAACCAGGAATACGCCTTTATTGGATCGGGCAGGGTTTTTGTTACATATTGTATATATATAGATTATTTCTTTAGTAGAACAGTCAAATCACGAAATTAGATAGGTTACTTATTATATATACTTGAATATATAAAATAAACATGGCTTAAAAGTTATAAGCCTCAAATAATATAATATGGAAAAGAAAAACACCAATACTCCTTGTTATAATTATCGTTCAAGCCTTGCATAATAAATTGAATGGCATAACGCAATTGAATTATTACCTAATGTAATGTATTTTTTTTTTTTGATTTATCAAAGACTTACATTAAATACTATATATGATACAAATACAAATACATGAATGAACACGTTTAGTTTATCGTCATAAAAACTTACCTTAGAAAAGGCAGGGCTCGGAGAGCGAGGCTTAGCGGCCGCGCCGGCCGTCAGTAAAGCGCCCGTTGCTAGACCAGATATCCCTTCTGTTAAGACATAAACAAATATATTGTTACTCTAATAGAAAATACTTAAAATAAGTGTGTTATGCCTGATTACTAACGATTATGATTACATAGACTGTGGTTGTAATGGTAAGTTATACTCAGCGAAAAGATTTATTCTTGGAATTAACATTTATATTTAGGTACATAAACTTTTTTAAAACTCTTAGAAATTATCCAGATTAAAATAGGCTAGATTTGATGACACATGAAATTATGTTACAATGATGTTTATTTCTTAAAGTATTTGTCATATGGAACATCAATATCATTATTTATTTTCAAAAAACTTGAATATGTTTGTATAAATTCAATTTGAAAATGATTTCTTTTGTCTATGTCTTAAACTTCCGAAAACGCTATCAGCTTTCTGAGTCATGACGTCATCGATCTCGAACACAATTAATGTATATAGACCAACATGGCTTGGATTTTCATCACTAAATGTCAAGCCAATTTTAAAATATTTATTATATTTATTATACATATATAATGGCCATATTTTTTTCTTGATCTAGTAAAACCATTCATAACCATATAAAAATAATTTCAAAAAAGTGTCAACTAGCCTATTACTTTGAACCTATACCCGTTCGTAGGTGCAACCTAGATTATCTTATATTGCAAGAGTAGCCATGTACTTTTGTTTATTTTACATTGTTTATTTTGAGACGAGCGACCCGCCCCGGCGTCGCACGTGTGCAATCCTAATGTATTATACATATAAAAATTCCCCTTGAATCACTCTATCTATTAAAAAAAACCGCATCAAAATCCGTTGTAGTTATAAAAATAGCATATGTAGGTACAGACAGACAGCGGTAAGCGACTTTGTTTTATACTATGTAGTGATTTTAATGTAATGTTGTACTTAATACTAAAGGTGAATTGTCCGGACTATTATTAACAACGATTAAAAAGCACGTTGTATTTATATATTATGTACTAGCTGCACCCCGCGGTTTTACCCGCGTAACTCCGCTCCAGTGAGTCGGATCCTGATATTTTGTAGCCTATATGTTAATCGAACTTATTAACTATCCCCGTGCAAAGTTTCAGCCAAATCCATTCAGTAGTTTGTACGAGAAAGAGTAACAAACATCCATCCATCCATAATTACAAACTTTCGCGTTTATAATATTAGTAAGATGTATTACATACTAAGGTACACCTAGTTTCAAACTGGATGATTAACATTGTAATTAACTAATCAACTGTCAAAACTTTTGTTGTCAAATGAGTTCCCGAAAGCATGATTACCATGATACCATACCATGATTTGATTTGATTATCGTGAGAGAACAAGGTGCTTCGTATTCGATTCGAAATCGAATGACAACAGCCATTTTGAATTTATTGGCACTTTTCACTCTCGTTTCCGAAACTGATTTTAATTTGCCAGCTATGATAAATTGCTAGTAGTATTCAAAATATATATCTCAAATTCAACATTAAAAAATGTAAAAAAAAGCTAAATTCTACTTAGATGGTACAAGGCATATTTCGCTACTTTTCGGGTCCCGTATTCGGGCTCCGAGCTCGCCTTCATCTACAGTTTGGAAACGACACGCATAAGGAGTGCGCAGCAACACTGCGATGTGGCAAAGTGGTAATTCGAAAAGAGTAATCACCAATTTTAAAAACTCCCGGAACACTTTGCAGCAATTATATAATAGGTACTTATTTCAGCTTCAAATTACTGTATTACTAGATCGACGGTCCATCTTCCTGCGTGCGCCTACTTGGCGACGCATTACGGTGTCATGTCTCAATTATTCGCATACATGCTTTCTTATATAAGGGAGAACTTATTTCGACAAAAATGTAATGTTTTACTCACAAATGAATACAAACGCAAATAAGTTTAAAATAAATAAATTAAAAGCTTTCACTCAAAACATAATCAAGTTATTGATATTTTCCAAATATTTTAACGAAATAACAGTTTTTTATTAATCTTTAGACTGTATTTTCTTTGTTTATAAATTAAATTTATTAGCCGCCTTTTAACGTAAGTAAACTTAATTAAAACTTCGGGTGCGTATAATTTGTTTTTTTATTATTTATTTATTTATCAGATATGAGCTGACCTAACGTTACGATGGCTCTAAGTTTTCGATCAAGAAATATCTTATTACATAGTTTTACATACTTGATGCGTAAAGTTACTTCACCAAATTGCTCAGTATGTACCGAAATACCGAAACAGAGTCCAAATTAAATAATTTTTTTCTATTAATTTAAACTATTAATAAACATTGATGTACATAATAGACTACTTGCTTCTCCGCCATTGGAAGAAACAATAGTATATCTTGTACTTTTTAACTTTAATTTCTTCAATTTTTCTTCACATTGTAGTTGCTAACCAATTACAATATATTGTAGCATTCTAAATTTCTATTCTTTTTAATTCTAAATTCTAAATTTTAGCTAGCGACTAACACCCTACGGTGTTGGTCGCTAAGACGTACGTAGATATTCGTGACGATTTATTTTATCGCAATGAAATTGAAAATAAAAAGCGAGGATACTCAATACATAATTGCTAAAGAGCAAACGAGATGCCATACAAATTCTCGTTTTGTTATATTGCTTAACATTGCATATCTCTTACCAGGTTTGGCTGGCTCGCTTTCTCCAGCTTCCGTGGAGAAGTCCTTGATCAGCTCTAGCAGAGTGTGGCCAGGGCTTATTGGCATCTCGATAGGAGATGCAGCACGGGATGTTTCTGACATTAACATAATACCAGTATTAACAATTACAACAACATTTCTCTCAGAATTAAGAAAATACTAGTGAGATGATAAACAAAAGACGGAGATACAAAGTATCAAACGGATTCGCTTAAATATATCATCTTCGTAATCAGACATTCGATTCTCGTTCTTTTTGGAATCGTGGTTTTTTTTTCGATTGGACTTACGTAGGTAGCCATGAGGCTATTGCTACTTTATCGGGCATAAAGGCGAGCAGAGCTCCAGCCTTAATAAATGGTTTAAAAACTACAAACTAAGCAACCTGCGCAAGAGGGCTTGGACCTCTGCTCAGGGCGGTCGCTGGCGATGAGATTGTGGGATTATGACTGTTTTTGGAATCGTGTGTTAGATTCGCGGTATTTATTTCGCGGTCTGGTTGATTCACGGTTTGTGCCAACACACAGACTGTTGTATATTTTTGTTCTCTGAAAGTTGGAACACACATAGACCTAGCGACCTTGATGCTACATGCCTAACATATTATATGACAATCATATACCAGAACACAGGAAGCTCTTCTAATTCTAAATGTTGTTAGTTACTTGTCTATCTGCCGAAAACACACAGCAGTGACAGTGGCAAAAATACCTGTCTGTGAGGGCATATATCCAGCATCCAGTATATATTATAGAAACTGATAACATTTGGATAAATAATGTAGATTATCAACACATTTATTACCTGGCAGTGGTGAACGTAGCACCAGTTTCCTAGCCTCCTCCATAGCTCGCTGCAAGTTCTGTTGGTTTTTAAACGACTCTCTACTACGGCAACGACCGATCTGAGACCTGGTAAATATGAGAATATATAATTATAACTTAATTTTTTCTTGGTATGATGACAGTATAAATTTGAAAACTTTACTAATTTTGGGTAAATGTTAGAGTTTGCTAAACGGATGAACAATCCAATAGGGAACCCTAAGATGTGTGTCTCATTTTACCGTTACATTTTATATCTACATATTATTATAACATAATATGCTGCTAGTGCACATATATCTCAGACATACACATATATCTCAGACTTGTGATCTTGAGGTCACCGGATCCCCCCACCCATTGCCTTACCGGCGAGAATCCACTCGTAACACAAGCATTTTAGCTTAGCACGAGGTGTTAACCTGAATACTAGTAGACTGCAAAAGACAGCTAGTAAACTTTTATAAAAACAAAAAAAATTAAATTAAAACTGGTCATCAAAAATTGATAAAACGTTTTGAACTTGAAACGTGTTTGCCAAACTAATATTTGTACTAGATTACTCCAAATTTGTATTTCAGAAACAATATGATTCGATGTTAAATATCTTAAGTTTAATTGTGATATGTCAAAGACTGAAATCCTGAATTTTTGTATCTGAAAGCCAGTCTATTTGAAGATATTTTTTATTTATAAAGACTTACGAAATCCCAGTGCTAGCCAGAGTTTGGTCCCATTTCGCGTTAGTAGTACTGGCTACAGCCAACTTAGCGATTCTTCTGAAACGGGATAGTCCATCTTCATCTGCTGGCTTCTCTTCTTCCATGGCCACTGGGGCCACTTGGAAGTCTTTCATCAGACGACGTTCCCACACCTTCATGCGCTTGCCGAGGACCACTAAGAAAGACAATAAATGTTTAATGTAGTAAAATGAGAATCGATCCTTTTTTGCATCATTAAGTGGTATATCAAAAGTGAATACAGTTTTCATAACAAAATAATGACTATACCATATAGAAATAGGCAGATATGTATATTTTTCAAATTCACCGAATAAAATATCAAATTAATTTTAGGTTAGGCTAACTCCACATTATGCCACATGCGCATTCCTTCAACGCGTGAACGGCGCGTTCGACATCTGACACACAAGCGCAATGTGTGGTCAGCCTAATCCTACGATGACAATAAATGATTTTCTTCTTTACATGTTTGTTCTTTAAAGATATACTTTTTAATAAATTATATAAATTTCATAATACTTATTAACATTTATTATATTAATATTAACATTTATATTCGTAAACATTCATTCCTGGTATTATTTTCAAGAAGTAAGTATAGTGATTTCACGCAAATTTAATATTCAGTAATAACCGTATTATTTTATAACAGCACGTACAAGTAAAATTACTTAGCACAAACAGCTAACTGAATTAAAAACTACGAAAATATTTATTCTCGCTTTAACTTATTCTTAACCGGAATGCTGCAGCATCGCCCTGTTGAATGGCCATGGGAAAGTATGATGCCGAGTAGCATAGATTTATAATTGATAGTAGGTATGTTAGTAACGTAGTTGGTAGGTTAGGTTATTTGTAAAATAGGTTATTTGTAAAACACCGGTAACCTCTCAGGAGAGGTTACCGGTGTTTTACAAATAACCCTGTATAAAGGTCAGTCTAACTTTTTTCGGATAACCTTGCGGACGATTTTGAGTGGTTGCTGGAACCACTAGTGGTCTATTAATAACCATTGACCTAGACCAGGACTTTCTATCTTAAGCTCCGTTTTAAGAATGAAGAACAAAATAATTCTCATTAGTAATCATTCACAAAAGTTTAGGTAATAATCGTTTCTTATAATTTCCATTTTTGTTTAGTTTAAGTTCTTATTTGTAATTAAACAGTAAAGTTACTTGGAGTTTTTCTAATAACCTGTTACAAGGTGGTAGAACTACAACTCAAACAGAGTACAAAGAGTAAGGCAAGAGTAAGGCCAAATTCCTAAGGGTGTCACACTCGTTATACTCACTCTTTTCCTTCCTATCGGTAAAGCTGACGTCCATTCCATTCTTCTCGAAGACTTCCAACAGCTCATATCTCAGAGCCGACACGTCGCCCTTCAGTTCATTGATATCATCTTCTGTTACTTCTTCATCATCCATCTTCCTGTGCATAGCAGACACGTAGCGCCAGACCAGCGCTCGCATCACAGCAGTGTAACGGACATCGATTTCTTTCTCTTTATGTTCCTACGCCAAAAAAGAGAAAAATACAGCTTCGATTCAATGAGTTGAATGGGTGAGGAAATAAGTACAGTGGGTTAAGATTTGATACCTGCAAGCATAATTGAAAACCAGCTTACGGCTATTATTTTATCCTAAGAACAAAAATATCAGAGGAATCAATTAAAATTTTGTCAAAATATCCATACGGAGTCATGTTTTAAAACCATTGTTTTAATCATTGAGTTTAAAATCTAGTCGTAAATAATAATATATTTGAGTGATTCGCTGATCCTTTCTACGACCCCTTCGTCCTATGATCCTCTTCGTCGTAGGAAAACTATTCAAATTCTATGACACATTCCTTGGACAAAAAAAAAGTCGTAGTACAAAATAGTGAAAAAATGTCATATTGCAGCAACCTACAAAGTACATCGCACAAATCAGCCATCAAACACTCTACAAAGTACACTGCACAAATCAGTCATCAAACGAGTGAATGCGCCGCGCCGCGCGCGCCACCTACCATTGTGTTTAGTTGTAAGTTAGTTTTAAGTCGACGCGCTGATTGGTTAAAAACGCAACCACTTGTAAATCTATTTCAGTACTTAAGTAGTCTCCCTTGTAAATAAAATCATTCCATTACCTCACCGTTGTTCTTGCGTTTCATTACTTACCTTGAAGAGACCCCGAGATGACTCAGCCACTAAATTGGTGACCCCGAATTCACTAAATTGGTGACCCCGACGTGATCCACTAAATTGGTGACCCCGAAGACGATCCATTCACCAAAATATTTATACTTCCTCTGCCCGTCAATGATTTTAAACATTCTCTATAACTTTCCCGAGTTAAAATAGGCAATAAGAGCATTGAATTTCGGCGCAAGACTGACCTTGTGGATTAAAAAATAATTAAACTGTCTTTAACTTAACCATTACCGCGAAAATTCTTCAATAACAACTTTCATAATCTCACAAAGACTTTGTTTATTTAATAAGCAAAGTTTTCATAAAATCGGGTTTCTTTTAATTAGAGGCGTAACGCAAGATAATTATGGCTTTAAATGTTTTTCTTTCGTCGGAAATTGTTCTTTAAGTATACGACGTTTAAATATTACTTACTTACTTTTAAAGTTAGAAAGAGTTGAATCTAGGTCAAAACTGAGACATAATAATATAATAAGAAATTGCACTATGGTTTATCACGACGTTATTGTCGCGGCAGGCGCGAATTTCTAGGTAAATATTGTCATTATATAGTTGGCAATACCAAAGATAAAAAATATATCTAGTCTAGTTGATAATGTTTGGCGGCGTTCTAGGTTTAAGGTTTTAACCTGGAATGCCGCCAAACATTATCAACTTTAAGTTTGTTGTTAAACTTTTTGGGACAAAACCTGTGGAACAACTCTACTGATCTAGTGAGAAAAGGTCGAGCCCCAGCAGAACCTCATCATCTAAAGTTGAGTAAAGTTGAGTACCTTTCAAAATAACCCCCCCTCAAAATAGATAGTACAAACAACACACGGCCCCGAGTCCCCGGCGGCCCCGCTAGGCCTGGCTACGGTAGCGGTCATGGTATCGGCGGGGCCAGGGGTACTAAGAATCCTCGGGAGACGAGTGGCTACCAATTTCACAGGCGAACACTGGCCCTGGCAACACATAACGTGCGCACTTTGCGGACCGAGGAAAAGATTGTTGAGCTGGAAGAAGAACTGAGCAGGCTCAGATGGGATATTCTGGGGTTGTCTGAAGTCCGTAGAGAGGGACAGGCCACGATGATCCTGAAATCTGGCAACCTGCTCTTCTACCGGGAGGGCGACCAACAGTCCCAAGGTGGTGTCGGGTTTCTCGTTCACAAGTCCCTCATTAACAACATTATTACCATCGACAGTGTGTCTAGCAGGGTGGCATACCTAACACTCAGAGTATCTGAAAGATACTTGCTGAAGGTCGTTCAGGTCTATGCACCGACCTCGGCACACCCAGATGAAGAAGTTGAGTGTATGTATGAGAACATCAGTCGGGCCATACATACTCATAAAACTCGCTTCAATGTTGTTATGGGGGATTTCAATGCGAAACTGGGTATGAGAAACTATGAGGACGAGTTGATAGTGGGGAACTTCGGTTATGGGCAACGGAACCTTAGGGGACAGAGGCTGGCTGATTTTCTGGACAAAGAAGGATTTTATATGATGAATTCTTTCTTCCAGAAGCCGCCTCACAGGAAATGGACCTGGCTGAGTCCCAATGGTTCCACGAGAAATGAGATCGACTTCATCATGACCGACAAGAAACGGATTTTCAATGTTCAATGATGTATCTGTGATTCACAGGGTGAAAACCGGTAGTGATCACTTAATAGTAAGAGGCACATTGAATATAAATGTTAAACTTGAACGGTCCCATCTGATGAAGTCTACGCTCCGACCTACTCGCGCTCAGATCGAAAACCCCGAGAGCTTTCAACTCGAGCTCTCAAATCGATTCGATTGTCTAGATGAAGACGCATCTGTGGACGAGATCAACAACAGGCTCATAGAAACTGTCCATACGGTAGGGTCTCAGTTCTTTAAGGCTCGCCGTACCAGTAGAACTCAGAAAATTTCTAAAGACACCCTTAATTGGGTGAACGACGCTCGCTAAGACTGCAATCTCCCGATGATGCTAAGTCACACAGGCAGCTTAATAGGCGAATTAAAAAATCCTTGCGACACGATATCCGTAGCTTTAATACGTCCCGTATTAAAGATACGATAGAGCAGAACCAGGGCTCCAAAGTGTTTGCAAGAGATATGTCTATTGGGCAAAGCCAGATGACAAAGCTGAAGAGGGATGATGGTAGTCTTGCGTCGACAAAAGCGGAAGTTTTAAGGGAAGTCGAAAAGTTCTACGGGCAGCTCTACGCTTCTATCACCAAGCCTGATCTTAGTGCGGCTACAGACCCAAGAACCAAACTGACCCGACACTATACCGAGGATATCCCGGACATCAGCCTGTACGAGATAAGCATGGCCCTGAAACAGCTAAAGAACAACAAGGCGCCGGGTGAGGACGGAATCACATCAGAGCTCCTGAAAGCGGGTGGATTAACGGTACTTAAAGTCCTTCAGAAGCTCTTCAATTCCGCCTTGCTCGGAGGCACCACGCCTAAAGCATGGAACAAGGGCGAGGTGGTGTTGTTCTTTAAGAAAGGTGATAACACTTTACTAAGGAACTACAGGCCCATCTCGCTTTTGAGTCATGTCTATAAGCTGTTCTCCAGGGTTATTGCGAATCGTCTCGAACGAAGGCTTGATGACTTTCAGCCTCCCGAACAAGCCGGATTCCGAAAAGGTTATAGTACCGTAAACCACATACATACGCTGCGGCAAGTAATACAGAAGACCGAAGAGTATAACTTGCCGCTCTGTTTAGCGTTTGTGGACTACGAGAAAGCCTTTGATTCGGTTGAAACATGGGCCGTACTTGAGTCTCTCCAGCGATGCCGTATTGACTATCGGTATATCGAAGTGTTGAAATGTGTGTATAGAAACGCCACAATGTCGGTCCGAGTACAAGAACAGAGTACGAAGGCGATTCCACTAAAAAGAGGCGTAAGACAGGGAGACGTTATTTCTCCGAAACTGTTTACGACCACTTTGGAAGACACCTTCAAACTTCTGAATTGGAAAGGACTAGGCATCAACATCAACGGCGAATACATCACTCACCTTCGATTCGCTGATGATATCGTGGTCATGGCAAAGTCGATGGAAGAACTCAGTACAATGCTCGAAGACCTCAACCGAGTCTCCCAACGGGTAGGTCTTAAAATGAACTTGGACAAGACGAAAATCATGTCTAACGTCCATGTTGTGCCTGCCCCTATAATGGTTGAGAATACGGTTCTTGAAGTTGTTGACGCATATGTATACCTAGGACAGACAGTCCAATTAGGTAGGTCCAACTTCGAGAAGGAGGTCAATCGCCGAATTCAACTCGGATGGGCAGCGTTCGGGAAACTTCGCAACGTCTTTTCCTCCAATATACCTCAGTGCCTGAAGACGAAAGTCTTCAACGAGTGCGTGTTGCCAGTGATGACCTATGGATCCGAAACGTGGTCCTTTACTATAGGCCTTATGAACAGGCTCAGAGTCGCTCAACGAGCTATGGAAAGGGCTATGCTCGGGGTTTCTCTACGAGATCGAATCAGAAATGAGGAGATACGTAGAAGAACCCGGGTTACCGACATAGCCCAACGGATTAGTTCGTTGAAGTGGCAATGGGCAGGCCATATAGCACGGAGAACAGATGGCCGTTGGGGCCGAAAAGTTCTCGAATGGAGACCGCGGATCGGCAAGCGTAGCGTAGGTTGTCCACCTACTAGATGGACGGATGATCTGGTTAAGGCCGCGGGATCACGGTGGATGCAGGCCGCTTCTAACCGCAACAACTGGAGATCTATGAGGGAGGCCTATGTCCAGCAGTGGACGTCCTACGGCTGAAATGATGAGTACCTTTGAGTAATCTGTGATTTTTCGTGTGTGGTCTTACCCTACGTGTTAATCTTCGAATTATATTACGGCGACATCGCGGTCGGTTTGGTGAATCGTACACATTTGTGTGGGATACCACCTTGTCGACGTGATGGGCGCATGTTTTGTCTAAATGTTTCATGATTGATTTCGTTTGAAGCGTCGCTATGTCGGGCTGGGATCCGGACGACGTAGCGAGCCTATCTACAGGGACGACCTAGGTTGCAAACCTCAATGGAGAATCTGAATCTAGGTTGTCAGCCAGGATGCGCGCGCGGGGCATTTATTGCGGCCTTGTTGAAGGCTTACTGTGACCCGATTTGGCGGGAAACTTGTTTGACGTTGTGGCTGCCAGAGACGTCTAGTTGGCCCTCGTTGTTTTGTGTTGAGCTATAATTTAGGTCTATATCCGATGTGCGTGACAAGTGCGTGTAATTGTACCGTGTAAATCTGATACGAGTTATGTTTCCATTTGTAAAAGACACCGGGGATCACCACGGGCTTATGTCGTCTGTAAAGCCAGATGAGTGAACTGGGTTACTCATATCTGGCTATATTATGTACAAGAGGAGAACGGAGAATAAATACAGCATTCAGGGCAATCATACAATCTAAGCGACGCAGATAAGTCGTCTGCATTTCACCGGGAAATGCAAACGTTCTCATTACTGGTGTTTTGAGAAGCAACTGGTAGGGTTTTAACGAAAAGACCTTCTGCTCGTAACAGGATTAGAATATCTTCACTATGGGAAAGACTCACATACGCATGGGATGCCTAAAAAACCAGTCTAGTTTGTTGATGTGTAAAACACAAGGATTTATTTCGTACCGTAGTGCAGGAATTGCCTTTAAAAATCTATAACACAAGACATAATGAAAACGGTTATGTACCTTCATTTTCATCTTCCGTATCTTATCCTTCTTCCTCAGGCCCAGCATCTTGAGAAGCAGCTTCGGTGTGGGGAAGATATTGAACGGCGGAGGTAAAGTGGCACTCTCCTCAAAGTAGCTCATCCACAGACGAGTGCGGGCGAACTTCCATTCTACGTCCGAATGTTCCTAAAAACAATAATAATATTTGTGATGTGCTATATGGACAATTTAAGGAGCAACTTTAAATACTCCAACAGCCCGTTTACGTCCTGAACATGGGCCTCCTCATTACAAACCTTGATAAACCAGGGTCATTGCGTGACCCAGGAGAACCCGCGGCGCCAATAAGGTCGCGCGTGCCACTGGAGAATGTCCTAGACAGCCATGGGTTCCTGGACCCCACACCAACAGCAAACGCAGGATTTCCCGGGGGTTATAGTGGGTAGGCTGCTCTCTTCGTGGTATGATTAGCATACAACCGCGGACAAAAAATATTGCAGGACATTGCCATAATCCATCATTTGTTCGCAGTAACATGTTCATTAACCTTGAGTCAATAGACGCTGCTGCCCATCCATCAGATGTTTATCCCTTAGTCGCCTCTTACGACACCCATGGGCAGGCATAAAATTGTCTATTCTAACCCAAAAACCACAAAACCAAAGCTGAGTATACACAGTGTTTATGCAAAGTATTTGAGTAAACCACAGATAGTTGAGTCTAGAGTCTAGGCATGCTATGTATCCGTCACTTACGTGTAAAGTACCATGCGAGACTGGAATTTAATAAGCTATTACGGTAAAATAAGGATTAACATTTGAAGGCTAGAAACCAAACAAGTGCTACATTATGTATGTAACACTGGACTAACTGAAATAAGGTTTCTCGGTTAAAGTCGAGCTACAAGTGATTTGTGGCACTACCCTAAACATTGAAGACTGATTACTTAATTAATATAACTCTCGTGCCATCGCAAGCCCATATAACGTTCACTGCTGAACCTATTCAGCATCATAACCAGTTCATGATTGACTATTTACAAGTGCCTGTAATTGGTTTATGTAAATAAAAAATATTTTTACTAAAAAAAAAAAAGAACATAGGCATTACTCGAAGAGGCTGTTGCCATAGTCAACACTCTTGGCAGGCAGGCACTCTTGGCGGGTTGGTGACCGCAGTATTATGTAAACGCTGCTGCCCGTTGGACCGAATGGAAAAATAGCGGCAGATTGTTTTTTTTTAATCTGTGTAAATGTCATTGGTTCGGACTGGTTTGGATTCAGATTGGTTGTGTCTATTGTATCAGAATCTTATATGGTATTATAAAAAGTAAAAGTACTCAGTGGTACGTAGTTGCCTCTAAGAATTGGCACTAGAGCACCAAGTCTATTTGTGTGATTATTATTATTTGAGTAAACCTCGTAAGTAGGTATAATTCTTCAGGTTCTGAGTCCAAGTATAGTTTTTTACCTAAAAAAAAAGGCAGAAGAGTTTTCGCGAATATTGAAAATTATAAAGTCAGTTCAATCATAGAACATGCTTTATGGTTGACCTGTATTTTTTTTATAAAAAGTAGAAAAATGGCGGCAAACTATTTTTTTTAGTCTGTGTTATATTTAATAAGTTGATGTTGAATGTTTTGTTAATTTTATTAGAATCTAATATACTACAAACTACAAATTACATATTGGGCCTTGTATTATATTAATTAACTATGTTTTATATGCTAAAATAATGTTTCTGGAATAATTACCTAATTACTTGCTGAATATTAATTTTGTGCTAATATTTTAATTGGCAATAATAATTGGCAGTAAGTAAGTCAAAAACATGTTAAGTCGATGTTATCATCATACATTATCATATTAAAACAAACATAATTATGTATAATGTTATAGAGTAAATAGGTATATATGTATAATGTTCGGTAAGTACTACCTTCTACTAAATACATTTTGTAAATATTTTTTTTACATTTTTGTACTTTACTTAAATCAGGAACTCTAAAATCTAACATTTCTTGCCGTGAGTTAGGAAATGGGCGAGGGCAAAGGGGTTTTTAAAAAGAGAATTCTTATTCTCTTTTTGTTCACCTCTTGGTGTTCACTGATTTAGGAGCAGGCTACTACTAACTTTATTATCTTCTTTAAATCATTACATTGAGTTATACAGGGTTATTTGTAAAACACTAACAACCTCTTAAGAGGCCATTGTACTCATAACACAGGTCGACAAGGTTTTTGGTGCACAGAAAAAAACACATATTTTCATTCAGAGAATTATGGATATTGTTTCATGATTTAAAATATTCTGTCACGTCTAATTTTAGGGAATTAAAAAAAATACTTAAATGCCAATTTTCTACTTTTTATTGTGAAGTATTTACAATAAAAAGTAGAAAATTGGCATTTAAGTATTTTTTTAAAATATGTAAATAGACTAATAAATTAAATACTATAATGACTGTTTCTGTAAGTAGCGATTCTGAAATCTAATTAACATTTATGATTTTGTTGCTATAATGTTCTTTTATGAAAATATTAACATGTGAGTGCCATCAGTAAAAACTCCATACAAAATGCTTCATACGGTTTAATACAAAAATTAAAATAGTATCAAATTCTAAAATCGCAAATTAAAAACAACATGACCCTACATTTATGTTCGTTCAACTCGCGGAAATACAGGGAACAGCTGATTTTTTTTATCGTGATTTCAAGTAGTTTTCTCTTACAGTATACTGTTTTTAATTATGAGTACAACGACCTCTTAAGAGGTTGTTGGTGTTTTACAAATAACCCTGTATAACAATGGGTCGTTTCTGATCTACTTATCAGTATTAAAGTAATGTAAATACAAGCTATAAGTGTCTTCTTTAATGTTCTTGTTTGTATGAAGGCAGCATGCTTATGTCGATATAACTCGTGTCGTGTGTAAAATCTAACTCTCTAACAACTAATCTAGTCTCGGGGTTAGGTGATACTGCCCAACTAGGGTTGCCCGTACTATATTATATAGTATCGTACTATATCTCAGTCAAATGAACTATAATATTATAAAAAAATAATATACGCTAAACCAAAATTCACCCCATTTAAATATTTTGACCGCACCCTCAAATTCAAATTCAAATTTATTTATTTGTTTAAATGTGGTGTATACGTATAGATCTTTAAAAAAAACAGTTGCTGTCTCACACATTTGCCACATCTATGCTATGGCATACAAATATTCACTTAAAACTAACAATTTAGTCATGCATCTAAATCTATTAAGGTTTACAGTTTAAATATTCTTCTATGGAATAAAAACATTTTTCTTTCAGCCATTTGCGCAGTTGAAAACAAAATGTACTAAAGGGTAAATTTAGCACCTCAACGCGGCATATAAAAATAATGAATTGTTGATTTATTTTAATGTTTAATTTATTGGGATCAATAAAAATCCTATGGATCCGAAACATGGTGCTTGGAGGCATAAAAAAAAGGTGGCATACCTACCCAACGTACCCCCGTGAAACATCCTGGTCTATTCTTAAACGAAAACCAAAATATTTTTTTTATTTTCTAATAAATGCAAGATGGTCTCTGCGGTTTGAAGTTTGAATTCAGCGATTAAGCTAACCAAAATTAACTCATGTTAATACTGTTTGACTTTTAAAGTCTTATAAACTTTTATGTTAGCTAAGATACTGTAATTAAATTATAACATTACATATTGGGTAGCCGCAGTTTATTATAATATATACCTACTAATAAATGTGCAATATAAAAATATGATTTTTAGAGGGATTCGCGTACAAACAAACATAGGTACCTACGCTTCTGTTTTATTTTATCTTAACAGTAATAACAAAAACGATGAATCTATCTTTTAAGATCAAAGAACAAAAAAGACCTTAGATTTAAAAATATCACAATAGTACATTACACTAAACTAACTAACTAACTAAGCTAAACAAAATTGTCCCACCGTTCTTCATAGAAAAAAAAAATTATAACTACCTACATTTTACGCGAAGTGTTCATGCTTATCATCAGGGCAGTCTTTCACCCGAGAATGGGGCCCCTATGACCATAGTAAATTAATGAAAAGTTTTTGCTTTATTTTTACCTTTTTTATTATATTTGACGAGTATCATATCATACTAAGTATCCATATATTAGAGTGGCTATCGGTTATCGTTTGGAGAAGGGACTAGGGGGCCCTAAACCATCGCGGGGCCCTGGGCAGGGCACGTGCCCAGGGTCCCGCAATGGTGTGCCCAGTGGGGAAGAGGGGCCTGCTTATGCCGAATTTGTTTTAAATGTTTAAAAGATAAGTTACAAATGAGAATCAAGTACTTTCCAGAGACAGATATTTCCTCTTTTCATTAGTTTCCGCTTTTAATCCGCCTCCGCTTTGCTTACACTCCATGTTTAATCGTAGTTAAAGTATTCATTAAAACATGAATAAAAATATTCTTTTTATTCACATAAAAGTAGACAGTTACAAAGTACGCCGTTGTAAAGAAATAGTAGCCTGCCTCTTACTCACTTTTATAGGGTACTTCACTTAATTTTTTTAATAGAAAAAGCATTAATTATGCATTCGCGGTCAATTTTCTTTGAATAATATAATTAAGGATAAATATGAACGTACAGTAGAGTTCTTCATTGCGTACTAAATTGTACCCTAAATGAAGTCTATGTTTGTGTTAATACTTTGCCCAGTGAAGTAACAAAAGCCTCAGGGCTAATTGCATATGTCCGTCCGAAAAAAAGATGTTAAGACTTACAAGACAAAAGATAAATAATGACAAGAATTTTTGATAATAATATAATCTGTAATTATGAGCTAATTTATTGAATATCCTTTCATTCATCCACTATGTATTCGTAAGTCGAAACTTTAATTGTTTTAGTTTTCCTTATCACACACTTTACTCTGCTGCACAGACAGTAGCTTTTATATATTTGGTCTCCTATGCCACTCATCTGATGAAAATACGTTATTACTCTGCTCTTTAAAAAAAACGAAGGCACAAGAAGTAGACCCTGATTCTTCTTTTAATTGAATCTCCGTACCGCATTTTTATCTTTTACAATAATTAAATCAATACTCACAGTAATCATGGCATAGGAGTTGGACATCATAGCGATGAGCAGGTTCAACAACACTATTACGTTGATGACTGAGTATGAACCAAACATCAGTAGACCCCAGAATCTCGTGTAACTCTTGATGCCAGCCAACTCGAAGTTCTCCAGACCAACCATGCCGAATGACGCCCAAAAGAGGGACTGAGAGGCTTCAAATACGCTGGTAAAAAAATGAAAATGTGAAAAAAACTACCGAAGAAGATTTCGATGATTGATCAAAAAGAAACATGCATACAATTATAATACCTTGGTAGGTATTTTACTTGTGTACGTACGTACACAATGAATGTTGGAATTTTAGTGTAAGATGTTATAAAGAATAAGGGGGGGCGAGGGTTTTGACAAAAATCACGAAATGTCACAAGGGGGGAGGGGGGTTAAATATCACGTGTATTTATTTTTGTGAAATTATAAGTCCAGCCTCACCTTTCTTAATTGGCCACGTGATGAAACTTCTTATTTTATAACTAAGCAACGGGAAAATTATATTTAAGATAATATTGTAAAACATTACGATTTTTTGTAGATAATAAAAATACACGTGATGTTGGGTGGGGGCTGGGGGGATAGTCTTAAACCTCACCATGTATCACCAAGGGGGAGGGGGGGGTTAAAAATGCTTAAAAAAAGATCATGATTAATGGGACGGCCCCTTAAAAAAGGATGTAAATCATCAGTAGCATTATGCTACACCCATTTGTCAATTAGATCAAATAAAATTGTTATAGATAAGTATTCAAGAAAAGTAAATAATTAAATGAAAATTCAAATAAGTGTACATGACAGTTTTGTAAATAAACAATTTATTTAAGTACAATAAATGCGGTTCTAGCAAAATTTGATTTAGGACATGATATTATAAAAAATCTTCAAATAGCCAAATACATTTCTAATTCCATTTCAACGGTATGTCTACAATTACTAATATCATAATCAAGCATCAAGTCAAGCTCAGCTTTTAATAACAACACAACATTATTAGCCAACCAAGGAGTTATCAAGTCATGATTTATCAATACGCATGATAATCCATCGTCTCCCGCAGTGTCATACAATCCACTTCATCGATCTTCAATGTATTCATCTTCACATTAATGTCTTCTTCCAACTGAATCTGTGTTTGGAGCAAGTAGCGGAGAGATGATGTCGCTTCATGTAACATTTGTTGCAACTGTTCTACGCTATGACGCAGCATTTCACATTCATAATACAACGCCTGTCCGGGAGGATCTCGAACTAACTCTGCACCTACTCGTTGTGCACGCTTACCCAATCTTGTATGCGCTAAAGCAACATGCCCTTCTTTGTCCGACAAAGCTTTCTGTAGCTGTATAATATTATCCTGCATCTTTGATATCTTCTCTGTTGTCTCTCGGTGCATATCTTCAAGCTTCCCTTTAGCTCGTTTTGTTTCTTCAATTCTTTCATGAAATGCATGATTGCATTTCTTACATGCATTCCACAGGTCATCAATCACTTGTTTTAAAAGTGTGTCGACAAACATTCTTATTGGGCGAGCACTGGTAACTTCTTTAGCTGCTAGTTCTATATTTTTGGCTGAATATGCGTTATATTCATCAGCAGAAATATTAGCAGGATCAAGGGGTGCGTATCCTTCATATATAGAAAGACATAGATCGGTATGTTTGAGGGAAAGATTAGATTTATCAAGGTCTATAGCTGCTTGTTTGTATTGTAGGTCACGATCAAGAAGATAACGCGTAGCACGAAGGCGTCGCATTTGTTCATTCAACTGTTCTAATACACGCTTTAGCAGGCTTTGTCCTCCAATTATAGTAGTGATTTCTTGCTGTAGGGCATGTTCCACTTCATCTACCACCAGGTCTATGCCTAGACGGCCATCTCTGAGCATCAAACACTTACGGCAGATATTCAAAGCGTTACTCTGGAGAGATGCTAAACAGTCGAGTAATCGAGTCTTGTATACACTTAAAGCTTCCAATTCTAAACAGATTTCCTTTCTTTGTATTTGCAACTCGTTCTTATTAAATTCTATGTCGCCAATGCGTTCCTCGATACGTCGATCGGTAGTGGCTTTCATGATGTCTGCTCTTTCGTGGGTCTCTTCCCGGACTCTTTGGGACTCACCCATAACCCGGTCTGCTAATTGCTGTTGATCTTCTGTGTTTCGGCATCGCTGGTCGTTGCTCAGTCTCCATTCATCGAGAGTAAACTTCGCAGTTCTTGGTGGTATACATACGATGGCTTGTTCGGATAGCCTGGTGGTGGCGATTGGGGCTCCGATCACGTGACGTACTCCAAACTGAGCCTCAGACATTGTAATAGGAATTAACTAAACGATTTGTGAAGAAAACATGCTCCAAAAAGTTGATGAATACAGAGTATCGACAAAATATTTATACGTTACCATGGTAACGAGTCTGATCGAAAGTGGGACCAATCTAACTGGAGGTTAAGAATTATGTTTTTGTTTGTTCAAAGCAATAAGGAGTTTATATGTATTCTTAAATATTGAAATGGCTAGAATTCATTTGCATAACTTTGATAATAAAGCCACGCGTTAATATTTATAATTTAATCGTTTTGTTATTGTTGAGATTGATACTTTGCCGTGAATCGAAATAAATAAATAAACGTTTTAGATTTATTTCGATTCACGGCAAAGTATCAATCTCAACAGTTATGACTAAAATATTAGTTTTAGTACGTATGTTAATATTTATGTTAATACGTACTAAAACAAATATTTTAGTACGTATGTTAATATTTTCTGGATGTTAATGAAAGATTAATCAGCCCTCTTCAGTTTTAATAATAATAAAATCCATGTAAAGGAGTAAAAATAATACGGTGATTTCCAATTTTCCTGACAACATTGTCGTAACTAATTATACCTAATTACTTAAGGTAGTGGCCTTTCTCGAAATCAAAAGCTACCATATAATATACCATACCTTTTAATATAATTATTTTCTCGGTAGTGAGTAGTTAAAAGCTTTTTAGTTATAGGTACACAGTAAATATATGAGTAAGTTTACATAACATCGGTAACAGTAAACAAAAAAAAAATGTTTTAAGGGTGTACTATGTGATATCACTTATCATATTTGTTTCACATAATTGAGATACTTAAATATATTTTAGAAGGTTTGGCCTTAGGCTTAGGCTTAGGCTTTTAACAAAATTAGGTACCTATCAATACTATGATTAAACAACTTTATTCAAAACAAGCTTCCCACGCCCGGGTGTTTCACCCTCGTAACACCCGTTCCCGTGGGATCTTCATAAGTAAATATAGCTTATGTCACTAAGGGTTAATGTAGCTTTCCAATGGTGAAAGAATTTGAAATCGGCACAGTCGTTTTTGAGTTTATTCATTATAAACATACACCCACACAAAAATACAAATTCCTTTTTCTCTTTATATAATTAGGATAGATTTCATTTTGTTATATAGTTGTAGTAAAATGAAAATAAATGATTTAATGCGATTCGTTTAAATTATATTTTTATGGATATGGTGAGGATGTAGGGTATTAACATTAAGGGCATTATTTTTTATCTAATGATTGAATAATCATATTCAATCATAAGATAAACATATTAAACGCAAACAATTAAGTATGACAAAATTTGGATGGGTGTTTTGTCCTAATTGTATTCCTGTCATAACTTTTATCTGAGGATGGAAAATTTTACCATAAATAAAATACTTAAATACTTTTACACATTCAAACTGAACCGATAACGAACTGTGGTTGTACTTCATTGTAACACCAAATGAAAACATGTAACACAAGCTTCATACAAATAAAAGCATATTTATCTTTAGGCGTTGTAGCGATTGTAGCGTTAACGTACACATAACAACGGTTGCGTAGAACAAATTGTATTTAACGATTTACCAATTTTGAGACGGTGACATTTTAGACCAGCTAGTTTTGCTAATCATGTAACGCATGTCTTCGCTACTCAGAGTTTACTATGCATTCAAACTTAGCAGTAGCTTCAATAGTAACAATAACATTGAAAATGCGTCACAATACCCTACACCAGAAGTCTCCAAACTACGGCCCGCGGGCCAAATCCGGCCCGCCAGTGCCCACAATCCGGCCCGCGACAACTTAAAGACTAGTGTCATCGATCTAGCCCGCGCATCTAATGTCTTATTGTTGTTACTATAGCTGTGATAAGTTGAAAAAGACAACACAATATGATAATTACTCGGTCGCGCACTTTGCCACTAGTCAAGAAATAAGAGTATAGAAAAATTAAAAGAGTTTAGGCCCTTCGAACATATTGAAAAAATCGTTATGGCCCTAAGGCGTCAAAGTTCGGAGACCCCTGCCCTACACGAATACAATTTTCTTTTTTTTTCATAGTCATATCGTTACGTAATAAGCTTCCCGGTTCGTAATATCATACCTTCTGAAAATTGGTAACACGTGAAATACAATTTTATAATTCGATATATTAAAAACAAAAATCATAATTGTCTAGCATTACTATACTCTAAAGTCTTTAACCAGTGCGTGTTGCCAGTGATGACCTATGGATCCGAAACGTGGTCCTTTACTATAGGCCTTATGAACAGGCTCAGTGTCGCTCAACGAGCTATGGAGAGGGCTATGCTCGGGGTTTCTCTACGAGATCGAATCAGAAATGAGGAGATACGTAGAAGAACGCGGGTTACCGACATAGCCCAACGGATTAGTTCGTTGAAATGGCAATGGGCAAGCCATATAGCACGGAGAACAGATGGCCGTTGGGGCCGAAAAGTTCTCGAATGGAGACCGCGGATCGGCAAGCGTAGCGTAGGACGTCCACCTACTAGATGGACGGATGATCTGGTTAAGGCCGCAGGCCGCTTCTAACCGCAACAACTGGAGATCTATGAGGGAGGCATATGTCCAGCAGTGGACGTCCTACGGCTGAAATGATGATGAATGACTATACTCTACGGCACTGACTTTCCGAAACTCCTCCATTTCATGCAAGAGTCTCCAGCGTTATCCCAGTCAGGTAAACCTCCGGGTAACACGTAACATTTGCGCTTCTCCAAATCCGCAAAATACCAGAGGAGTTGATTCAGACCTACACGTTGGAAAGTAGAGATGTGTAGTTCGCGAATGAATCCTTCAATTGAAGTACTTCAGTTGGAATCACTCTGTATCTCTTTCGTTCAGTGCAGATTCATATACTTCAATAGTTCAGTGTAGTCTATTTAGTTCACAGTGTTAAATTCTTATATTCAATATAATACGTACCTACACAATATTACTTAATATTTTTAAATGAAAGCAATACTTTTAATTTAAAAAAAAACTTAAAGAACTAATACAAAACAATATAATTATTCTCGTTATTAGTTCATTGTACGATCGATGATCGTTTGAAAGACCTGCGAAAATTGATTCAAATGAATCTAGTTCATAAACTGAACTAGTGAAGTAAATGAATTCGATGATCGTTTGAAAGACATGCGAAAACTGATTCAAATAAATCTTGTTCATAAGGTGAACTAGTAAAGTAAATGAGTGATATAGTTCATTTAGTTCAAATGAAGTATATCACTCTTTTCACTTCAATGACACATTTTACCCATGTCTATTGGAAAGTTTTATTCAACATTTTAATAAAAAAGTTTTGACGAGCCAAAACGTTGTCACTCAAATGATAAAAATATGTGATGTAAACCTACATCATATATTTTTATCATTTGGTAGCAACATAAATATATAGGTAGATGAAATGGCTTGTGGTATTGCTACTTTTTTGTATAATTAATACCTAAATTGATTACTCAACCTAACATTACTTTGCTCCAAACACAAGTAAAAATTAATTTCGGATGTTCGATGTTTAGATGTAGTTTTAGGACAAGATATATTTATTTACTTTTTTATACAGTGTGATTTATTATTCGTTGCTAATTACTTAGCAAAGTGATTTGTTTAAGGCAGTACAATTGATCTATGAACTACTTTTGCGAAAGCATTAAAAATTACAAATTAACATAACCTGTTTAAGAGGCCCCCGTTCGGGCATCTAGATTATTTTGTAATGCAAAATACCAAAGCATTTCATTCAATTTACATTTATCATTTGCCATGTTCCACGAGGGAAACATTTTTGGTATAAAATATGTGTGTTTAAACCTTTGTGTTACGTTTCGATAGTACCTACTGATTACCAATCTAACGCAAATTTTTATGCAACGATTAAAAAGTCACAGTTTATGTGTGTTTTTAAACCATCTATCTCTTTTTCAAAGTCTTACTTTTATATTTTCTCATAACTTTCTATCTTAGCCGCGATAAAATGACTATTTAGATGTCGGATTGTATAGTTTACCAAATTTGTACATAGAAACCACTTACCACAAGCAAACGCGAAGAGCACTAAACTATAGATGAAGAAGAACTTGACGATATCAATGACCATGCGGCCGAGAGAGATCTGCAGCGGCCCGAGGTGAGGGTTGATAGAGAACAGATGCACCAGTTTCAGAGCACTGCAAATAATGTCCAAAATTATTCAAAGCCCGTATAACATCCATTGCTGCACTGGCTACAATCACTACTACGCTTGACAGACGGATTTAGGTAAAAGGCTGTAGGTTTCCTGGTGTACGATTAACATTGATAATGCTAACTGATAATGTCAATTGGGACCAACAGCTTGTTTTCGAGACACAGGGAATAATCTCTCAACCAACTAAATCCGGAATGAAATCTTTGCACACAAAATCCAGTGCAAACATTCACGTGTTTTTTCGTCTTTTTCAAGACTTAAAGCGAGATTTATACTGCTGGGCCACGAAAGTTATCCACATTATGAAGGAAAATTTCAACGGTTCCACGTTAAAATTTTCTTGCCTCATTATTTTATTTATACGTTGCGACGTCAAGCCACGGTACGACGTGAATCATATGATTATTTAATATAATGTCGTAATCTTCACCATGACAGTGTTAATTAATGATAACATCAACAACATTGCATCTGTTCGCATATCAAATTGCACGACAACATTGCAAAATCTTCGTATTATCGACAATTTATTTTGACACATTGAAAAGAGAATTCCACCAAATTTCAAAATTGAGATATATTAATGTAGACCACCGGCAGCACTCGAACCTGCATTGTAGGTATAGCCCCTAATGCCTTAACCAAATAGGCTACGGCGGAACCCTACCGATCATCCATGTTTATCAATCTCTTTTATAACACGTCGCTTGTGCTCATAGTCTAAATTTATTAATCTCAATTTTAAAATGTAGTAAGCGGTAAACTTTCTTATTGTTCTTCTTTAAATTTTTTAAAGGATTTTTCTAATTATACCAACAAATTAATAATAAATAATTATTTATTTATTTTCGCCACAATACACATTGAGTACATATTTTTGGGGAACAGTTGGATACAGAAAGTATATTGCGGGAGACTGGTGAGTAAACTAGGCCTGTATATAGGACACCAGGTAAAATAGTATAAGTTAATTACCTGAAAATATTAGCTGCAGCGAACAATCCCTCAGCGATCAACTGAGGGTCAAAAGCATCCCAATTCTCTCTCGGAATAAACTTTGTCTGAGGGTCTCTTCCGATCTCAGCAGCCTGTTGCAAGTAAGCAGCAAACCTTAGCAAAGCCACGGCAACGTACAAAGAGTTCCTGGTAAAGTCGATAAAGTTCCACATGTTCCGTAGGTAGGATCGAATCCCTTCTATAAAGATTTCTTGTGTTTCTTCCCATATAAAACCTAAACAAGAATAATGCTGGGTGACTTTTTTTACCGCCTTGATAATCACAGTGTTTGGGTAAGTGGAATATTATCTATGGTCCACAGTATATTTGTACCTTTTATTTCGGTTAAAAGAGTTTCGAAAATCTCATAAATTACTTAAAAGAAACACACATAGCGCGTGCATAATAATAAAATAGGTGCGTATAATACCTAGGCCACAATCACACATGAATGAAAAGAGTGAGCGAAACGGCGTAACTACTTAGATAGACATTTTTACCGTTACGGGTTTCACTCTATGTCAGTAAAAAAACATATATTTCATATACATATCACGCCCTATTATTTTCAAGACGGTAAAAAAGCCATCCAGGATATGGGTTAGCTAAAAGATTGTTTGAAAAATTGTAGCCAACACCTTACCAAGAGCTTACCAAGAACGAATATAACAACAACCACTTCCAGATATGTAGGTCCATTGCCTCTTTGCTTCAGCAGTTCCTTTTCAAGTTCTTTTACCATCCATTCTGGTCCAAATAGTTGGATTGCTTGGACCTCAGCTCTTTGTGATACCAAAATTAGAATTACTGTAAATAACACAAAGTTATTACAAATGGAAAAGCAGATTTGCCAAAAGACCTTATTGAAAATATCCGAACTAAGCACCTTTTTGACCTACTGGGCGTCGATTATTGTAATCGACTTTTTTTATTGATTTTTTTTATAGCAAAGTTAAACAAAACCAACTTACGCAAGAAGAACAAATAACTAGAAGCGTGTATCAAGAACTTCATAAATGGTTTCCTCATGAGCTTGCCAGTAGCACAATTGGGCGCGATCATGTACAATGTGCAGTAGAACGGGAACAGCAAGGCCACTCGACAGATGATGTTAATCTTCTCCACGGCGGTCTTACGACGGAAGCCAGGGACACCTTCGTACCAGATGGAAGCCAGCAGTTGTTGGATATTGGGGTGAGCTACAAACTGAAGTGAAATACGAGATATATCAAAAACGAGAATATTAAATCTATACTATAATAAAATTATTATATAATAAATTAATAAATAGAAAAGATTTGATTGTTTGTATTGAATATGCTCCGAAACTACTAGACCGATTAGAAAAATTATTTCACCGTTGGAAAGCTACACTATCCCCGGATGACATATATGACAATATAGGCTATATTTAATTATGAAGTTCCCACGGGAACGGGAGTTACGCGGGTGAAGCCGCGCGTTGCAAGTTATATATACATATATATATATATATATATGTTACCGGATATGTATGAAATCTAGGAATTGTACACAATTCCTAGGAAATATATACCCTTCCGATCCTACTTAGGAAATGTTTAAAATAATGTTTCAAAGATTCCTTAATACACACATTTCCTGTGAAATGTATGTATTTCCTAGGAATTGTATATAATTCCAATATCGTATCAGGAAATGTATAAAAAGAATGCTTTCTGTAATAAAACATGTTGCTTCAACGAGAATAATATTTTTTATTAATACAAATAGGTAACAATCATACCGTAAAATATGATTAATGTTATCTTACCAATTAAAGCTTCAAAAATCAACTACGTATCTATTAACTTTTAAGGCGCATTTATCGGAAAATCACTGTTACCAGAAATTAATAAGAATCATATGTTGATCAACCTAGTTAGTTGATAAACGAGGTTTCGGGTGGTTATAAAAAAAAATAACCTAAACCTACCCATTGATATTTCCGATTGCTATTTAGGAAATGTATAGATTTCCTAGGAAATATGTCTAATATAATTTATTTCACACATTTCCGGGCGATTTTAGGAATTACATACATTTCCTAGGAATTGTATACAATGACGGATTACATACATTTCCGTTAACATATATAAAATAATATATAAACACCTTTTTGCGTAGTATGTTGATCCAGCAGTGAGCCAATGCATTATTGGCTCCACCTTTTTTGCGGAATATCTTGACTCCATTTTGATATATTTCGAGCGGAGTGGCAACGTAGCCTTCCAGTTGGCGACGTTGCCGTACATATTCCTAGACATGTATTTATACTCCATGATTTTTTTACCCAAATATCGAAACATAAATGCATCCGTAACGGTCGTATTTTTTATACTCAACAATGTTTCTTGGCTCCGATTTTTATCTCAAATCCAATACTTATTGGCTCCATATATACACTTTAACTTTGTATTTTTTTCGTTAAATCAATAACATGGTTTCGTTTTATACTATATTTACAAAAATTAATACATATTGATCCAACAGATTGTATATTTGTAATATATCATACATTGTAAGATCCAACTCGAGTATGATCGAGAATTGCACCGCGCCTCCTGCCCCCTGCGCTCAGTGTTTCCACTTTTAGGGAATTCTCTCTTATTTAGGGAAAAATAGCTGATATTTTAGATGGACTATTGGAAAAGACAAGTATTTAGAGAATTTTAAAGTAAAATCAAAAAATATACTGGTAGCATAATTGAGTTTTATAGAATAGAATTTTAATAGAAACAATAGAATTTTATAGAAATCAAACACTTCGGTGTTGAAAGTTGAGGTTGAAGATGTAAAAATAATCTGACGAAATAATCTGATGAAACTGACGAAGAAGTAGTTGACCGAAAAGAAAAAAAAACCTTTATGTTAATTGTTAATCCATGGAGTCAGTAGCCTCCATACCAAATTTCATCAAAATCCATTCAGTAGTTTTTCCGTGAAAGGTCAATAAACATATTTATATTCTTACAAACTGTCGCATTTAAAATACTAAATTTCCGGCCGCGACTTCGCCGAAGTATATGTTAATCCAGGGTGTCAGCAACCTTCATACCAAATTTTATTAAAATCCATTTAGTCGTAGTTTTAGCGTGAAAGAGCAACAAACATACTTACATACTCACAGACTTTCGCATTTATAATACTACTACCGACCCGCCCCGGCTTCGCACGGGTGCAATACTGACGTATCGTACATATAAAGCTTCCTCTTGAATCACTCTATCTATTGAAACCTCATCAAAATCTGTTGCGTAGTTCTAAAGATCTAAGCATACATAGGGACGGACAGACAACGGAAAGCGACTTTGTTTTATACTATGTAGTGATATTTCCGCCCGCGGCTGCGCCCGCGCAATAATAATATCTTATATGTTAATCCAACCAACCTCCGTAGCGTAGCGGTATTTGGCTCGCTTTAAGTCTCGGAGGTCGTGGGTTCGATCCCCACACCGGACAATAAATCTTTGTGTAAATTCTAAGATTTCTTTCCGAATCTGGTTGGTTGAGGGACTACCCTTTAGCCTCGGAAAGCACGTTAAGCCGTTGGTCCCGATTGTTATAACATCATGTATAACAAGCGTATACTAGGGTAAGGGCAGCAGCCTGTTTTCCTGTGTATTACAACATAATACTGCGGTCACCAATCCGCCTGCCAAGCGTGGTGACTCTGGCAAAAACGCTCCCTCGAGAGTAGGCCCATGTTCAGCAGTGGATGATATACGTGCTGATGATGATGAAGATGATGATTATGATGATGATGATGTTAAGCCAGGGTGTCAGTAACCTCCATACCAAATTTCATCAAAATACATTAAGTAGTTTTTGCGTGAAAAAAAAACATCCTTAAATACTCACAAACTTTCACGTTTATAATATTAGTAGGATATAGAAGTTTAAGGATTGGCAAGCTGTTACTAGCTGTTAAGTGTCGGCAAAATACAATATAACATTTCGTTTCTTAAGCAGCCAATGACAAAGCCCATGACAAAACGAATCGCCGTGATTGGTGCATTTGAATCGGATCAACTAGTGCCCAAATACCAAAAAGGTGGATTTGTATAAAATCGTCATAATTATTATTATTACTCGCATAAGCACTTTTGGCTCCGATCGGAGCCACTTAAGTATGACATATCTGGCATTGGATCAAATTAAACTACCTGGATCAACAAATGAAAACGGATCAACAAAATACTAGCTATATGGCACGGTGGAGCCACTAAGTGCCCGTGGGGATATCTATATATATATATATATAAACATAAAAACAAGGATAATATTTTAGTATATATTTATATAAGACGTATCCAAATATGTTAGTCATCTTCATCAGCCGGTATTACTTCCACTGCTGAACATGGGCGTCTTCCTTGCTACTTATTTGCCATAGTCAACACGCTCTGCAGGCGGATTGGTGACGTCAGTATTATGTTGTAACACACAAAGAAACGCAGTTCGTTCCCTGATATACGATAGTTATAGATGACGTTATACATAAATATATTACAACTACAGTCAATAGGTTTGCGTTCGTTTTTTTTTTAACTAGACATATTTAAAAAAAACATATAGGTTTCGTAGCTATTGATATGCAACAGAAATCATAGCTTACCTTCTTCTGCTTAAAGTCAATCGCCAATTCCAACCGTGCCAGCTTCATATGTTCACCGACAACAAACGCAGGTTCATCAGGATCATAGTTCAAAATGATGGCCAGTTCTTGTGAGCTCCGGGACTGATCTAAGAGGTCTACAGCAAACGTTTGTGCTTGACGGCGAAGCTCCAGATATTCGGCTTTACTTTCCTGGATTATAGAAGTGCGTACAGATTAAGTAACATGTTATATAACTTGTGTTTTATAACACGTTTACATTATCTAACATTGCTTTTCAACATATAACAATACTGTACACATTAGAATAACAATGTAATATAACAATGTTGTATGGCATTTCGTTGGTCGTTCTGCAGTGCTATTCACAATGCCGACACAAGAAGACGTTTTGCTAGCTGCTGCAGCAACAGTTGTATTATTAAATAACGGAAAATAACCTGTTAAATAACTTGGGCCTCTTCTTAACGGACCATGGTAAACCAGAGTCGTTGAGGGATATTGCCATAATCACCACGCTTGACAGGCGGATTAATGATCGCAGTAAGTTGGTAAGTAACTTAGTGCTGATAGACCCTGCTGCCTATCCATCAAGTGTTGCCTCTTATGACACCCATGGGAAGACATATGGTAGTCTATCCTGAGCCGGCAACCACACGGCAAGCGTTTAATTATTTTATTACTAATAATCTCACCTGTTCAGCAAAAGCCAAGTTCCTAAGTTCCCAAGACAGTTGAAAGGCAGTGAGTATAGGATCAGTAGAAGACAGAGCTATGAGTGAAGGAGATGCCAGAGCTCGATACTCGTTCAAACGAGCGAGTGAATGACGCAGAGAATCTTCGGTAGATTCGCGGATGCACTCTTCACAACCACACCTGGAGACATTATCTTAATATTATAAATACTAGCTAACTATTATGGGCGGGCATATTCTTTGCGCTAACCCCGATTTTGAAACATTCATTGTTGGTGCTCCGCTCCAATTGGTCTTAGCGTTATGATATATATAGCCTTCTTTGATAAATGGGCCATCTAACACTGAAATTATTTTTCAAATCGGACCAGTAGTCCGTGTGATTAGCGCTAAGAAACAAACTGTTCGTTCACCTTTATAATATTAGTATAGATTTGTGAAGTTTTTTTTTCATTCTTACTTAACATCATGAGGGTTGGGCAACGTGGCTCCACGGTCCAGCAGAATCTTGATAATTTCATAATTATTCTTGTGAGCAGCCAGCATCAGCGGTGTGATGTCAGGGGTGAACATAGCTGTGTTAGTGTCCACCTTCTGCCAACTCTGGAGGATGATAAAGAAAAAAAATAGAATAATACATCATAAGAATTAATGAATATGATGGAATATTGCTTTTTGAAATAAAGACACATATAATACCTTTAGTTAATGATCCGAAATACGTATATAAATATAAATACGTAAAGCAAAAATTTTGTGCCCTTTTATACAAACATTGCGCGGACAGAGGAGTTTGAAATTTGGCAAACTTATAGTTTACATAGAGAAAAAATGCAGAATGCTAATATTTTTTTAATTATTGTCGAAGCTACCACTATTATCAGATATTTAGAAATAAGAAGTAATAAAAGCGAATTAACGTTGAAAAGACTGATCCTCATCTATAAAAAAGCCAATAAATGCAGTCGAATTTAGTTAAGTAGTTGTTTGATTAAGAGGTACTTCAAAGAAGGACATGGTAAATAGCGATAGAAGAAACTTCACACAAAGTAATAGAAGCATACAATTCTTGCACCAAACTGAAACCTACAAAATAAATGAGGTACAATCTTACAACAATAGAATAGTGATCTCATCCTGACAACTGCTGAAAAGAGTTGAACATTGTTACAAGAAAAATGGATATGGATAGGACATAGATGCTCTCATCAATGTAAAAAAAATAACATCACACTTACGTAACACTCTCCATCTTTATGAATAAGTTCTTCATGCTCCAACAGCAACTCCACAGCCTCCACGAACTCGGCGTTAATAGCCTGGAGCAACGCGTCCTTCGTCTCCACCTCCATGATGACCAGAAGTTCCACCATTTCCAGATTCTCCCCATCAATGGCCAGGGTCAAAGCTCCGCGGCCAAGAGAATCTACGCAGTTGATGTCTATGTGCTTCTTGCGATGAGCCTTTTGAAGTAGTCTACGACAATAAAGTAATTACTTAATGTGTTATTTAACCAATTCATCAGCCAATCTCAATCCACAGCTGGGCATAGGCCTCCCCTAATTTGCGTCATAACCAGGGATCCGATATTTTGGAGGCAGGTCAAAATCTTAGTATGGATAAGACGACCTTTAAGTCCCGGATCCGGAAAATATCTTGAGTAATTCAAATTAAAAATATCGCGCAACACATAACTTCATTAACTACAAACTCGGTTACAATTAACCGAAACGCATTTTCGGTGTTACCTGAAATAAATATTTTCATCTTTTGGAAATCATATTTTCAAGTATATATCTGGTTCAAAATGCATACAAACACATTTACGATAATATGTACCTACTTTAAAATAGGATTTCCAAAATGCATAGAATATATCAGTATTCAGTTGACACGATGAAAATATTTATTTCAGGCAACACTGAAAATGCGTTTCGGTAAATAGTAACTGAAGGTATGTGTTGCGCGATATTTTTAATTTTAATTACTAAAGATATTTTTCCGGATCCGGGACGTAAACGTGGTCTTATCCATACATAGATTTTGACCTGCCAAATACCAAAATATCCGATCACTGGTCATAACAGTCGAACCTCTGAATTCCGCATCCAGCCCACACCATCTACCCATCTCAAGTCATAGGGCCATTTTGAAATGAGGTGTATGATAGATGGTGCTACCCATCCATCAGTTGTTCCTTACTCGCCTTTTTCGACACCCCTAGGAAGATATGGGGTGGTATTAAAATATACCACCCCGCATCTAGCCGTACACCATCTCCTTATTATTACAGCTAGTATGAGCTAATGTTGTCACGTGAAAAAAAAAACCGGTTATTATAAACAAATTCTCTAATGCCGTCATTTACTATAAATAAACCATAATATTCCAGTTCTAGATGACTTAAACTGAATCCGATTTGATTCGTAACTGCAATCCGATTAGCCGTAGCAATAATAGAATTTCTGATTCAACGGTATTTAGCGAACATTCAAATACGATTAACTTGTGAAATGATTATTAGGTATACAAATATAATTGTACTTGTCGTGGCCGCCGTGGCCGAAATCGTGGGATCCTCCCCACCATTTTCCCCACGATCGGCCAAACTGTTAGAAGATTAGCCATCTGTGCAGGACATATTAACCGAAATTCCTGACATTGTTTCGATAATCAGATTTTTCTCAAGATCATATTTCTCATCCGTAATGAAGAGGTACATCGAAGAACGCGGGTTGCCGACATATCCCAGCAGATTAGTTCGTTGAAGTGGCCGTGGGCAGACCATATGGCGCGGAAAACAGATGGCCTTTAGGAACTAAAATTTCTTGAATGGACGGCGGATTCGCAGCATAAAAATCTATATTTAGTCTATAAAGATTACATAAATTTCTACCCGAAGAGAATAAGTACCTAATGCATATTCCCAAAAAAAAGTACAACTATTTTTCAAGACTATTGACTTCGATAATACATACTAAAAACAATGACTTGAAGGATTTTTTTAAGGCTCAGACTGTCCAAACGTGCGACAATTATTCTACTCACAATATTTGCATTGGTATTTAAACGTAATTGAAATTAAAATGAATTTTGTTAGCAAACAACATAATTTCTATTAAGAAAACAAAGAGAAGCAAAAAGTAGCCTTTTGAATATGAGAATTATATGCAGACTTTGAAAAATACTCCGTAATTTTTTATTGGTTTGTAATACTCAGCAAAATTATGTATTCTTGGTATTATATTAATATTAGGTGTGGTGTCCGTCTTATCATAGACTACCCTATGTATTCCCATGGGTGTAGTAAGATGCGAATAACACCTGATGTATGGGCAGCAGCATTTATCAGCTCAAGGATAGCTATAGAAGATGTTATAACAATCGGGACCAACGAATTAACGTGCATTTCGAGATACGGAGGTTAGTCTCTTCAACCAACCAGCCCCGGAAAGAAATCTTAGATTTTACTCAAATATTTCTTGTCCGACAAGGGCATTGAATTCAAATTATTATTTCTTATATATATAAAGTGCATTTACTTGCGAACATTAGCCATGTCCCCTCTCTCGACTGCCAGGAGGTATTTCTTTTCCTCCAAGGTGAGGGCTTTGGGCAGCGTCGGCAGCTCCATCGGCTTCTGGCCACCTTCGAGCACGGGGTCACCCTAGATAAATGTCACACTTAAATGAATTCATAATTCATTTATTGTCCATAAACATGGGTGGATAAAGGTTCAGTTGTTTCAATGATATTGAGGTGCGCCATGTTTTACATTTAGGCGTATGAACATAAAGTCAAACAGATAATTAATTACAATATTACAAAATAAAACGTGTTAATATTACAAAAAATAAAAATTAGATGTCCATAGAAATAAATAAATACTACTACAAAAATCTTAAGTTTTAACGTTATATACTATGCTAATTAGACTTACTAATTAAGTCGTAGTATGTTTTTTGTCTACAACAAAGCCATACGAAACTATCACTATTAATTTTGTTAAGCTAAGTTATAAGTAAAGGGAGGCAAAGTGTTATTTTGTAAATTTGCAAACCAATATCTTCTCAAATTAATTAAGCTTTCTAGATCTTGTACATTGTATCAAGGGGCTTTCAGAACTAATTTACGAATCCCATACTTCCAAATAACTTTAATATTCTTTATTACAAAATAAGATCAATAATAAAACAACAATTAAAATTATGAAAGATATTTAATAATTATAGCTTGCCTTTCTAAGTACCTAGGTATAGTTTCTCAAAACGGAGCTTCAGTTGGTCACTTGCTACTACGCCCCATAGCGTCACGACTCACAGTAAGGGGAGCCCTGTTCATGTTTCAGCTAGCCCCTTATAATTTTAGCATATCATGCAAAAATATGGTTAGAACCTAGAACTGGTACATTTCCCACTGCCCTTTCGACGTCTATCTAAAGTTTATATACGTCAGAAACATTTGTCGTATGCACCTATATCATAAACTGGCACTTATACAATCAAATTCGTCTAAATATAATTGTACATCCGCCCTAATGCTTCTGAACTTTTTGTATATACGATTATTATTTATTTATCTATCTAATATATTGACTGAATTTGCTTACTGCCTCCAGGTCCTTTTTTTCGGCCATGTTGGCGGTTTACCCCGCTGGAGCGGCGTCCGTCCCCGCTGGCGAGCTGTTTATCTTCACGCTGTAAATATGTATTCTATGTGAATATCCACTCATTTGTTGCACATGTTAATCTATACTAATATTAGCGAAGAATTATAGACCCATCACATTGCTGAGCCATGTTTATAAGCTGTTCTCGAGAGTCGTCACAAATCGTCTCGAACACAGGCTCGATGAATTCCAGCCTCCCGAACTTGGCTTCCGAAATGCTTTAGTACCATAGACCACATAAATACGTTGCGGCAGATTATACAGAAGACCGAGGAGTATAATCAGCCCCTATGCTTGGCGTTTGTGGACTATGAGAAAGCCTTAGATTCGGTCGAAATTTGGGCGGTTCTAAGGTCTCTTCAGCGGTGTCGTATCGACTATCGGTACATTGAAGTGCTGAAACGCTTGTTCTCGAGGGGAGACCACGAACTGGCAAGCGCAGCGTAGGACGACCAGGCGGTCGTTCTACGCTGGATATATATGCACGATGGACCGACGACCTCATAAATTTCGCGGGGAGTCAGCACATGCGGGCCGCTGGCGAACGTTCATTCTAGAATTCGATGAGGCAGGCCTATGTTCAGCAGTGGACTACAATAAGCTGATGATGAGGAGTTAGTTTTTATGAACGAGCGAAACTATGAAACTACTGGTCCGATTTGAAAATATCGGTCACCATTAGAAAGCTACATTATTAAAGAGTGACATACCTAAGCAATTGTTATTTACGAAGTTCCTATTGGAAAATGAGCTACGCAGGTAAAACCACGCGCGGGAGGCTAGTGTTAATTAAGTTACCTACAACCGCAACTAAATTCCTCTTACTACTCGAAAATACATACGACATATAGGTATACCACTTCAAAATGTGTCTTGGTAACCATGCTCCTAATCCAACTTAGGGGTAATTGTCCAACTACGATGAACTTCCAAATAATTATTGAAGTTGCCAGTTCTCCCTGGCTGTGTGAAACATTGTCTCAAACATAGACCTAGAATTATGCTACGCTCAAAGACCTTCATAGTGGTAGCAATACTTGACAAATACGCCAAACGTAAAAAAGGGACAATAAATATTTTAAATTTGTGCCGTGTCATCAATTATCAACGAGGTAATCTTGCCAGCATTCTGGCAACCTTGCCAAGTAGAATTGAATTGACCTCGGAAGATGGCTGATGACTTGAAAACGGGACCTGGAGTAGACTGAATGCGGATGGCGAAGGATCGAGCGTCATGGCGCAAATTAGGGCAGGCCTACTAAGAATAGCTGATGGATTGGTTCCGTGGAGTTTGTAGTTTTACAACATCGTTTAAAGTTTGTAACTTGAGACGATGATTTAAAATTTTATAGAAATTTGAAATTATCAATAATAATTAATATTGATAATTGCTCTTTGCCCTGAATGATTCACTAACTGATAGATAGACTAAAAAGCCAACTAAGTCACAGGCAATAGAAGTCTTATATTTTTCCAATATTTAGTTCTGTGGCATCAATAGTCATCAAAAAACTCTTTTTTTTTCAGTAAGGTTAAGTTAGGATGTACTATGTTTAATTTACATTTCATTTTTTAAATATCTTAGACAATTTCATTCCTTAATGGCCTTGTATGGTTTCGATTTATCTCCAAAACAGTTCAATGTCTTGAATATTTTTCATTACTAATAATTAAATATTACCATTTAAAGCTTAGACCATAAATCAAAGCAAACGAATTGGTAGACAAATTCTATTAAAAATGTTTGAGTGTCTCAAATAAAATTCAACTTCGGTAGCTATCCAAATATATAAATCGTGATACTAAATTTGTCTGTTTGTAATATTCCTAAATTCTAAACTGAAATCGCCAAATGTTATAAAACGCAGCGACATAACGTTGGAATGACCTACTTAGCGTACAAGCCTACCCAAAGCCGAGTGGAAGCCGTACAAAGCCTCTACAGAACATAAGCCGTCGATTACGACCATCACCCACATATTGACATAACCTTTTAGTAATTCAATTGATGTGTTATCCGTTTTTGTTTCATGTTTTATTCCATTGCCTTGGTGGCGTAACAACAACCTTGATTGCGTGGTGATTGCTACGCTATGGTGGCGTAGTTTCTGCCACGGTATCGTAGTACCTGCTATGATGGCGTACAGACGGCCTCAATAGCGTAGCAACTGCCAAAAGGTGGCGTAGAAACTTTCACGATGATGGTGTAGTTACAGTGCTACGTTAGTTTAGTAACTACTATGATAGCGTAGCAACTTTTTTTTTTTTTTTTGAAATAGGTTAGCCATCGGAATAGCCTAGGATGGAGCACGCTTACCTAGAAGGAACCGGTTTACTCGGTTAATTCTTTAAAGGAATCGGTTTAAACTGCTATGGTAGCTTAGCAACTCCTACGGTAGCTTAGCAAGTGCTACGGTAACTTAGTTACTGCTACGGTGGCGTAGTGGTATTATACAACGTGTTAATTAAATAACGCAAAACCTCTTGGATGGTGATTGTGCTCATGAATATAAACAACTTTTTCTAAGAGGGCAATATTGTATATCGAAGTACAAAATCAGCTGTTCCATACAAATTGACAATACCCACTCGTCCAAAATGTATGAAAAAGTAGTTTTTTTTTCGAGTTAGAAAATTGGTCCCATATTAAAAGATGTTCTTATCCATGAGCACAATCACCACCTAAGAGGTTTTGCTTTATTTAATTAACACATTGTATAGAACTGCGTTGATAGAGATTTCAGGTCGTACAAAGTGGTAATCAAGTTTGAATATAGGTCCGGGGTAAGGTATATCAACGACGTAGAGCCTGTATTTTCTAAACAGTACTAGTACTAATTTTCAAGATTTATTTGATCACATTTCGTTTGAACTTTAATGTAATAAAATATGATTTTCCTGTTCTATGTTATATACGTTTATAGAATAAAACACGATCCTAATACATTCGAAAAACGTTTGAAAGCGGACGGCAATTAACATTTGCAAGGATATAGGATAGGAGGCATTCGACTTTTGTAATGAGATATTAAATGGAAAACGAAGTTTGAAAAATGATAGCTATTAATTTTCATATTTAACTTGTGTAAATGTATTTTATTTTATCCTAAACTTATGCAGCTAAATGTAATTTCACGTTGTCCTTTTATCGGCTGCTTGCATATAAAAGGAACTAAGCTGCAATTTCACGAATTTATCAAGATTTTGGAAAAAAATACTTACCTTCCGAGCATAGGGATTAATTTATATAAAATCTAAAAACTACACTTCAAAACATGCCCGTGAAATATAGAAACTTATCAAAAGATAACCATGAAAGTTGTATCCAATTTCATAACGAGTAGGTGGAACGTTAATTAACAAATGTGAAACATGAAAAATACGTAATTTGAATGCGACAGCAGTTTCCAACTTTCACAAATAAACCGTCAACAAACTCGTCTGTGTGAAATGAAACAACTGTTTTTTTACGAACATATCCGCTTTGTTAATCAGAGCTGAGTAGTGCAAAAGAGGTTATGAATACGAATATATCTATGAAAATAATCAACGAACTTTTTTATAATAATACTAGCTGTTGCCCGCGACTTTATCCGCGAAGATAGATTCTTTATTATAGTAGTATTATATTCGCCTATACCGTAATGCCTTAAGTTCTTATGGTGCGATCAATGTGTTCTACCTGTCGTGACCTACGGTACTAAGATATGACACAACTGCGCTAGTTCATAAAATTTTATGTCGCTTAGCGAGTATGGAGTGAGCTTTGCTTCGAAATTCTCTGAAAAAATGACAGCCCTCGGTACTCGACCTTGAGTTGAGACCGCGTCTCAACAAACGCAAGGACGCAATTTTTTTTTTCGGATTTACTTACTTTGTTGGCCACTAGGCTATTGCTACTTCACCGGGCATAAACGTGAACAGAGCTCCAGCCTTAATAAATGGTTTAAAACTACAAACTAAGAAACCTGCTCAAGAGGGCGCCCCATGTGTTAGGACCTCGGCTCAGGGCGTTCGCAGTCGATGAGATTGAGGGATTATGAATTTTAGTATTTTATGGGGCTTTGTGCAACTGGCGCTCTACTTAACAGTTCGCGGGCCTCTCGGACTTCAGATCTACGAGGACATCGGATGGTTCTTTGCAAACTAAGAGTCGGGAGGACGAGGGGGGAGCAAGGACGCCGCCCGGCAAAATGCAAATGGCTAGCCTACCCTGGATGCGGAGGGCAGAGGTCCGAGTTTTATAGCACAAATTAGGGGAGGTCTATATCTAATAGAGGACGCAGACAGATAGGCTGATCGAATGATACAAACTTTAAACTGGCGTAGAATCTTAACTAGGGTAGAGTGGGGGAAACACGAACGCGGGGTAATGTCGAATTTGATAGTTGCAATATGTTAGAAAAACATTGCTATATTTTACTTGCCGCCATTTCGACGATCACGCCAATACTAGTGCCAGTCAACAACACGTTAGGTATGCAAATTTCAATATTTGTATGTTTTTGATGTAATTTTTTGGTCAAACCAAGTTAGTGTAGCTTTATTTCTATCTAGATTAGTATTTTATCTTTTACATAGTGCAATAATCACATATTAATCAGATAAATACATTGACGCAATTGCAAAAAGAAATATAACTTAATTTTTGTATTGGACAATACATTTCGGGCAATCTCGAACGTTCGGTATTACCCTACTTCCATTTGTTAGTTTCCCGTTCAACTTATTTTTATTATTGTTTCAGATGCCTCGTACTTAAAAATGAAAAACCGAACTGAAGTATAGTTTAGAAGATCTCAAAAAGGCTATAGACGATGTTAAAACCAAAGAACTCATTCTTGGTGTCTTTGTTCAACCAGAAAAAACTTATATTGTTCCAAAAACAACAATTTTTGACTAGTAGAAAAAGTAATAACACCAGCCAAGGTCTGGACGATTTTTTTTATTTAAAGACGATCAGAAAACGCAACATTTTCAATGTGATCTCTGTTTTTAATAATGTTAGTTCGTAATTACCCTACTTGGTGTTCGTATTTACCCGACTGTCGGTGAAAGCCGAACACTTAGGATTCTGTTTTTCTATCATAATATTGCAATTTATTAAAAAATATATAAATGCTGATTAGTGTAATCGTTAGACAGATAAGTAAACTGTATAATGTAAAAAAGAAAGAAACTTTGTAATCAAATTCCACTGTTTTATTTAAGTGTTCCCTTAGGTGTTCGTATTTCCCCCACTTTCGCCTATCTGCGTGCCAAAATTCAATCCGTTCAGTACCTAAGTTGTGCGAGTAAGTTAATAAAGTATGCCGGCCGGTATACTAAAAACTATTAGTTTCTGATTCAATTTAATATTGAATAACAATGCTATTTTAGTTCCTAGCCCTAAAATTGCATAAAGTTAAATAATTAAAAAAGCCCAATAATGAGGCTTGAATAATGATCGTGCCTCTCTCCCCTCTCTGAACGCTGTATGCCGAGGGTTTCAATAGGTTGAAAACTGCCATAAATGCAAAGATCACGTGTTGACTGTTGGCTACCCTCTACCCCAATGTGACTTTAATCTCAGTAATGAATTGAATTTGAGTAATTATTTAATTTGAAATATTGTATTGAATTTCTAAATGATGTACGTTCCTGTATGGAATCTGAAATACTGGTCTGTTTTTTTTTAAATAAATTGTTAGATTTAAGAGCGACGAAGGATACCGCGCGCGGAAAGCAAGTTATTAATATTAATGACCCACAGGATATAATAGAACTCCTTCTTGGAAGTGCTATTAGCGAGAAGATAATTTTACAGTCTACAGAAGTTTTTATTACTAGACCTAAAGCGCTACTTTGCGTTACGTTTAAGGTCTATATCCTCTCAACTATGTGTGTATGTGGAGCAACGTTAGAGACCCCGCGGGGGCCAACCCATAGATGCGGCATCTGACATTGTGGTCTTAACGGGGGCCAATCCAATGTAGAAATAACATAAAATCTGTTAGTTGATCAGTCGGTCAGTTAATCAGGAAAAAACGTTTTAATAAAATATATTTAGTTGATGCTATGACAATCTGGTATGGCTTAGCGTAGGATCGAACCTTCTTAAGCTTAAGATGAGACGACCGCTGAACTGAATTATATTTAATATTATTTTAATGTTTACTGATTCGGTTGCGATGCGCGGTCGAATACGGTCGCGTTTGCGCTGCTCCATGTAAATATTACATTCGCGTATTGCGCGGCTTTAGCCGCTGCCCGGATTCCGCTATGAGTACTCAAACTCTCATAGCCAATGAAGTTCTGGCATTTATTAACATGCCATCGACTACATGGACGAGGACAGCATCTTGCAGATCTGCAAGTCATCTTTTAAGGAGGATGAGATTAGCAGTGCCAAGTTGCTGCTGTTCACGACGCTCGGCAAACTCAGCCAGATGCCGTCTCGGCGTAGGGATGGCACCGAGAAGAGTATCCAGGACATCGTTACGCTGATGAAGGAGACCGATCCGGACGACGTGCCTGAATTTGTGGCGAAGGATCTGCACAAGCTGCCTCCCGTCACGTTCGACAAAGCACTCCTGAAGCAAAGCCAGGTCGAGATGCAGCATCAGCTGGAGGTGTCCAACAACACCATCAGTGAACTACGGGCAGAAGTAGTGTTATTGCGCAATGCAATTTCTGCAAGTAGGTCACCTATCGACGCCGCAAAAGTGAACACGCGTCGCGGAGCACAAAACGCCTCCATCTGCAGTTTCGAGTCGGCGGGCTCGAATGCGTCACCAGCTGCCGAGAATGCATGCGTTGCAACGTGTGCCGCGGCCGTCCCTGCCTCGACACCGGTGGAGACGTCGACATGAGTAGGTTCAGCGACCCCGAAACGAGCCTATGCAGCAATAGTAGCCGCCGCTAAAAAGCCTGTTGAGCCACTAAACTCACAGGTTAAAATAGCGGACAGAGTGAAAGGGGGTAAACGGAGCCTGCCAAAACCAATACAGGTTCTGAAAAGGCAGGCTCCAGTGAAGGACACGGGCGACAGCGATGGTTTCATCAAGGTGGAGAAGAGGAAGAAGAAGAAGCCTCCTTGTCGGAACCAGTGTGGTACTGCGCTGGCAGGACCCAACACGCTGTTGCGTCCAGCCGTACCGACAACGCTGATGTACGTGTCAAGACTGCATCATTCCACGAAAGTTGAAGAGGTCGTGGAGTACATGCGGGTGAAGACCAACTGGACTTTGAGGGTCGAGATGTTGGAGCCGCATCACAAAACGAACTTCAAGTCGTTCGTGGTGCGTGTTCCGACGCAGTATCTCGAGAAGTGCCTCAAAGAAGAGTTTTGGCCGAAGGGTGTTCTGTTCCGCCGGTTTCGTGGCCAGCTACGTGACACCAGTCAGCGAAACACGACGCCGACACTTCGTGTACATTAGTATTAAGTTTTTGTTTATTAAAATATGTATTAGTTTATTACTGTTTAAGATTATTGTATGTATTTTATTCTATGGGCCTCCGATGCCTGAAATAAAATTATTATTATTATTAAAACTATTTAATTTTATTAGTCGCATAAACGATTTTGGTGCTTCTGGGTAGAAATGCTGCCGGGTGCACCGGAAGCTTCATTAGCTCCCGGTGTCCCCTTTTCGAACCCGGAGGAGCACCCCGGGGGCTTAACCGGGTAGACCCTCTCCTCAAGGTATGATTAACATACTATGGCTATGGAGAGAACAGTCCTACATGGGTATGTAGGACTGTTCTCTCCATAGCCCATAGCGGCTGGTTATGCCTAAAGCATTCTCGACAGAAAAAATGTATCTGAGGCCTACTGGGTTCCACATGCTTTACGGTAAGGCCGGCGTAGATTACACGTTAGTACCTAGTATAAACCTGTAATTATGTTACTGCCTTCCTTGTGTTCGATTTTTTTTCATATCACCATATTTTTAAGTACTAGCTTCCCACGCGCAGTTTTATCCGCATAACTCGCGTTCCCGCAAAAACTTCATATTGCCTATTGATAATGGTCTAACGCTGAATGATTTTTTAAATCGGACCAGTAGTTTCTGAAATTGGTGCGTTCAAGCAAACAAACAAACTCTTTAGCTTTGTTTATTAGTATAGATGTATCCATTACCTACCACCGCCATTTCACATGTTAAAATTATTATCACAATGTATTGTGTATCACAGTGTATAGAGGAATAAAACATTAAAACCTATACATAATAAGTTTTAAAATGATTTTATCAGCTAATGTTTTGATGTTTGTCTATGAGAATACATAAAACGATAGAACGCGGAAATCGCAGCGGTCCGTAGCACTGATTATAAGCTAGTGTAACTTTTGATTATTTTTATTTGGGATTCGCGAATCCCATTTTACTTTCATCATAATTAGCATGAAACATATAATGTGGATCGCCGGCTAGTCTGTCTGTTAATTATGTTCTCTATATATTAATGTCAAATAAAGAGCGCGCCTATAAAACTTACAAAAAATTGTTTTTGAGCTGAGATTTTATACAAGTAAATAAATAAAAATAAACTTACTGAGTAAACGAACGCCGAGGCTGACGCGACGCCACTCCTGCGCGGCAGGCGCCTCCCCCTCGTTATATACCTCCCCTCAACCCGTGCTGATCCAATTAGAAGGGATACTAATGTCACCCGCACAATGCACATACAGTGCCTACCGTGGTATTGTTCGTACTAATGTTTTAATTTTTCAAGGTTAGGTTACTCTATGTTGAATTTGTGATGTTCTTATACTTACGAATATGCAGCAGCTTATGCATGACATCTGGTACATAATGATGTACCAGATGTCATGCATAAGCTGTTTCTGATGCCACCATTACTGGCGTTTACCGGGGTATTTAGTGGGTCAAAAACCCACTAAATTCTCAAAATAAAATTTTATAAGTTGACTTTGATAATATTGGAAGAGGTCATTAATCGTTTCGTCCAACGACTTTTTGGTCCAATGGTATGTAGAATATTCATTATATAATATTAATAATAGTCACAGAGTTTGAATATATTTTTTACGATTCCTCTCATGGGACGAGAGGGACGTGGGTTGAAACAGAGAAATGCATCGTGATTTTTACTACACGAATAATCAAGTTTGTCATGTCACGAGTTTGTGATCTTCATCTTATTGTGATACCAAGATGACAAACTCGTATGCGATACGACCTTAATAAGATAGATACACTGTTTATTAGGTACGATAAAGAATTTATCCTGTCTATCATAAATGAATAATAGTACAGAAACTAATAACACAAGGTGCCTTATCAGTATCACAAATTAGATCTCTTTTGAACAACCGAGGAAGGAGTAAAACATATCGGCTTTAAGAGAGGTATGAAGAGTACAGTCAGCATCAAAAGTTGATGACCACATTTAGATTTCCAAAACCGCTGAACACTTTACACCCATAAATCGCTGAACGAAATAGGCGCCAGTATAGAATGAACATCATTAAAGTTCAAAATAAACTGAACACTAGGTACTCGTCAAAGGTCACTAAACACCATTTTGTCAAAAATCGCTGATCGTTATAATACCCGAAAATATCATAACATTCAGTTTTACAAAAGTCACTGAACAATATAAAATGCTTGTTTTAGTTATCTAGTATAATCACGGCAATGTCCAAAAATAACTTAACATAATAAAATAACAAAAGTTACTGAACTTTTTTATTTAACTTGCTTTGTATGTAATTTGTTCGGGTGGAATCTTGCAAGTAAATTTTGAAGCACATACCCTCAACCGATTGAGCTGAAATTTTGCAAGCATATGTATATCGCGTGACAATGCAATAGTACCATGGAGCTGATTTGATGATGGAGTCGGAAGGTGGCCATAGGAACTCCTGTACCTACTGAATAAGATAGTCGAGTTTGGGCTCGTTTGTTTTGGGTTTATGAGCACTTTCCATTGCACATGATGACGAGGGTCTGATGAGGAGCAGGAACAATACCACTGGTACGCCCTTAATGCAAGCGCTAAGATGTTCGAGTTTGGGCTCGTTTGTTTTGAGTTAGTAAGTATTTTCCATTGCACATGATGACGGGGGTTTGATGAGGAGCAGGAACATCAGTACATCGTACCAGGCGGTATGAAGTTTGCCGGGCCAGCTAGTAGATATATATAAATTATAAAAGCTTGAGGCGTTCATTACTATATTTCAGTGCCTCAAGCTATTACAATTTATATATTTTGATATTTGAAATTGTACTATGAGTACACATTATTTTTTAATAAAAGCCTGTTTTAAAAAAAATATTTAATTTTTGACTTTTTAGACTTAAGCTTGTAACCCTATTTACAGCGGATCACGCACGGTCGATGCCATCCGGTCATCATATGCAATGGAAAGTAGGTACTCATAAACACAAAACAAACGAGCCCAAACTGGACTATTTTATTCAGTACAGAAGTGAGTTCCTATGGCCACCTTCCGACTCCATCATCAGATAAGTTCAAGGTACCATATTATTCCATTGTCACGCAATATATATATGCTTGCAAGATTCCACCCGAACAAATAACATACATACATTGCAAGTTAAATAAAAGCTTGTAAAATACACACACATATTAAACCCAATTTTTTTTTCAGTTTGTTCTGGGACTTATGAGTTAAACGATGGTATGCTATTTTTGTCAAAAAGTTGTTCAGAGACTTAAGAGACGAAGAATGTTATGCTATTTTTACTATAATTTTATTTAGCGACTTTTGAAAAGTGATGGTCACCTACTTATGGCCTTTTATGATAATCATTCATTTCTGGCGCTTGTCATGTTGAGCGATTTAGGTATAATACGGTGTTCAGCGGTTTTGGAAATCTAAATTTGGTCATCAACTTTTGATGCTTACTGTACCGAAAGATGCCACAGATTGTAGAGTGTTCCGAATCAAGCAGAATAATTATATAATTTTACAAAAACGCTCAACAACAGGCACCAAATCATGGTAAATCATTTTAGAAGTTACTCGACTAGGTATGTACGTTGTATGTTGTCTACACGACATTACAGAATACCACATCCACACATTGCAGATGAATTTTGAATTGCTATTCGTGAATGAGGAGGGCAGTATTTAGGGTCGGTAATTGGGAAAATAGGTACTTACTTCAATGGTACCGACCCCTAAATACTCCCTCGCCGTGTGGTTTCCGCCTTACAAAGTCCAACCCATATCTTACTGTGGGTGTCGTAAGACGCGCCTTAGAGACATAGGTACACTTGGTGGATAGGCAGCAGCACTTCCATCTTACTGCGATCACCAATACGGCATCTTGTGGTATGCACGTCGGACGCGGCCATTAGTTAATGATCAGAACTTGTACATGATCGAATTGGCGCGAGAACTTGTATTGCGCGATACATGAAGTTTGTTTTCCCACATGCTAGATGGCGTGGCTTCTCTTCGTGTAGGTAAAGGTACAAGTTGGTAGCGGACGACATGAAGCTGCAGCAAACGACGTGTCGCAGCGACACTACTGGTTTCTATGTATTTCTATGAAATTCCGCTACCAACTTGTACCTTTACCTACACGAAGACAAGCCACGCCAGCAGGAAAGAAGCTGGCAAAGTGATACGAGTGGAATGTATAATTAGACGGCAATCTGCTGTAACTGTGCGCCGTAGGTTTGAAAGAAAACAGACTAACGATTCCTGCTGGGGTTACTTTTCAGTAGAACTTGTTTTTGTTATATTAGGAGAAAATAAAAAGGCTATATTAAAAATGTAAAACTTTATTACATCTCAACATAAGGTTCTGTACACACCGGACTACTACAATTCGACTAGTGCAATTCCAGCATAATTCTACATATGTCACGAAAAATAAATCCACCTACACATAACATATAATGTTATTATCATTATTTTTTCTATTAACAGTACAATCAGGAAAAAATATCGGAAAACTTATATGTGTGGCTAAGCTATGGTAAAATAACTTGTTTGTATGGCTTTAATTACGGCATATTCATACGAGCGCTTTACCGCCCGGAGCTTTTTTAATGTTGTGTTCCAAAATGTTATAAAAGTTTTTTAAGTACTTTTATTTTGTAAATCGAAACTAGTTCTCATTTTATTATGGCATTTGACAGCTGTGTGTAACTGTTATTGCTTTCGCTTTACATTTATCTCCGAAATGTTGACAACAACACAGTTTATTTAAAAAATAACCGACCAAATTCAACTGTGCTTCTAAATAAACAAGGTTTTAACAATTGAAGGATTAATAAAACCCAACATTTATAAATATGAACAATTTATCAATCAAAGGCACTTGTGATTCCATTGCGGGGCAGTGGTCCAACTGCTCTGTCCAACTAGTTGGACCATGGGTCTTTACTAGGGGCAGTTGTCCAACTTTAGAAATAGTTGGACCACAGCACCTTTCGTGTAGTAAATCGATTTTAGGAGTTTTTATAAATTAATCACGCTGATGAGTATTATTATACAAGTAGGCACTAAAACAAAATGACAAAAAATATCGTAATACCTAGAATATCCTTTGCATTATTACTTAAAACTGATGTGTAAATAAAGCAAATCAAAACGATATTTTTTCCTGATTGTAAACAGCAACTTATTATAAAGAAGGTAGTATTGCTGTCACTCACTCAAAACGTGATATTTACAATATCAATATAATTCTCATAGTTACTAGCAATAAAATGCTTTGAATATAGCTACCTAGTCTCCGCCTTATAATTTACAGCAATTGCCTAAAAACGTTTAAGCAAATACTAAATAAGACCAAACCATTAAAAAGAAATCGATTGAATAATAATTGATAGTATTATATTTTCTAATTACAAATGCAAAAAACTATTACACAGATTAAAAAAACTTTTTATGGTTAATAAATACTTAATTTTTTTATAAATCGGTATGAGTAAAAAAATCAATAATAACTTATTAGAATTTATGACCGTCATGTTTTTGAGACCGTCTTATAAACATATGAATACTAATTTGGGTACATTTGGAAATTTATTATGAATAGTTATTTTTTTTATTACTGAACCTTATTTAAGAAATTATAGTCGTACTTTTCAATTTTTTTAATGCAGATTACGAAAAATTTCTACGATTTTCCAATGCAAAGATATTAAAGATTTTGTTGAACTATACAATAGAGTCATTTTGTTCGGAGTATGTACCTATATATATATGTCACCCAAATGTAACGAAATCATTACTGCCACTAAGAATTCAATATAGTTACTTAAGGAAACGGTCATTATACAATTTTATTAGAACATTTATTAGTATATTTACCTATATTAAAAAAAAGGCTTAAATGCCATTTTTGTATCATTTATTGCTAATGATTTGGTCTGATTCAGAGCTATAAATTTAAACGCAATACCAAACCCATTATATAAAATCCACAATTAACCGTTAACTTAATTTATAAAACATTTTACAAATATAATTTAATATCTAAATTTCTATCACAAAACACAACAATTACACAAAACGCATCACGACAATAAATAAAAATATAACATTAAAATATAATAATTGAATAATTTGTTAATAAATTATAATTAGTGTGTGTAAAACTATAGTTTTATAGGTTAATAAAATCTTAAAATTTGATCACAAGGATGCTATATTATTTTGTCGTACTCACAATATTATAATAAAAATAAAAGAAAATATATTAATAAAATTTGTTGCATACTTACATGTTTCCTAGTATTTATGAGACCCAGAAATAAGCGCAGTTTAATTCGTTCTTCGTCAAAAACAAATAGATTTGCTTCAGGCAAGTTTTGCGCTTAAGTTATTAAAAATACTCTGTAGATTCTAGACCAAACTAAACTAAAATTAAAAATATAAATGTAAATTCTACAGAAATCAAAAATATATTTTTATATATGTTTATTTATTTCTTTTTATATGTTATTTGTATTGAATATTTTAGTTTGAATCTGGTCGGTAGGATGTGTTTGTAAACATATTTATTAAATTTATCGTATCGATGTGGCTTTCATTTTGCAAAGCATTGAGCTCGATGCTCGCATCGTTCACACGCTCGACAAACGCGCACGCTCAATGTAGGAAGCTGAACAACAACCAAATAAATGTATCTTATTTACAATAAAATTCTGATTAAATTTATGTTATGAAAATTGTCCAGCTACATTATTTTCATAGGAGATTAATATATATTTATATATCTACATAAATGTAAAATTGTAACTATATCGATGATTATAGTTTTCTTCATGACTTCTAAGGAATATTATATCCTTTCGTTTGTGCATTAATAAAAGTTCTTCCACAGCACCATATGTCTAAATGCTAAACTAAAGAGAACATACGAAAATGCATAATTAAATAATAATTAATATCGGTTAGAACCTATTTATTGTGAGTAACTTTTTATTAAAAATCGATCGTAGCGCCATCTATCTCCAATTGAACATTTGTAGGACATCCACTAAAATGGTGAAGGTAATATAAGAGGTAAAAATAAATAGCTTTAAAAAATACCTAAACAATAAAACAAAAAAGAAATTAGTTTCGTATCACAGGTGTTTTATTTTTTTATAATTGACAAAATATGATGTATATATTAAGTCAAAATAACAAATAATTTAAAATACCTATTCATAATTATGCCAAGTGCGTGATCATAAGATTATAAATAAAATTAAAAATATCAAAACATGTAATATTTTTAAAAAAATCTGTTCGGTTTCTTTTTATAACTTTTAAAAATCGTATAGCATTCAATGTTAAGAATTTAACAACAGTAAATACAAAATTATATAATTAAAGATAACAAAGTCAACAATAAAATGTATAAGAAATAAACCATTGTGATGAAAGTACGCGTTAATTTGTACGCAATTGATAAGCTTACGCTTAACTGATACAATATAGGTAAATATAGATAAAAGCAATACATTTTTTGTTTAAGTTACACATTGAACTGAAGTATTGCATTTCATACAGCCTAGCAACAAAAACATCCTAAAGAAAAATATTTTCACATAAACTTATAAACTTCACCTGTCCTAAAAAATAATAAAAATTAACCTTGCAATCAAACCTCACCGAAAGCCTAAATGCTTTTAACTACATAAACAAAATGCTTTTCTTGTTGTTTAACATAATATAGGCGTCAAATAAACGTTAGAGCTCTTTCGTACTCACGTTATTTCTGTGAATATGTACAGGTTTTTTTTTTATTCACAAGCACAAAGACTTTTTTATTGCAACGTACTTTTGATAAGTTTTCCGTTTTTTTTTTTCTTATTATTACTTACTCTCCAATTAAGCCCGAGATAAGCTCAGGCAAAAGCATTGCACATTGCAGTCAGAAAATAAACTATATTTTAAGCCTATAAAACACACATTTAATTTAAAAAAAAATCGTGCGTCAACATTTCATTCCACATGTGCACCACTCATATTTCTTCACATCCAAACGAATTTCAACCTAATTGGTTTGCTACAGAGTTCAACATCGCTAGCCTAGCTTATTTACAAACATTTACAGATTACTTTTAAATATTTATTTAAGGTCTTCCTCTTCATCTTCAACGTATAACAGGTCTTCCATTTTAGTCATAAACTTACTGCTTAATTCTTGTTCAACGGGCAGTGGCACATCCTGGAAGGGTAATTAAATAATAATATATTTACCAATTAATAGGCATAACAGCCTATACTTTTTTAAATTTTCTTTCAGGCAAAAAATGTCAACTATCACTATTGCTGCTTATTTACGTGTAGCACCATAAAACGCAGTACACAACGAGAAAGCTAGCGACAAAAAACTGTATAAAAAAATAAAAGAAAAGAACGTGATATATTGTAGTTTGCGGTGTGAACCGAATTAAGAAATTAGGTGAACAATATTAGTCCCATTTATTTGTAATAACGTTTTTGTCGTGACACTTACATTAAATCAAATATAAATGAAAACATTTTTCAATTAATAAATGTTCTTTTCGTTTCTTTATGAAAATTTTCTCTTTCGTTTGGATGTAAATTAATTTTCATTGCTTTAATTGTTACCTTAATTAGGTATCTATTTACGAAATAGTATTGTAAAGACTATATTTAAATATTGAAGCTAATCCGCGTCTCATTGAATCCTCCACATAAACATTCCAGAACATTAAAATTTGCGCCCGATATTAAACGTTTAACTAAATAATATTAGATGACCATTGATAGTTTTAAAGTGTTTTTCATAAAAATCGTAAGCCATTATTGAATGGAAATAAAATAAAAATATACTTTCCAATGGATTTATTTATTCACACGGTGAGAGTACACACAACAGGCGGTGTTAGATGTAATTAATATAAAATACTAAGTCGATAACATTCCAACACTAAAGAGAATTAACGGAAATCATTACATAGGTAACATTAGTACATTAGGAATAGATAATTAAGAGTTCCTTTACACTAACGTTTCACTCGCAATTATATAATTGCTGCACACACATGTTTTTTACGCAGCAAAAACGCAAGCGTCGCGTCGTCGCAGCGTATGCGCTGCCCATACGTTCATCGAATTTCTACGAGGGACAATCACTAGTCTATAGAGGACCTTGTTGTTAATCGGCCTGCGACTAACATAACGACATAGCTTGAAAAATTATACATATTGCATAGATTTGTCAATTGAAAGGCATGAAGGTTCGTCTAGTCTAGTTATTAGTGGACATGTGTCATTGTTTATATGAAATTGTATTAGTAAAATAACCGAAAGCAAAAGTAGAATATGTACGTAAATAATATCATTCAAAAATGCACCGTTATTAATCTGAAATCATGTAAAAAGCCTTTAATTTTTCACTAAAATCACCTTAATCTTGGAACGTCATCAACTTAAAATACACGAAAATATTAAAAAAACAAACATATACATGCAAAAACATCAACAATACATAAACAAATTTCAATTAAATAGCTTCGTAAAATCCTTTAATAGCTCATAATACCAACATAAAGATTTATAAAATTAATGTCATCCATGCAACACTGTTATCCAACATGCAAATTAATTTTATTTCATAGCTATTATATAAAATATGAATCTTATTGTTATATATAGCTGTAATCAATGAAGTTCCATAGAAAGAGGTATATACGTCATGATCGTGTTTTGTTAAGACAACATTTGTCCGTAGAGAGTAAACAGGAAACATACGATCAAGTGTGCCAATTGGCTTAGTTTCATGGTGCCATTTTTCAAACCGTGGTGCCGTATCTACCTCTTTTTTACTATAACATCATTGGCTGTAATAATCAGTGACAACCATATAATATAATAATAATAAAATTATACTTTTTAAATAACACAAAAATATGTATTTTGAAGACTAACAAATACAATCTTAACGTTAACAAAACATGAAAAACGTATTGGTTGCCATATCAACGAAACCTTGGTGATGAGTCATCAATAAATCAATCAATAACTTAGGATACCATTTTAGTTTTTTGGCAACATTTTAATCACAATCGTAGATTATAAAGCATTCTGTATTTGTATAAAACTTAGGGATCTAAATTGAAATTTTTAAACTAGCTTAAATATAAAATACCTGGCGATTTTAAATGGCAGCCGAGTCAGAGATTCTTTATATATATGGTTGACACTAAATATTTTAAGATTACACAGAACATACAAAATATTAGCATAACAATAACATACGACATAACAATTTAACTGACACATAAATGGGAATATATTATTATGAAAATATCTAAAAAACACATCAACGTTAATAAAGCCTTATATTAAGTTACACAAACAACAAGCAAAGACAACAAAAAAGCAACATAATGTTGCCAATCACACAAAAGTATGGTAACACTGAGTAAAATTAATGTTGCTAGTGAAAAAAAATATAATTAAAATGAGTGAATAATAATAATAGAATTAAATTTAACAAGCAAACCAGTACCTTTAATGGATATAGCACATTATGGCTAAATTTATAAAATGTATTTTATTTTTATTTTATCCTATAAATCATTGAATTATTCTTAATATATCCGGTTCTGAAATACTGATATGGGGTAAAATATATTTCAAAATTCATTAAACTCTTCAATTTTTACTTTTATAAAAAAATCACAATTTTGGAAATATTTATATGGTATAAAAAAGTGTAGACAGTCATACTAATTTTAAAAATAGGTTCAAACTTGTACCAACATTTTAAAAAGAGAAGGTAATCAAAAAATGCCTTCTCAGAAGTATAAGGACGAATGTATTATACTTCAGAAGCATGAGGTCGCATGTGCCAGTTTATGATAAAACCACATACGACGAATTTTTCTGACGTATAATGGCACATCCGACATTATGCTTTTGAGCTCTAGTTATTTAAGTATACAACCTATTTTATTCTTATTTCATTTGCAACATACTACAAGTTTTACAGCCGCTTAGTTCATAAATTTGTATGACCAATTTAAAATGAACTTATATAATTTATATTTTAAAATTGGCTTTACAAGATATAGCTTTATTCAAATTGCCTAAGGTTTACAATAATTCCTATAAGAAATAAAAATGGCGTCCAAGCGATCCTTTCTTACAAATATTTATTAATATCGGCCTCTTACAATGGAGTGAATAGTCTCAATTTTTTATTTGAAAATGTCTAAAAACAATTAAATAGATAGAAAAAAAAGGTCTAGGCCTACTAAAGGGGCGGCCAACTTAATAAGACCTAACATCGACTGTTTACTGCCTGCGATAGACCATATGGCGTACATATCGTTAAATCACGTTCTGTATAAGTCCATCAAATGATATACTATATTATATAATAATATGATTTTTTTCAGATATTAAACGACAAACACTAACTTTGTGCGTTTGTTGCACGTATGTAGACTAAAATGGACTTAAATGTAACTTTATATTATATAAGTTGATCGATTGCAAAAGTTGCCGGGATCGACACACGTTGATCGCGTTGGACACCCCTGACCTTCTTCAATTAAAGTTGTTTCTATACCATTATGAACGAAACCTAGAGACTTTGGCATTTTGCGTAGGATAGTTCAGCTATATGTAGGATTGCCATCCGTCCAAGATTCCCAGATTGGTCCTAGTTTGAAAGCGTACGGAGGCCGTTCTGCAGGGGATTTTTAACCCCTTGACGATCAGTAGGTATGTTTCAAAATCATTGGTTTTGGATCTTATTACAATGCAACAGAGTATGATGATGAGTCAATCAAAATATGATGGGTTCTTTATTCCCTCTGCCCGTTGGTTTAAAATGTGTCCGGGTGAAAGGTGGACACATTTTCTTTCAGGGTTAAACAATTTTTTATAAATTTGATTTCAATAACAATTTTTTTGGTGCGAAAAATATTTTTTCAGATGTGACTGGGAAAAAATCATATTTTGCCCAAATGTCTGGGATTTTTGCCGTATTAACCCGGCATCGGCAATTTAAATGATGGCAACCCCAATTATATGCACTTACTATAATTTCATAGTAACACTCATGGCACACAATCAGTCTTAAAAGATACTTGCATAAAATAACTAACGATTTGAATCCGTATGATCACAGACACATTATATAAAATATAACTTGGTCGATTGAAACTAAACGTAATTAAAACAAAACAGCAATTAAAACAGCAATTATAAATTGTAACTCGTATGAATTAATATGACACCTCGCTCGAAATCAACCCCCCTTCCGCTTCCCCGCGCGACACCCCGCTCTCGTCCTACAGTAGCGTTAGCATGACACGCATGCAATTCGGAGTAATTTGTTTGATTTTTGATAAGTTTAGTAATTTGGAATTTATGTTTGGACGTTGTATTTATGTTGTATTATGTTTGGATTTGATTGTTTCATTACATTTTTACGATATATAAATAGCCTTTAATAATGTCATTCCTGACGTTGTCAAAAATAAAATACAATTGTTCTTTTTTTATGCAATTAGTACTTGAAACAAAAGTTATTTAATCCAGGTGTCACGTTAATTCGCGTGGATATTATGCACGAATTTAATGATTTTTTTATTCAAGGATGTATTCGGAGACTAAATATCAGTATTGTTTTATTATTAAATAAACAGACATAAGGGTTACTTTTCAAACTACATTTATCAAAATTACTGTGTTAACTATATTATTCTTCGCTGTTTTTTTTTCTGAAGGACATTTATGTGTTCAGGCAAGTCGCTCTTTGCTAAAGCTTTTCTTATCGACCAAATTACACTTAAGGGAGACAAATCACAGTTCCAAGAACACACTAGAAGTATTAAAGCTTGTGCAAGGGGGATAGGCAGTGATTTAAAGTTAAGAGAACCGCCTCGACGGGGTCAACGGCCAATACTTGCTGGGACGAGACACGTCGAGGCACTTGAACGCTGACTGCAGAATAAAAGTATGGTTAAATCATACTTCTATACTAATATTATAAAGAGGAAAGATTTGTATTTTTGTGTGTCTATGAGGCAGGCCTATGTCGAGCAGTGGAAGTGATGTGTGGGTGTGTGTGTGTGTGTGTATGAAGTTCCCACGAGAACGGGACGCGGGAAGCTAGTATATAATAAACTAGCTACTTTCCGACTTCGTCCCGATTTTAAAAACTATCTAACAATGAAAATCTAATCGTCTTAATGGATACTACCGTTTTGAAGATTACGACAAACAAACAAAGAGAAAAAATATTTTTAATACTAATAAATGACTGCACCTGGTGGCTCAGTGGTTTAGGTAGTTGCTTCTGAGAACTGGTGTTCTGGGTTCGATTCCCAACCGAGGCAATTATGTGTGTGAATGCTTAGTGTTCGTGAATTGAGTGTTTGTAAAGTGACCGTCTTTTTTTAAGAAAATAAATAAATAAGTTACAACTAGCCCAGAGATAAATTGATGAAAATAAACAATAAAACATGCTAATTAAAAGACATGCAAACATGCAATATTCACAGGCTACACTTATTAAGCAAGCTAAAAGAATATCCGCGACATCCTTACTTCTATACTAATATTATTAAGAGGAAAGATTTGTATGTAAGTATGTTTGTATCGAACTGGCTCAAAAAGTACTGGACCGATTTTAAAAATTCTTTTACCATTTGAATGCTACATTATCACTGATTAATATAGGCTATATTTAATTATGAAGTTCCCACGGGAATGGGAGAAACCGCGCGCGGGATGCTAGTATATTATAAACGCGCAACTTTGTGCGCATGTGTGGATGAATGTTTGTTACTCTTTCACTCAAAAACTACTGAATAGATTTTAATGAAACTTTAAAATAATATAGCTTATCGCTTTAAATCCCGGAGGTCGTGGGTTCGATTCCCACACCGGACAACAAATCTTAGTGTAAATTCTAAGATTTCTTTCTGGGTCTGGTTGGTTGAGGGACTATACCCTCCGTGCCTCGGAAAGCACGTAAAGCCGTTGGTCCCGATTGATATGACATCATCTATAACAATCCTATACCTGAGAACGGGCAGCAGCGCTTCGTTGTGTGTTACAACATAATACTGCGGTCACCAAACCGCCTGCCAAGCGCGGTGACTATTTCAAAACCCCTCCCTCGGGGTCAGACCCATCAGCAGTGGACGTTAAACGTGCTGATGATAATGATGATAAGACATCTCTTCCATACTCACGACTTCCTACATGTCATCTTTTGTACAGTCCATCCACCTTTTTGGCCTCCCTCTTCCAACATACCCATCCATATTCATATTCAGCTCTTGCTTGTTACACCCTACATCCCTACGCATAACGTCTTCCATCCATTAAATCTATATACCCTTGCATGTCTATGTAATACTTACAGCGGGATCAAGACGCGGGAAGGGCGCGAGACATATCAGTAAGACAGTCATGTTGTCGCAGCCGAGGCCGCCCGTCGCACTGTTAGGTGCCAGGCAACGGTTCATCAACGCCTCGCACACTGCGGCTGGCTCCCACCCACTGAGTAGACGAACACGACAGAAGGATACCACCTCCTACAATATAACAAAATATCTTTATGTTATATATTTTCTGAAAGAATAAACTATACTAATATATAATGCTGAAGACTTTGTTGTTTGCTTGAACGCGCAAATCTCAAAAACTACTGGTCCAATTTGAATAATACTTTCAGTTCTTTTTCGGGCATAAAGGCGAGCAGAACTCCAGCCTAGATAAATGGTTTAAACACTACAAACTAAGCAACCTGCACAAGAGGGCGTCCCCTGTAGGACTTGGACATCAGCTCAGGGCGGTCGCTGACGGGGACATTGAGGGATTATGGCTTTTTGTTTTTTTAGGGGAGTTTTGTGCAACTGTCGCTCTACTTTACAGTTCGCGGGCCTCTCGGACTTCGGGTCTACGAAGGTATCGAAAAGTTCTTAGCAAACAAAGGGTCGGGAGGGAATTCTTTCAGTGTTAGATGGCCCATATATCGGGGCTTTGGGATTTTTTTTTCTCTGTTTCATCTGCAATCTGTCTCAACTATAAGCAGATATGTTGATAGGATATATTTAATCATGATGTTTCTACGGGAATGGTGCTTAGCATAGCTCCAGTAATACCGTTTGAGCTTAATAATAAAAATAAAATATAGCCATAACATTTGTAGAGAAAGACTTTTCTCAATAAATAACTAAGTATCTTTAATAGAATGGTTTTACGAATGGTTTTACTACATCAAGAAAAAAATATGGCATTTATTTAAGATCTAGAAAGGAATTAAATAAATATTTTAAAATTGGCTTGACATTTAGAGATGAAAACGATGTCAGCCATGTTGGTCTATATACATTATCTGTGTTCGAGATCGATGACGTCATGACTCAGTAAGTGTAATAGTAAAGTATCGCGTTCATGTTTTTTAACGAGATGTATGACGTCACAAAATGGCTGATAGCGTTTTCGGAACTTAAAGACATAGACAAAAGAAATAATTTTCATATTGTGTTTATACCAACATATTCAAGTTTTTTTGAACAGAAATTATTATATTTCGGTTCCATATGACAAATACTTTTAGAAATAAACATCATTGTTATATAATTTCATATGTGTTAACTAGCCTGTTTATGTGATTAGCGCGTTCAAGCAAACAAACTCTTCAGCTTTATACATTAGTATAAGGAGTATAGATATTACATGATATCATATCAAATGGTTCAAGAAAAAAAAATTACATGAGAACACTAAAAATTAAAATATAACATAACTAACCTCGTTAGACAAAACTTCCCAAATGCCATCACAAGCGATCACAATAAACTCCCAGTCTTCATTGAGCTGTCTCACTTGCACGTCAGGATAAGCTGTAAGTAGAACAAGGACAAAAATTGTTTCAATAATATTTTTTTTTTTTTTGTTAACTAGCAGCAAGACCATTTGTCTACATAAAACTGTTAATATCATCCCATGGGTGTAGTAAGAGGCGACTAAGAGCTGATGGATGGGCAGCAGCATCTATCACCTCAAGGTTACTAGGGGGCCGTCCATTAATCACGTGAGGCTTTAAAAGGGGGGGAGGAGTTTGACAAAAATCACGAAATGTCACGAGGGGGAGGGAGGTGTAGTAATATATCACGTGTATTTATTTTTGGGAAATTATAAGTCCAGCCACACATTTTTTTATTGGCCACGTGATCAAACTTATCATCATTTTATAACTAAGCAACGGGAAAATAATATTTAAGATAATATTCTAAAAAAACTTAGATTTTTTTGTAGATAGGTACTAAAAATACACGTGATGTTGGGGGGGTGGGGGGTAGTCTTAAACCTCACCATGTATCACCAAGGGGAGGGGGGTTTAAAAAATGCTTTAAAAAAGATCACGTGATTAATGGACGGCCCCTTACCATGCAACTTGGATCACCAATCCGCCTGCCAAGCTAATGATTATGACATCATCATCACTATTTCAGCCATAGGACGTCCACTGCTGGACATAGGCCTCCCTCATAGAGTTTTTCAGTTGCTACGATTGGAGGCGGCCTGCATCCACCGTGTTCCCCCGGCCTTTACGAGGTCATCCGTCCATCTATTTGGTGGACGTCCTACGCTTGCCGATCCGCGGTGTCCATTCGAGAATTTTTCGGCCCCAACGGCCATCTGTTCTCCGTGGCCTGCCACTTCAACGAACTAATCCGTTGGGCTATGTCGGTTACCCGCGTTCTTCTACGTATCTGCTCATTTCTGATTCGATCTCGTAGAGAAACCCCGAGCATAGCTCTCTCCATAGCTCGTTGAGCGACTCTGAGTCTGTTCATAAGGCCTATAGTGAAGCACCACGTTTATTGATTATGGCGATATCCGTGAAAAGCAGAGGACTGAAAGGGGAGGCTTATGTTCAGCAGTGAACATAAATAGGGTGATTTATAACCAACAAATACCTGTAACAATTTGTTCTTGTGGGGACAGTCTGTAGTTGCCTTTGAAAACATAGTCTCCCAAGGCCCGGGACAGTGCCAGGTTCCCGTTTACCCTGTTCAGTTGGACCCACCCGCCTCCGGCCGTGATCCTACGCAACTCTTCTTCGTTGTTGGGTTTATGGTCATAGGACAGTATCTCCACCTATAACAGAGCAAGAATGTAGACTGTACTTGTGGCTCAGTGGTTACGGTAGGTGCTTCTGAGACCTGGTGTTCTGGGTTCGATTCCCACCCGGGACAATTATATGTGTGAACCACAAATAGTCGTGGTCCGTCCGTAATGTTTGTAAAGTGCCAAAAGTGATAAAATAAAGAACAATCACCTTTTTTGTGAAAAGTTTTTTGACAGAGATAATTTAGATAAAGATTTTTTATGGTATGTATCTTAAATGAGGAAGCTCCAGAACAAAAACCGATAAATTCACTTTTCGTATTTTTACAGGAAATACAAAAGAATAATTTACGTAGGAATGATAATTTTGTTTGTTTTACTAATTAAACGTAAATGTGGCTTATAGCAAGGACTTTCAAATAGGTTATATTAAAAAAATGTGGCATAGTATATATGGTATTGGTACAATTTTAGTTTTAAATTTGGAATTATCGTGTTTTGGTCCGACCATAATGTAATTATCGGGATTTGAACGGCTATATTGTAATTATCGGTTTCTGTGCCGGTACTTCTGTAATACATATGATTGTTATATATATATATATGGTTTGAGTTTTATGCAACAATTTATTTACTTTAATATAAGCATACAGTAAATTATGCCAAGATGTTCTTAATGCCATAGACATTTAACCTTAGGTTGGCAGAGATGATTTGGTGGCATTTTTCGAAATTCCGATTCCGCGATTCCAAATATCACGTAGATATTTGATTTGTTCCTAAGTTAGAGTTTAACGGCTCTTAAAGTATTCCTACTTAAAAGAGTATATTTAAAAAGCCTGTACGCATGTTAACCCTGAGAAAATTAACAATTACTATTTATTGCTATTAAAAAAAAAAGTATGATATTTTGTATGTATGTACATTATCAATATTATTGTAACTGCGATAAAGTCATTAATTGTTAATAATGTATCGTAACTATAAAGTAAACGGGAGTTTCACAATACTAAGTCACCTCCATATTTTCCTAAAGAAATTGATAACAGAACATAAATAATAATATGTAACACTAGCACGGCCAAACCCAGGCTCACGGGCATAAAAGTGGCCCGCTAAGGCATTTGAATATGCCCGGCAGCGAGTTGATCGGCCATTCTTCATTTCCGTATTCAGATTTTTTATCAAGTTATTTTTTTTAATTTTACCTCAAAAAAAATATTCAAGCGCAACCAATGACTTAAAAAAAATGCCATCAAATCAAGAAAATCCATTGGCCTGCCGTAATGTTACCAATTCATTGTGTAAATTTTATTATTAAAGATTATAAAATGACAATCAGTCCACTTTTTAAATTTTTTGAATACCAAAAAAATTTTCCGATGGCTAAATATCAAAATTTAGATTAATAAATTCGGTTTACTTGCCATCTAGTCTTATAAAATACTCACCGCGCCCCTAACGCTGGCGACTGCTCGGGAGTCACCCACGTTGGCGCAGTACAAGGTCATGTCCTTGACGAGCACCACCACGGCTGTGCTGCCGGCCACTTTGTCTTGCAGCATGTCCTCTTCTAACATGGCCTGGTCGAGGTCTAGGAAGCCCTGGAACAATGTCACGTGAAAATTGTATTATTGGGACATGGTATGCATAAAGAAGGGTGATTGCAGTATTAAAGATTAATACTAATTTGTCTACACGAATAAATACAACTGAAAAGTATATACAATGGGAAAATAATTCAATACAATGGGAAATAACGTAGGTACCTAGTTTATTAATACTAATACTATAAAGCTTGTAAGTTGGCTTGAACGGGCTAATCTAAGGAATTACTGGTCCGATTTGAAAAGTTATTTCAGTGTTACATATCCCATTTATAGGTAAGCTATGTGCTATATTTAGTTATGAGTTTTCTACGGGTACAAGAGTTACGCGGGTGAAACCACACGCAGAAGCTAGTCTTTAATCATTCAATATTTATACATATTGTAAAGCTTGTTTGGTCCTTTTCTTTTGTCAGGGGAAAATGCATTTACGCTTCCCCTCCGCCTCTGCAGCGTTCCCGCACCGGCGAAGGGGTATGTTGGACTCGCCCACTCCATAGTGTGGTATATAGTCATACGGAGAGGACCCTACACCACTAAAACCCCCTGGACACACCTCCGTCCGCCATTGGTGAGGGCCGGGTATGCTCTCCGGCGGCACCCGCGGCCTAATTGGTGCTGCGGGCTCTCTTGGGTTGCTTGAACGCCCTAGTCTCAGGATTTGAAATTTGTAGCAATAACGTAACTTTCCAGCCCAGCTAGCACAGGCAGCGCGACTCGAGTCTACTCTACGGAGGCTTGCAGAAACGCACTGTCACGTGACACTTTCTGCAATGTGATTTGTCGGCCTCCGTATAGTAGACTCGAGTCGCGCTGCCTGTGCAAGCCGGGCAGGAGTAAGATACGCTATATTTAATGATAAATTTCTTTCGGGAACTGGAATGACGCGGGTGATACCGCGTGCGAGCAACTCGTTGTTATTACAAACAATAAAGTATATGCCTTAAATCGTCTTTCTTTCGATATAAAGCAATACGAATCAATTAAATAAACGTCCTTTGACCGTGGCAATTAAGCTTCGGAACATGTACCTACTAATTACACAAAGTATTTATTTATTTTTTAATTGTTAGGAAAACTTACAGCTTACACTCAATATCTAGAATATTTTTCATTAACTTCAGCCACGACCCGGGGCTCAATCAGATAAAATGAAACACGAACATTTATAGAGCATGATCGAGTGTGTCCTCTAAGAATTATGTCCAATGTCAACACTTATAAATATACCAACATACAAGAAACAATGACATAATTAAATAAACATTTATCGTAAAACTCAACATATTAATGCGGTAATGCAGACGTTAAACTAGAGGATTGTCACTTCCGAGATATTTGGTTACATAAAGGTGCTTCCAAAATATATGCCCTCCCTTTAACAGTACAGAGCATCAGGAATCTATACTAATATATAAAGCTGAAGAGTTTGCTTGCTTGAACGCGCTAATCTCAGAAACTACAGGCCAGATTTAAAAAAATACTAGTATACTAGTAACCGCGCGCGGAAGCTAGTAACTGTATAATTGTGAAATGATTTTTGATATCGGTCCACGTTCCTAAGTATATTCTAAAAAGAAAAGTCTTTCTTATTCCTCCTAATCTCTTTCTGGTTAAATTCGTTGCGGCACATTAAAAAGTTAAACTGCCTTGAGAAGTTTAACTTTTTTAACAGCGTAATCGCGCGCTGGCGGTGGGATATGTGGGACTCGCCCTCTCGATAGCGTGGTATGCTAAGTTATACCACGAGGAGAGGACCCTACACCACTTAAACCGCCCGGACACTCCTTCGATCCGCCATTGGCGGGACCGGGTACAATCCAGCCCAACCACTGTTGACCCTGGCTTACAAGAGTTGCAGTAGTGGTTAGATTGTGGGTAGGATGGGTCTAAACCCATAGAAAAAAAAGTGTACTGCAGTTAAAAAAATGTCTCTTTATAATATTAGTATAGAAAAAGGTATAGATTGAAAATATGGTATATTTTAAATACGAGATAAAAGAACCTCCGTAGCGTAGCGGTATTTGGCTCGCTTTAAGTCTCGGAGGTCGTGGGTTCGATCCCCACGCCGCGCGCCGGACATGAAATCTTTGTGTAAGTTCTAAGACTATTTACCGGGTCTGGTTCGTTGAGGGACTACCCTACGTGCATCGGAAAGCACGTTAAGCCGCTGGTCCCGATTGTTATAACATCGTCAATAACAAGCGTATACCATGGAACGGGCAGCAGCGTTTCCGTGTGTATTACAACATAATACTGCGGTCACCAATCCGCCTGCCAAGCGTGGTGACTATGGCAAAACCCTCCCACGGCAGGAGGCCCGTGTTCAGCAGTGGACGTTGTACGGGCTGATGATGATGATGAGATAAAAGAACGTCATCATATAATTCCTTATGGTATATTTAAAATATCAAAGTCAGCAGTTTCATAATAAAATTCCTCTACAAAAATGTATAATACCTACATAAAACAGCATATTATTATGTTATTTCAATTGTTGCGTTGTTTCACTCTTGCCAACCCTGAGTCTCACATTTCCATATGCAAATACTTATAAGCATAAATAAGTTTTTATATAAAATGAATCACAATCACAACATGCTACGACTACACGTGTTTCAAATACATATATATAGCTCAGAAGCATACTGTAAAATGTGCCGTTATACTTTAGAAAAAGACGTCGTGTGTGCCTTTATTTCACTGGCACTTACAACCAATTGCTTCTAAAGTATAATAGTGCATCCGTCGTTATGCTACTGAAGTTTAGATATAAATAAACTAGCTTTTGTTAAAGATTCCGTCCGGTAAGATTTCAATAACTTCTTAAAAACTTCTGCGTTCCCCGTTTCATTATATAGTATCTATAGTATTATTTTATTTCAATACATTAATATATTTATATAAAGCTGAAGTGTTTGTTTGCTTGGACGCGTTTATATCAGGAACTACTGGTCCGATTTAAAAGACTGAAAGATTTTATAAAAGCTTTAAAACACAGAAATAATTTTTAAATCGGAACAGTTGATCTTGATATTAGCTGGTTCAAGCAAACAAACAAACAAACTCTTCAGCTTTATATATTAGTATAGAAGTATAGATAAGCTGCTTCCAAAACATATGCCATCCATTCAACAGTACTAACGTGACAAACATACATACATAAGAATTCGTCATATAAAAGACGCTAGAAGTAAATGTGTATTAACATACATAAAAATAAATCGTGTTAGGGTTATTAAGTCACATTAAATGTAAATTAGTAGGAGAAAAAACTATTATAAGTTTATGTACATGACCTTAATTACCTACTAATTTTAAAACACCATGAAATGTTATTAATAGAATTGAAAACCTTGCAATCTGACTAAATATAAACTAACTTTACGGGCGCCGTTTCACTCTCGTAATTCCCGTTCCTGTATATAGCCATCCTCGATAAATGGCTCTCCCGACCCTAAGTTTGCTAAAAACCTTCCGATGCCCTCGTAAACCCGAAGTCAGAGAGTCCCGCGAACTGTAAAGTAGAGCGACAGTTGCACAAAACTCCCCTAAAAAACTAAAAGCCATAGTCCCTCAATCTCCCCGTTAGCGACCGCCCTGAGCCGAGGTCTAAGCCCCACTGGGGACGCCCTCTTGCGCAGGTTGCTTAGTTTTTAGTGTTTAAACCATTTATCTAGGCTGGAGCTCTGCTCGTCTTTATGCCCGGTGAAGTAGCAAAAGCCTCGGGGCTAACTACATATGTCCGTCCGAAAAAAAAAACCTCGATAAATGGGCTATCTAACACAGAAAGAATTTTTCTAATCGGACCAATAGTCGCTTACAACCAAACACTTGTCTGAAACCATCAGAGGTTTATGTGACAAAGTGGAGGTAACAAGCTCGGTCACAGTATGTTACATCACTACATAGTATAAAACAAAGTCGCTTCCCGCCGTCTGTCCGTTCCTATGTATGCTTAGGCCCCTCGCCCACGGCGACTTTTTGCAGCGATGCAGTAGCGCGTTTCGTAAACGCGCAGCAGCATCGCGACTGAATCGTGGTTTTGTGGGCGATAGCACACACCTAATGACCGCATCGCGACTGTATAGATGCAAACGCGCGACATCATCGCTACTGCATCGCTGCAAAAAGTCGCCGTGGGCGAGGGGCCTTAGATCTTTAAAACTACGCAACAGATTTTGATGCGGATTTTCTTAATAGAGGAAGAGGAAGGTTTATACATATCGCACACCTAGATGAAGACTCCGCTAACTCAAAAATTACGAGTTTTGAGTTAGTAGCTTTGATATATTTCTTATATACTCTAAAAACTGTTTTTCATCATTTCTGAAAAATGAGGTTTTTTTGAGTTGCCGGAGTGTTCATCTAGGGGTGCGATATGTATAATACATTAGAATTGCACCCGCGCAAAGCCGGGGCGGGTTGCTAGTCAAAAATAAAGTTAAGTTCGCTTAACACTATAAATCTTGGGTTTTGTGATATCACCAGTGATATAAAGTTTTTTTAGGGTATTTAGGGTTATTTACATTTTTTATATGTACTGGTGACAATATTTGATTGCACAGTTTTTGGAACTTTATTCAAATTATCGTACAATATATAGTCTCAAGTTTTATATTTTATATTAGTTACTAACACATAAGTAGGACGATTCATCATAAGTATTAATATCAAAACGTAAGTAAGATTTAAAAAACCACACGTTTTCTTTTTCAACTTAAAAAATTAAAAAAGATTTTTTTCGTCACGTGATAGTCAAAACATATTTACGACGATTAATACATATTAATTTAATTTGTATTCTGACTTAGTTTAGGATAATATTTTTTTTTCAGCCTATATCATATCCCATATCCATCAGATCACATACAACGAAATGTGAATTTAAAAAATTATATTCGCCTAACTTCATCGTGTAGGGTATCGTTGAAAGGTATCATGAAATGCAACAAAAACTGCCTTGGAACTATGTAGCTCATACACGCTCTTGACCGTTTTTTTTTATAGATGACCTGTCATTTCGATTAAAAAGCCAAGAAAGACAGAGAACCATACCTTTTAATGAAAAAAAAAAGTTTTAGTTTACTTTTATAATACCTATCGTGTTTGTACCTAATAAACTTAAGCTCTTATCATCATAGATTGAAATCACTGCCCTTTTCTGTTGCCAAGAAATACTACTTCTGCTTGTACATATAACCTTTTAAATGTCACATTATACTTAGTTTATTTATAAAACTAATAACACCCTGTTAAATGTTCTCATTTATTTCAGGTATGAATAGCTGTGACTGGTTTTAGTATCACGACTTTCGACTTTTACAAATCGAACCAGTAGTTCCTGAGCTTAGCGCATTTAAGCAAACAGACAAACGAACTTTTCAGCTTTATCCATAGCGTGGTATGCTATACTCATACCGAGAGGAGAGGACCCTACACCACTAAAACCCCCCGGACACTCCTTCGATCCAGTGGCGTAGCTAGGTAGGCAAGGGCCCCGGTGCAAAGCTTCAAGAGCTAGGGAGTTGGCTGAACCGCTCTTTTCAAGACTTAGGTTAGAGGCTCCCCTGAGGCCCAGGGCCCTGGTGCACTGCACAACCTGGCCCTACGTTAGCTACGCCACTGCTTCGATTCGGGCCGGGTACGCATGGGCAATCCGATCCACCCTCTCCCTTCCCTTCCTAAGGGTGTCTCGTAAGAGACGACTAAGGAACACACACCTGATGGATGGGCAACAACATCCATCAGCTCAGAGATACTTTGATTACCAATTCATATGCTAAGCGTAGTGATTATAGCAACTGCCTTTACGCATTCCCACCGCCGCTGCAGCGTATTCGCGCGCTGGCGGTGGGATATGTGGGACTCGCCCTCTCCATAACGTGGTATGCTAACTCATACCACTAGGAGAGGACCCTACACCACTAAAACCCCCCGGACACTCCTTCGATCCGCCGTTGGTGGGGGCCGGGTATGCATAAGCAATCCCTTACAGTACGGCCCTCAACAACTTTAGTTTGCCACGGTCTGTAAAGAGGAGGCCCATGTTCAGCAGTGGACGCAAACGTGGTGAAGTGAACAAGTTAATAAACTGCTTACCTGTTTCATAGCCTCTTCAACATTCCCGAGATGGTATTCAGGACGCGCTGTGATGAATTTGTGCAAATGTTTCCCGGCATACTCCGCTATGTTCGCTCCTGTGAGTACACCATATAATAAGTACACATAAAATTCAACTTTCATTATTTTTCAAACGAACTTATGTATTTAGCCACGAGGCTTTTGCTATTTCACCGGGCATAAAGGCGAGTCGGGCTCCAGCCTAATTAAAAAACTTGCAAGACGAGAAAAGTGTATTGAAAAAGGGACTTCACAAAAAAGCAATAAGTCAGAATTTTATTGAAAAGATTTTATAATTCCTATAAGGTCTTAAGTCTTAATGCTGACCTCGCATTGGGCTTGCGAATTCCTCGACCGTGTGAACGACGCGAATAATTCGAACGCCACGCCTGCCATAGGAGTTTTGTGCAATTTATGCCTTATGCGTTATATTTCGCGAGCCTCTAGGACTTCGGGTACCATTGAATAAAATATAAAAATCAATTTCGTGAAGTATGCTTTTTGTATTATAAGCCGCGCCAATAAAGAAACGAATCTAAAATGGCGTCCCTGAATGTCACTGACAGATGATAGGGTCAGCAAATAAAAAGGAAGATAGAAAGAAAGTTTGTTTATTGTATATGTACGTAAAATACAATTGTTAGTTTTATGTGTTGAAATGTGTAACGTATACAAAAAGATACATAATCTTTCATAAAAATTAGAACTGTTTATTTGCTTACTTTTCTTTAGCATTTTTTACCTTAACCGCTCGCAAGTAAGTCGTTTTTTCCGTTAGCTTTCTTTACGGATTTCTTTTTGCATGCAGTACGCGCCGTGTGTGACTAAGATATCAACAGTTTAGAGTGAGAGCGCATGATCGCCGCTGCCATTTTAGATTCGTTTCTTTATTGGCGTAGGTTATAACTATTTTTATCAGTTTTATTTGAAATAGCATAATAGCAATACTCAGTTATAATGGGCATGTAGAGAAAAAAGTCCATTTAGTCCGTGACTTAGATTAGACAATATGTGTCATCACTTTTAATAGCTATTTTAATAGTAATTAAAAGTGATGACACATGAAATTTCAACAGGTGACGATCTTCGTCATTTTTTGTTTCAGGAATGAAAAAAATAAATACGTGCCCATTAATTTCTGATAATCTAACTGAGGTACTAAATAGATTTTTTTATTCTACATGCCCATTTTCACAATAAAATAATAATTAGTTTCAAGCAATAAAAAAAATCACACAGCTGACTGCTCACAAATACAAATCCAGGCAAATTCGCATACGTTTTTTTAGGATATTATAAGTATTCAGTTAAAAATGTATTTTAAAACTCTAGCATACAAGGGCTGTAAGTTTATATTAATGCTTAATATAAAGTAAAGACATGAGATGCATGTTAAAATCACAGTGTGTGTTAATAGTCAAAACTAAACAGAAGAATTACCATTGGCTAATAGTGAAGCAAGACGTCATGTAGTATCCCCAATACGACACCAGGAATCATATAAAGAATTTAAACAAAAACCATATTATGTATTGTATCAATATTCTAATACTAGCTAACCCACAAGGTTTCATCCGCATAATGTCATCAATGGTCGTAACCCATTATGGGCACAATGTTCCCACAACTCTAATAGACTTATGAAAAAAACTTGTGTGGCTAAACGGAAATAAACAAATGCAAGTCATTAGTGAGTGTGTTTGTACTAGGACTCGCACTAGTCGGATTTTCGGGTGGTGGTGACAATAACCTTCTCTGGAGAAGAGCTAGAACCACGCCTAAACCTGATTAGGTTGTTACAACATCCTTATTACGTGACTTTAAAACTTAAAAAATCATTGTAATCATAAAACCTGGTTGACCCATTTCAAAGGTGTCGCTAGCCTCAAACACTGTGACATTGTTGTCCGATACTAAAAGGCATTATTAAGTATCACATTCCCAACAAAAATAAGTATGTATATCATTGGTGATAGTGTGATATGCATAAGATATATATATATATATTTCATCCAACCAGAAATATTTTCTTTATTTATTTCTGTGGCCAAAATATTAATTTAGTACATTTTATGTTCACTTAAATTATTTGGAATGTTGTGTTCAGGTTTTTTTATCGCTGAACTGACACAGTTATTCTGTTTAAGATTAATCATTGAATTAAAGAGCACAGTTTTAGCAAGATGATTGATAATTTATTTTGTTTTGACAGTGATTCAATACTGTATGACACTGCAATTTATTATCAATAATACCACTGAGGTTATTTCATGACATTAAGTGATATACCATTATTATTTTAATGCAAAGAAATAGCAAATCACATTTATTATTATTAATAAGTTTCATAAAAAATTGAAGAAAAACATTGTTCACAACAAACAATACTCTATTTTGGATATACACAGAATAATTAAATATTTCTCAATGTAACAGGACATAGAGTTATATGTACCTCAACCTAACATCCAATACATATCTTTCATAAATCTATATAAAATAGATTTAATTTTTTAGAATTTGATGAACTTTTAAATAGACATTACATAAATACATAGACATAAATTCTTGACTTAATTTGTAAAGTAAATAAGAATTAAAATGGAAAAACAAATCTATCTGTGTTAAATAATTTTTAAGCAAAAATGTTACCTCCATGGCCATCGTAGACAGCAAAAAATGCCGTTCCCGGGTCTTCAGGCAAGGACAATATGTGTGTATGGGAGTCATCCATGGACACTCTCCATCCCTGCATGCATGATGACCCAACAAGATAGCGGGAATCCTGACATGTAGCTGACTGCTTCTCTGTCACTGGCTCTGAGAGGGTTTGCCCCATGGCTCTGCAACAATTAGGAACTTTTAAGATCTTTTTCCTTTTGAAGAAATGGTAAATCACCACAATTTGTTATTTTTGTAAAAAAAAAGCAGCTTTTCAAGTGAAAAAGTCTTATAAAAATGTTTGTAATGTTATACTCTCAATTAAGTCTGAATTGAAGTTTAACAAACAACTAGTTTTCTTTGTGATTAGATTCTAATAGAGTCTTCAATATTCAAAATATTGTTATTTTACTGTATATGTTGATAAGTGCTAAACTGTTTTATAAAGTCTACTGCAATTTACATATTTTGTTATGATGGCAACAATAAGATTCTTATAAGTTATTCTCTCCATTACCTAATTTAATATATGGGGTTTTTTTAAATATAATTCTTTATTTATAACTAGTCTCCATTTTCTGCAGACATTTATGTGTATACATACTACTTCCCAACTAATTCTTTACAAATAAAATTGGTATAAAGTACAGATATTGACAAGTTTTTTTTTATTTCAACACACAGAATAATCGTAAATTGTAAATCGACTGCACAATACCACACAGTATCGATGCAATATCATGATAATTATGACTAACATCTGATGTCATAAACATATTTATAAAAAACACCCTTGACACGTCTTTTAAATGTAGAGAGTCACTAATTTTACTCTTGAACAAACATTAACTCTATTGTTTACGTTAGCACATATCACCAAGCACAGAATTAACTGTTTATCATATTATTTAAAACAACAGAAAAGATAAGATAAACCTTTCAAATAAGCAATATGTTATTGACCACGACCAGGACTCTACATAGTAATTTATCTACTTACTTTTATAACACACTCTATATTATTATGATATTAAACACCAATAGTCCTTCAAAAGGCAATCGCAGTTTATTTTTATCAAATTCACTAAAATGCGTAAATAAATCTTCAGATTCAGAAACGTCACAATGACATTTAATCTTAGTGTTGCTATAATCCCAGGCTAAGATGTTCTTTACCGGAAGGCTGGGCTACCATAGCAAAAATGTTAATGAAAGAGGGGTGACTTAAAACGGCGCAATGGATTTGCCACTTTGAGGAATTTATAGTATCATCAATGTTAAAGATTAGTAAAATAGTGCCGATATTTAAATCAGGTTGCTCAAATAACGCGACTAACTATAGACCTATCTCGATATTACCAACTCTAAGTAAAGTATTTGAAAAGATTATGCTTAATCAAATGTTGACACATTTTAATCTAAATGGGATATTGCACGATAGGCAATTTGGATTCACTAAAGGCCGGTCAACTCAGGACGCGGGATGCACTCTGATTAAATCCATACTAGAGGCTTGGGAGGGGTCGCAAGATGCTCTTGGAGTCTTCTGTGACCTTTCCAAGGCATTCGACTGTGTAAATCATGAGACGCTCGTTCTGAAGTTAAAATATTATGGAATGACTGAAAAATCGCTTGATCTTGTTGTATCCTATTTATCTGATAGGAAACAAATAGTATACGTAGACGGCGTTGCTTCGAAAGAGCATTTGATGAAAATGGGCGTGCCCCAAGGATCTATTCTGGGTCCTTTTCTGTTCTTAGTCTACATAAATGATTTGCCATACATTTTAAATAAACTGTCAGATATAGTTCTTTTTGCTGACGATACCTCATTAATATTTAAAGTCAGTAGAAAAGATACTAACCTTATTGAACAGAATAAAACACTTAGTATACTTTCACATTGGTTTTCTTCAAATAATCTTTTATTAAACGCGGGTAAAACTAAATGCGTCAGATTTGTGCTCCCAAATGTAACTAACGCTAAACCAATTGCTTCATTAAATGGAGAACCGTTAGACCTAGTTCAATCAACAGTTTTTCTAGGTATAACATTAGATTCAAAACTGCAATGGGGCCCTCATATTGAAAAATTAACCGGTAGACTTAGCTCCGCATCTTATGCTGTCTGGAAAATTAGGCAATTGTCAGACGAAGCAACTGCTAGACTAGTGTATTTCGCGTACTTTCATAGCATTATGTCCTATGGAATACTGCTTTGGGGGTCAGCCGCTGATGTCAATAGTATTTTTATATTACAAAAAAGAGCAGTTAGGGCTATTTACGGTTTAGGTAGTCGCGACTCCTTGCGTACCAGGTTTAAAGAGATTAATATTCTTACCGTTCCCTCTGAATACATATACCAAAATATCATTTTTGTTAAAAAAAATATAGATCAATATAGCAAAAAAAGTGATATTCATAATGTTAACACGAGAAATAAACATAAAATTGCCATACCCGGTTTTAGAGTTAGTAGAACCAATAAATCATTTATGGGAAATTGCATTAGGTTTTATAACAAACTCCCTAGTCATGTAACTGATTTGCCTGATCCAACTTTTAAAGTATATATTAAACGGGTCCTCATATCTAAAGGCTATTATAGCATTAAGGACTATATTGAGGATAAAGACGTTTGGCTTCATAAACCTACGTGCGTAACACTTCCTAGAGACCCTGTACCCAAATAAAATAGTAGTACGCATAATAGTGTGATGTTCTGTGAACTATCTGTAATTGACCTACTTACATTATAATATATTATATTCATAGACCGCTAGTTCTGTCTCAAATTCTTTTATTTTTCTATTAGTATAAAAACACAATAAACAAATATTTCAAAGACAACCGTTTGGGCAAAAAATGTGTATGCCAATAAATAGTTAAAGTAACTGGACCAAAACCTACGTTCTGCCCATTTGAGTATGTTTCGCCGGACCGTCTCATGTGGGTCGTGTTAAAACCGGCAGTAGAATAACCCACTGAGTTTGTTTCGCCGGATCTTCTCAGTTGGGGCGTATTGGATCCGGTGGTAGCATTAAAGCGCGTCCGTCGTTATATACTCATGGTCCACCTAAATAATGACAATTGTTCTAACCTACTATAGACAGAACAAGCTATTTGACACAATATAGTTAAATAATAAACTAAGACGTTAAGACTAAAATATTATTAAAATAATAACTTAAATACTTGTTTAATTTGAAAATTTATAAAATATGATAATTAATAATAATAATATTATAAAATATGATATTATCTAAATAATACTTAATACTAAATTATTGTTTTGACTATTTGCAAGTGCCTGTAATAGGTTTACGTAAATAAAAATGATTTTTATTTTATTTTATTTTATAATGAAAATGGACTGCTGCAGTTTAACATAAAATATTTTAACGGTTACACACACAGTTTATATCCAAACTTTAATGTAATGCTTCAAATTTCAAGCAAACAAATTAATAATTGTAGGTACCTACTCAATACAGTGATTTTTAACATGGACAATATCACGCGCAATGTGTTCCTATCGTTGTGAAGCAAACAAAATTGAGCTGTTTACACAATTTAGATGGTCGGTGAATAAATACATATATTGTCAGTTAGTTACCTGATGATTTTTGTAGTAGTGGTTCTAAACATCTCACTAGATACACTTTTTTTTTGTATAAATATATTTATCTATTTCTTTATATAAATATATTAATATAACCATCAATTTTGACACCTAGATATAGCTTTTATACAATTTTATTTATACCAAGTAAAACTGAAAATATTTCCCCAAAAATTGACAATATGATTTATACTTATTTGACAGTGGCATTAGATCTCAAGTGTATTTGAACCTCAAATTTGAAAGTCATAAAACTATGGCACACTTTACACCATCAATCTGGATCGAGATCCGTGATCGTGTTATATTGATTGAACTTGATTGTTGTAACATTACACAGTCAATTGAGATTTAATATCTTACAAATTCTAAAGAGTAAACTTTTCTTTTAGGTATCTATTAATTTTTTCGGTTTTGAACCTTTTCATACTGTACTTTGTAGAATCATGACATATGTACGCACAAAAACTACAAGAAAACAAGCAGCGCCATCTACCACCTAGCATCCCATCTAACCTGTATCACGCAATACAAGTTCGCAAGCCAATTCGAACATATACAAGTTCCTAACAGTAACAAATGGCCGTCGGCCGCCAGGCACACCACCTCGCCCCGGTAAAGATCTTCATTTTCTGAGGAGGAAAACCACCAACCGTTCCTTTACATAATAGTTCTTAAATATTGTAAAAACGGTTATTCATCTATACTTGTTCACTAAAATTAGACAGTCACTAAAATATCAGAATTCAAATCGTCCTGAAAAGTAGTTACTTCAAATTTTCTACACATTTAGAGCGAAACAATATTGTGCCCAGGGGGCCTCTCCTTTGATGCTCCGGGGCCTCCGGACTTATCAATCCGGCCCTGCCTAGACGACCCAGCAGACGAGATAACAAATTAACAACTAACAGTAGAAAAACCGCAAAAAACTAGGATAATTACACAGATACGACCATATCCGACCCGCCGAAATAGAGTGTGTCCGCTAACGCGATGCGTCCCCTCTCGCCTTCCTTTCCTCGATCCATAGTTTAAAAAGAACCTTCCGATGACTCAAAGTCCGGAGGCCCGCGAACTGTAACGTAGAGCGATACTTAGTTGCACAAAATCCCTTAATAAAACTAAAAGTCATAATTCCTGAATCCCCCCGCCAGCGACCCCCAAAACCGAGTTCCAAGTCCCACAAGGAACGACCTCTTGCGCAGGTTGCTTAATTTGTAGTTTTTAAATCAATTCGGTATTTAGGCTGGAGCGCTGCTCGCCTTTATGCCCGGTGAAGTAACAAAAGCCTCATGGCTAACTACATACTGCCGACTGGAAAAAAACATCCGCAATTAGTAAAAACGCTCGTTAGAGATAAGTACTTAGATATGAAAACCTATTTCCTTCTTATTGTATTGATAAATACCTCCTTAATAGAATTAGGAAGACATCACACAGTTCACCTAATGAAGTGAGTAAGTACTTATGTCGACACCATAGTAGAGACGCAAACTTACTCATATAATTATCACCGTAGGCACCTTAAAACCACATGTACCTACGTAGGTACCTACCTGACTAAATTCCTTTATTCCGTATCAAATTCAATCTTTCCGAAACCCTGACGAACCGTCACAATGTATTAGCTGAGCCAGCGAACAATCGATATAAAATAGTAGTATTACAGTAGTTTTAAGTTACTTACTTGCCTACATTATCACTTAGTGAAGTTGACAGACTGACGAAATTGAACTCACTGTGCACTCATTTCATTCAATAATAAATTCAGTATCGAGTTGACGCGCTCCGCGAAGCGCGTTCCTTCGCGCGTAACATTTCAATTAAAAAAAAGTTTTTTTTGTTTATTATTTAAGATGGCGTGCCCAATGAGGTGAGTCAAGTTTAATACAATTAATGACTATTCAATTTTTAACTTAACAAAAATATATAATTTAAGTAAATAATAAGTGCAATTTTTTTATATAATAAGTTTGGTGTCTACGGCTCATATCGAATCTGTTAAGAATTTAGTGTTATCAAATACCTACTATACCTACTTAAAGAGAAAATGCAATAAATTTTATTTGCCCTCAAATGCCAAATGTGGTTTATTCAAGTTAAGTGGCTTATTACTATACATATCACTATTTAATTTCAACTGCCATCTTTAATTAAAACTGATGTTATGTATTTTTAGAAATAATTTTATTTCTATTATAAAAATATGACGATATTGGTTAGCCGGCCCGCACGCGGCGTGGATGAATGCGTGAGTGCGCGCAAGCGCATTCCTTACGATTTGAAACATGCTGAAAAAATTAATTGCAATACAGTTATAATTATATAATTATTATTCTCTAACTAGAGAGGTGTAGATTTATTTCCAAGTTATTGTGTATGTATATGTTTATAATTTATGCTTTGGCAGTAGCTGATAAAAACGGCAATTTTATTGCATCATTCTTTTAGAAACTGGTTAACCTAATGGAATGGAAAAAAATATTTAAAGTAAATAAAAGTAGATAACAATTAACAATGCCAAATCACAACCTTGCCCATTCGGAGGTCCTAGAGGCTTAAATATTTTATACCGAAAATAATTGAAATTAGATAGGTATACCTCCCCTGTCCTTGAGTTAATTTTAACAGTTGAATAATATAATTTAACTAAAGCTTAAAAGCCTTAGGTATTTTTTGTATATGATAGAGTCTTAAACTTTGAATATTTATTCAATTCTACTAATATTATAAATGCAAAAGTTTGTATGTGGATGTTTGTTACTCTTTCACTTAAAAACTACTGAATGGATTTGGCTGTAAGATTGCACACGGATAGTTTATAAGCTGTAACATATAGGCTACAAAATATCGGGCGCAGCTATTATTATACATATATCTACAATAAAATGAAGTTAAAGTTCATTTATAAGCATTTGATTAATTTTATATTCATAAATGTGGAATGGAACCCACATTTATGAGCTCTAACTTAAAAAATAATGGTTCATCGTAAAAAATACTGTCTACGGAAGTCGTAAAGTTTTTTAAGGTTTATGAATACTTAACCTTTTTCAACTTTGTATTACGAAAAAAATACCGGATACGTATTCCGCTCTATAACAGAACCACCACAGGTTTTTTTTTCGATGGACTTACGTAGGTAGCCACGAGGCCTTTGCTACTTCACCGGGCATAAAGGCGAGCAGAGCTCCAGCCTTAATAAGAACCACACCAGGGTGTTGGTTATGTTATAGAGCCAACATAGCATTGAACGTTTCCACCTAAAACTCTGTTTGTTGATATTTCAAAAGGTTATTCGGATCTAAGTAATCGAAATTCTTAGTGAATGAAAAATATTTTCTAATAATATTAAAAATTCGGGAACGGGCTGCGGCATTTCTCTGTATCTTGCAACATAATACGACGGTCTCCAATCACTGACAAAACTCAACTCATGGAGGCCTTAGAGACGTTGCGTTACATGTACGGGCTGATGATGGAAATTATGAAATTTGGAGTTAATCTCTTTTTGATTATTTCCTCGATGATAAAGTTTCGATCTAATTTAACTCCGGCGTATAAGACTACAACACATCCGGCAATATGCCAGGTAACGTAGATAGGGACGAAAAAAATAGAACTTTTTTAATTTTATTTTTATGTTTGCATAGGTATGTGTCCGAAGATTCAAAGCATAAAACCTTCAGAGGGTTCTCTGGGGTAAACAATCCCCCAATAAATGTTTACATTTACTTCTAGATACATCTTAATTTTTTTGCGTTGGGGCGAAGTCTCCCAAAAGATTAATAAGACTAATTATATAAATATTATGAATTTTGTGATTGTGGATACATGAATCATTATTCTCTTCAATGTAATTTTATCACACCTAATTGTAATGAACAATTATGTCTTTTTCTGGAGAAGGATTGACAGTCGTTGGAGAAGACGCGTCCTAGCGTGGAGAATGATAAACAAAGTAAGCAACTTGCTCAACAGGACGTCGCTGACGGGGTGATTGAGGATTGATGACTTTAGATTTTTACTGAATTTTGTGCAACTGCCGGAGTAGATTGGATGAAGACTTAGTGTTTTGGCGCAAATTTGGAGATATCTGTGTAACAGTAGTCTGAATGGGCTATATCGTGAGGCACAGGAAAGAGCTTTGTACTTAAATTTATCGGATAATTATTATTTATGAATCCATTTACCAGTTATTATGTTTACATTAACCCCTGCTAAGTATCTAGATAATTCATAAACTTGTGTTTGTTATTTAACTATAAATGTGCTGTAAAATAAAATTGGATCAAAGTAAAATAATAATACTTAGTCTCTCAGAGACTGAATATTTATAATAAGCGGCCGTAGCACAGTGGCTAGGGCGTCGGATTTGTGATCTTGAGGTCGCCGGTTTGAACCCCACCCATTGCACTACCGACGTGAACCCACTCGTAACACCAGCATTTTAGCTTAGCATAAGGGGTTAACAAGAATACTAATGCAAAATCTCTGCTAGGTAACTTCATTAAAAGCAATGGCGTAGATCTTTTTGCTTGTTCTATAATTATAAGCAAAAATAATGTCGGTAATTCGATATTAAGTATAAATAAATACAAATCCAATTTATGAAACGTATATCCATAAAATAGATATCCATAATATTTAAGTCGCTTAAAAAAATTTGAATACCTAAATACCACAATAACCCACATTTAATAGTACTAATAGTCCGATTAATAAAGTAGTTGTAGAGTGCGTGAGCGGGAACCTAAGCGATTTCTTCAGAAACTTGTTCAGAGTAGGTTAGAGAGAAAACATACTAAAAGTCCTGACATCTAGGAGGTGAGGCGGAGGGGGGAGGGAGGGACAAAGACCTCAATTTTAGGTTTTTCGCTAATATTTCAAAAATGGCGCATTTTAGCAAAACATTTTCTAAGAGAAAATTAAAGCTTATAAAATTTTCTATAACTTTGATTAAATATACTTTTCCATATATCCATCCGTTTTCAAACTACAGGCTCTGGAAAAGTGCAAATAAAAAAAAGTTTTAAATTATTCGTTTCTAACTCCAATTCTGTGAATGATTCACATTTTTAGCCCCTTAGGTCGTGAGAGTCCTGGCAAAAGGTATTTTTCTGTGAATCATTTTCCTTGGCAATGAAGGCACGCAGCAGAACATTTCAGCATAGCTTTGCGACATCCACATTTACCGCTACTACAATCCTTGGTGCAGGGACAAAATATTGTTTTTAGTAAAACCTCGGGCGCTGGTAAATCTTCTGTTGTTCTTGGCGCCAAGATATCTACCTTCATTTTTCCACCCCCACTCTGGAGGGGGCAGCTCATTCCCGAGCCACTGCTGCACTTGGTGGTTTGTGCGCCAGGAATGATAGTTAGCTGCGCTCTCAGTTGGCGGGAGGGAGCTGATATCGGGCTTAATTTTTGATAATGACCTCATACATTCATGAGGTATTCCTCTTGGAAGCGGTATTGATTGAGAAGGGTCACTTTTGCTGGTGCCCCATACCATTTCAGGAAGCACACCTCAGCTTCTGCAACATTACTCTGGCTGGAGTTTGGATTGTAAAAGATCTTTGCTGCTTCCTTAATAATTTCCGAATTTAAATACAATTTACAGAAATCCACCTTGCTTCTTCTAAACGTTGCTGATGTTGTGTCATCATCATCATCATCATTTCAGCCATATGACGTCCACTGTTGGACATAGGCCTCCCTCAAAGATCTCCAGTTGTTGCGGTTAGAAGCGGCCTGCATCCACCGTGATCCTGCGGCCTTAACCAGATCGTCCTTCCATCTAGTAGGTGGACGTCCTACGCTACGCTTGCCGATCCGCGGTCTCCATTCGAAAACTTTTCGGCCCCAACGGCCATCTGTTCTCCTTGCTATATGGCCTGCCCATGGCTACTTCAACGAACTAATCCGTTAGGCTATGTCGGTAACCCGCGTTCTTCTACGTATCTCCTCATTTCTGATTCGATCTCGTAGAAAAACCCCGAGCATAGCCCTCTCCATAGCTCGTTGGGCAACTCTGAGCCTGTTCATAAGGCCTATAGTGAAGCACCACGTTTCTGTTTTTTTTTTTCTGTATTTTTTTTCTGTATTATTTTGGACGAAAAGACACTGCGAAGTTTCCCGAACGCTGCCCATCCGAGTTGGATTCGGCGATTGACCTCCTTCTTAAAGTTGGACCTACCTAATTGGACTGTTTGCCCTAGGTATACATACGCGTCAACAACTTCAAGAACCGTATTCTCAACCATTATAGGGGCTTCACCACGTGGAGGTACTCCCAGCTTATGTTAAAATAAATTTAGAGATAATTTTCGCATCAGGTAATCGTCATCAGGCTGAGTAACTTAAATTTCTATATTTCTGGAGCGTGAAGCTCATAAACGGATGGAAATATGAAAAAGTATACACGATCAAAGTAATAGAAAATTTTATAAGCTTTCATTTCATCTTAGAACATTTTTTGCTAAAACGCACCATTTTAAAGATATTAGTGAAAAACCTAAAATTGAGGTCTTTGTCCCTTCCCCCTCCCTCCGCCTCACCTCATAGACGTCAGGACTTTTAGTATGTTTTCTCTCTAAGTACCCTGAACAAGTTTCTGAAGAAATCGCTTAGGTTCCCGCTCACGCACTCTATACCCTCCTTTGAGTCATTCCTTAATCGGACTATAAATGCTAGGCTAAATTTAGTTACTAATGTTTGATTAAAGTTCGAATCAGTAATAATATAAGCTGCTCATATTTCCCAAGAAAAGAGCTGAAAATATTTACTTGAACTCCTGAAATAAGAATACTTCATCACGATTATTATTTAGAAGCAAACCCCATAACTCATACAAATAACCTGCTCTAATAGTTAAAATAGTTATTAAGTAGGTATGTTTTATTTAAATCTATTTCCAAACATTTACCAACTCAAAACCTGATTAGCAGGTTAATCATTTATATTTACGTTTAATTGAATAACAGTTAATTAGTCATTTGTAACTGCTGTGAGTGTTATTTGTAAACATGTCAAAAAATGCTAAACGCGAATATGCCGATCTGATTATGTATAAATAATTTAATAAGTGTCAGTTAAAATACTAAAGCTTTCGACAAAAATACGCTACAGTTATTGCAAGCTGGAGCAAAATTCCTTTTTACATTTCCATACACCTCTGGGATACTGGATAACACAAGTCAAATCCCAGAATTGTCAATTTACTAGGTATCCAGGCTTGAAGTCTTTGTACTAGTAAATTATGTTCCGATTTCATTGTCCGGTCTTCTAGAACTCCCAGAAGCCGCACCGTTGGGTACGAGATTCAGTGCTTCAAGTTCTATAACGTTAAACCGTAACTTATAAATTCCGCTTGTATCTATATGATTATAGAGTTCTGGATTAGTAACGAGAATTAGAAGCATCCAAATTAAATAAAAAATATCTGCCCACAGGTCAGGTATGGACGACAGTATGGCGCAGGAAGGCGACCATCTTGGCAACGAAGCTGGTATGCTGTATGGAGAGTACCTGATGCTGGATAAACTACTGTCTGCGCAAAGAATGCTCAGCGCTGGGTCATCGGTGCCTGTACATGATGAACACTTGTTCATTATCACACATCAAGGTAAGAAACTATCTTAGCTTGGCGCACATAGTAAAAGACTCATCTATAGAGCTTGAGCATTAAAATCAAAAATATTTTAGTTCAATGATGTGATAGATTATAATATATCTGTAAATTAAAAGAAAACACATACATATGGCGGCTCTTTAAACTGAGATAGTCTTTAAGCTTTCGTGGATCTAATTACCTACCTAGAAAATAACATCTTATATATAAAAATCTCGTGTCACAATGTTCGTGCCCGTACTCCTCCGAAACGGCTTGACCGATTCTCATGAAATTTTGTGAGCATATTGAGTAGGTCTGAGAATCGGCCAACATCTGTTTGCCGGGTCAGCTAGTCTTTATGTAAAATTCAAGATACTATGATGATTAAATCGGAAGAACGAATGCTAAATATAGAGGTTTGCTTCATCCTACTTACACAGGCAATTTAATTGGGTACCAAAGTGTTGGGACCTCAGCATAAGTTCCTATTATCGTGGTTTCCCACATAACCAAGTTTCACTGTATATTCCGTTGTCTGGTTGATTGACAACCGTCAGTGACTCGGATAGCAGATAAAACTGCTGAACCCGGTAGTTATAAATAATAAGATCTCTTATTGGCAGTTTTATAGCTATTTTTGCTTTGTCTTCAGCATACGAACTTTGGTTCAAGCAAATAATCTTCGAGGTGGACTCAGTGAGAGCACTTTTAGATGTCGAAGGTCTGGATGAGAGCCACACTATGGAGATATTGAAGAGGCTTAACAGAATCGTGCTAATTCTGAAGGTAAGTGGTTAACCATAATTAAATAGGCTTTTATAACAGTACCTATTTAAAAATAACTGGTAAGATTGTAGCAGTATCTTTCACAAAACTCTGAAGACGTGATACGAGACGGGATCCAAGGAATTTAGAATCAAATAAAAGTATGTTTTTCCTGCCTCGTGCTAAGCTAAAATCTTGTATTACGACTTACGAGTGGGTTGAGGGATCACATTGGTAGTGCTATGGGTGGGGATCGAATCATTACATTATAATAATGAACACATACAGATTTACATTTAATTCAGACGGTATAAGTTAGTATAAGTTGTTTATGTGGAGACTAGGGTCAGATTACGGGGTGAGGCGGAAATAATTGCTAAGCTGAAAATATACATCTAAAAATTACTCTATATACAAGTTGTATGTAGAGTACAACTCACTGGAGAAGAGTGAACTGGGTAATACCATGGGCCTCAGCTAATTTAGAATACACTTTACACAACTAAACATTTATGAGCCTCAAAATAAAATGTGACAGAACATCGAACATTTGCCGTTGTTAATATAAAAGGCAAAGTTCCTACTGACATATAAAAGCACGCATAGCCGTAACCGCTAATAGTAGAAACGTTAAATTAAGACAGTTATTTTAATTTAAAATGCAGACGTACTTAATCTAAGAAGGGATTTCTTTAAAAATTATAACTTATTTATATACGGGTTATACGGGTGTAAAATAGGGGTTGCAAGTTTGTATGGAGAAATCTTTATATTAGGAATGATTTTGATAAAACTTGAGATTAATGGTCTTGGAAATATTTAATTAAATACATGTTTCATGGTTTATTGAAATGCACCCCTCTTAGGGTGCAAAACTTATGTGTATACATTAACTTATATTAAATATACAGAACGGAACAAATATTTTCCGGTTCTTTAAAAAACATCCCCAGGGGTAATAAAATTTCATTTCGTTCATAGTTTTTATGGAAAATATTTAAAAAAAAAGATTGTTTGCTTTAAATAGGCTCCGGAACTACTGAAGCGATTTCAATATCTCTTTCAACATTAGAAAGCTACATTATCCAGAAGTATAAACGGTTATATTCAATTTAGAAGTTCCCCCGGGAACAGGAGCTACGCTGGTGAAACCGCGCGCAGGAAGCTAGTATATAATAAGAACAGACCTTACCGATGGCGATTGATCGTTGTTCTGGTACAAATAAATGCTCTAGCCTATACTCCAGATTCAAATGCTTTTGACCAGCGACTGGCTCAGAATAGAAATGGGTAGACGGCAAAGGTGATTCTATTTACAACTTATCTTGTAGAACTACGTAACCAACATCCATATCGTCAGAAGTAGCAAATATTGATACAACGTATATCCCTACAATCACTACACTGTTGTTCTGATAAGAAGAACCCTGACACTTGACCGGGCTACTGGCTACGTCATTTTTATCAGACCAGTTCTAACCAGCATATTTTTTAAACTCCGTCATTAATTAAAAAGTTGTAAAGTTCTTGGAGATATTATAAAAAAAGATGACGTTCCCTCGAGTACAAATTGTCTGTCAATAAACAGCCGTGGACAGTATTATCGGAATCCAATTAAGACTTAATTGCATTAGGCCGCGAAAATTGTTATGACATTATTATTCATTTTAATTATTAACTTGAAAACAAGACAGGCCAGACCATTTATTGGCATAACTTATTGAAACAACAATAATATTATTAGATTAATAAATAAACATTGTTGACATTTAATTATATTTTACTAGCTGCGCACCGTGGTTTTATCCGCGTTTGGAGTGCTACTCTTGTGAGTCGGAGCATATTAGGTATATTATTCTCTAGCTTATATAGCTTCTATAGCTTATAAACTATCCCCGTGAATTTCATCTAAATCCTCTCAGTAGTTTTCGCGTTAAAGAGAAACAAAAAGCCATACACTTTAGCCATTATAATACGTATGTTAATAGGATTTATAATAAAACTAGTTGAGGTGCTAAGCCGTGGTCAAAAATTCTGATATTTCATGTGGGGCTTTCCAAACTTTTTTAAATTGATCTCGAAATATTTGCTTCATACAAATATTACCCTCTTAATTATAAATATAACAAAGAAGAATCAGCCAAATAGGTCAAGTCGTTCACAAGTTATTCGCGTAGAAACATACCTACATACCTAAATTTTGGTGATATATTTTATTGACTACATAACATGTACTACCTATAGATTTTAATATTCACATACCAAACTATTCTTGGGGAAACAAAATGTAAAATAAATAAAATAAATTTATTTATTTTTTCAAATCCCTTCAAAACCCTTTACGGCCACATGGGCGACACCATGAGTCAGGGTAATTGGGGGATCCGCCTGCTACGGGTGGTGATTATGGCAATCCATAATCACCACCAGCAGGTAGCAGGCGGATTGATTATCGCAATTGAACTTCTCATAGATGCTGTGCCCAACAAACAGGTGTATGTCTCTAAGTAGCCTCTTACCACACCCGTGGGAAGACCAGCGTTGGACTGTTCTAAGTCGGAAACCACACCTTCCCAAATATATATAATTAAGTTTCCCCACTACCATGGTCAAATCTCCTGTATATTGGAGATATTTGAAGCACACTTTTTTTATTACTTCCAATTTCCCTGCCATTTTGATAAATTGATAAATAAAACCAGCATTATCGAATGTTTAACTTATTGATTTTCAAAATCAGCCATGCTGCTGATAAGGAATCCAAAATATAAACATGGTGAAGAAATAAATCATGTGTTGAGGTACTAGTAGTTATAATATTATTGATTACATAAATATGATGCAATTTTAAGTCATTCGTTATTATATTAAGACGTTAAACGTTCTGCATAATATATGTATCTTTTTGTGTTTCTTTGTGTGCAATAAAGAATAAATAAATAAAAATATGCATGTTTATAATGCGGTTGTACCTGCGGTTGTATTTCTGGCCCTTGTGGCACATGTCTATCTATCACCTGGCACAGGAGTCAGGGACTTCACACTATTTTGTAACCACTTTTTTGTGTAATAAAGATTATTATTATTACCTTCACGATGCAAGGTAGTATTATAATCTTCTTTACCTACTCTTTTGAATGTGAAAATTAGACAAACTATGTGTATAGGTAGGTACCTACAACGGAAATTAGTTATAACTAGGGTAGGGCAGGGTTTATTGGCTTTTTAATTATAATGAAATGTTTCTGTTTTTGAAACCATTACAACATTTGCTTAGAAATAGGTATACAATAGAATACGTATTTTCGAAAACCTTAGTCTCAATCCTAAAATCACTCATAATTGTGATGGGAATGGAAGCGCAAAAGCACCTTTTTCCATCGAAGAAAAAAACAATGTAGCGCATCTAAGACGTGATGACGTCTTAGAAACCACTAGAAAATATTTTTGTTATGATTTGATAGCCTGTTCGACAAACTTGAGGTTAACTATGGATAGAGAAGCTGATATGCGTGTAATCATAAAAAAATAATGCGTCACACAGCGTATTCTCTGGTGGAAGACCACTGTCTTAAGCTACGTTTTTACCAAAGAGTTGGTAAAAACCCGTAGAATTTTATAATTACTTAACGACGATTACAATTCTATTAATTTTTTAAAATCACACCCTTCTATAAACCACTTATACAGCCACACAGTTCTTAATAAGTATACAACAAATAATAACAATAGTAAAGATACATTTTGATGTGTGGCAAATGTTCCAGCTCCGTAAACGCTGAAACTGTAAGTCACAGCACTAATTTTCAAATGGACACTCCCCCTTGCACAGCTGTTATGCTGAAGACGCGCACGTCATAACAATACACATTTTAAGTAGGTACATACTATAAACCTAACAAATAAATACCTATATATTATTATTAAGTAACAAAAAGTTCTTAACTTTTTGTGCAAACGCAGCCTTAATCTGGTCTTAATGCGATATATTTAACTAGGTGATCAATCTCACAGCTTCATGATAAACCGCATCGTGTGTCAACTTTCCCACGTTACCTTATACACTTTCACTCGGTCGTTAAGATAATAACTTATAGAGTTTATGACGATTAGTCGCTTTACTGTAATTTGTTTTATAAACTGAACAGGTTATTTAAATGCAGGAATCTAGAAGTTAAACTAACTGGTCGTAATTAGACATGAATGGTTTTCATATCAGACTGGTGCTAATAAAAAATGTTTTTAAATTTATTTGCAATTTTATAATACCTATAGACGAAATTTTAGAGCATGATACATAATAGACATACCTACAGATTCTAATTCCAAGAATGTTTCATGCAAAATATTTATGTATTTAACTTAACTATTTCGTAGGTAGTAACTGTTTTTATATGACGCGGTTAAAATGGTAATTTATGACAAGCGAAAACGCGAAATAATCGTCTGAATTCTAACGTGTTTACAAACATCAACAACAACAACCTACACTAGAGGACAAATGTCCTGCGACAGTGCCGCCAGACTGTTGTTGGGAAAACTGTCGCAGATCGCAGGACAGGATGTTGTTGGATTTCGCTCGGCATGTCTAACAACACGTGACACGTGTCATTAACACAGATATAATATATAAAATAGATTAACTAGCTTACGCGCGCGGTGTTACCCGTATTTTTTAAATCGGGCCAATAGTGGGATTTGCGCGTTCAAGTAAACAAACAAATAAACTCTTCAGCTTTATATATCAGTATATAGGTATTATTATAGACAATTCTCAAATAAACAAATCGATTCTATTAATTTTGCTTTTTCCTAGTTGTTACTTGTCATATTTAAAACATTACTAAAATATATTTGATCAAAATCAATTCAAGATTTTTTTTCATTTGTAACGATTAATACAAATCCTTTTTTTGTTAAATAATTTTATAATTAATCTATGATTTATTTATGACAAAAAATACTTACTCTACTTTACCTTATTTTTAATTTAAAGCCCTTATATTTTTTGTCATTATTACCATGCTCAGTAAAAGCTAAATAATAAAGTAACGTGAATTCACATTGCTCTATAAAATGAAGATCACGAAAATGACAAATGCCATTCCTAATTAATTCTTATACTAGTACTACACACTACTAAAAGTACAAAACAAAAACCGGGTTTTTTAATGCAAATCTCTTATCAAAATATATTAATGGGAAATTATACCCAAAACTAGTTCTAGATCGGATAATAAGCACGTTTCGAAGACATGCATGTTATTAGAATAATAATTATAAAATGAGTATGAAGTGTCCGAAGGTTAACGCCCTCGGAACTGTCATGTCGTCGGGACGTGGTTACGGAAGTCTTAGAAGAAAGCTTACTTACGCTTCAAGCACGTGTTCATACTTGTTGATAGATAAGTACCTACAAATTATAGGAATTATAGTTATACATAGGGCTACCAGTTGAAAAAATCAAAAGCCAGATTTCCATTGAAAAATCCTGAGATTGTTTACAGTTTGAAAATTTTCTGTCAAACGTATCTACTTAACAATTTAAAAAGTCGTAATATTATCGTTTTAATACACTGCGGATCTCGCGTTAGACATCGCAATGAAGTTTTAGTTTGTTTAACTTTTTATTCTGTTTAACTGTTTCTTTAAAGCTGTATTTTATAGAAAATTCTAAAAATCCTGAGATTTGCAAAATCCGGCTGCAATCCTGAGAAGAGTCCAATAATCCTGAAATCACAGAACAAATCCTGAGGTATGGTAACCCTAGTTATACATATCTGTGCGCGGCACTATGCCAGCATATAGCGTTGTCAACCGTCCAGATAAAGCCTAGGCTATAGTTTGGCTTTTAGTTTGCTTGTCCGGCCAAAATTTGCTTGTTCGGCTTTTTACATTTCGCAAACGAGCGATTTATTTTCAACTTCATTTACTTTTTTCGAGCGTTTTATTTGATTTAATAATAATACTGAGCCACGAAATCCTCAATAATAGGGTGGCACAGTTGACTTATGTGTTCGATTCTGATGCGGAAAAAAAACTTGGCAAAATTCTAATATTTATTTTTTAGTCTCCTTAACTGAAAAATAGGTAGTAGGTACTAGATGACTGACTTAGAAAGCACGGTAGTACGTACAGTGGTCTCTGTCGTAGATATTTGAGATTTGGGTATTAGGGAACGGGTAGAAGAGTTTTACTGTATAACCACACCACACCATTCCGAGTTGCCAATCATGGTGACGACCTAAATTGTAGCTAGACTCATATAAGACGATCACGTGAGGGAGGTATACAGACCTCTGTATTAAAAAAAATCAAACTCCGATTGCGAAAAAGATCTCGTATAGGATTGATTAAAACCGCTGGACCGAAACGACGTAAGGCGGAGACGTGAACATATGCAGCGGAGATATATGTCGCTTCAAAACGTTTTTATACAAAACTAGATTCCCGCTCGTGTTTTCACCCGCATAACTCCCGTTCCTGTAGGAACTTCATAATTAAATATAGCCTATGTCACTCAGGGTGAATGTAGCTTTCCAATGGTAAAAGAAGCTTTGAAATCGGCACAGTAGTTTTTGAGTTTATTCATTACAAACATACACACAAAAATATATATTTTTTGTATTTTTGTGTGTATGTTTCACACTTCACTTTCCTCTTTATGAAATACAAACAAACAAAGTTTTCCTCTTTAAAATATTAGTATAGAATTATAGATATAGGCGACGTATCGTAAATTACATCATCATCATCAGCCCGTTGTAGTCCACTGCTGAACATAGGCCTGCCCCATCGTTTTTTTATTATTATATTTTTATCGCTATCGGCCTGCATCCACCGACTCCCCGCGCCTTTTTGAGGTCGACGGTTCATCGGGCAGGCGGTCGTCCTACGCTGCGCTTGCCAGTTCGTGTTCTCCACTCGATAACCTTTCTGCTCCATCGGCCGTCGGTTTTTCGAGCTATGTGTCCTGTAAATGACATCCTTCTCACAAAAAGGAACAATTGTATTAAATTGTTTCAGCTGCTCGTAGACCAAGTGATGATCCTGGAAACGATGACACCTCTAGACTTCATGGACTTCAGGAACTACCTGCGACCAGCCTCCGGGTTCCAAAGTTTACAGTTCCGCCTGCTAGAAAATAAGGTTAGTAATATTTTAAACATATTTTACTGCACCGGTTCCTCAGTGGTTACGGCAGTTGTTTCTAAGACCTGGTGTTCATGGTTCGATTTCCAGCCGGGACAATTAATTGTGTGAACCACAGATAGTTGTTCTGAGTCTGAATTAGGATTGCTACCTTTTTATTTAGCAGTTAAAGTAATTGGTTACTGTAGGTAAAAAAAAAGTAAATAATATCGAAATAAAGAACAATTTATTTATCTTAAAAAATATTTATTTTTTATTTTTTATCAAATTAGTATCTCTATTAAACAATTTCACAGCATCTTTACTTGATTTAAATAATTAAAGTAAATAAGTCATTAATTTTTTATTAATTTCAGAGACGATTTCTTTCTTTCATCTCGCCATTCATCACGGAAAAAACTTTTTCCGTAAATGGTGACATGGTAATAGGAATAAAGTATTTTCATGTAATTTATTGATATCATAAAGTATAGAGTACAATTACCTTCATACTGGTGGCAACCCTAGTCTGAATGAAGTATTTGTAAAGTCCCTCGTGACACAAGGGTCTGTTTCAATTTTCTTATGTTTCAATGCATAGTTCCTAAATAGTTATATTGTGTTTATATAACAACTACTTACCCTAACAATTGATATTCAATCAACCATATTGTTTTGTCATTGACAATCAATCAATACTAACAACAATATTACGTCACTATTATTTATTTTTATTAGAGTTTCCAAGATTATTTCTTAAGTATTATTCACTAATACTGATTTGGTCCAATATTACCAACCTTGAAAAACGACGGTGTAAGTATATTTAATGAAGATGTTTAAAAGACTTGTGGCGGCATCTACAGTAGCTGCATAAATTACATGAAGATAAGCAGCACCATCTACCGCCTTGCATCCCAACTAACCTGTATCGCGAAATACAATTTCGCAAGCCAATTCAAACATATACAAGCTCTGAACGGTAACAAATAGCCATAAGCGATTTCCAAAGTTTTCGGAAATCGCTTACACACACCTTAGCCTACACTAATGAAGAAACTAAATTAGATATTGCCATATACATTTTCCCGTACCTTTACACAAACCGCAAATAACAGACCCCAAAAGAAAATAATATAATGCTAAATGCAGTCTTATTTTCCTTTTCAGCTGGGCTTGAAACAAGCTCTCCGTGTGAAATACAATCAGAGCTACCAAACGGTGTTCGGTGATGACCCTGAAGCTATGGAGTCTTTACAGAAGTGAGTTTTTATGGACATAAGACTATTCCATACCAATGAACGGGCAGCAGTATTTAGCAGTATTTACTTGTGTATACGTATTACGTGGGAATCACGTCCTTAAATATACCCAATCACAAACCATTTCACGCAGTAATTGTATACTCGAAATTGTCAAAGCTCCAATTAATTAACATGCAAACCAATCAAATTACTTCCTTACTATATTCTATTATAGTCTTACTGAAAGACAAACGAACAGACTCTAATCGCGTAGTTTTTAGTGATAGGTTTTCATTAATATCATTAATTTTAGTTACACCTTTCTAATTTTTGGTCCACTGATGAATCCTTCATAACTGTTCAGGTCTGAACAAGAGCCAGCGTTATTAGCACTAATCGAGCGATGGTTGGAGCGCACGCCGGGGCTCACTACTCACGGCTTCAACTTCTGGGGCAAGTTCCAGGCTGCTGTTAACAAGATGATTAAAGAGGACATCGATGAAGCTATGGTGCGTATTTACAACATCCTTGGAACATAGTTTATATTATGCACTCATTTTCAATTCGGCCCTAGGCTGATCTCTTCAGGGTCTACGTCTAGACACCGCTAACTTTGTTGTGTTTATGAAACAGCCCATATTTTACACAAGCTTCTGGAATAAACGATCCCTTATCTCCTCCTCCTAATATTAAAAAAAAAAGATTCACAAATTTAGCTGCGCTATTCTGAAAAAAAGCAAATTCTCCACTTCTCCACTGAAGCAAAATCCCTTCACCGTTATAATTGATAATCAACTTTTTGTTTGATACGGTGTACTTTTATTAAATAAATCTATTCGTTATTGCAGCGTGAACCACATGAGAATGTTCGTCGCCACCGTCTGCAGGATGCTGAGAATCGTCGTGAGATCTACCGCTCTATATTCGACCCTGCGGTCCATGATGCTTTACGGTCACGAGGAGAAAGGAGGTTTGTAATTTTTTTATGAGACAAATCTATAAATAGGTACTTATGATACTTATTCCTTAACATGGTTGTCTGCGCCGGTGGCTTAGTCGTCAGTTGTTTCTAAGACATTCCGGAGTTTTGGATTTGAGAGAATCAAATCCTGAACTCCAGACGACGACAGATCGGCAGAGAATCTCAACTGTTGTCTGAACTTCGCATATTATTTCAGACTCTATGATTATTGATGATCAAGCATAGCACAAGATAATCATACTACGCGCACTACTGAAAATGAACCTCCTCTTAACAGACTTGGCAACTCAGGTTCGTTTAGGGATATTGCCATAATAGCCACGCTGATATATGCTGCTGCCCATATATCAGGTGCAAGTAGCGAGACTAAGGTCTCTTACGACAATTATGTGAAGATATGGGGTGGTCTATTCTGAGCTGGAAACTATGTAAGTGTTATTGTATAGAAGTAAATCTAAGGTATTTTTTCCCAGGCTATCCCACAAGGCATTGCAAGGCGCCATCATGATAACATTCTACCGCGATGAGCCAAGGTTCTCTCAACCACATCAGCTACTCACACTCCTGATGGACATCGACAGTCTTATTACTAAGTGGCGTTGTGAGTATCAATTTCAGATTCAAATAAATCGTTCTTACTTCAGGTAGTTAGCAGTTAGTTTGATTGAACATGGTATTTCTAGCTGTTAAATGAATAAACTATTATCTTTTAAACCTTTTAACTCTTTAGAGCAAAGATAAGTCCATTAATTTATTTTGAAAATTTCAACTTTAATATTAATAAATTTAAGCCACCAGTAGTATTAGAACCAGCCACTTAGGTGGGACCTAAGATGCAAATTAGAGTGAAAGGCGTATTATAAAAATTGGCTGTGTTCCAACATGGCCGAATGGTGCTTGAAGGCATTAGCAGCTATATCTAAGATACTCTACTACTCGATTCCAAAAATTATTTTACTATTAGAAAGTTACGTAGTTAACTTACTAATTTTCTTGTGTTTCAGACAACCACGTGATCATGGTTCAGCGCATGATAGGCTCCATGCAACTCGGCACTGGGGGTTCCTCAGGATATCAATATTTGCGATCTACGTTAAGGTATATAATCTCACACGTTAATTTGAGTAATCTAAACTAACTAAACAACTGTAAATGTGTGTGTAACTTCTTGGTCAGTTGGGCTCATATTTTTCGATTTTTGAGGGTAGTTTTGAAAATAATATCATCAACTATTAACATCGTGTACTAATATTAAAATTTTCCATATAACGTTTTGCCGCGCTGTGTTCAACTAAAATATCAATTTCAAAAATTGTAATCTCTTTGTTCAACAGTGATCGCTACAAAGTCTTCTTGGATCTTTTCAACTTGTCTACATTCTTACTACCGCGTTCATTGATACCTCCTCTCGACGACGGGATGAAGAAGAGTCTCAACCTAACGTGGGGAGATCAGAAGGAATCTGCCCAAAATGGAGAAAATGGCCAGAATGGAGAAAGTAGCCGAAATGGGGAAAATCGCATCGAATCTTGTTTATAGGGTTGGTAGATTCTTTAGGCTAGATATTGAATATTATTTTGATTACATTCAGAGTTATTTAGAACTAGCTTCCCACGGTTCCGCACGCATTGCTCCCGATACCGTGGGAACTTCTTAATTAAGTATAACCTAAGTTACTCCTGGATAATGTAGCTTTCAAATGGTGAAAGAATTGTTGAAATCGGTTCAGTAGTTTCGGAGCTTATTAAATGCAATTAATCGAATCTTTCCTCTTTATAATGTTAATATAGATATTTTTTATTTCATATTCTCATGGTATACAAAAGATTTTACAAATAAAGTTATCTATTGTTTGAATTTAATCATACAAGTGGTTTATCGAAACATACCTATAGTTATATCCAGTTATATTAGTTAATTATACTATAATTTAAATTTAATAAAAATCATGTTACACATAATTGAGTTTTATTAAAACAATTTCCTGATCATATATTAAAATAAATATAATAAGTCAACAAAATTTATAATTTCTTCAATGATGCAGTTTTCTCATAATTTCCATTTTACCCAGGACTGCATTATAAAAATATGACTTGATAAATGGTTTCTGAAAGGCATAAAGTAGTTTTCGTCGCATATGTCAATGAAGGCTTACTATTATAATTGTACCATAAGCATTGATTGGCGAATGTATCTTACTAGTGTTGCATAATCCAGAAGAGTGCCTACATGTATAAGCTCGATGTCAATTTACTTTGTAATATTTAATGCTATTGACAAAGTACTTACATAAATCGATTTTACTACCAAATTTACCACCGGCAGGATTCGAAACTGCATCTTAGGTTTAGCCCCTAATGCCTTAACCATTCGGCCATGGTGGAACCCCAACCGGTGGTCGAAATTTATCAATCTCTTTTATAACACGTCTCTAAGGGGGACGTTAGGACAAAGTTCAGGTTAAGACATTAGGGGCCAAACCTTAAATGCAGGTGGTCTAAATTTATTCTACTCAATTTTAAAATTTAGTGATTGGTAAACTTTTCGCTGAGTATTAGCAACTACTTAAAAACCATGGTGTATTATAATAACTTGTCAAAGATTAATCATCAGAATGTATAAATATTTTGACTTAATTCTTAGCTACTCCAAACTTGAACACAACTTTATGGTCATACACTTCTCCAGGAGTCAGAATAGTAGTCAAAAAGTTGTCATGATGTACAGCATCAGGGTATTTCTGGGTTTCCAAGCAGAAAGCTCCTTGGGCACGGTAGCCAACAGAATCCTTGCCCACGAGGGCTGGGTCTTGAGGAGATGGTAGGAAGTTAGCAGTGTAAAATTGGACTCCTGGTTGGTTACTGAGGACTTCTAGAGAGCGCCCAGATGGTGGGTGGACAACGAGAGACACGAAAGTCATCTGAAAATAAATATTATATGTTTTAGCGAGTTTTATAGTAAGTCTGACTTGCTAGTTATTCCCTCAATGGTGCCCAGAATTAAATGATCTTTTATTTTCTGAACTTTATAAGCCCTTCAAATTAAATTTTAGTCTTTACTTTTACTGTAATTTATATGAAAGCTATCAGACTACGATAAGGTAAAAAATAATAACATTAAATCAAAAATATTGTAGAAACTGTAATCAATTGTATAAAATTAACAAATAATGGATTCTTACTTGATTCTCATTTGCATTTACGCAGAAATTATCATCAAAAGCGGTGCCCGGCATAACATCGCCCAATGGCTTGCCCTTACGAAAGTCATAAGGCGTTCCTTGAACTTTCTGCAGTTTTCCCGAGGGTATAGAATCGGAGTCAGTCTCTGTAATACTAAAAAAAAAACAAAAATATTTTTACGTTAGCTAACAATTTAGATAGAGACGTTTAGGCATTGAAATAATGAAATTTATTCAGCACTTTACATACACTTGTACTTGTCAAAATTACACTGTATAAGACTATATCAAACAAAAGTATCACTTAAGTAGCTAAAAACATTGTTAGAATTATTTGATATTACAGAATTTTTAATCGTCTGTCGTACGATAACAACATATTATGTACACATTATGGTAAGATACCTTAGAGGTAAAAGGTCTAAATAATCAAAGAATCCGGCCAAAGTCTAAGCGACATCCACCTGATCCACCTTAAGGGGTTAGGACCAACGCTCAGGGTGCCACTGGAGTAAAGAGTAGATTTACGAATAGTGGTGGTGATCGCTGGCACGAGATCACAGTTCGGGGAATAAGCAACAACGCGGTCCTCGGTCATGCCGTCGAGGATCCTACACTAGCTAACCTGCAACCTTTCACTACCTACCTAAGTGGACGACCCGGAAAAGAAAGGAAGAAAGAAACTCCGAGATTTCTTTTTAAGTCTCTTTTGCTGTTTCTGTTTTTTTTTTTTGTTAAGTCTATTTACAGTCATCTAATATTGTACAAATTTCACATTAGTGAGTGAATACTACTGGAATTGTCCCCAACGGCTTCCAAAGAAAGTAGCAGTAAGATGGGGGCTACTGCCAGTGGAATAAGCGCACCACATCTGTTAACTGGCAAATTAGTCCAAATACAAGGGGTTAACATCGGGTGGACAGGGGACATTTGTATACCAGACAAATGTCCCCTGTTAATATTATGTGAAGTGATGTGACATAAAAAACTACTTACTGATCAGCATTGATCTTCACGATGTGATTATACAACTCCTCGGCACCACCATCATGTCCAGCCAGATTGAAATATGAATGGTTTGTTAAATTGATTACAGTTTTCTTCGTCGTTGTTCCTATATAGTCGATGTGTAAGCTGTCGTCATCAAGAACAGTGATCGCGACGTTAACTACCAGGTCACCTGGGTAGTTTTCCTCTAAGTCTTTAGAAAGATAACTGAAGATAACCTTGTTGCCTTCTACAGTTGATTCCCAATTTACCTGAAATAGATAATGTAGCAGTTAAAAGACAACGAAATTTTAGTAATCATAGTTATGAAATAAGAATGAAACGTAATAGAATAGAAACCATACTGGATATAAATACGATTCTGATATTAAGATAACAAAATCAATGAATAGTTACAATAATATTGGAGCGACGATCAAATCTCTGGTCCTTCGAACCGGATACAATTATTTTTTTATTAATATATCGCAATAAGTTTAGTTTTAAGATAATGGTATATATTATATCTACCTAAAGTTTAAAACTGTAAGTAAAAGTTTGATTTTCTGTATAAATTAAATACCTATTTTATTGTGACGGAGGAGTTTGAAATTTCGCACTTATAGTTCATAGAGGAGTGCAGAATTGTAATACTTTTTTTTAAATTATGGGAAAATTTCCACGAATGTGAAAGTGGTCACCCGACCGACTAGTAAATAAAAACAAATCAAACAGATAGGATTATTGCTCTTTATTAGAATATCTTATTTAGTTTTTAAAATACATATTATAATTAATTCCAACAATAAACAAGTGCAATTCGCCCAGCGGCAGGACTCGAATCTGCATCTTAGGTTAAGCCTTTAATGCCTTAACCAATTAGGCTACGGTGGCACCCTACAGGTCATCGAAATGTTTCAATCTCTTATAACACGTCTCTTAGGGGGACGCATTAGCGGCTTAACCGCATTAAGATGCAGGTTCGAGTTCTGCCGGTGGTCGAATTTTATTAATCTCAATTTTGAATTTTATTTTAAAGTATTCAAAACATTTAAAAATAAACAAGTAGATTATTAACTGACCTTGTCAAAGCCAACAATGCCGCCATGCAAATGATTTTTCCCAATGTTCTTCGCGACGTTGTAGATATGGCCGTCGATATCAAACGACGCGTTAGCAATTCTGTTAGCACAGCGTCCAATGGTGGCGCCCAAGTATGGAGTGTTTCTGTTCAGGTAGCTATCAAAGTCATCGAAGCCGAGGACCACATCTTTGAGCTGGCCATCTTTGTCTGGGACCTGGAATTTGGTGATATATTTTTTTTAAGAATATTTATACGTCTACGCCGTTACCTATTTATGAATTGTTGCTAATAATTCGCACGACGTTTTTTTTGGATTATCATTGAAACGTTTTTTACAAAAAAAGTTACACATAAGGGGACGACTAACGCAAACATCTCCAAATATTTAGATACCTATAGAGTACAATATCGTTGTTTTTAGGGTTCCATACCTAAAGGGTAAAAACGGGACCCTTATTACTTAGTCAGTCTTTCTGTCACCAGGCAATAAGCACTGTAACAGCTAGACATTTGAAATTTTCACAGATATCGTATTTCTATGTGCGTCTCAATGAGTTTGAGTTTTGAGAGATTTCTAAACGTAGGTAAACTTAACGCCGCCGGCCAAGCCGTAAAAATAGATTTCGAAATTCACACACACGGCTGTGAGGCAAAAGTACACAGTAATTTTACAATGTGAAACGCCTACAATAACGTTATTAAACTTACACGCGTAATGTAAGTTTTTAACAGACTAGAAAAAAGTGGGAAGTTCATAATTCAACTGTATTTTTTTTTTTTGTTCCCTACCTCAGAATTTTCAACTATGCGGACCGATTTTGATTATTACAATTTTTATTTGAGAGGGTGGTGCTTCCCTTGTTGCCCCATGAAATGAGAAAACCATAATATAAGTCTTAAATTTGCATTAAGTAGGTGCGCGACAAATAGAGAAATTAATTAGTTACCATGATAGACTGGATATTAGCGCCATAAGATATAGCGGACACTGAGAACCCACTTGGGGTTTTCCATGTAAACTTCTTCACTGGTGTGTCCTTGAAGGTTCCAAAATTTTCCACTGTTAACTTCACCATGGTGTCTGGATTCTGTAAAAAAATACATATTTAAATAGACACAATGAACACACTAACGACTCACTGGTTACGGTAGTTGCTTCTGAGAACTGGTATTCCTGGTTCGATTGCCAGCCGGGACCACTATACAGGTTTAGTTTTAAAACATTAACATGCTTTCAGGGGGTAAAAAAACTGATGATTATAAGCAACTTTTACTACAGCACCAATCCTGAAATCGCGAAAAAAAAATCAGCTGTTCCATACATTTTGTCGAGGCAAGTGTGAACGTAAATGTATGGAGCAGCAGATTTTTTTTCTCAGTGATACTGCAATACCGCCCAAGTGACAATAGCTAATAAGATTGAAAATCACATGTAGTAAGTTGATCTTTGCCGTTGAACTGACAACACCTACAGAGAAAATATTTCTTAACGGATGAAATAGTTGGCCTACCTATTATATGTTGGGCGACCTTTGTGTTCTTGAATTATGTGTTTGTAAAGTCCCCCGCGACACAGAGATTTTTGTTCCAAGTGCGTTGTTAAGCCTGCCAAGCGAAGCTAGGTACATTTCCTTCGAGACAGGCAGAGCCTCAAATAGCCTTTTTTCTGCGCCCTGTGTGAGCTTCTTTAACAAAACTCAAACGCAAGTTCACTAGTGCAAATGCGTTGCCCACCCTGATGCTACAATTTTTAAGAAGATTTTTATGAGTAATAGGAGCCAACCGAAAAAATAATAGTCCTGCCCGCCCCCCAGAGTCTACGCCCTGTGCTTGGGCACCGGTGGCACCGCCCTATTTACGGCACTGGAGGCAGGAGCATGTACAGCAGTTGACATTATACGGGCCGATGATGCTTTAGAAATCACTCACAGGCAATTGGTATTGAGTTTTAACAAAGTATCTAATACTTATTTAAAATCTAACGGAGGCCCAGGCGGTGACATATTACCTAATTAAACTGTTATTATCTACCATTACTAACTTTTTTTTCAGGCGGACATAAATATTTAGTTAGCCAACAGACTTTTGTTACTTCACTAGGCATATAGGCGAGCAGGGCACCGCAGCCTAATAAAATTGTGTAAAAACTACAAACTAAGCAACCTGCGCAAGAGGTCACCCCCTGCGGGACTTGGACCTCGACTCATGGCGATCGCTGGCGAGGACATTGAGCAATTGCGATTTTTAGGTTTTTTAGGGGATTTTTTTTTATGCTACTGTTAAGTTATACTAAGTGTTGCTAAGCAAGTAATTAACAAAAATACAACTGATTGAGGCAATTAGTAAAGCTATTCAACATCAACAGTATCTAGGGTTGCCAACTATACTGTTAAAAATTTACATACTGTTATAAAATTGTTAAAAAATTATTTTTGTTCAACTGTATTGTTAAAATAACAGTATCTGTTTTTCACTACATTACCTATACTTTTTACTATTGAACAAAAATAAAGTATACAAAATTCTGTTTTGAGCGTCAAAATGCACACTATATATGGGACTACGACGCTGACCCAATTTTTAAAATATTTTATAGTCGTTGCGCGTGCAAAAGTCGCTATGTGTTATTTCGTGATTTTCGCTTTTTTATGCAGTTTGAATCGTTATTTCAATACACACATACTGCAAATACAGCTATGTGATAAATGCAATATTTAAAGAGTTACGGAATGTAGCTATGTGACATTCATACATCAAAAATTGCGCCCGATATGTGCTTTATTGCAAATAGCGAGATTTTTGGTTAAGTTTAGACTCGCTCGCTCGATCACGAAACGCACAGGTCGGGTATATACGACTCAAATAAATATCTCTATGTGTAAAATTTGCCTCATCATGTTTAATTTTGGCATTATTAATAATGTTATTTATTCAAAAGTAATCTAAACCTACGTCAATTTGTTATATGTATTAAAGTAAAAGTAAATTATTTGAATACGCTGGGTATTTTTTGAGAAAATCTGTTTTTGCGTCTCCTGTAAAGTGTGTAAAAAACACATAGCGATTATGGAAAGCGCAGCGACGTTATGTCAAATATTCTAGACATCATGTGTGACATGTCACTCTTCATTTTTTTAAATACTGTTCAATATTCTTCTCAGATCTAAATACACTTTTTTCTTGTAAAAAAAATTTGGCATCCCTTACAGTACCTAATGTTTTTCACAGTTAATGTACATTTACTTCATTTGACATTGAGATCATTTTCTTGGAGTGTTTTTAGCCTATTGGTAACTACAGATAAGTTATAGCTATATTTGATTACTTGATTACCCGAGGCTGATTACCCGGCGTTATTTTTCTGGACAATGGTCACATTGTCAAGAAAAAGAATGCGGGACAAAAACTGGCTTTTCATTGCCACTAGAACGCTACTATGCACTACACTTGCCGTGTGGTTTCCGGCAATGAATAGACCATCCCTTGTCCACCTATGGGTGACGTACGAAGCGACTAAGGTATACAGCTCATGGTCGGGCAGCAGCATTTATCAGCCCAAGGCTAGTTACCACCGTACTGTAATCATCAATCCGACTGACAAGCGTGGTGATTGTGGCGACATTCCTCAATGGCCATGGCTAGCCAAGGTATGTTAAGAGGACGCCCAAGATAAACGGACTGTTCATGTCAAGAATCTCGAATCGATCCCGGGTTCCCAACATTATCTACCTTAACATAAACCAAAATTTTCAACATGTTAAGATAAGAGAGGGGATTAAATAAATACATTTATTAGACTCATACTTTTAATATATTGTATAGGTACACCATTGATTTACAAAAATATATTAATGAGGTACACTTGATATTCCATTTACTATCAGCAACATAATAAAAACTGAAGTGTATAACAATAATGTATAAACAAATTATCACTTGTTATCAAACATTTACTACAACAAGTGGTACGATAACGGGGTACCTACCTACTCAATTTAGCAGTTACGTTAGTACTTATGGGTCTACATGGCTGACAAAATACCAGTCTCTTGATCAGAAATTCAGTCTTTTAACTTTTAAATTAACACCTTTTTAGACAAGTTGTTATTTAATTTAAAATGCTATCAGATATTGAGTTAAAGCATTCAATAATAATAATATTGTTGGTTTACACATACCTACGTCATTTATTGAAATTAATCCACAACTAGACGATTTTTATTGAAATACGCTATTTAATGAATTTGCCTCAGCCGGTATAGTGACGCGACTACAATCTATATCTATAATAATATTGGAGGAGGAAATATTTGTATATTTACATGTATGTTTTTACGAAAAAACTCTAAAACTAATGGACGGATACCGATAATTCTATCACCATTAGAATGCTACATTATTCTTGAGTAACATACACTACATTTAATTGTGAAGTTCCCACGGGAATCCGAGCTGAGAGGGCTAAAAAGCGCGCAAGAAGCTAGTTAAGAAATACAATTAAATAACATACCGACGCGGAGCTCAAACAGATACGTGTTGCCCCGATGACACTTGAGACTAAACTGACTGAAGTTATTCGTTGATGTGTTCACTTTAATAAACAAGTGAGCTCCATAAAATTTATTATCTTCAATAATAATAAATAATGCCTCAAGGAGTTCAAGAGAATATATTTTATTACTTTTATCAGTAAGCGAACTCGATGGTAGATACATAATTGGAAAATTGTTGGTAGCTAATTGGAAAAGTTAAGTAGATAACAATTAGTGCGATATATTTATGCATGTTTTGTAAGTTGTTTGAATTATATGTATGTTATACTTACATCAGCTGTGTGGTGTCCGCCTTAGAATAGACCCCAGGTCTTCCCATGAGTGTCCTAACAGGCGACTAATGGACATACAGCTGATGGGTATGCAGCAGTGTCTATCAGCTCAAGGATAATCACCATCTTACTGCAATCACTATTCCGCCTGCCGAGAAATTATGGCAATATCCCTCAATGACCCTGACTTGCTCTGTTAAGTAGAGGAAATGTTCAGCAGTGTTAAAGTTCAGTACTTCAAATAAGATTTGTTATTTGAACATAAATTTATCTTATCTCATCTATCTAAGGCCCAATTTATTCCAACGCGAACGAGATATATCTATACATAAATAACGAAATTCTCTTGGTTGCTTATAACACATCTAGTTTCTTCTTTGCTTTATTAATAAATAATAAAATATGAAAGCGAATGACAGTTGCACGTTGTCCAATGCGCCTTTTGTATGCTCCACTTGTTATGTCGATAATACAAAAAAGTCGTTGAACTATGCGTCGATGTCAAATTGCAATCGCATTGCTCAATCGTGATTATATGTTATATGAGGCACCGCAATTTAAGAGCTGATATATCAAAGTATCTATGATAATAAATAAAAGTTGTATTTATCGTAGGTACCTATATAGGTAAATACTTTATTTTATTTGCAGTTTCACCCGCGTAACCCGTTCCTGAGGAACTTCATAATTAAAGCCTATGTCACTCTTGGATAATGTTGCATTCTAATAGTGAAAGAAGTTTCGAAAACGGTCCAATAGCTCCGGAGCTCATTAGCCGGACAGCATACAAACAAACATAATTTTCTACATTCAATGGATTTGATACTTATTTTATGAAATCAGCAAATAAAATTAAAATTAATGATATAATTATAGAAATTGAATAGAAAATAAAATATTGACTATTCTCTGAAGTAGGTAGGTCAAACAAGGCTACATCGTGATTGCAAGAAAAGGACTGCACTTATTTTTCGAGCGGACAAGTGACACCGAGTATAAAGATAGTCGAGCCACGTTAAATGGTTTAAAACGACAAACTTAGCGACTTGACCAAGAACAAGCCCTCGGGATTATGACTCCGGATAAGGCAGTCGCTGGCGCAGATAGAATGTGGAAAGATGACGGCTAAAACAAGAACTAAATTATTAGGTAAATAGCTATTGAAGTTATAGAATAGACGAATTCTTTTCGACCGCAAAAAATGATTAAAGTAGGATACTATTTGACTTATTAAATTTTTCTGTCGAAAATAATTCAGTTTTCAGTTTCAAGCCTAAACCTATGTTAAGCCATTGCCACCACTCGTAGCCTGTCTATGCATTACAGCACTTTTGTATGCAACCGCGTGGACGTGGTACCTGCAAACCTAAGGCAAGGCAAAGGCCTCCTTTTCTTCTTTACATTTTTCCCTATCACAAGACTCAATCATGGATGGGAGCAATTCATCAGAAAGGGTCCAAGTTCGTCTCGTCATCTCCTTCTACTTGGGCCTAACTAGTCGTCCGTTCCTCGTGTTAGGAAGACAACCTGTGGTGATTTTTGCCCAACATCTTATGGGATTTATTTATCCTATACCAATAATAATTGGTATGTATTTATTTACTCACCGTTACTGGAGTATTTAGATCCTCAGAACAGGCAACAACCACGAGCACCACCTATAAAAGACAGAGATGTGATCAGATATTGAAGGTTAACCGTGTCGAATTGTAGTAGGTATTTTTTTTTATGGGACTAATCCCACCCACTTTCCCACCACTGCAAATCCTGCAAGCCAGGATCAACAGTGGCCCACACTGGTAATAGCAAAGAGCACCGAGGCTCACCAAGTCCCGGGAAAAAAGTTAAACTGCCTTGGGACCCGCAACAAATTTAATAAGAAAGAGATTAGGAGGAGTAAGATAGACTTATGTTTTCCTTCCCTCCATAGCAAAGCGGGAGACAGCAAAAGGAAAATAAAATAATAAGATATAAGTTGTCTTGAGGGGTAATTTACTAGAGAAGCCAGTTGTAAAGCACTACTGACGGGTAATAGGTATTGTGTAACTACTTAATTGTATATTTAATGTATCCGTGGCGTAGCGGTATAAGTATCGCTTTAAGTCTCGGGCATCGTCAGTTCAATCCCAAGCTAGAAAATAAATCTTTGTGTAATATCTAAGATTTCTTTCCGGGTTTGGTTGGTTGAGGGACTAACCTCCGTGACTCTGTAAGCTCGTTAGGCCGTTGGTCCCGATTGGACCACCAGGAAACGGGCGGCAACGTTTTCTTATACGTTACAATATAATACTGCGATCACCAACCCGCGTGTCAAGCGTGGTGACTGTGCCAAAACCTACTAACGTTGACGTTATATGGGCTGTTGATTATGATGATAATCCAAGGTAAACAAAATTCAATAATATATTAATACTATACTTACATTAATACCGCTCTTTTGAGTGAAATTCGCGTATAATGGGGGTATCGTTTAACGGCCAATCCATATGTACAATCAACAAAAGAGATAGGTTTACACAGTACTTCTTTATGCAGAGTTCGCTGCTAGCAACAAACACACATAACAGTGAACACTTCCCATAAGTGTGGACAAATAAATTTAAAATGCGTTTAACAATGTGTAATACCATAACTACAATTGTACTACAACCACAACATGTAGTCGGGTAAATATTTATTTTGTATTGAATACGAATAGTACATTTTGGACGTACTACATTTTGCCGTCTTTATCGACCGCATGTCTAATACCAACCACATAGTAACCACATTGCAACCACAACGCAACCACCAGCCACTCTGCCGAGTAACTAGCGGCCACATCGCAGACACATATATCTACATACCTATATATCTTAGTTACTATATAGGACAGGATGTTACAAGTGTTTGGCTACAAAAGTCATAAAAAGGGGACAACCTTTTTTTACCGAAATTGTATTATATACCTATTATTTATAGGATTGCCAACTTTTTTTTATAAGTAAATAGTATATTTAGGTCTGAGAATGATACTGAACAGTATTTAAAAAACTGAACAGTGCTTTCAAGCCTTGATGTCTTGAATATTTGACATTAAAAATGGAATAAAAAACATTGTGTGAGCGTTTACAGTGTTAAACACTTTGTTACTGTTAGCAGTATTTTGTATATTTTATTTTTGATCGACAGTTAAAAGTAAAAGTATAGTGAAACAGTATAATAGGTACTGTTTCTATCAGTAGGTATAGTTGGAAACCCTAATCACATATTTGGAATCGGGAAAAATATGCCATAGGTGTACCTGTCTGTAATTTTTGTAACATTTCGATAACAATATTAGTTGCCCATTTTTTTATTACATCACGTAAACAACTACAAATAATAAAAACAAACTTATAAAATATAAACAGTATAAACTATATAACTTCAACGGTGGGCCGGTAACGCGTAGTTGCTTTTGGCAACTGGGTGTTCTGAGTCGATTCCGTAACGGGACAATTTGTGTAAACCACAGATAATTGTTCTTAGTCAAGAACATAAAGCACACCCAGATGGGTTTGCTTTGTGTTCTTAAATTTTGTTTTGTAAAGTAGATACCCCGGGGCATAGGGATTGATTTCCATAGCGTGCAAGTTGACTTAAAAACAAACTAAGTATGCTTAATATTAGCTACTGGGCGCGCAACGCAGCGTTCCCAGATTGATGACAGGCTGACAGCATTACTCCATTGCATAGCAACTGACATCTTACTCTCAAAAACCTATAATAGGTTTAAATATATAATATAACCATTGTTTAAAAAGTAGACCTTAGCCTTAGTAGGTCATCAACCTAGCGGTGTACACTCAAGTCGCTATACAAGATTCGACCAATGATATAACGGATTCCACTCTAAATCCTTGAAATTACAAATATATGAAATGTAATTCGTCAATCAAAGAACATAAACACGGGCTATTGGGTCTGTAGCCTAGCTAAGTTGATAGATTTTTTTGTGAGTAAACATAAAGATATTGTTAAAAACTTACCAGTAACACGAATATCGGAAACGCCTTCATCTCACGTGTGTTTATGACAACGGTCAGTAACGAAATGTGACGACAAACTGCGATTGCTTTTGTATGTGTATATTGCCATTCTGATTTGCTTAACTTGACTTATCACGTTACGATATGACTATGACTTCGTTAAAAAATATATTAATTACTGTAGGGTTACTGTAACGCATTTCCTATGTTATTATTACAGTATTAGGTATTGAAGCTAATTCCTTACTAATATTATAAACGCGAAAGTTTGTGAGTATGGATGGATGGATGGGTGGATATTTGTTACTCTTTCTCGCAAAAACTACCGAATGGATTTGGCTGAAACTTTGCACGGGAATCCTTACTAATATTATAAATGTGAAAGTAACTCTGTCTGTCTGTCTGTCTGTTACGCAATCACGCCTAAACTACTGAAGCGATTTAAATGAAATTTGGTACAGATATAGTCTAGAGCCTGAGAAAGAACATAGGCTATATTATATTATGAATTTCCCACGGGAACGGGAGTTACGCGGGTGAAACCGCGCGCGGGAAGCTAGTAGTTAATAAGCTCGATTAACATATAGGCTACAAAAATCACTCTCCGGCCCACTGGAGCAAAGTAACGCGGGTAAAACTGCGGGGTGCAGCTAGTTAATTAATAACATTACATATTCAAAATATTTTATGTCTATTGTACCATATTGCACACACGTCCCATCCGATTACCGTGTCGGATCAGAACTTAAACGTATTGCACGATAAGGTTCAGATCCAAAATAATAATGGTTCCAACTACTTCCAACAGTCTGCTATGCAAAATAATAAGATAGTAATCGTTAGAAAAAAATAAATTAAAATGATAAAGAAAAACAATTTTTCCAAGACAAGTCAGGGCCCTTTCGATCTCCGGGAACCGGGCAAATTCCATAGTGGCCAGTAGATAAAAGCGGCCTGCCTATCCCAGAACAGAGAGAAATGGCCATTTTCAAAAACTGATTGATGACATATACCTACCTGTATTAGCTAGGCAGTTAGGTATATATGGCACTTCTGATCTCGATACTTACATCATACTTACAGCATGAACAATGCAGTAAAACGGTTTTATTGTAAATTAATGTAACTATTAAAATTAAACTTTTAACTGATGATGGAAACATCGGCCCTTATTCTTTTAAAATATTTATTCCATAGATTTTTAGTCATTTGTTTTTTTATTTTATTCACCTCAATCATTTCGGGGATTTAACACACTAATTTGTTAATTATTAATAGAAAATATAATTGATTCGTTTATTACGAGCTAAAGTGTATAATTTCATTAAGGACCATTGGCACTGGCGTAGCTACCTAAGGGCTGGGCGGGGCAGTGCCCCGGGGCCCCCGAGCTAAAAGCCCCGAAACCTTATTATCAATCCTTAAAATATGTATAGATATTGATAAAACTTAAACAGTTTAGACTCACCAGTTTTTTAGCCCAGGGCCCATGATCGCCACTGGGATGGAATGGACCATTGGTATGGAATTCGCACATATAATATTTCCATAATTATTATGATTCACCATTATAAATGTACATAATCCAGGAAAACATGGGCTATATTTTATTTGTAGGTAAATAAAACATCGAATGATTACAACAAACTATGTGCTACAGCGTAACAGCCTTATATTGTTGACCTTGCAGAGAAACACAATAGCTACCAAAGTAACACAGACATAAATATTAAGTATATCGCCATTTGTTAATTATTCTCGCCATCTAAATTCGTATTAAGGTGAAACGTTCGCCGTTATTGCATTTTATATTCAAAATAAATAATGTATTAATTTAACAAATTAAAAATCCATTTTCCGTTAAATACCTACGTTTTGAACTTTACGCCTAAAAAAATGCTATACCTAAATTACAAACGTTTACACCTTAACGGAACTATGGCTCAGGGGCGTAACTAAAGAGTTGCCCCGGCCTGACCATGAGAACAGGAGTCACTTAAGAGTTTGTTTGCTTGAACGCGCTTAAGTCAGGAACTAACTTTTTTCATTTTTTTTTGTTCGGGGGGAAATGCATTTACGCTTTCCCACCGCCGCTGCAGCGTATTCGCGCGCTGGCGGTGAGATATGTGGTATGCTAACTCATACCACGAGGAGAACCTACACCAGTAAAACCCCCCGGACACTCCTTCGATCCGCCGTTGGCGGGGGCCGGGCACGCATAAGAAATCCGGCCCAAGTCAGGAACTACCTGGTGCCATTTAAAAAATATCTTTCAGTGTTAGACAGCCCATTTATCGAGAACGGCTATAGGCTATATTTCATTATGAATTTCTTATATGAACGGGAGTAACGCGGGTAAAACCACGCGCGGAATCTAGTCTTTTATACGGTAGAAGCTACGGCTACGGCTCTGAGTAAGAGCGGTTTCGCACTACGTCCGATCCTAATCCGATCCGAACCCGTGAAAATATGGTCCGTAGTAGCCGTAGAACTATTTCTATGGTAATTTACGCACTAGATCCGAAATCCGTCATCCGATTTCTTTCCAAATTTCTAGACCAATATTTTCACGGGTTCGGACCGGACGTAGTGCGAAACCGCTCTAACGCTTACACCACCGTTTTTAAATCTAGAGCTCAGGAGTCGTATGTGCCTTTATCGTAAACTGACACTTACGACTAAATGCTTCTGAAGTATTATAAACATCCGTCCGTATGCTTCTGAGGTATAGAAATCTGTCAAAACGGTTAGGTATAAATTCGTAAGCGAAATTATAGTAAACTGTATTTATAGTAATATAATACTGCGGATGGATTTGTTTATTTTATCGTGCTAAACGCAGAAACTACTGGTCTGATAAAAAAGAATATGTGTATTAAGTGTGCTAGAGATATGATTCTAGCTTTAAAAGTAAAACTATCTAGGCACGCTTGTATCATCTTAGGCCTTATCTTCGCCTTCCATCAAGCGAGATTATAGTCAAACGTAAGCCTATATTTAATAATAAAAAATAATAAATTACTTTCAGAGTATTTGCACACTACTAATATTCTTGCTAACTCCTCGTGCTAAGCTAAAATACTTGTGTTACGAGTGGGCTCACGTCGGTAGTGCAATGGTGAAAATCGAACCGGCGACCACATGATCGCAACTCTAACGCCAATCGCCATTGGGCTATGGCCGCTTTAAGTGTCGGTGATTCGATTTCGACCAGTTGCCACAACACTGGATAGGAGCCACTACTGTGTATAAACCATTATATACTATTCCTTTAACAGTAGGTCATGTAGACTAAAAAAATCTATTTAATCCGTCAATTAGATTACCAAAATAAATTGGACACGTATTTTTGTTTTCGTTCCTCACACAAATGATGAAAATAAAGCGCGTTGAAATTTCGTGTTACGTCACTTCTAGGTACTATTTTATTTTTCTGCGATCCCCACTCTTGCGCCGAGCGCTCAAGAACCGTGCCGGTATCTGTACGCGGCACTACGCTGTTATAACCCGCCTGCGCACCGGTGCGGCAACGTCGCGTGCCATGCACGGAGCGTTTCGCCACCGGCAAAATATTCTCGCCGACAATTCTTGACATCCCGTTCATGGCATGCAACGGTATTGGTCGGTGACGGAACGGTCTAGTGGGCATAGTCTCATACTTTTCAATACGAAGAATATTTTTTTGGTTGTTACGTTCCTAGCACGATCATGGTATGCTACGGGATGGTGGGCAGAGTCCTTTATTATTAGTAATCTAACTGACGGACTAAACATATTTTTTTAGTCTTCAAGCCTATTCTAGTTAAACACTAAATTATTTTTAATCAAATAATATTTTTACTTTACAGCTCATATAACGTCCACTGCTGAACATGGGCCTATTAACAGACCTTGGTTGTAGGGGGATATTGCCATGTTCACCACGCTAGGCAGACGTATTGGTGATCGCAATAAGATTACCTATACGCCTTCGTAGATGGATGGAGAGGGAGAGGAAGGCCAAAGAAAAGATGGATGGATTGTGTGAAGAGGGATATGAAAGAAAAAGGAGTTATTGATAGTGTGACAGAATGGAAGAAACAAACGTGTTGCGCCGACTCCAAGTAATATGGGATAAGGGCAGGAAGAAGAAGAGTAAGACGCGGAGTATCCTTGAGCTGATAGATGCTGGTGCCTATCCATCAGCTGTATCTCCCTTAGTCGCCTTACAACACCCATGGGATGACATGAGATGGACTAAGATGGAAACCACGCGGCATTATAAACAAAAACTTTATTTTTAAATTAATAAATATATTTTGGAAGCAACTCATATTATAAAAAAAGTTCGAGTCGGACTCACGCACGAAGAGTACGGCTAACTGTAGCCGTTATTGATATCGAGCTAAAAGGGCAAAAAAAAAGTTTGTTATATGGGACCCCGCTTAATTTTTTTTTTTTAATTGTTTTATATCCGCTACAGAAATACATAATTTTTAAAAAATTCAGCTGTCTTGCTATCGCAGTTTTCGAGACACAGCCTGGTGACAGACAGATAGCGAAGTCTTAGTTATAGGGTCCCGTTTTTACGCTCCGGGTACTTCCGTACCCTTAAAAACTAATATTAATGTTAATAAACATCCAGGGTCACAATTTGGTCGGCGATGTTGCAAACGTTGCCCCCAATCTTTACATAGACATATCCATCATTCCCCCAATCGTCCCCCCACGAGTTTCTGATGATATAGTAAGGAATATCTGCGGACTTATTGTAGCCCACTATCTGTACATCATGGACAAGTAATTCCCAGGGTTGTTTTCTGCGAAAAAAATGTTAGAATTAGTAAGACATACATACATACATTCACGTCTCTTTCCCATAGAGGCAGAGACCACTTCCTTCCACTCGCCAGTGCCGTAAATAGGTCAGTGCCACCAGTGCCCAGGCACAGGGCGTAGACTCTGGGGGCGCAAGAATACTAGCTATTCTTGCGCCCCCAGAGTAGCCAGGCAAGAATATTATTTTATCGGTTTGCTCCTAACAGGGTGGGTAACGCATTTGCAATAGTGAACTTGAGTTTAAGTTTTAGTGATAGAGACAGAGTTGATGTGTATATTAGGCGAAAGGTCCAATATACCTATCTCAAAAAAAACAAGGTCAAGGTCATTGAAGCTCGCCACAGGGCGCAGAAAAGTTTACGGCACTGCCACTCGCTACGATCTAGACATACCACTTTAGCCTCTTCTACTAGTAGTACTACTAGTTAGTACTCTTCATTAATCAGCTCATGCATGTTTTGTGTGCCAACGTCGGCATTACTCGACAGTAATGTTGAATATGAATAGTTTTATGTGTCCCTGCTCAAAAACTGAATCATCAAATTGTATACAGACAAAGCAAAAAAAAAAATAGTTAACAGTTATTTAAATATTTGATGAATAAAAATCTTAATTATATACCGATTCTAATATTTTTTGAAGGCACAATAAACCCTGAGTAGCAAAGATATTTTTAGCGAAGTTTTAGTTTTTTTTCGGATAGTCTTAATAACATATATTGCCACGAGGATTTTAGGCAGAAATATTTTCTCTGTGAATTATCAAAAGTTAAATTCAAAAATACCTTATAGTAAAAATGTGAATAATACTTATTTTATTAATTTAATAGTTTATGTAAACACAAAATAACATGTAACAATACAAAAGAAGGATACATTAGCACAAAGGTAACATTTCAATAGAAATTTCTTCCAGCTGACCCGCGATAGTATACAGTAAAGAAGACTAAATCGTGTAGTTTATATCTTGGGATATACCTAAATATATACATATACACAAATATATGCATCACATATGAAGAATACTATACTTAGAATACAAACGTATAACGTCCACTGCTGAACATGGGCCTCCTCCCGTGGGAGGGTATTAGCCATACTCACCGCGCTGGTAGGCGGGGACGACCGCAGTGTTATGTCGTACAACACAAGGAAACGATGCTGCCCTTTCCTTGATATATGATTATTATAGATGATGTTATAATAATCGGGAACAATGGCTTAACGTGCTTTCCGAGGCACGGAGGGTAGTCCCTTTTGAAATCTTAGAATTACACAAAGATTTCCTGTCCGGCGTGGGGATCGAACACACGACCTCCGAGATTTAAATCGAGCCAAATATCGCTACGCTGCACTAGTTGTTTCAGATATATTAATAAATATAAGATCAAGGTAAGGATAGACAGTTTTCTGTTGTCTTTTTCTAATCAGGAAAAGAGGGTTACATGTTAGGACTTACTTGCACGCTCTATGGATGACACCGTTAGTGTATGCAATCCAAGTGCTAGCCGCCACTACTGCTATGACGGGACCGCGGTTTAGTTTGCGTAATATATCTTCCTCGTTATCATGCCTGAAATATACTTAAATTTAATATAAATAATAAAAAATTCTTTGTAGTTTAGTTATCATTTAAGACTCAGAGCAGTTATTTCAATGTAATTACTAGCCTGAAACACATGATTAGGCAAAAATATTACTTTCTGAACCTACCTTCCTATAAAATAAGATTTTAAATTTATTTTGTCTATTTAGTGCTAAGGTTTTCTGAATAAAGATTTTATTGTACGTTAAAATTCAATATTCCAATGGGTCATTTTATTTGAAATCTACAAAGTATTTGATTCACACACACACAAATTAATTTTTTAAACTAGACATCACCATGTAAAATAACGACATAATCTTTTCTTAACTTTTCTATATTGCAATAAAAATAAGAAAATGGAGTTTGGTGAGTTGGTCAAGGAGTCCACAATATTTAGAATAACACCTCATTTGTTATCTAAAGACAATTGCCACACTAACAAAGTAATCTTCTTTTATTTATTTAAAAAAGAAATCTAAATTAACAAAAATGTCACTAGCCGAAGACCCAAAGGGTTGGTGACAGAATTTTTTATAGGCGGCGTGAGGCATGGGCTTTGTGGGCAACTTATCAACTAAGAGCTATAAGGTATCATAAAATTAAAAGTATTTAAAAAATAATATTACCATCAGAGCAAGCCTATATCTTGCCCACATATAATTGGGTTTTTGAAAAAAAATTTTTTTTGTGGTAAATTGAAAGATTATAATATATAAGTTATATAACAAAACTATTTTTTTTTTTCGCTATAATTCAAAAGATATATCAAAATAAAAATTTATTTTTGAATTCAGTACCGAAGATACGCCGACAGCTCCCGAACAAACCCGAGCACTTGTGACGTCATAATGTTAGTTTTCACTCATTGCAGTTTATATGCAGTGATAATATGTAGTGTTTTGATCTATTTATTTTGTTGTCATTGTGAAATAAAACATTATTATTGTTTATAATATCAAACAACTGGAGTTTAATAGTAGGAGTATAAATTACCTGCTGAAGCTGCACAATCATGGCATTGAACATCATTAATTTTTCTTAACTTTTCATTAATAGTTGAAGTAACTGAATAAGCTTTACTCCGAACTCGATGTTCTGGACATACCCGTCCTTTTACAGTGCAAATATTATTTTTACGACTCAGTTGAACATAACCTATAGCTTTGTCACCGTAACTCTCGCGTGATGATCTATAATTAATAAAATAAATAATTATATTTGATATGATGGAGAATAAATACTTAGATATTTTCTTTTATAATATTATTCTTTAACAAACTTACCTTGATGCCTTGGCACCTCGAACTTCAGCAGAATTGAACCGAACGTCATTTTTTTAAAAAGTCGTTATCATAAATATATCAACGTCAGGAATATTGTCCGACTTTGCTTTTATAAATCCATTATCGCACATAGCTAATATTGGAATTATTAACTAACAATTCGTTTTTTAGCAGGAAATTATTAATATTGTCAAGTCACGTGTAATTGCCGTAAACGCTGTACTGTTATAAAATAGCTTTAACATTATGACGTCACAACCATGGTGACCAATCATGGCGCGTTTATAGTCACGTGATTTTTTTTTAAACTTTATCAATTTTTAATTGCTTATAAATAATTAGAAAATTAATTATTTTTCAGTTTTTCGCATTAAATATCAATATTATTAATAATAAAGTTTTAAAATACATTAAAAAAAAAAAATTTTTTTTTCAAATTCCCAATTTCAGTTTTGTGCATAATTTTTGCGGGCGGGAGGGCGATGCAAAAATGCTTCCCAGATTAGACATGAAGACTAAAAAAAATATTTAGGCCGTCAGTTACATTTTTAAAAAACATTGAACACGTATTTCTTTTTGTTTTGGTATCACATCAATAAAAAATGACAAATATTTGTAAATTTTTGTATATACTCAGCACCAACAAACTGTAAAGTTCAGGAGAGGGGGGTAATCTAACTGACGGACTAAATAGAATTATTTAGTTTTCATGCCTATTTAGACTTATTCCTGAGCGGAATTACTAGATATTACACAAAATAACTCACGCCTCTATTCTATATTCGGCTATTCTGCGACCATCAGTGATTCCTGGTCGACATATCTTATGCATGCTCAAGGTCAGAGGGTAGGCCTCCTCGGTAGTAATGGGCTGCTCGTACATGCATAACCATTCTAACGCGGATTGGGCGTTACCGCCCTCGCAGCCTTTGTTGTGAAGTGAACAGTCTAACAACTCCTGGAGGTCAAAATGAAATAGATAAGTATAATGAGCGAGTATTGAGCAACATTAGGTATTTGTAGCAAGATCTATAGTCATCAGAGATCCATGTAGCCGTGTGCAAACATTACCCTAATGATAGCGCCCCGTAATAAGCGCGCGATCAAAATAGAATAGATAGAAAGTGTGGTGCTCTGTAGTGAACGCGCCCGCTAAGACACAGTCATCATCGTCAGCATCAGCCCATATAACGTCCACTGCTGAACAAGGACTTCCTCCCGAGAGTGTATTCCATAGTCACCACGCTTGGCGGGTTGGTGACCGCAGTATTATGTTGTAGCACACAAGCAAACGCTGCTGCTCGTTTAATCGCGTTACTCCCGTTTTCATCCGCGTAGATTTCGATTCCTTCATACAAACTTTGCCACCCCTTTTCATCCCGCTAGGGGTTGAATTTTTTACCACAACTACGAGGGCGCGAGAGTGAACAAGAACACGTAAATTGCGTATTTTTCACAAATTAAACTGGTTGAAATACTACCTATAAATCTTAGTGATCAAAGAAAATCATTTTTTTTTATTTATTCTAAATCTTGCAATCAGCCTTGTTGGCTATAAGTAGAAGTGATGGAGGTGGTGTTCGAGTCGGATGCTACCCCCAGTGGGGTACAGTCCCTTTATTTGTGTAGTCAGTCCGTGATCCTGGTCAAAGATGTCTTTTTAAGCCGACGAATAATTTCTGGCCTCGTTAGTTGCCCCGCAAGTTGGTTTGCATGTAGTCTTGCTTTGTATTTGTCACCATAAGAAGAAGTTTCTTGTTTGACTGTTGGCATATCGAGAATTTCGTGAAGCTCTGTTGTTTTGAGGAATCAAAGTACATCTAAAATACTTACTTGTATGCTAAGCCTCTGTCTAGGAAACCCGCGTTCTACAGACATAGTCTCCATAACCCCAACGATACTGAAAGCCCAGCAGCCTAAACATAGCTTTTGATCCAAAATAGGTGACACGTAACCTTTATTTCGCCTGAAAATGGTTAAACATTGACCGTATACACAAAAGTCATAATCCCTCAATCTCATCGCCAGCGACCGCCCTGAGCCGAGGTCCAAGCCCCACAGGGGGCGCCTCCTAGCGTAGGTTGCTTAGTTTGTAGTTTTTGAACCATTTATTAAGGCTGGAGCTCTGCGCGCGTTTATTCCCGGTAAAGTAGCAAAAGTCTCGAAGCTACCTACGTATGTCCATCCGTAAAAAAAAGACCGAATACACAGTGTATTTCAATTGCTAATACACAGCGAAACTATATCATCATCTTCATCAATTCAGCCGAAGAACGTCCACTGCTGGACATAGGCCTCCGTCATAGATATCCAGTTGTTGCGGTTAGAAGTGACCTGCAATCACCGTGATCCCGCGGCCTTAATGAGATTAGCCGTCCATCTAGTTGGTGGATGTCGCGTTTGCATTGATACAGTCGCGATGCGGTCACTAGCTGTGTGCTATCGCCCACATAACCACGATTCAGTCGCAATTCTGTTGCGCGTTTACGAGGGGCCTAAACAATATTCAACACTCATTTTTTTTCCCTTTCTTTTTTTATAAAGATTACTAGCTGTGTTTTGTGCACACTACTAGGTATTCTTGTTAACTCCTCGTGCTAAGCTAAAATACTTGTGTTACGAGTGGGTACACGACGGTAGTGCAATGGGTGGGAATCGAACATGAGCGCAAGTCCGACGCCCTAGCTATTGGGCTACGGTCGCTTTGAAATTACAAATAAATATATTTCTTTTTGTACAAAAAAAAACTTTGTTGGCCTGTGTAATGAACACTCACCAGTCTACACTATCCGATATCGGTACATCTTTTAATGAGTTAGAACTTTTATTGGTACATTGATCATAAATATCTCCAGTATGAGATGGCCGGTACAATCCCATTCGAACTGCAAACTCATCTTTAGACATATCTGAGAAACGATTCAACCCGAACACCTGTGATCCCTCCAGTGCATTTAATACCTTTATCTCTTTTAAAGACGCCTGAAAAAACGGAATAATCAATTTTATTACGAATCTTGTAGCTTATCTATATTATAATATTATAAAGAGGGAGGTAAAGTTAGTGAGTTGGTGACGCTGTGGGGGGTAATCTGTGGATCCACCGTATTTTTGGCATTTATACTAATAATAAAAAGAGGAACCAATCCATATATGTTTATCCCAAAATGTGTAAAAAAGTTGATCGTCTCTAATATCTGCCAAGTCCATCGCGATCCAACGGTTGGCCACCACAAATTGTTTTTATATTTTTTAGTTTGTTTCGAATAAACTCAAAAACTATTGAACGGATTTCGATAATTCTTTCACCATTAGAATGCTACATTATTCCTGAGTAACATAGGCTATAAAAGTCCACCCGTGCAAGCCGGGGCGGGCCGCTATCAGGCTTTATTTTAAGCTAAGGGTTCCACAGAAACGTGATTTACGCGGGGAAACCGCGCGCGGGAAGCTAGTAAAACCATAAATCCAATGAGCGTGTCCAATGTGGTGACGTGTGGCTTCCGACTTACATTAGACTACCACATATATTCTATTGGGTGTCGTAAGAAGCGACATACAGCTGATGTATAGGCAGCAGCATCTATCTACTCAAGATTACTTAACATTTTTATTGATTTAATAAATAAAAAATACGTGTCCAAATTTTTTTGGTAATCTAACTGACTAAATATATTTTTTTTTTCGTGCTCATTATTGAAGAAAAAGGAATCAAACATACATACCTTAAAATTCAATAGTCTTATTCCATATTCGTCTGCCATATAACTTTTATTGAACTGCTTGATATAAGCATTGAACTTCGCTTCGTGAATATCTAATAACTGAATGTTATCATCAATATTTTTATTTAAAATTCCAAATTTTACCCATAATATGAACGATCCACTGTAAATGAACAATACAATAACTATTATATTTACTTCTTTCATTTTATTACGATGCCCTTGGTTATGAGGTGACAACTGAGTTTGACTTGAATATTAGTGAATATTTCCTTATGTAAGTATTTTAATATTATGCGACAGGAAAAAATAACTTCATTGTACACCTATTATGTTTTTGTATACAACTAATTATCAACTATATTGTGACAAATTCAAATATGTATATACAAAAGAAAACACTAACATAATATAATTATATGATGGTGAAGAAATTAACTGTATGCCAACTCGCAAAAAAATTTAAATATTTTAATTTTCGAACTGAATTTATATAAAATATAAAAATAATAAACTTACCTAAAGTAATAAATTAAACTTTAGTAGCGCTGTAATATTAGTATACATAGTTGCTTTAAAAAAATATTTGATTAAAAATAATGGTCCTTCGATCCCGTTTTTTTTTAAAGTACATAAATATCTATACGGTATAGAAACTAAGTTAAGAGCCACTTAAAAAAATCGCTTATCTAATTTGACAAAATATATGTATATGTACTTATCGAAACAATAATACAGTGACAGGAATAAAATAAACAAATTTAAACATTTGAGACACATTTTTTTATTACAAAACAGTAAGTATATAACTCTTTAATAATATTTTATACTAATCGTACAGAGTGAAAGTGTCAGCGAACACACACAGTAAAATATTTTAAAATAGATATGACATGCTTAGTCCCCTTTTTCCCCATCCCCTTAGCAGCCTTTACAACGTTTTTTTTAATTCTGTCAATAAATATGGCATAAATAATAATAGTACGAGAGCTGACGGGGCTATATCATCACCATCATCAGCCCGTATAACGTACACTGTTGAACATGCGCCTCCTCCGGCGGAGGGTATTTGCCATAGTCACCACGCTTGGCAGGCGGGTTTGTGACCGCATCTATAATAACCGTATAACAAGGAACGAGTAGCAGCGTTTCCTTGTGGTCCAGATTAATATAAGGTTTGTAAATTCCATGCCGCACCACCCATTACATACATTAAAAGGTTACAACATGAACTGGTACCCCCAATACGCCAACCAGAAAAAAACTAAATGCATGCTAATAAGTACGTAGTTTTCTCAAAGCGTGACAAGAGGGTGTGAGAGTGAAATATATTTTTGCTACCCTTGCGCCGTCGGCTCACGTACTATAAACAATTAAGGCACATACCATTAATTACTAAGTAACTTAAGATATAAAACAGGCTTTTAAAAAATATTTTTATGGGACGGTTTATATATATATATATCTATATAATATTGTCATGATATTGGCTCATATATTTACCTTGTACACTTATTTATATTAGATTATGTAAATTTATTGCTATATTATATACTAGATTTGACTCATAGTGTTTTCCGCGTGAACCTTATCGTCACTAATATGTAAAACGGAAGTGTTTTTGTTTTCTTGAGCGCAGGAACTCGAAAACTACTGGTCCGATTTGAAAAAATCAGTGTTAGATAGCCGATTAATCGAGAAAGGCTATAGGTATATTCATATTTAATTACTAGCTGCGCCCCGCGATTTTACCCGCGTCACTCTGCTCCAGTTGGTCGGAGCGTGATATTTTGTAGCCTATATGTTAATCCAGCTTATAAACTATCCGCGTACAAAGTTTCAGCCAAATCTATTCAGTAGTTTTTGCGTGAAAGAGTAACAAACATCCATCCATCCATCCATCCATCCATCCATCCATCCATCCATCCATTTATCCATCCATCCATAATTACAAACTTTCGCAATTATAATATTAGTAGGATAAAATTTCTATTTTTCTAATTTTACCTCGACCGGGAAGCTAGTACAATATATTATTTCACAGTATTTTCTTCATTAGTAAAGTAATTACTGCGATATATTGTAGATATGACGGTAAAGTCACAAAATATGTATCTACTATTAAAGGCATCGCTTATATAGCAGCATCACCTTATTATAAGGCACTTATACTATTAACAAGTATATTTTAGAAACTAATTTAATATGCATGGCAAGTTAAACCTATAACATAATATATGGCAGTTCTAAAATATATCATACTATATATCACCGATGATATATAACTCCCTATCACCTTATATACAAAAACTTGACTTATAACTTCCGCGAACATGACTTCTAGCTCGAAAATCAACTCTCCTCCTGCTACCCCTCGACACCCCGCTCTCGTCTTACAGTAGCGTTAGCATGACATGTACAGATACCGGCACGGTTCTTGAGCGCTCGGCGGAAGAGTGGGGATCGCTTTGCGCATCGTACACTTATGACAAAAAAAAACGCACACCCGTTTATTATTATTTTTTTCTAAGTTACCTACGTAATTTCTTCCTGTTTCTATGGTTGAAAGAAAGATTAAATAATGATTTATTAAATTGAGAAATGGAAATTGAGACCAAATAAGTAGGTAATTAACAATTGTTTCTAATTTAAAATAATACCTTAGTTCTTGTAGTTTGACAAAAATTACAAAAAAAACTACTACGTAGGTACGTACTTTTTTTGTTAACATTTTTGACCTCGAATTTCATTTGTTCATTAATGAAATGAAAAACATTTTTACAAACAAGAAAAATATATTTTATAAGAAATTATAAATTACACCCTAAGAAGTCGGGTGTCGTTGTGACAAAACGTTACGGTGATATAGGTGTTAAATTATTAAAACGATGCAGTTAAAAAATGGGTGTCAATTAAATTGGCCGGAATTGTACTCGTCGTCGTGAGGTACGTACAACAGGAGTAAAGAACGAATCCCGAGTGACGGCTATGACCCGATGCGCTACGGGCCAATCACTGCACTTTTCCCCGCCCCACGCCTCATTTCATACCACCAAACGGCCACTAACTCACTTTAGCGCAGGTGAAGGTCAGCGCTCAATAACCGTGCCGGTAATTATATGCAATTCGGAGTAATTTGTTTGCTGTTTTTACGTCGTATTTATAATTTGATTTGACAGTTTTGATGAACTATTACAGTAATTAAATAGCCTATTATATTATAAGTGGACAACTTAATAAGACCTAAGAGCGACTGTTCACTGTGTGCGATCGAGCACATATGGCATGCATTACGTGTAATCACGTTTCGTAAAGTGAAGCAAATGATAAGTTGCAATACTTTCATATTATACGACAAACACTAATTTTGTGGGTCTGTGGCACATATTTGTAGACTAAAATGGGGCTAAAATATCACTTTATCTATACTATTAAAGAGAAACCAATCCATATATGTTTATCCCAAAATGTGTAAAATAATAGTTCGAACGGTGAAAACCATTTTTTTTTGTCGTCTGTACCATCGATTACCCTGCCGTGCCGTACATTAAAAAACTACATTCAAGCCAGGTGTCATGTTAATTTGCGGAAGTTATACCTGAGTATTATTATTAACATTGTGATATTATACTTAATTTTATTAATAAACTTGAACCCTGTTTTACCGCAGACATCATCATACAAAGAGAAGCTGACTTAGGCTGCGACAATCGGCAACCAATTTTTGTCCTACATACGTACAAAAAGAGTCCTACATCCACTTCGCTAACGCGGTGACCATACATTTTCTGATCCCGCGACAGCGAAGAAGTACATAACGGATATTGTCAGTCCCCAGTAAAAAAAAAGTTATAGTAATAGGTACAGTCAACCAAGGAGATAGGTTTACACCGTCAGTATCATACAGTGTAAGTAAATATGTTTATGTCAGTACCACAGCCGGTAATTCTTCACGGGAGAAGAGTTCGCTGGTATCTATGTACAAATCTAGACCTCAAAAGCATAAGGACGGATATGGTCATCATTAGTTCCATTATTGTCAGATTCTTTGAAAATGGAACTAGTGATTAAAAAAAAACATCAATAGTTCCATCATGGAACTGTTAATGGTACTAGTGACAACGAACCGTCTATTATACTTCAGAAGCAATTGGTCGTAAGTACCAGTTTACGATAAAGGCACATACGACGAATGTTTCTGACGTACAATGGCACTTCCGACCTTATGCTTCTTAGCTTTAGAAAAACACACAATAGTCATCTCATCTCATAAACGTGTAGATATATATATATATATATATTTAAAATGTGTTCCACAATGTGTAAACCTATATCTTTTGTTGATTGTACAGTCAACAAAAGAGATAGGTTTACACCGTCAGTATCTAATAATGCAAATAAATATTTTTATCTGACCGCCGGAAATTCTTTATGGGTGAAGAGTTTGCGGCTAGCTGTGTACAAATACACAAAATAGCAAACTTTTGTCATTAACATGTACATATAAATTTAAAATGCGTTTTACTAAGTGTAAACCTATCTATTTTGTCGATTGTACATTCAACTCCTCCTCAGAAGCAATGACGGATGTATTATTATCTTCAGAAGCATTTGGTCATAAGTGCCAGTTTACGGTAAAGGCGCATACGACGAATGTTTCTGACGTATAATGGCACATACGACCTTACGCTTCTGAGGTCTACAACTATTTATACAACATCAACAGTTGCTACTTCGTTCGCTAAACCACATATATTAATGCCTATAGCTAAGTTGATATACCCTGAGTTGCCGAAGTCTTTGCCCCAGGAGTTCTTGGCTATGTAGTATGGCACGTCAGCTGATAGGTCGTAGCCGACCAATTGTATTGCGTGATTTAGGTCTGCCGCTGCACCACTGCAAAAAAAAACAACATCATCATCAACATCAGCCCGTATAAAATACACTGCTAAACATGAATCTCCCCCCAACTTCCCAGGCAACCGGATTGGTGACCGCAGTTGTAATTATATTGACACAGGGAAACGCTGCTTCCCGTTTCCTGGTATACGATATATATATTCGTGTTATAACAATCGGGACCAACAGCTTAACCTACTTTCCAAAGCACGGAGAATAGTCCCTCTACCAACTAGACCCGGAAAGAAATCTAAGATTTTTCACCAATACTTCTTGCCGGTGTGGGGATCGAGCCTCCGAGGCTAAAGCGAGACTTATATACGGGGAAAAAAACTGTTTTTAAAGAATATTAAAAATATTGTATAGGCTGGGGAAAATGTATGTACTTTGTTGCTGAAGATATTAATTTGGTAAAATCAGCCTCTTGGCGTAACATAAGGAACAATTTTAACAAAGTTTAGGCATATATATTATTATTAATCAATATGAAATTAAGCAATATCAAAACATCTTCAAAATCATTTGAAGCGGCCGTAGCCCAATGGCGTCGGACTTCCGATCATGTAGTCGCCGGTTCGATCCTCACCCATTGCACTACTGACGTGAATCCACTCGTAACACAAGCATTTTAACTTAGCACGAGGGGTAAACAAGAGTACTAGCTAGAGTGTGTTAAAACTCTGCTAGTAATCTTTAAAAAAAAGGAGAATAAGTTTTTAAGTTCCTCAAGAGTCACGTTTTTATATCTATTGAAAACCCCATTCAAATGATCGTAATACCTGCAATGATACCGCATGACTCCGCCCAAGTAATTCTGCCACGTGAGCGCGTTGACTGCTACAGTGACAGGCCCGTGGAGCGCCAACGCTTGTAAGATATTATCCTCTGCCCCCACGAAACTGGAATATTGAAGGGAAATTTGTTTTAAACTAGCCACGATCTGCCCTTGCAAACTTTGGACCCCCGTTTCATCGTTTTAGGGGGTGAATTTCATCTCACCAAGAAAATCCTTTCTTAGCGGATGTTTATGTCACAATAACTATCTTCGTACCAAATTTCAAGGCAAGCCGTTCAGTTGATCTAGCTGTGTTGATAGATTAATTAATCAGTAACGATTACCTTTTATACAGAAGAAGATAATGCTAATTTATAAAACTGAAGAAATTATTTGCTTGAACGCGCTAATCTCAGGAACAAAAGGACCGACTTGAAAAAAAATTCAGTATTAGATAGCCTAGCTATGTATCGAAGAAGGTTATAGGCTATATTTTATTATGAAGTTCCCACGGGAACAGAAGTTACACGGGTGAAACCGTGTGCGAGAAGCTAATTATTGAATATAACAGAAATTATCATGTCGTTTGAGCTACTAAGTTCTGCTGTACGATATCGGAAACAATTCTGGTGAATCTATACAGCAAACTTAACACTCCATAAAATATAATTATTTTGAATCTTATAACCCAAAAATAAAGTTCAAACTCACTCATCACAGGTAAACGTAGATACTTTTACGCCAGTAGTATTCTTCTTAGCCTTGCAAGCGCCGTCCATAAGTTTGAGGGGGTACTCGGTTTCTTTTTCTAAAGCGGTATCGGTTAGAAGCATCCAGTCAAGAAGTAGACAGATGTCGCCGCCGGCACAACCGCTGTTTCCTAGACCAGCGCAGTCTATTACTTCCTGAAAAATTAAACTAATGAGCCATTGAGATGAGGAATGTATTTTTGGGGCCAACATTGCGATCTATTTCTCTATTCTAGAGAGATCTATTTATTTTATCGCCATGTCTGTATGATTGTCAATGGCTTAGCTTACACCATAGTTTGTTTAATACACTGTGATTTTTTAACGTTGCTTATAATTGATAAGACGATTTGCCACCATTACAATCGGGACAATCACAGGAATTTCAAAAAATTGAAGATTGGTAAAATGTAAGATTTGAAGGAGTACCCTTTCGGCTCAGAAAGCCCTCTAAGCCGTTGGTACCTATTTATTTAACATCATCTATTACAATCGTATGTCAGGTAACGGGCGACAGCTGTTTTTTTCGTAAATATTTAGTAAGCCAGCAGGCTGAAGCTACTTCGCCGGGCATAAAGGCGAGAAGAGCTTCAGCATTAAAAACTACAAACTGAACAACCTGCGTAAAATGGCGTCCCATGCGGGACTTTAACCTCAGTCAAGGACGGTCGTTGTCGGGGGATTGAAGGATTATGACGTTTAGTCTTTTAGGAGAGTTTTGTACAACTGTCGCTCTACGTTACAGTTCGCGGGCCTTTCGGACTTTGGGGTCTACGAGGGCATCGGACGGGCCGCAGCGTTTATGTATATACTGTTCTTAGTACTGTGATCACCAACATGCCAAGCGCGTTGGCTATGGCCACAACATCGTCGAGGATGGCCCATGTTCAGCAATGGCAATGGCAATGGACGTAATACGGGCTGATGATGATGATGAAAAAGGCAAAAACAACCAACTACGATTGACATGAATATGTCATTGAAAAAAATGTATCTAACTGGGACCAAAGCCAACAGATCTATTGATCTGACATATATTCAAAATATTAAAATTAACAACACCCATGCTATGGGTATTGAGGAGACTACGGAGGCTCTATTATACGCGTTGATCCCGGATGATAACTTAGACATCGATAACGAATTTCACAAGCAGGTTAGTATGTGGGCTGGTGAACCCCCACTTACGGCCGCGTCAAGTCTGCCATCAGAAAATGAATTCTTGTTGATCATAAATGCCCTGCCCTTAAATAAGGCCTGCGGCGAAGATAAAAGAAGGTATATTACCCAAAATATGGCTTCGAGGATTTATCAGAATAATACCAAAAAATGGTGATAAACCGCCTGATGACCCTAAATCTTATCGTCCTATAACCTTGTTACCATCGTTGGGCAAACTGCTAGAGCGGCTTATAGTCCCCAGACTCCTCCCCGGGGGACCACAGTTCCACCACCAACAAATCAGCTTTAGCCCTGGTAAATCCACTGTAGATGCAGCCATTTCTGTTAGGAAAATCGTAAATAGGTCAAATTCAAAATACGTATTAGCCTTATTCTTAGATATTTCGGCCGCCTTCGACACTGCTTGGTGGCCAATGATACTATTAAAATTGAAACAGCGAGGCTGCTATATTAATATATATTCACTAATATATACCTACTTTATACATGGCACTACCCAATTGAAACTTGGACACCATTCAGTGTCGAAGGCTCTGACGATGGGCGCACCACAAGGCTCAGTTATTTCACCCTATCTCTGGAATTTGGGCTTTGACGACTTTTTAACGTTACCGCTACCTGAAGGCTGTTCATTAACAGGCTACGCCGATGACGCCCTCTTATTTATACAATCTAACTCGAGAACCGGCTTAGAAAACTTAGCTAGGTCATGTCTAGAACTAATTTCCGAATGGGGTGAGCGAAATCGTCTTAACTTTGCTCCCCAAAAAACTTTTCAATTATTACTTAAAGGCAGCCTAAAAACACCACCAAGTATTAAATTTAACGGTATCTCAATGAAAAGAAAGGATTCAGTCTGTTACCTAGGATTAGTCTTAGAACGCAACTTCACATTTATTGAACACATAAGAACCGTAGGTGAAAAAGCTAAACGTAACTTCTTTGCCTTGACTAGAATATCAACCGCTACGTTGGGCCTCACTTTTAAAACCCTAAAACAAATCTATGTAGCTACATATCTAGGTTGTATTTGTTACGGCTCGACAATATGGGCCGACCGGGCTACTATCGGTGCTGTGCGAAGAAAATTACTCCAAAGTCAGCGCATAGCTTTAATATTCTTAACTAAAGCATACAGGACGGTTAGTACTGAAGCTCTTCCTGTGCTCGCGGGCGTTATGTACGCGCGGCTATGTATTATTCTACGAGGGACAACATTAACCTAGAATTCTTACCACCGCGAGACCAAATTAAAATCTCAAGATTATTTAAACCATTATCCGATGCATACAATGACATTCTCGATGAGTGGCAGTGTAGATGGGACGTCTCCACCAAGGGCCGACATCTTTACCGGTTCTTTCCAAGCGTTCGTGAACGACTGGATAGAACTTGGTTGGAGGTTGATCACCGTACGGCTCAATTTCTCACTGGGCACGGTAATTTTAAAAGTAAACTTTTCTCATTTAATTTAATTCCATCCCCGACATGCCAATGCTCAACCTCAGACTGTACATATGACCAGTCTGCTCATCATATTCTGTGGGAGTGTGATCTCTGGCAAGGCGAACGCAATACTATGTTAAACAACTTAGAATCTGCATCAGGTGTGGTTTATTATGCTGATCTTGTGGCAACTAGGAGAAACTTCCGTGCGTTTAAACGGTTCTGTCATACTTACTACTGGACTCAAACATAACAGCTCACATAAAAATAGGAACTTTTATTTAAAATAAAAAAACACATTGTCCGTGGTGCTTTGCAATTGGCTTATCCAATTGTAAGTGTCTTTTCCTGAGGTTAAATATCTCATTCGTTCATTTATGTCTCCCGATTGCGCTGGAGGGAAGTGGTATTTTACTTTCCAACTCCTCCTATAAACTTTCTGATTAAATTCGATGCGGGATCCAAGACATTTAGGTGTCCCGGGGCCAGCCTAAGCCTAACAGCTTAGAGCCTCTTTCGTGTGTGCCGCTGTTGATCCTGGCTTACAGGAGTTACAGTGGCGGGAGTGTGGGAGGGATTAGTAAAAATAACTGGGACCAACGGACCATCGCTAATTTGACGTTAATTTCTTATTGCGTTACATTAATAACTATTCAACTTGTTTACTTAAAAAAACGAGTTTCAATATTTAAATTAGTTCATAAATATCACAGAATGAGTCACAACGGTAGCTTTATCTGCATCAAACAAGAACAAGTACATTTAAATATTCATAGGTAGGTTAATTGTTTATTATACGTTATTCTATGACACAAAATCATTGTGCATTCACTCTTATCATTATAGTTACTACAAGTAAACAGTGTCCCTTGATTTTCATTGATTTAATGAGTTCGGCCTTGCAGGGGTTGCTTAATTCGTAATGATTGATGATGAACCATTAAAAAGAAGAACCATTAAGAAGGCCTATGCTCCTTTACAAGACACAAAGGCTCACAGACCTCCAGCTTTAAGAGTCCTGCGTGGAGCTTGAATTTCTCATCAGGTCGGTCACTGAAGGTCAACATCTTAACGTGCTCTCCGAGACACGGATAAAACATCATCACCTACCTGACTTTAGACTGGTAAGCAAGTCTCTGCTCATTTGCTCATATGGCACATAATTTTTCAATTTTTCAAAGAACGGCCTTTCCATTGGAGGTATTATTCCCAAGTATGATAAAATAAATTCTTCAAAAATGTTACACAGCTCAGTGTATAAACCTGCCATGTTATAATGCCATATAAGATTTTGAATGTTTCAATGAGAAATATGACTAGTTCCCGTGCGCGGTTATAATCACGTAGCTCCCGTTACCGAGGGATATTCGTAATTAAATATAGCCTATGATATTCAGGGACAATGTAGCTCTTTCTAATGGCATTTCTAGTGCCGGATTAGCCATAAAGCAAAAGTAGCAAATGCTACGGGCCCCGCGTTTTGGGGGGGCCCGCACACCAAGATACGTGCGCAGACAAGAAATAGGACCCAAAGGTGGCAAAAAAAAATAAGCTCGCTGAGTGACTCTGAGTCCTTACCTCCAGACAGAATTTGCTACAGGCACCGCGCTGACTAAATCCGGCACTGTGTAATGGTAAAAAATTGTCGAAATTCCTTCAGTAGTTTTTGAGTTTATATGTAACAAACATACATACAAAAATATAAATCTTCTGCTACTCTTTATAATATTAGTATAGAAGAAACGTAACTAAAGTGGTCCTAAACATTCAAAGGTGTCCGACATCTCTTCAAGGCGATAGAAAAATAACAAGCAGTTTCCGGCACCAAATCTAACGGTCCATCCAACTGATCCATTTAATAAGATTGTTGTATTATTCAACCTCTGTGACGTAGCGACTCGCTTTAGGTCGTGGGTCCGATCCTCAAGCCGGGCAAGAAAGTTACACAAAATTCTCCCCAAAGAATTTACGCATTTACGCATTCCCACTGCCCCTGCAGCGTATCCGCGCGCTGGCGGCGGGATATGTGGAACTCGCCCTCTCCATAGCGGTGGTATGCTTACTCATACCACGAGGAGAGGACCCTACACCGCTAAAACACCCCGGACAAGTTTATGTTGCACTTAGTGTTAAGAACCACATTTTTGTAAGAATATTTTTTTGAAATACAAAATAATAAAAACGCCTAACGCCGCTATAAATAGTAAGCGAAGTCGTATTACCTGTACACTTAACGCTTCAAGTTTCCCAGTCTTGATCGCCGCCATAGCTTCGATGGTGGCCACGGTGCTGAAAGCCCAACATGCACCACACATACCCTGGTCCTTTATGGGACTGATGACGCCTTTTGTTCGCCTGGAAATATATAATCGAAGCTTTAATCGTGAACATAATTAATGTTGTTATCTGATATACCGAAGAGGGCTCCAAACTTGCATTTTTTTTAATGCGAAGGCAAATTTTCATAGACCCATTTTAATATTTTAATATAGAATTAATATTATAGGTACACGTAAAAAGAATGATGTGAGAAAATTGTACAGTTTCTTTCCGGGTCTGCTTGGTTTAGTGACTAGACTCCGGGTCTCGGAAAGCACGTTAAGCCATCGGTCCCGAATAGTCCTCGATTGTTTAACATTATTCAAAATAAGCGTACACCAGGTAACGGGCATGGGGATCATACCATCGACCTCGAAGACTTATTACGCGACGTCACGGAGGTCTCCTACCTGTGTGTGTACTTCATAAAGCATTACAATATATGATGTAATATATGTTGGTAGGTAAGAACTTAAGAACTATCAAAGGCATGTGTCTACGTTATAAAATAACATATTATTATAAAACTAATGGCTATTTGACTTGAGGCAATCCCGATATGTCCTAATAATTAAAGCTTTTTTTTTGTTTGTTTGCTTGAAAGATTAACGCTCAAAAACTACTGGTCCGATTTGAGAAATTCAGTGTTAGATAGCCCATTTATAGAGAAAGGCTATAAATATTTAATTATGCATTCCTACGGGAGCGGGTGTTACGCGTTAGTCAATTTGTTAGTCTATATACTAATTAAAGCTATAGAGTTTGTTTGTTTGATAGAACGCGCTAATCACAGAAACTACTGGTCCGAATTGAAAAATTATTTCAGTGTTATATAACCCGTTTATCGAGAAAGACTATAGGCTATATTTTATTATAAAGTTCCCACGTGAACGGGAGTTACGCGGGCGAAAGCGTGCGCGGGAGTCTAGTAATATTATAGATGTAAAAAACTCAGTAGGTAATTTCGATGTTTACTACTGAATTACGTAAAAACTACAGCTTATTAGCAGAAAATATATAGACATAGGAGTTACAAATAGGTTAAAAATAGGTATAGGAGCAGAGACACATTCTATCGCGAGTAAAACCGCAAAGCACAGCTAATTACAATAACTAGTTTAATCCCAAAACTTTACTAAGAGTAGTTCAAGAGTCGACAGATAGACTACTATTAACCAAACCAGTTTTTATATAAAGATTTGGTAACCTTGATAGTTATGCATACGTTCGTTTTTGTGTAGGTAGATTTACTTCGAATATGTATTGATTTCAATCATTTGATCCATAAGGGATTCAATTACTTGATTAGCTTTCTGTTCTGAAATCAAATGACTTTGTTATTGCATAATTTGGTACTTACTGTAATGGCAAAAACGACGGCGACGTTTCAAATTAAAATAAATAAACTTATTGCGAAATTATGCGTTTACTTCTACTATACCTACCTATATACAAGTTAACAAGATTACTAACAACATTTGCACCATAGTAATAAACATTGTGAAACAAGACTACCTACCTAATTATTCATATTCATTTATTGCATTAATTATACTTAGGCAATTCGAGATAAACCTACCATACATTAAGGGCGCCAGCTTTTAGAAAACCTCATGCAAATTTGATGATTCTAAAAAGTGGCGGAGATGAGACGGGAATTCACACTGACCGACTGACCGACCGACCGTCTACCTAATTACTGATCAATCGGTGTCCCAGATAGCTAAATAGTACCTGGGCCTCTCACTAACGGCGGGCGGAGGAGAGTCCGGCGGGTTTTAGTGGGTAGGTGATAGGTCCCTCTCCTCGTGGTATGACTAGTTTGCCGCCGCTAGGGAGAGGACGAGGTGCAGGGCACGCCACTGCGGCGGAGGGGATGCGTAACATAAATGCATTTCCCCCCGGACAAAAAAAAGGTAGGTAGTCTGTCGTTTAGTCGGTAACCTATATATCCTACTTCTTACAAATAATATAAATGCGAAAATATCAATGTATATAGGTATGAACGTTTATAACTCAATCACGCAAAAACTACAGGACCTTTAAATAAAATTTGGTGCTTAGGTATTTATCACGGGGAGTAGCACATATGATACTTTTTATCGCGACGATGAGTCGCGTCTGCCGATGCTTCTTGATACGTGGTAAACTTAGAACGTTAAGCATTGCACTATCTGGTTTTTCTCAGGGATGCTTGAGCCCTCGAGAATTCACGGAGTCGGCGCCCCTGTCTAACAGGACGTAATATCGTTTTATGCGTGCTCTAAGTGTCACTCTGTGAATAAGGTACGAAGTAAAACACTTACGTGTAAATATTTACGTACCTATGTAACTTCTTTGTTATTAGAGTTTTGTTGCTTCACCCATACCTACTACCCAATTCTGATTTCTCTTTTACAAGTTCGTGCTGAGGTTGTCTGAAAGAACGCGCAGCAGCGATAATACCGCCATTTGAATCTGCAGAATCTCTTTTGTATAATTCCTGGTGTACAGTAGGTAATATGTATTTTACTTTACTATTACTTAAAAACACTTACCAATCAACCTGTAAAGGCAACACGGCTCGTTTCTTCCTAGCCAGCGTGTATTCATTATAATTATACTTGTGCGAATCATTTTTGTGATCCTCTTCACAATCTCCATGTCTCCTCGATCTGTCTCTAGTTCCATTCCTATTATGACCCCATCTCCTGCAGTAAGTACTTGGATGTTTCTTCATTTGTTCATCGGATAAATGAATCTCTTTGAACTCAGTTTTCGACATATCTGATAGTCTTGTGAGGCCATATTGGGCTCTTAAATGATCGGGGCCTTCGGAGCCTGCGTTGAGTGTGTCTATTTCTCTCACAGAAGACTAGAAAAAAAATACATGCTTAATAAATGTAAAGTTTAATTTCGATGTTTGACTATACTTTGTCCAAAACCGCTGGCCCGCGCCTTAAGAATGCGCGGCGAAGTGGGGGTCGGGGAGGAAAGAGCATGAGGTTACCTACATAATATCGGTGATTAAGCGATAGAACGTCAGGGTTCTCTTCTTCTTCTTCTTCGTGTCGGTGATTCCTTTACATTATATGGAAGGGTTCTCTTTATCCGCGTAGACACCAAGGGCGATATTGAAATATATATTTTATATAATCCTCCATTAGGTATATAATTCAATAACACTCATGGTGTTGCTTAGCTCAAATAGCCTTTTGCCTCTCGTTTTATGCAAGAATACTATTTTCGTTTAATATTCTGATCTATATTGAATTTGATGATATTGTACAATGTTACCTCAGTCTCATTAACTACATACTTAAGAAAGTACCTACAATGACTAATTACCTAAATAATTACTTACATATTTGATTTAATTTTAATGACAGGTAAGTGTCATTTTCTTTAAATAATAATTTATGATGGGCAATTAGGTAACCTAATCAATAAAATGTGTATCAGCATTATTTTTATAGATATTACCTATTCATAGTAATTCTAATTAATGTAAAAAATAGGTTGTTTGTTTTTATTTCAGTGTAACTAGTATTTTAATAATTGACACTAAAAGGACACAGTTGAATATCCTGACATTCCCAAATAAAAATGATGCAGGTCTTGGCCTGATTTCTATCCATCTTGGTGTTCTTCTTTTGCAAGGTTGATTATGATAACTTATAATTTATTTAATAGTTTGTATTGAAAGAGTATAGAGTATAGTATATATAGTGGCATAAAATTGGACTAAAATCTTTAAAACAGTGATAAAGACTGAAACTGGAAACATTATAATTATATTTCTAACATATTTTTAAAATATCAATATGTTATACTTTTGTAATATGTAACTACACCCTTGATTTAAAGAAAAGAGAGGGGTCTTTTCTAATACAGGTTTTTGTTGTTTCAGAGTTAAAAGAAGACACACTCTAAAAACTAGTAGTTTTGTTTGAAAGTTGTGTACAATAACAAAGATGTGTTCTCACAACAAACATACCAGTGCCATCAATATCATAATATTGTTAAGATATTATTATATTGTTTTATATTATTATACCATTTCTGCAAAGATAGCAGAATTTAGGATGAGAAAAGTTTTGTATTTTTTATTTTTGAAATAGCTCATTATCTGAGAGCTTTGTAGTTGAATCTGAAAGTTGTTATCCAGGAGTCCAGGAGTAACCTAAGGCATTACAAAAAGGTTTTTATACACCAGTAACTAAGACCAGTGTGGATTTAAACTAAGTGCCGCCCTACCCATTGAAAAAAAAAGCTGCCCAATGCAATTTTGATAATACTAGATTTTTTTCCATTTTCCAAATTTTGCCACCCTAGAAAATATCAGCTTTGAGCACTAGGCATGTCTCTCTCTTGTTAATCCACCACTAACTAAGACTGTCATCAAGAGGAAGACTGGCCAAAATAATTAAGTAGATAGGTATATCTCTAAAAACCATATTATTTAAGTTGAATGCTGATAGTTATTATCATTTTAATGTTATTTATTAGCTCATGTGTAATGTGAAACCTCTTTGTTATCTAGTACTATTGCCAATAATAAGTATTGTATCCAAAGAACTAAGTAATTGAATTTTTATTAACTAATTTTTATATGTAAGCTGTTATAGCAGTTCCATGAGTCTATGTATTAAATATAATAAAGAAGTCAATGGAGTTTGAATACAAGGTAATCTCTTATACTAATTATTCAATATTAAAGATTATTTTACAATAAGAGAATTCGGAATAAAAGTCCTTTATTATTTATTGTTATTATAAAGCTTTTGAATAACATAACTTTCTAATTGGATAACTTATTTTTATGTAGATAACTACACTCTTTCATTTCCACAGTCAACTAATTCCATTATAATCTGTTCAGCTGTCTCTTTATTAAGTTACTGACATCCAAACATATACGTTTTCACATATATGATAGTAGGATGACGCCAACAATAACAATGTAAGTGTAATTAAACTTGACAACGTAGATTAATTATTCTAAAAGATGAGATTCAAGTTAGAACACATTTTATTTGTTTTGTTACTTATTGAGAATTAAATTTATTGCATTTTTTTATAATTTTATATCTTATTTTAATTTATTTACTTACAAGAAAGTGCTGAAATCTCGCTTCGTATTCGTCGGGACTTGAATAACTTTTGTTGAACTGTTTAATATAATTATTAAACATAAGCTTCAGTTGCGAACTAGATTTCTTTGGGGTGAAAGTAATCGGTACTAAGATAAACAATAAACTTATTAATGCAATAGCAACAACCCAATTCCACCAGTTCTTCATAATAACGAAATTAAAAAAATAATAATAATAAGAACCACAACACAACCTCCCTCCCGCACTGATGTTCAAAAACTGTCAAAGTGTCAAACAAAAAGAATGCCAAACTTTAGTTAAATTAGGTTTTTTTTTAAGTTTTGATAATGATTGTGGACTCTTTAATACTTTGGCTTTTTGAGCATAAAGCAGCATCTTAGTCTATAATCATAATATTATTTGCAATGTAAATTATATTCTATATATGATATAGTGTTGTGAAGAGGAGAGAATTCATTTTTGTTAGTTTACTTATCAAAAAGTAAACTAACGGACGTTCCGTGATCAAGTCGAGGGCAATGAGGAAGGCCAGTTATAAAAGTACCCTAGACCGAAGGACATGCATGAGGAGATTAATGAATGTAAAAGAGGCGAAAGTGATAAGTCAGGATCGTAGCAAGTGGAAGGAAGTGGTCTCTGCCTACCCCTATGGGAAAGGGGCGTGAATGTATGTATGTATGAATGTAAGCTCACAACCTCCGTGGCGTAGCAGTATGTTTCGATTGTCGTGGGTTCGATCCCCACACTGGACGAGAAATCTATGTGTCAATTCTTAAATTTCCTCGTATATTACTATTTAAAACTATGGTCACCTACCCGCCCGCCTAGCGTGGTAACTACGGCAGAAACCCGCTCATAATTGATTGAATCAATTATGACTACATTATTAGTGATTAAAATCGCCTATATTTTATGAGTTTCACATGCAAGCGGGTAATACCGCGTTTACAGTAACTTTTTTTTGCTATATAAGATGTGTAATTTGTCGGTATCATAAGTACCGATGCTTACTAATACTTTGTGTTTCAAGTTTTAGTTTTAAAAACAAAACAAAATTTTCTTCAGTCTTAATAGCCTGTTTACTATCCGTAGTCTACGTCTTTCCCAAGTTGGTATTGCCATAGTCGCCATGCTTGGAAGGTATTTTATGTCACATAATTATTTTCAAATGAACATCTACGCAATAATTTAACTGCTTTACGGTACACGGATTACGACCCGAGGTCAGGTTTAAAACCCGGTCCCAATTTACCGTCATAATTAGCCGTTGCGGGTGACGTATTATCGGAGGTCTTGAAATAAAGTTAAACAGCACAGGGAAATAAATAAAAGTCGTGAAAATAATATTTGTTCAAAATGTATTGATTATCTTTGAAAATATAGCTTAAAACTATAAAAATAACAATTCAAAAAATGATTTTACATTTTATTCCGTTTTAATTAAGTCAAAGACAGCAAAACCCCATTTATGTTCAATATTGGCGCCAACTCCCGTAGTTTTTCGTTGGAACACATCACTATACCTCTTCAAGACGTCATGAACTGCTGACTGGCTGACGTCTGGCACCAAATTCTTGACGTAAGACACAAGATAGTCTAACGTAGCCCCGAGAGGATGTACCATGAGGAATGCTGATAAGATACTGATGAGCTTCGCTTCAGAAGGTAGCACTGGTAAAGTAGGCTGGAAGTCATCGGGTAGCGGAGGTGGTGGTAGGGGTTTGTTTTCTAGTATGGCTGGCATTGGTGGCGCTGGCGGCAGTGGTGGGAACACCTAAAATAACGCGTTAAAATAATTTTAAATTAAAAAAAATCACCAATGATTATAGTAAGTTTCATCGTGTATCAAAAACAATTTATTCATTTATTTATTTGAAATTGTTTTCTCTGGCGTGCATTGCGTTAAGTCCTTATTTTGTGGCTACGACTGAGGAAAATCATTTTATTTTTATATTAGTTCACAATATTTCATAATCTTTTAAATTATCATGTATATACATTGCAGGTAGTGACTTATTGTTGATAATAAAATATGTTTTCTTTGCTATATTTTGTTGGATCATTATAATATCCGAGAAAACTACATTGTGTGGTAGAGAAAAATAAAATATACAACTACATATTAAATGCAAATGTACCTACTGATCACCAAAGAAATGTTAATGATCAGAAGGGTTGCTTGTTTTTTCTGATGTTACTACATGAAGGTAGAAATAAATTACCGGGCTTCCTCGAGTACTGCTCTTGTTCTGCAAAGCTTGCTGTGCTATAAAGTGCGCTTTGAACTTTTCGAACTTCCTTTCAGCTTCGTCTTTAGCCAAATGTGCTTCATTCTTGTATCCTTCCAACTCAAATATTAAGTTTTCATTCTCAATCTGAAAAAAGACGACATCTATGTAAAAAACTGTAATCAAATATCAAAAGGCCCGGATCCCTGAGGCCCTCTTACTGTACACTATATATAGTCGATAAGAACCCAAAAAATCTCTAACCGCCCTGAACCAAAGTCTTAGCCCCACAGGGGTCGACCTCTTGCACAGATCGCTTAGTTTGTAGTTTGCTGGTGTCTTTCTTGGTATTATGACCGGTGAAGTGGTAAAAGCCTCATGGCTACATATATTTATAATGTGTATCTGCCCGGCAGGGTCCACTATGATCTAATATATGTACCAAAATGACCAGGGGGGAAGTGCATTTACGCTTTCCGGCGGTGGAAATGCGTAAACGCATTTTCCCACAGACAACAAAAAAAAAGTGCTGCAGCTTATTCGCGCGCTGGCTGGCGGTGGGATATGTGGGACTCGCCCTCTCCATAGCGTGGTATGCTACACTCATACCACGAGGTGAGGACCCTACAATACACCACTAAAACACCCGGACACTCCTTCGATCCGCCGTTGGCGAGGGCCGATAAGCAATCCGGCCACCTAAATTAACACCTAAGTTCACATTGTGGAATGCAATAAATTGAATTGAATAAAAACTATCTTTCAAAGCTATAACAATTATATTTACCCTTAATTGTTCATATTTTTCCAATGGTACAGCATTTTTTCCCGGTTTTGAGGCTTCAGATTCCTCTTCATCAAAAGTCGTGTTGTACTCCTCTTTTATATTCTCCACCTCCTAAAATATTTCCACAAAAGTTAAACAAAAATACAAAAGTATCCTCATATAATTATGATGTTAACCATTGAGCAAATGTAAAAACAATACTCTTTCTTGAAGTCTTTTCGATATAATCTGCCAAGATATTTTTAGTGTTTAACATACTCATACATAATCAATTTAAAAGAGCCAGTTATACATGTTAGTGTCTATACAGAGACTTAATTCATTACTACAGCATAATGATATGATACCAGAAGAGCTGAACATCAAATAATGCTGGATACAGTAGCCAGACGATAGAAGGCATTGACGAGAAGTTGCAGGAACAGCCATACCTAGAAGTCTCCATAGACTTTATATTGATATATTGTATCACTCATACTTCCTGCGTCCAAGATGTGAAAACCATCCCAATTGCCCATAAACCTTATTGTAGATAAACCATTTCTTCTCATAATTACCTGTATTCATCCAAATTGATATTAGTTTACCAATCCTTGCATTTTATATTACTTACTTTAATAATATAATAATTATATAAAACTAAGAAAGCTACTCTTTATAATCTAAATAAAATACTCACCTTTTTATATGCATAAAGTATTATAAGATTAAATAATAACTATGGGCGCTACACACCAAAAGATTTTGGGAAGAATTTCGGTGAATTCAGTTAAAAGAGACTAAATTGTGTCGAAATGTTTAATTCAAAATTCAACGGTTACGGTCAAATACAAGACAGTGTCCAAGAGCTGGTCAAGCAGTATCTGGGGGCAAGTATTCTTCGACGTTTACCTTGTCTATCGACTGGTTTAGTAGACAGCTGTTTTCTTGGGATACTTACGTACGGTCCATATTTATAAGCGTTCTTGCTTGTGATACCCTTTTACCTTAATCCATATGATTTTAACTGTCTCGAATCCTTTGAGATGCCCCGCCATGGAGTTGCAGCTTCAATACTCCAAGTTCACATTACCTTCGTCCTTTGATTGTAATTTTAATACCATTCAAAAATCAGCTACGATTTCTCTGTAGGATTTGTCTTGCTTTTGATACGAATGCCCAAGTTTACATAACCAATCAGCCAATTGTTGCATGTAGGGCCCATAGGAAATAATGAAAGTAATTAGCTATTCTGACACCATTGTACAAGATTCGATAAAAAATAGTATTGCATTATAATTGTTGCTTGGTTAGACTATACATTTGAAGACACCAGTGGCGTAGCTATCGTAGGGCCAGGTGGTGCAGTGCACCAGGGCCCCGGACCTCAGGGGGGCCTCTAACGTAAACTATGAAAAGAGCGGGTCAGCCAACTCGCCAGCACTTGAAGCTATGCACCGGGGCCCTTGCCCACCTAGCTACGCCACTGGAATACATGTACAATGGCGTCCCAATAACTTTTTGGCACATAATCAATAACCTGTTAAAGAGAAAGTCGTAATATGTTGTTCTAGTTTTGTTGACTTATGATTTAACTGCATAAAATGCATTCATAATCGCGTTATAAGGCACTATCTACTACTAATCACATAACGATATTAGTAAAATTTTGATAAACTTTGTCTTTCTTACTCAGCGTTTAGTAGGCATGCAAAAAATATTTCATATAAGTCAATTTATTAAGTTAATGTAGTTTCGACAATACAGTAAAAACCTTCTTCTTCTTCTTAGTCGGTACTCATATCTGAGGATCGTCAGCGTCAGGGTTGTATCTGGAGCGAATGATCTGTCTCTACCGGTTTCTGTCCAGCTCGTAAAACCTACAGTTATGAATACATTTTTATCGAAGTCTGATTAGCCTCCTTGATCGCTATTCAGCGATACCCTACTGTCGCATCTTACCAATTTATCCCGGTTTTACCTGAACAAAGAAGGCGTTCCAATCTCGCTTCATTTATCCTCAATTCCCGAAGTACATAGCTTACTTTTTGCTGTAAAAACAAGAGTTTATAACTTTCTCCGTATGGGCTATTGAATAGTGCCCCTTTGGTTACGTACCTCAGTCATTTTGAGCCACATCTCAATGTTCCGCCGCTGTTGCTTAGAGAAATGGTCGGAGACTCGTTGATGCTTCGCCAGGGTCAAAATTTTCGCTACCTGCTCGACTGATGTTGACAAACATTGCATATTAAAAAACATGGCCATTTCATATTTTCGAAGTCAAAATTATGGCATTATGTTAGAAACAGGAATATAATTAAGTCTTCAATATCAAATTAATGTAGGTATTCATTATTCATTACCTTTTTGACTTCACAAAATATGAAATGTAATGAGTCAGTTAAAGTTATGATGAATGTTAATGTTAAATATGCATTACGTCAAAGTACAAATTGAGCTGCTATTAAATGTCTACCCAGTGTATTAAACACCATTTGGTCTCATTTTATAACTAGGCCAAATTAGCAGGTAGGGAGTTATGTAGTTAAGTATTATACATAGTTATTATATACTTTCAAATTATGAAGTTGGAACTTTTGGCACAGTTCTGAAACGGCCGTAGCCCAATGGCTAGGTCGTCCGACTTGTGTCCTCACCCATTGCACTACCGACGTGAACCCACTCGTAACTCAAGCATTTTAGCATAGTACGAGGGGTAAACAAGAATAAAAACACTGTGTGTAAAAATACTATTAGCAACCTATATAGAAAAAGTTAATTATGTGATAGATCCTCTTTAGAAAAAAGAATATTTCAAAACATTCTACGATTATCCTTACAATTTTTTAACAGCACCTGTGCCGTAGGTTAAATAATAATTAAGATGATTGCCTCGATGATGTAGCATATTGTAGATTGAGGTTTTGGTGTTGTTTTACACATACTTAAAGCATTGAACCATCTCGCATCATCACAAAGTAACATAAAAATACATTACCTTTTCTTAGCTTATGATGATGTCATCATACCCATCATATTCATTCCTTGCAGGGATCAAACCCACGCCTTAAGAGAAAAATCAATAAAGCTGGATCGTGTTCTTCGTGCACTCCATTTTCTTTATCCAAAAACATAGTGAATCCATACCATACATCAATATTGATGACATAATGTTGCATACTGGATCATCATCATCACAATCAGCCCGTCCACTGCTGGACATGGGCCTCCTCCCGAGGAAGGGTTTTTGCCATAGTCCAAGCTTGGCAGGCGGGCTGGTGACCGCAGTATAATGTTGTAATACACAGGGAAACGCCCCTGCCCGTTTCCTGTTACACGATTGTTATAACAGTCTGGACCGAGGGCTTAACGTGCTTTCCAAGGCACGGTAGTCCCTCCAACTAGACCCGGAAAGCAATCTTAGAATTTACACAAAGCCTTCTTGTCCGGTGTGTGTGCTACGTCACGGAGGTTATCTTGCAAGCTGGATGCTGCTTCAAAATCTTGTGATTTATTTTCACCCAACATGTTCGACGGTTCTATCTGCGCTTAATATAAACTTACGTGATAGTACTGGTCCAACAGCGGTTAAGATCGCTACCTGTGTCCTTTAGTGTCGTGGCTTTACCCGCATCCTGGATCATTTATTTGTAATCTTCCCCGCACCTTCAACGTCCACTGCTGAACATGGGCCTCCACTTTATAAACCTTGACTATCCTAGGTCGTTGAGGGTTGCCATAACCACCACGCAGGCGAATCATTTATCGCAGTAAGATGGTAAATAACCTTGACTTTATAGATGCTACTGGCTACACCCAGTTATGTCATGTCCATTAGTGGAAACTACTACACCCATGGGTAGAAATGTGGTGGGCTATTTTAAGCCCGAATCCACACAGGAAAACACCGGCAACAACACGGCAGATTATTTGTAAGAAATGTGAATATTTCGCATTTCTCCGTAAATAATGTATTTGTAAAGTGATCCACAATACATTTATGTATTTCCCATGTGCGGAATGTAGCTGAGAAATGGTAACATAATTTAAAATGAACATTGTAGCTTTATCCATAAGACGCCTTTACCACTGGAACACTGAACCACTTTAAACAGGAATGTAGACTGTGTCGTATCTAAATATTTGAACTGAAAATACATCTTAACCGTAGCATAAACACAGTACCTATGGTGGCGATAACATCGCTTATCCATAAGACGCCTTTATCATGTTGGTTGAGACACGATGCACGCTGAATTCCTCGAAAAAATTCAAAGTTAAGAGTTTTTTGGAGTTTTAAAGCCAAACTCCAATAAATTTAAAAATCTTTTTTAACCCTTTACACTGCCCTTTATTAGGTTCAAAACTATAGGGTTTAAAATGACTATAGTATCCTTTAAAAATTAATTTGTAATCTAACATACTATTATATCAGCACGGTGAACACGAACATCCTCTTAACAGCCCTTGGCAAGCCAGGGTTGAGGGTTATTGCCATAATCACTACGCTTGGCAGGTGGAATGGTGATCCCAGTAAGATGGTGAGTATCCTTACGCTGATAGATGCTGCTGCCCATCCACCAGCTGTATGTCCTTTAGTCGATTCTTACGACCCATGGGATGGTCTATTGTATGCTCCGGTTTCCAAACGACATGAGATATTATTCTGCCATATTGTACCTACCTACCTAAAAACTTGCAACTGTTTACAATTTTTCTTAATGCTGAATGCTCTTTAAAGAATCCTGAAGATTACTCACACCAAAGACGACCGTAGATCTCCAATATCTCAAGATTTCTTGGCACAGGCATCAATCTTTCGGCTCCATCTCTTCTAATATATTTTTTCTACCAGATGTTAAAAAAAATACTTACATTGCAGCACTATAGCAGCGAATTTATCCTTGAAATTATTTCGAAGTGTCTGGAACTCTTCGTCTACTGCAATTTTATCGTTGAAGAGGCGTCGAAGCTGGTTGTTGCTGGCTTGGACGAGAGAGTAGAAAATGTTGGCGTTCTTCTTGTTGCATTCACCACGTTCAAGCCATGCTGCCAAGGTCTGGAAAAGGAGTGGTATGTGATAAGCATTATTGTGCTCATAAAAAAACAATGGATATCCCCATTAGAAAGCTACTATTTTAACGTTTTTTTAAATATATATGTTAATTAATCCCTGTGGCGCAGGGGACTATACTAACACTCAATTCAAGGATACAATGCACTCCCAGACTCAGTACAATAGGCTAGCTGACACTTTTTTTAAATTATTTTTATATGGTTAAGAATGGTTTTACTAGATCAAGAAAAAAAGATGGCATTTATTTGAGATTTAGAAAGCACTCAAATAAATATTTAAAATTGGCTTGACATTTAGAGATAAAAACGATGTCAGACACGTTGATCTATATACATTATCTGTGTTCAAGATAGATGACGTCATGACTCAGAAAGTGTAATAGGAGAGGATTGCGTTCATGTTTATAACAAGATGTAAGACGTCACAAAATGGATGATTTTCTGAAGTTAAAGACATAGAGTCTTTAACTTCAGAAAATCATCATCTGAGTATATTTACCAGAATATATTATTTGTTAGGAAAACCCTAGATACATTTAGTAAAAAAGTGACTTTCACAATATAAATACTGATGCATTATTTAAAACACATGTAAAACGCATCCTAATGAGTAGGGGCTATTATAGTATTAAAGAGTATATAGATGATAAAGATGTATGGCAGGCTATACCCTCGTGCACCAGATCGGATACCCTATAGCTGATGAAGCATTGAAATTGAAAGATCATGATAGTGTATTCTGTGTACTGTCTGTAATCATAATCATAAAAATAACACATGTCCTATCTCAAAATAACTTATCTGATCTGTTAAATTAGCAAAATAAAAATAAAAGTTGTATAAAGACAGCCGATTGGTAAATTGTGTAAGCCAATTAACTAAATAAGACAGTAACTGGACCGAAATAATGTTGACATGCCTATTTGAGTATGTTTCGCCGGATCGTCTCAATGAGGCCGCGATGAAACCGGCAGTAGAATACCCCCCTGAGTTTGTTTCGCCGGATCTTCTCAGTTGGGGCGTATTGGATCCGGTGGAAGCATAAAATCGCGTCCGACGATATACTTATGGTCCATCCTAATAATAACATACTCAAATTACAGAACTTTAGACTATTAAATTATAGATAAAAAATAAAATTCTATTTTCATACCTGACAGCTTTTACGCTAAAGCTATAAAAAATATCTAATACAAACTATTTATTATTATTATAACTATAATAACTAAACTAAATTAATAAATGAAATATATTATATTAATGAGCCAAATATGTTTTGACTATTTGCAAATGCCTGTAATAGGTTTACGTAAATAAAAACTTTTTTTTTTTAATAGGCAAAATAAATAATTTTTATATTGAGTTTATACAAACATATTTAAGTTTTTGAACAGAAATTATTATATTTAGGTTCCATATGAAATACTTTTAGAAATAAACATCATTGTAACATAATTTCGTAGTGTCAACTAGCTTCACACGCGTAGCGCCATTTCCCGTAGGAACTTAATAATAACAACATTATATATTAGTATAGATTAATAGTAACAGGAAAGTGAAAAAAACTATAGACTATTACATGACACCAATACAATACAAAACCAGTTTACTTTTAAGGCTCGAGCACACCGGATGCGTATACGTAGACGTAAGACATACGCATCCGGTGTTCTCGAGCCTTTAACATTATTTACAAATTTCTATTTGACAATGTGTGTTACTAATTGCCTGAAAAGATATTACTGTCAACATTATGGCCCTTCTTCATTTGATAATATAATTTCAAAATTAAATATACAACGTCCTGTCAATGTATGTCATCTTCTTTCAATTATTTCCAAATACCATTGCTATCAATGCATTCATTTCAATTAATAAAATAAAATTATAATTAGTACGTCTATTTGTTTCGTCTTACTTTAATTAATATTTTGTTAATTTATTTATATTTACTAACACTTTTTCCACGACACAAATGTGTTCCAGGCCAATAAGTTTTTCCACATTGAAGAGTTTGTTCATAAAGCCAGTAATCTTATTTACCCATGAGTAGTCATTACACGACACTGGCAGAAACCGCTGAAGTTACCGGCAGATTTCCAAATAAAAAAAAGAGATGGGTCTACTGACTATCAAGCTGATGGAATGGAAAATGCATAGTGTTCTATACTGACCGGAGCACTTTCAATAAACTCTGTGTCACTCTTGATTTTGTCACCAATACTGGATAAATTTTGTGGAGTAAAAGGATCTACGCGCGGCGGAGTAGGTGTGCGCCTGCGTTTGTTTTTGTCGTATTCATTCTGATCGTCACGATTCTGAGATAAAAAACATACAAAAATATTATAAGTATTTATTTACAATTTCATCTTTCATCATTGGCCGTATAACAATGTCCACAGCATAACATAGGCCTCCTCCCGAGGTGGGGTATTTGAGGGCCGGATTGCTCATGCGTACCCAGCCCCCGCCAACAGCGGATCGCAGGAGTATCCGGGAGGTTTTAGTGGTGTCCTCCCCTCGTGGTATGAGTTTAGCATACCACGCTATGGAGAAGGCGAGTCCCACATATCCCACCGCCAGCGCGCGAATACGCTACAGCGGAGGTGGGAATGCGTAAAAGCATTTCCACCCAGACAAAAAAAATATTTATTTGAGGGATATTATAATAGTTATTTGAGGGAGTTATTTCATTTACAATTTAATTAACTTATTATTTTTACTGATGTCTTAATTATAGCACACCTTCTATGGGGTAGTTACACTTTAGGATGGTGAGTGAGTCCATCCATATGTGACACAAGCTCAAGCAACGCAAACAGCCTATGTGGGATTAGCCTTAGGTATAAGTCCACCTTAGTATAACAGTTGTTTGCTAAGATTTTAATACAATAAATAAACAAAACATATTTATAACAATATAATTATCACACAAATTCAAGCACAAAAAAAGACTTAAACTCACCACAGCATAATCAACAAATAGTGTAGTTGATTCATTTTCATTTTGATCATGTAACTTGATGCGGTATCCAGATACCATAAATGAGTTTTCAACACTCTCTTGATTTTCAAAGCGTACATGACAAACTCCTTGCTTATGCAATTTGACATTATCAATACTGCCATACCTCTGGAATATAGTTGTAATATCATCTTCTGTAATGCCAATAGGTAGGCCACCAACAAATACTGTACGACAGCCCGGTGGTCGTTCCCTCCTTGGAGGTGTAGATGTTCCCGGAATAGGAGGAAGTACCATTCCATTGCTGAAGTACATTTGCTGATTCTGCATCTGCATTTGTGGATTCATCAGCATCATGTTTGGCATCATGTTCATGCCCTGCATCATGCCCATACCGCTCATGTTGGACATATCCATTTGGGAATGCATCATTGGGTTGGGCATCATATTTCCGTATGCCATCATTTGGCCAGGATGTATGCCTTGTTGTCCAGAATGCATAGGTTGGCTTGAATGCATGCCTTGTGCTGGTGAAAAATTAATGACAATATTAATAATATAACCTTTAATGTGATAAATAATTGTAGCTTATTGTCGGTGATACTGCGTAAATGACAATACCTAATAAGGTTGAAAAGCAAACATAGCAAATTGATTTCTTTCTTTTTAAAATATATACATATAACAAAAAAAATTCTTGAATTTACATCTTATTAGCTACTGTCACTTATGTTGTATTGCAGTATTACCAATGTTATATCAGCCTATTTACATCCAATGCTGAACATAGGTCTCTTCTTTAACAGATTGATGTAATCACCTGCATTTGATTTGACTGCACCGGTGGCTCAGTGGTTACGGTAGTTGCTTCTGCGACCTGGTGTTCTGGGTTCGATTCCCACCCGGGACAATTATTTGTGTGAACCACAAATAATTGTTCTGAGTCTGGGTGTACTTTGTGTTCATGAAATGTATGTTTGTAAAGTCCCCCGCGACACAGGGATTTATTTCCCTAGTGCGGGAGTTGTCTTTAAAAAAAAAAAAACAATTATTTGTGTGAACCACAAATAATTGTTCTGAGTCTGGGTGTACTTTGTGTTCGTGAAATGTATGTTTGTAAAGTCCCCCGCGACACAGGGATTTATTTCCCTAGTGCGGGAGTTGTCTTTAAAAAAAAAAAAAAAAACCATGCTTGGCAGGCAGATTAGTAATTGTAGTAAGATGGGAGCTTTGAGCTGGTAGGAGCTGTTGCTCATCCATCAGGTGTAAGTAAGACCCTTAGTGGCCTCTCAACACTAATTATTTAAAAAAATATTCTAATTTAGCTAAATTTGAGTAAATAACTTATATTTCACTGAATAAATAAAAAGTGGGATTATTATCATTGAGATACTTACAAAAAAGAGGAATAAAAAAGCAATAACATAAGGAAACAAATATATCCTAATATTGTAATTGCGGAATTTTGTGAGTATGATGGAGTATGAGTGTGGATGGATGTTTGTTACTCTTTCACTCAATACTACTGCATGGATTTGGTTAATAGTTTGCACCAGGATAGGTTATAAGCTGGATTAACATATAGACTACAAAACATCACAGTCTAACCCACTGATGCACAATGACATGGGTAAAATCGTGGTATAACTAGTTAAAAATCAGGACTAGTCAAAAAATTTTGCGACATGCAAGTTTATTTTGATTAACGCACTAGGTGAGCTGAACAAACAGTACTTGTGCACTAGAAATTAAGGGATTAATTTTCAAGAATACACAAGAATATTGCACATTGTAAAATAATAATATTGAGTTAAGTAAATGTTGATATTTACAACCAACCTTGCAACATCATGTTATTTATAGACGATCCACTTTGTTTGCTGTTGTCAACATTATCCCATTTTGTCTGCCTCTCCTTGTGACTACTACGACTTCTGTAATTTCTATCATTCCTGTCTCCATGGTTATTCCTTAAGTCTTTGTTAGAATCTCTCTCACTTCGGCGACTGGGGCTAGCTCGGCGACGGCTACGGTCTACATATAAAAAAGTAAATTTTTATCTATACTAATATTATAAAAAGGAAAGATGTGATTGTTTGTTTGCAATGAAAATAATGCAAATACTATTGGACCAATGAAAAAAATAATCCCCATTAGAAAGCTACATTAACCTACTTTAAGCCTTAATAAATGGTTTGAAACTACAAACTAAGCAATCTGGGCAACAGCGAGCCCCCTGTGGGGCTTGGACCTTGGCTATAGGTAGCTGTTGGCAATGAAATTGAGGGATTATGACTTTTGGGGGAGTTTTGTGCAACTGTAGCTGTACTTTACATTGGTCATTGGGCATTGGAAGCCCAGGGTTGGGAGATCTCAACACTTATATGTTTAGATAGCATGCCTATTATGCTTTTTTTCTGTCTTCTTTTGTGTCTGTTCCAGTTTCTAAATGTATTAGATACCTATATAAAAAAGTTACATTTGAATGACCAATTTTGGATAGGGCACAACTCTAATAGACAAGCCAAACAAAGTATTAAGAACTGAAAGGGCCCAACTGGAAAATGGAAGCAGGATAGATAGCCTTGTGGGATAAAACAGCGGGAAACATCTGGGCCCTACAAGCCCCCAACAGAAAGCCGCATTTGGAGCAAAATTGAGGAAGCCTTCACTCAATGAGAAGTTGATAAAGATAAAGAAGAAAAATCATAAATATTTTAATTGAACAAGTCGTTTTTTTAAGGAAAAATCTATGAAACTAGATAATAAATAAGAAACAAAATTACCCCTATTGTAATTTCGGTCATAACGATCACTTCTTTGCCTCTCTTTGTCTTTATCGGTATTCTGGCGATCACTGTTCTGACGCGTATCCGTGTTACCTTCAGCTTCCTCAGCTTGCGCATCAGCCATAACAACGCTGTCATCCATCACAGGAGCAAGGGGACCAATAAAGTTTCCAGGTGGTGCGCTTGCCGGCGGAGTGGGCTCCACCGGGGGTATTTGACTCATGTCTCCCATTAAGCCAAACTGTGGCACAAAGGGTGGCATACCACCAGGTATATTCATTTGTGGCATCATATTCGGCATCATTCGTGACATCCCCATCATATTGGGCATACTGTTAAAATGGTCATTGTTCCAAGAATTCATTGTAAGATTCAAGTTCAGTATGTTACTAATGCAACGTATGTTACGTTGCCTACTTATCGAATTCTATATTATTAGTTGTGGAACGACAGTATTAAGCACAAAATAAAATCAACATGTGTATTTCAATTAGCAAATCACTCCTATCACTCACACCACCCACCACTGATCATCACAGTTCATCACCAGTGTTGCCATATCTTAAACCTCGAAATCTGAATCGCTATGTCTGAAAATCTGTATTCTATCTGTATACGATGAAAAAGCTAGAATCTGCATAAAATCTGTATTAATTAAAATTTTAATAAAGTAGTAGACAAGTGAAAAACATATTTATTATTGATACATACTTTTATTCATTTTATTAATCATATTTTTACTAACATTTAGCTTGAAAAATGGCTCGTTTTTTAATAATTGTTTTTCCTACCTTGTCTGTACCTAAATAGTTGCGAGTTTTCGTTTTTATCAAATTTATTGAAGAAAATATTTTTTATTAAGAAATTGGTCCAGTAACATAGTCATTTCATCAATTGGTTTGCCATAGCAAAAGTAATTGTAGCATCTAGTTTAAAGGACAAATAAATCTTTTGGACCAAAATGTATTAATTTTTGCACATGACAATTTGAATTTAAAAAATCTGTATAAACCTCAAGTGAAATCTGTCATCTGTATCAGGAGCCAAAAATCTGTACCAATACAGATAAATCTGTATATATGGCAACACTGTTCATCACACAGTGTCACACAGACACACACTACTAAAACTACTAATAGTATAACGGTGTTTTTTTTTTCATAGAGAATGTATAATATACATGTAATATAAAAACAAAAATCAAATTAAAATTACTGTTTAAGATAGAATTTCAATTTACTGAAATAAATGGTGAACCGTTTTTATGTTTTATTCAATTATGATGTTATTCAAGCAAATTTTCAATATTTTCGATAATCGTACGTGGATATCATGGCAGCATTAATGGGATCCGAGATAAAAACCGAGTGTAAAAACCCGACTCGCCATGCCATGCAAGATTTTATCTAGTGTTGGAATAAATCCATAACGATTGTGAATTATTTAAATAAATTTGCGTACTATACAATTATTTATCTGTGGCTAAAACTGTCAAGTCGATATCGTTTGCTTGCTGTGGTTCTGGTTTCGTTATTCATCAGAAATTGTTGGGAAACCCAGGGAAATATAAATGAAAACCGTTTCATAATTTACATTACATGATGTGGTGAGTATAATGTGCTAGAGTAAAAATGCAAGAAGTATTTTTATTGACACAAATACGTTATTTATATGCTTAAATTGATTTTATTTTAGTTCGGAATCAATGCCGAAGGATTTTGAGAAATCAACAGAAGTTTTGCCATTTAATAAATATGGATTATCTTCAATGGAGGAGTATAGAAAGGCTGAAGAAAAAATACACCATCAGGAATGGTTAAAGAAAGCTGGTCTAACCAACGAAGAGATAAAACTGTACCAAGAAAATGAGGCGGGGCTTCTTGATCAGAGGCAGAAGATAGAATCGGGCGCGTTGAAGAACAAATTGGAAGTTATTTACAATAAAATAAATAATACACACAATGAGACTAAAAGGTAAGAGCTACTTTCATTGATTTTTGTGTTACATACAGCTAACAAATTGTTACAGTTCTAAGTTATGTTTGTGGAAAAAGCAAAATCTTAAAAGAAAATCAATTTTATAAAAACTCATGAAATTTTATTGTTGTTTTTTTATTTAATGTAAATATATAATTGACCAATGTATATATAAATGACCTCCCATATTTAGTAGATAAAATATCAAATATAGTTCTTTTTGCTGATGACACATCCTTGATATTTAAAGTAAATAGAAAAGATAAAGACTATACTGAACATACAAACACACTTAGCTTAATATCGAATTGGTTCTCAGCTAATAACCTTTTGTTAAATGCAGGGAAAACGAAGTGTGTTAAATTTGCACTTCCAAATGTAAATAATGTAATGTCACACCTACCATTTCACTCAATAATGAAACGTTGGATCTTGTTCCTTCCACTGTATTTTTGGGTGTAACATTAGATTCTAAATTACAGTGGGGTCCTCACATTGAGAAATTATCGGGTAAATTAAGTTCTGCTTCTTATGCCGTATGGAAAATAAAACAATTGTCGGATGAAGCCACGGCTAGGTTAGTATACTTTGCTTACTTCCATAGCATCATGTCTTATGGCATCCTGCTCTGGGGGTCAGCTGCTGATATTAATACTATCTTCATTCAACAAAAGAGAGCGGTCAGGGCTATTTATGGACTAGGTAGCCGCGATTCTCTGCGAACCTTATTTAAAGATATAAATATATTAACTGTGCCATCTGAGTATATCTACCAGAATATTTTATTTGTTCGAAAAAATATAGATACTTTTAGTAAGAAAAGTGACTTTCACAATATAAATACTAGAAATAAGAACAAACTAGCTATGCCGTGCTTTAGGGTTAGCAAAGTTAGTAAGTTATTCATGGGAAATTGCATTCGATTTTACAACAACCTTCCTTCTTATATTACTGACATGCCTGATTCATTATTTAAGATGCACGTCAAATGAATCCTAATGACTAGAGGCTACTATAGTATTAAAGAGTATGTAGATGATAAAGATGTATGGGAAGTTATACCTCCTTGCACTAGATCGTAACCCTATAGCTGTTGAAGCATTGAAAGACCAAGATAATGTATTCTGTATAAAGCTATTCTGTGTACTATCTGTAATATTAAAAATAATACTACCAAATATATTTATTCAGTTCTGTCTTTAAATAAATTATTTAATCTGTTTTTTAATGAAAATGTAAATAAAATTCATATAAAGACAACCGATTGGTAAATTGTGAATGCCAACTAAATAATAAAAGTAACTGGACCTAAACTTCTTGGACATGCCCATCTGAGTATGTTTCGCCGGATCGTCTCGATGAGGCCGCGCTGAAACCGGCAGTAGAATAACCCCACTGAGTTTGTTTCGCCGGATCTTCTCAGTTGGGGCGTATTGGATCCTAGTCTAAATAATAACATACTCAAAGGACAGAACTTAGATTTAATCATAGATATAAAATAATAAAATAATATTGTACTTTCATACCTGACAGCTTTTAGGCTAAAGTTATATAAACTATTATTATACGTAGCAATAAACAAATAAAATTTATTAATTAAATCGAAAATAAGCCAAATATGTTTTGACTATTTACAAATGCCTGTAATAGGTTTACGTGAATAAAAACTTTTTTATTTATTTTTATTTTTTTATTTAAAAAATATTATTATTATTATTTTAGAGATTTTTCCACAAAAAATGATGACCAACCTACAACATCTAATAAACCAGATGATTTAATTGAGAGACTACAGCAACAACCCATAAAATTCTACCCTGAAGGACATCCAATGAATGAATTAAAAGAACTAGAAACCAGTCTATTTGGACATATTAAGACAGAGATGATACCTTTAACTAAAAGACGTAAAATCCTTAGAAGATTAGAAAGAAAGAAGGAAAGGCAAATAGCACGTGAAAAATTGATGAATCTCGGAGCCACACCCAGTACCTCCACTGTTGATCGACCTGGTAGTCTTTGGGATGTGAAAGAAATGCCACCAAGATTAATACCGCACACCATTACGAGTCGTGATCAGCAAGAAGAACAGACTATAGGTCCACAACCTAAGTCTATGTATACAGTCAAAGAGAATAAAATTGTGAGATTGGAACCTGTGGATGATGCACCGGACGAGTTCCAGGCTGTAGATATACTGGTGCCAGTGAATGCAGCTGAAGCTCAGCTTCTTGAAGGTACTAAAATGTGCTTGGATGATATAAAGAAGATAGACAGATTTAAGAACTATGAACCCGGAGTTCCTTCTAAGGTTTGTTTTTATTGTGTTACTCTACCCTGCGCGGTTTTGCTATTGATTCCATTCCCATTCGAGCCTCGTCCTAAAATACAGCCTATGACACTGACAAATATTGTGGCTTTCTAATTGTGTACAATTATTTAAAACAACTGACAGTACTAGCAATGTTATTAATAAAATATATTGCAGTTAAGTTTTCTTAAAATTTCTATTTTTTTTCTGTGATATAAATTTTCTATCTAATTTCTATGTAATCACACATGATGCTAAATGGTTGGCATATACTTTGGACGCACCTTATATTTGATTTAAAAATAACTCCAGCTACACCCTATAGCTTTATTAACATTCTATTAGTGCTCTGCTCCTAAACTTAACTAAATATCCTTATGTATACATGTTCTCAATAAAAGACTTATCTGTATACTGAAATTCATGCTATTCTGATGTTATGTTACTAATTAATAAACAAAAACTTTACATTTATAATACTACTAAAATGATTATTTTTAAGTATATTGTTTTTATTAAAATAATAGTTTCCCGCGCATTGATTCACCCGCATAACCCTCGTTCCCGTGGGAACTTCATAATAAAATATTGCCTTTTTTTTTTAAGGCCCACGATGGTACATGCTTTCCTAGAAAGTGTCTGTTCACTTTAGTTTAGTTTTTAAAGATGTTAAAAAGCCTTCTTCAATAAAAAAGCTATTTAACACAAAAATATTTTTTGTAATAGGTCCAGTAGTTTCTTAGATTAGTGCATTCAAGCAAACAAACAAATTCTTCAGCTTTATATCTTTATACATTAGAATATAGATTTGTTTTGTTTTAATAGGTACTGTACCTGAAGAATATTGCTCCATCAGTCAGCCAGGAACAGCTCTCTATACTCTTCAACCAGTTTGTGCTGGCTAATGGAGGACCTGTGGACCTCAGGCTTATGTCAGGGCGAATGAGAGGACAAGCATTTGTATCTTTCCGAAGTAAGTTGTTTATATATACCAACAATAAAAATCATCATCAATACATAAAACTGACAATTTTTATCTATGTGAAGGTATTTTATCGAGAGTCCTCTCAATTTGTATTTTTGTTAATAATAAATAAATTTAAAAATTGATGGACTCATCTTCCGGCCCTGCTCCCATTATACGGGGTCAGCGCAATATGTCATCCTCTTCTATTTTTTCCTAGTACATGTCTCTTCCATACACACACCTTTCTTACACAGTCATGTCATCTTTCACACAGTCTATTCTTCTGTTTTTGGCCTTCCTCTTCCAACATATCCCTCCATCTTCATATTCAGCATTTTTTTCGTCACAAGAATATCATCCCTATGCAAAACGACTGATTTAAAAAAAAACACTATTAGTAAGCTATATTATCCATGAGTAAAATAGTACATAGAATATTATATGATGAAGTACTCACAGGAACCAAAACTACATGTGTGGAACAAACTGGAAAGACAGGTAAATAAATTCATTATGTACCTTTTCAGTTGAGGAGTTAGCCATACAAGCTCTGGAAGAAATCAATGGGACCATTTTAAATGGACAGCCTGTGATTGCAGAATTTGGACGAAACACAAACAGGATTCAAGAACAAGATGATCTTAGATAAGCAATGAACTATCTTTTGATCGTGGACTATTTGGAATAAGATACAGTTGGACAATGTGGCTGATTTAAAGAATAAAACACTACTGATGGTCCTGGATTTAGATCAAGCCATCATTGAAGTAACCAGAGTCAGAATAGCCTAAGTGCCCATTTACATTGTTTGATAAAAGCTTCTAAAATAATCTGATTAAAAATTAAACACAATTTGAGCACTAATGAATAAAATTTATTCCCAATTACTTCGTGCAGAAATTGCGTTTAATTTTAATATAAATTAAATTTTTTGCATTATAATTTTCAAAAAAAAAATGCATTTGGGTTACTCTGATTATCTGGAATAAATTAGTATTCATAATTAGCATTATGGCTGAAGAGCCTGGGATCTTACTTTAATATATTTTCAATGTATCTTATTTATGTTCCTTTTAATAATGTGATGAGTATTATGAAAAAAATATTATATCCTAGAAATTTTGGAAAAAGACTGTAAGGTCATCAGATTAGGCTAGGCAGGCTAGTTAAGCACACAAGCCATGGACAAGTTTGACAGCAGTTTTCTTACATTTTGTATGAACTGCTTCCGCCATTTAATGGCATCCTACTTATGGCTTATTATTTTGTTTGAGATTACCTCGTGATTTAATTTTAGTCCAATCATGAATGAAATATTATTTGCAGCTGAAGAGAATTTTGTTTCTTTCATGACTCGTTTTCGTAAGAGATTCATTGAACTCATTATGAAATTGGATAGAACAAATTCTCAATTAAGTTTTTTGTTGTACTTAGACGTGTTTTAGCGTCGTTTTAAATGTACAGCTTTTATGTCAAAATAGTTGTAAGTTCGCAAGTGTTTGAAAATAATTTAAACAAGTGTTTTAATATTTGTATATGCACGCTTTGATGTTATAGTAAAAAAAGAGGTGGGTACGGCACTCAGGTCTGAAAAATGGCACTACGAAACTAAGCAAATTGGCACACTTGTCTGTCTCGTTTTTGCACACGCAAATTTTCATGCTGTCCTGTTTAGTCTCTAGGGACGAATTTTGTCTTATCAAAACACGAGCATTACGTATCTACCTCTTTTTAAACAACATAAATGATGTCACCAATATAATTATTGAATTAGTATTAGCACATATATAAAGATGTGCCGAGATGTTTGCACCTATTATTCTTATTCAGATTATTACACATACGTTGTAGTATCTAGTATTCTAGCCAAATGTATGATAATGCAGTTTTAGTGTAAAAATGCGATAACGATTACGCTGCGTATCTGTAAATATTTTGTCTTCATATTTTAATAGCTAGGTTAGTTTACACATGCATTCAGTGCAATATCATAATTTATTTGAAGTAATAATACGTATAGACGGAGTAAAAATAAAACCACTGAATTAATTTGACACATTGAAACAAGCATTTTAATATATCTCATAACTATATTACATTCAAGATTATATGCACTATTATATAATATTTAATGAAAATAAAATCTTATTAGACTACTTGAATTGTTTTATTTGAATACAAAAGTAATGAAAAACACTTTTCTACCATATTTTTGAGGCTTTTTCTACGAATGCGTTGATGTGAATTACACTAAACTTTAGATTAGTGCATTGGTACCTATTAAACTTACTTTATATGGAATAACTATGGATCAAGTATAAGTTTTTCCTTACAATAAACCCTATTAATAAGTCTCCATCACATTTTAGATAATTTTACAAAAACATTCTAAGAATGATCTTGAGGAACTATCACACGACGGATTTTGTACACTAAATTAGATGATTTTTTCATCCCACACCATTCTCACTTTTCACTTTTACACTAAGACCTGTAGTAGAGCATGATTATATTGAATACATGACGATATTTCAATCCACAATTTTTTCTATCATTTTTAATTTTCAAGTACTTGAAGACGTCATAATAGTCCGACATATAGATGATTAAACTCCATTAAGATGCTCGTTTACAGTTACACGTAACTAAATAGTCCTTCCAGCAAAGATACTATCGTGGTCAACAATTTTTCCACAAAATGTCTTGCGTAGTTGTCGAGTTGTCCCCGCGTTTACACCGGCGGGTGCAAGCAATTTTCGTGCTTACATTGTTAAACCACAGCGGTCTGAGACAGTGTGTGTGTGAATATTATTGTAGTGACCACACAATTCAGCTCTTTACTGGGCGTCCTTCGTAGAGGACTTGCGCCGTCGTTTGACGACGCGTTTAGGTGACGATCATTCACCCTCTTTCTTCGGTTGCGGTTCCTCCTCTGTAAAGTAAACATGTATATTAATACTACTGAGCAATGGTTTATTTTAGATTAATGTCCTGTTATGTTTTGTTAGTAAAAGGTAAATTGGTTTAGTGACTTGGTTTAGTGACATGGTTTACAAAAGCTGATTCGCGATATTGCGTGATGACGAGACCGTGGTGTTAATACGCAATATCGCAACACTCGCTTTATTAAATTGTTATTTTGTTAACACTACACGGTGAATATAATAAGTGTTATTATACAATCTAAAACCTACAATTTAGAATGAGTTTCGAAAAACACTCGGATATACGTCTTGTACAGGACTCATTTTCGGCCTCGATTGATTAGGTGAGCATCAAAGATTAGTCAAATATTAACTCGTAATTTGCTGTATTAGACCTTATCTAGAAGGAGCAAATTCGCCGCAAACTGATCCAGTGTCATCTGAATTAAAAAACGATTTTTATATTTTTTTTCTTAACACTTAATATGTAAAGTACATTTTACGTTTGGCGGCGAATTTGAACTCTTAAACAAGGCATTACAACACATTTCCGTGTGACTACAGAGCACCATAGAGTGTTAGTTAGTACTGACGCTTGGTGTCGTGATGGTGGTGCGGCGGCATGTGGTGCGGGTGATGGTGGCCGTAGTGTTCGGGCGGGTGCGCGGGGTGCGCGGGCGGGTAGTAGCCGTGCGCGTAGCCGAACCCGCCCGCGTAGCCGCCGTAGTAGCGCCCGCCGTAGCCGCCCGCTGCGTACGCGCCTACGAACACACCCCAAGCGATACCACCACTACTTTGGAACTTCGAATTGTTTGGCAATAAAAAAAAGAAAATAACAAAATCCGACTTCACTTGTATTTTTTGAGGAGTTGTCCCAATTTCCCATGTATCCATTAAATTAATATTTTGATAATATGTGAGATATCTTTTCTAATAGATTCGATTTTGTTCCCAAATAAAAAATACATTTAACAAATAAATTGAGAATCTCCCTCTTTTTGGTGAAGTCGGTTAATACATATTCATTCATAGATAAATCTTGCTTCAAATTTAAGATCGTGGTAGCCACAAATAAAATTTTAAGATTCAAAGTTCGAGGTGTACACGAAAAGAACTAGCTTATTTGACGGTTAATTAAGTGTTAATAATAATAAATTATTAGTAAAACTCGTCAATAAACTGGGGTATATATTCATTGAACAAAAGTGCAAATAAAAATGGCCAAATTCTATATAATCAAAAAATTTACGCACACGCAAAACATAATATGGAATGTAGGTTATTTTTGTTATGGTTCCCTTACACCCGTCAAGCAATATTAAAGGCACCAAGCGCGGTTTCAGTACATACTTTGTGCTCAAAAAGGAAAAGAAAAAGACATACAATTACATAGTAAAAATTAAATATAGCACCAAGAACATACATTTCGAATAGACAATTAATATATTTAAGTCAGATACAACAATATATATATATATATACAACAATTAATATATTATGTTTATTTTTGACAACTCATTTTACAATATTGTTTCAAAGTACGACTATATCTAAAGAAAAATATATAGATAGGTTTATTTATCATAAATTATATTTAATTGTTTATATATATTATTGCAACCAACCTTGCGTACAATAACATAAAAGTGAACTTAAACATTAAAAAGATAAAATAAAAGTACATATCATGTTTTAATAATATATTTTTAAATTATACAATACAGAATCATAATCGGCAGAATCTGACGCGCAATTAGTCGGTTTTTCACACACAGTAATCGTGCTTAAAAATGGTTGTGAACTTACCAGGGGGTGGTGGGGGGCCTGCGTGAGGAGGGCCGGGGGGATGCGCAGGCGCATTTGGGTTTGGCGGCATCATCATCGCTGAAAAAATAATTAAAGCTATAGGTTAGGGCAACCTCGGTAGCGTAGCGGTATTTTGCTCGCCTTGAACTTCGGAAGTCGTGGGTTCGATCCCCACACCGGACATGAAATCTTTGTGTAAATTCTAAGATTTCTTTCCGGGTCTGGTTGGTTGACGGACTACCCTCCGTGTCTCGGAAAGCACGTTAAGCCGTTGGTCCCGATTGTTATAACATCATCTATAATAATCGTATATCAAGGAACGGGCAGCAGCGTTTCCTTGTGGGATACAACATTATACTGCGGTCACCAACCCGCCTGCCAAGCGTGGTGACAATGGCAAATACCCTCCCGAGGGAGGAGGCCCATGTTCAGCAGTGGACGTTATACGGGCTGATAATGATGATGATGATGATGATAGGTTAGAATGTTATTATAGCTGAGTAAGATATATATTTGGACACTATTATTAACTAACTTTTTTATGTTAGTAATTTAAGTTTTTAAATTTAAAATGGGTTCAAATAATAAGATTTTAATTAAACTAATGAAATTTTCTTGTTTATTTATAAAAAGAGCAATATCAGAAATTTTAGGTAATATTACAAAGGTAAAGTTAAACTGAATGAAATTGTATTAATTATAGTTATTTAGATAGAAGAATTCTTTAGTAATTAGGTAGATGGTGTACTAAATATTTTACTTACGGTGGTGAGGTGGTGAAGTCATGTGTGGGGGAGGACCGGTAGCATTTCCAGGGGCGGCCGGAGGAACGGACGCAGGGGGCTGTCCACCGGGCTCTTTGTTCTCAGGTTTCGGGGTCGGCTTCTCTTCTTTACGTTCGCCTAGAATAATATGAGAGTATAAAAGTTAACACTAACACCCGGTTACTCAAAAGTCAATGAAAGTAACAATCAACTAACATAACTGTTAAACTAAATGTTATGTTAAATTAAAATTACTTTCTGAAATATATATTAACTAATAATCAAGTCAAATAAAAATAGTTAGTCATTGTAGAATAAAGAAATTTTTTATAATAAACAGATATATACAATGATAATCCTTCCGACCGATTTCCCCACTTGAGGCAGGTATTTAAATTGTTTCCGAGAGTAGATTTCTAGTTGCACAATTTTTTGTACGATCCGGGAATCGAACTAGTTACATGACTACGACACCAACTACACAGTCAAATTGAAATAGTATATTCATCAGCCCATACAATGTCTACAGCTGAACATGGGCCTCCTCCTAAGGGAGGGTTTTTGCCATAGTGTTGGTTGGTGACCGCAGTTTATGTAGTAACACATGAGGAAACGCTGCTACCCGTTCCCTGGTATACGTTTGTTATAGACGATGTCATAACAATCGGGAGCAACGGCCTAACGTGCTTTCTGTTTTCTGATTAGTTCCTCAACCATTCAGACCCGGAAAGAACGTTTAGAATTTACACAAAGTTGTCTTTGTCCGGCGTGGGGATCGAACTCACGACCTCCGATTTAAAGCGAGCCAAATACCGCTACGCTACGGAGGTTGTCAGAGAATTGAAATAGTATCAAATATAATACCTTCATTCTCCGGTCCATTGCTAGTCATCGTCTCCTCAGCATCCTTCTCTTTGTTGTCTTCGGACTTAAGTTCGGTGGTGACCGCATCAGGTTTTGCCTCAGTTGTGGACACTTTATCCACTTGTGTCGGCAGGTTGGGGCCGTTGGTTTCTGGCTTTATTGGCGTCTGCTCTTGTTCCATGGGCTGGAAAGAAAATGTTAAGTAGAATCGTCATTTCTAGGAGTTATATAAAAACACTAGCTTCCTGCGCGCGGTTTCATCCGCGTCACTCCCTTTCCCATAAGAACTTCATAATTAAATATAGCCAATGTCGCTCCTGGATAACATAGCTTTCTAATGGTGAAAGATTTTTTCACATCGGACCGGTAGTTCCTGAGATTAGCGCTTTCAAGCAATCACACTCTTCACCTTTAAATACAAGTATAGATAAGCTGCCGCTGTAGCGCGTCCTTTATGGTCTACGTAGTCAAAGGCGATGGCTGCGTCTGTAAAAATCTTCGTTTTTTTTGTGATTTTTATTTTTATTTATTGTTTCTTAAAAGGTACAAAGTAGGCTTATGATGTAAAGATTATGTCTCACAAAACTGTACATGCACAGTTTGCCTGTGAGATCAATATGCTATGTTTTTAGCTCGGTTAAAAGTTATCAAATTCAAAATTTGTTATTCCAAAATTATTAAAAAGAAGAGCATACGACATATATTTTTTATTTTTGCTATTTGATTAGGTAAGAGTAAAATTTAGCAATAGCAATTGATGGGCACTTGCCAAGAATAGCTACAATTTATCTTGTTGATGTTGACTATACTTTATAGTGTACATTGTTCCTGGCTGGATAAGCATAGAGTAATGCTTCAAAGTCAGCAAACGTCAAAGGTTTTAAAATTTTGTGTGTGTTTGTTGTAATGACTTTTATCTAGATACGAAATAATAAACGGAAGTATCTCTCATGGTATTTTATTTCTATTGGCCACCCATCTACAAAAAAACACTTCAGCTGGTGCCAATGACAACAAAAAAAAAAACGCCACGCTGCTATGACAATTTGTAGTTTTTGGCGTTTTATAATTAATCTGCAAAATTATTGCTGTCGCAATTTTTACGTAGTTAGCGTGCAGATTGGCATATTTTAATCATTAGACACGTATACTGATTATGATAAGTTATTATTTAATGATTACCTCGTCTTTCCTCTCGGCACTGTGCAGTGGCTGTGCAGGATTGACACCGCGCCTCATCTGTTCCATGGCGCGGTCTACCATGCGGCCAAAAGTGTCTTCATCAACTGCTGGTTTGCAATGCTGTACGGAAATATAAAAATATAAGTAAAGTCAGGAAAAATCTAGTGGTTCGGTTACTAATTGGCGAGAGAGTCTAAGAGGTTGCGGCAGTTGCTTCTGAAAATTGAGGGTCTGTGTTATTTCTGTGAACCACAGATAGTGGTTCTGGGTCGAGATGTGCTCTGTTTCTGTGAATTTTGAGTATTTATAAAATCACCGCGATATAGGCTTTAATTGCCTTATTGCAGGAGTTGTCTTTTACTAGAAAAATGTGTATTTCTCTTCTCTAGCGAATTAAATCAAAATTTATAAACAAAATAGTTACGAGATGTTTGTTAGGCAGACCTCACATTAAAATAAAATAAAAAACATTTTTATTTACGCAAACCAATTACAGGCACATGTAAATAGTCAAACATTAATTAGAAAAATTTATTCATTATATTTGTTATTTATTTATATCTATAAAATTAATTATTTTTAGTTTTACTCAATAAGATTGAATGATATTGAGACAGAACTAGCTGTATTTATAATTAAAGTACACCATGAAATCAATTACAGACAGTTCACAGAATAAGATACAGTTCTAATTACAACTACTGTACTTGGCTGTATGGTCTTCAGGGAGGTAGGTGCAAGATGGTACCGATAGCTAAACGTCTTTATCTTCAATATAATCCTGAATACTATAGTAACCTTCGATATCAGAACAGTTTTAACATGTGTTTTAAATCTAGTATCAACTAGGGAGTTTATTATAGAACCTAATACCATTTCCCATAAATGTTTTATTAGTTTTGCTAACTCTAAATCCTGGAACAGCAAGTTTGTGCTTATTTCTTGTGTTAATATTATGAATGTCACTTTTTTTACTATATTTATCAATATTTTTTCTAATAAAAATTATATTTTGGTAAATATATTCAGCGGGCACGGTAAGTATATTAATATTTTTAAAAAGGTTACGTAGGGAGTCGCGACTACCTAACCCATATATGGCCCTGACCGCTCGTTTTTGTAATACGAATATAGTATTTACATTGTCCGCGTTTATCGAGCGTATGAATGTAACGAATGCCAAGATCACCCCCCTGACCCCGACACTAGAGACCCCTACGTCAATAGGGCACTCGCAATGGGCTAGTACAATGACTCCTAAACATTGTTCTGCCATGGCCAGTAATTTTCACACTTCCCCTTCGAAACCTGTTAAACTATATTTTACTATATTATTTTAAAGTACGGCGTGAATTTTTCGACCCGGTATTTTATTTTGATAGCCCGGTACCGGGTTGCGGCCCGGTAAATGGGAAACGCTAGGCTAGGATCATAGCTCAAGGCATCGCAACAGCTACGAGAAATCTTACGTTATAACAGATATCAACAGTACTTAAATAACAATAACCTTTTTAAGTTCTTCTTGGAAAGCTTCGCTGCTCTCAATAAATTTGCGTTTCTTCGCTTCAAACTTTTCTTCGATCTGTTGTAGTTCATCTTCTAATTTCTTCTGGTGCATTGTTAGTGATTGGACTTGCTTCTTCAATATCTATAACAAAAGAAAATATGTATGGAAAATAAAAACATAAATACTTTTAGCTGATTTATAGGGACCACGACGGGGACACCATGGTATCGGAATTGTTATAACATCATCTATGACAATCGTATACCAGGGAACGGGCAGGAGCGTTTCCTTGTGTGTTACAACATAATACTGCGGTCCACAACCCGCCTGCTAAGTGTGGTGACTATGGCAAAAACCCTCCCTCGAGGAGAGGCCCATATTCAGCAGTGGACGTTTTACGGGCCGATGATAATGTCATAGAATAAGTAAAGTTCAAATAATTGGGTTCCTAAATATGGTAAGTTAGATCCTCTTCGATGTTGGATTGCTACTTTGCTCCAATGGGGCGTAGCGAGATGTTTTATAACCTTTATGTTGATGCAGCTTATAAATATTGCCTGTACTAAAAATCGGTCCAGTTCTTCTTGCGTTAAGGTAACAAACATCCATATCTATACAAGCGTTCGCGTTAATAATATTAGTAGGATTTTGAAAATAAATTTGATATATATAGGGTGACTGGTAATAGTGACCGATACCTAAACACATGATTGTGCTCATGATAACAAACAACTTTTACTATGGCACCATACCTGAAATCGTGAAAAAAAATCAGCTGCTCCCTACTATGTTGACGAGTTATGTGAACATGAATGTATGGAACAGCTGATTTTTTTTCGCGATTTCAGGGTTGGTGCCATAGTAAAAGTTGTTTGTTATCATGAGCACAATCATGTGTTTAGGTATCGGTCACTAATTACCAGTCACCCTATATAGTTATATTATGTATATTTCTTTTTTATGTATAGTCATGTACAGTCATAATTTAAAAACGAGATTGTGTCAACTAACTTTAGATTCAGACAGTAGTTCTAATGCTATGTACAATACATTAGCACAATCAATTCATGAGGAGTTTGAGAGAGTTTGTAAAATTAAACGTTTAGAAATCGACCCTAATAAACTAAAATTTAGTACTTGGGCTACCAAAGGTAGCAAGGTAGCAAGCAAAAGTAGTAAGGAGCCGAGATGTTTTGTATGAATTATATAATATAAGGTCCTACACAACTGATGACAATTTTATAAATACTGTAAGGAAATATTCTAAAATTTTTAAAGTAGTTTGTATTCAGGCAAAGTCACTATATATGAGTGAATTAATAAAAAAAGTCGGATAACAAAATAAAGTCTACGTGGAAAATAATAAATATTGAAACTGGTAAAAACAAAATTAATTAACTATAAACTTAAATATCAGTGATAAGTTAGTCTCAGATAAAAATATTATTGCAGGTTTCTTTGCTAACTTTTTTACTAATATACCAGTTGATACCACTAAACACCTGCCTTCTTCCCCTCAGAAAGCTGAAAGACTATTAAAAACGAATATTAAATCAAACGGGTCTAAATTCGGCTTCCAGTCTGTAAATGATGTTGATATAGTAAAGGCATTCCGAACAATTAAAATGAAAGGTACAGAATCTTGTGGGGACTTTCTGTTAAAGCTATTGACACAGTAATACAAAATATCGCTCTTACTCTAGCAGCCATCTTTAATAAATCTCTGACTGATGGAGTATTTCCTGACTTAATGAAGGTTAGTAAAATAGTGCCGATATTTAAATCAGGTTGCTTAAATAACGCGACTAACTATAGACCTATCTCGATATTACCAACATTAAGTATTCGAAAAGATTATGCTCAATCAAATGTTGACACATTTTAATCTAAATGGGATATTGCACGATAAGCAATTTGGATTCACTAAAGGCCGGTCTACTCAGGACGCAGGATGCACTCTGATCAAATCCATACTGGAGGCTTGGGAGGGGTCGCAGGATGGTCTTGGAGTCTTCTGTGACCTTTCCAAGGCTTTCGACTGTGTAAATCATGAGACGCTCGTTCTGAAGTTAAAATATTATGGAATGACTGAAAAATCGCTTGATCTTGTTGTATCCTTTTTATCTGATAGGAAACAAATAGTATACGTAGACGGCGTTGCTTCGAAAGAGTATTTGATAAAAATGGGCGTGCCCCAAGGATCTATTCTGGGTCCTTTTCTATTCTTAGTCTACATAAATGATTTGCCATACATTTTAAATAAACTGTCAGACATAGTTCTTTTTGCTGACGATACCTCATTAATATTTAAAGTCAGTAGAAAAGATATTAACCTTATTGAACAGAATAAAACACTTAGTATACTTTCACATTGGTTTTCTTCAAATAATCTTTTATTAAACGCGGGTAAAACTAAATGCGTCAGATTTGTGCTCCCAAATGTAACTAACGCTAAACCAATTGCTTCGTTAAATGGAGAACCGTTAGACCTAGTTCATTCAAAACTGCAATGGGGCCCTCATATTGAAAAATTAACCGGTAGACTTAGCTCTGCATCTTATGCTGTCTGGAAAATTAGGCAATTGTCAGACGAAGCAACTGCTAGACTAGTGTATTTCGCGTACTTTCATAGCATTATGTCCTATGGAATACTGCTTTGGGGGTCAGCCGCTGATGTCAATAGTATTTTTATATTACAAAAAAGAGCAGTTAGGGCTATTTACGGTTTAGGTAGTCGCGACTCCTTGCGTACCAGGTTTAAAGAGATTAATATTCTTACCGTTCCCTCTGTATACATATACCAAAATATCATACAAATAAAATTATTCTATTCATTTTTGTTAAAAAAATATAGATCAATATAGCAAAAAAAGTGATATTCATAATGTTAACACGAGAAATAAACATAAAATTGCCATACCCGGTTTTAGAGTTGGTAGAACCAATAAATCATTTATGGGAAATTGCATTAGGTTTTATAACAAACTCCCTAGTCATGTAACTGATTTGCCTGATCTAACTTTTTAAGTATATATTAAACAGGTCCTCATATCTAAAGGCTATTATAGCATTAAGGACTATATTGAGGATAAAGACGTTTGACTTCATAAACCTACTTGCGTAACACTTCCTAGAGACCCTGTACCCAAATAAAATAGTAGTACGCATAATAGTGTGATGTTCTGTGAACTATCTGTAATTGACCTACTTACATAATAATATATTATATTCATAGACCGCTATTTCTGACTGAAATTCTTTTATTTTTATATTAGTATAAAAACACAATAAACAAATATTACAAAGACAACCGTTTGGGCAAAAAAAGTGTATGCCAATAAATAGTTAAAGTAACTGGACCAAAACCTACGTTCTGCCCATTTGAGTATGTTTCGCCGGACCGTCTCATGTGGGTCGTGTTAAAACCGGCAGTAGAATAACCCACTGAGTTTGTTTCGCCGGATCTTCTCAGTTGGGGCGTATTGGATCCGGTGGTAGCATTAAAGCGCGTCCGTCGTTATATACTCATGGTCCACCTAAATAATGACAATTGTTCTAACCTACTATAGACAGAACAAGCTATTTGACACAATATAGTTAAATAATAAACTAAGACGTTAAGACTAAAATATTATTAAAATAATAACTTAAATACTTGTTTCATTTGAAAATTTATAAAATATGATAATTATAGATAATAAAACTAAATACTAAATTATTGTTTTGACTATTTGCAAGTCCTGTAATAGGTTTACGTAAATAAAAATGATTTTTATTTTATGTTATTATATTGAGAAGTAAAAGGTTAATATAGCTAAGCCACACCATAGGCGATATTAATTATTTTTTTGCCGTGAGGCTTAAGCTTACAATAGACCACCCTATTCCTTCCCATGGGTGTCATAAGTGGCGACTTTGAGACATACGGCTGATGGATAAGCCGCAGGATCTATTAGTTCAAGGATTTTCACCAACCTACTGCCATCACCAATTCGCTTGCCAAGTGTGGTGTGTGGTGATTATGGCAAAAACCGTCAACAACCCTAGCTTGCCAATGTCTGTTAAGAAGAGGCCCACGTTCAACAGTGGACGTAAATGGGCTTATATAAGAGTTTTTTTTTGTTCGCATTGACATTCGTAGTTAGCCACTAGGCTTTTGCTACTTCACCGGGCATAAAGGCGAGCAGAGCTCCAGCTTTAATTAATGGTTTAAAAACTAAAAACTAAGCAGCCTGCGCAAGAGGGCACCCCCTGTGGGGCCTGGACCTCGACTCAGGGCGGTCGCTGGCGATGTGATTGAGGGATTATGACTTTAAGTATTTAAGGGGAGTTTTGTGCAACTGTCGCTCTACTTTACATCATAGGATCGGATGGTATTATATAGTAATAGTTATTATTTCGAAGGTAAAAGTGACTCTACCTGCATTCTTGCCGTAGTAACGACAGATCGCACATCGGGGACCACAGTATCTGAGAATATTTCGTTGATCAGCCGATGGTTCCGCAGGTATCTGGCGTACGCTACGTGCTTTACTGATAATCCTTCGTCTTGGTCTGAAAGTTTATATTAAAACATATTAGGAACTGTGTAATAATCAATTACATTTTTCTAAATAAATTTTAGATGAAGTAACTTTTTTAACATGTTGAACGCTAGATTAAAAATTATGTTTGGCCTAGTGGGTAGATGCGAACACTATGTCGCGCCGCCATCATGTCGGATCCTGGGGACCGCGGCGTACACCATGTGTATTCCAAAGTTGCGGTTCCCGAATTATTTTGGCTGCGGAACCATTTTTAAAAATGGTTCCGCGTTCACCCTAGCTTCTAAGTAAGAAGTAGCTGTAACATTGTTTTTGACGTGAAATCACAGCCTTGAGCCGATTTTCGTGGTACCTCTGAGCCTTCGTGGAGCCTCTTACAGAACCCCAAGGTTCCGCGTAACACCATTCGGGAACTACTGATCGAGGGCATGCCCCCGATAACTTAAGAGCCTTTAGGCGGCCGACATACACAGTTTCGGTTTTCTTTTTCACGGTCATCTGATCACTTGGCACAAAAAACTGGCAATATTATTAATTTAAAAAAGTGTTTCTGTTACAATAATGTTAATTACCTTCTTCATCCTCTGCTGGCTGGATATCAATTCTTCTATCTTGTTGCTGTTGCTCTTTCTGAGAGCTGCCTTTCTTGTTGGAACTCTCCTCTTCAAGGTTACCTACTGCTGACACAACTGACGCATTAGTTTTAGAACTATATTCAAAACTTGATAGACATAATTAATGCGTCTAAATTTGTATATAGAAAGAGTTTGGACGATATAAAAAATATTACAACACAAAAAAATAACTCCTATTATCACGTGACATCATATGCATAGATTCAAGATTTTATCACAAGCTTTATGTAGCCGCATATATTATATAACTTTTGCCACCTGCTTTCATCCTCTTAGGGGCGAATAAAAAAAATACAAATTTTAATTTTCTACGATTAGTTTAGGCTGTGCACAACGCATTTAATTACAAACAGATTATATTTTATATTAAACAAAATCAAAGAGCATAATTAAATATAGATAGTAAATATACTTATTAAATATAGAGGTACAATGTAATAAATGCAAGGTAAATGATAAAGATGAGCCCTTGAACTTGCTTATTACTAATGCATATGTACTTAAGGTTGTATGTCTCGTGATTCCCCTTGTGATTTCATCTTAACACAGTTTGGGAAGTCTTGGTTCCAGCTATTCAAAACCATATCATGCATCCTGTTAATAAACATACACGCTAATGATCGTATTTCCTATAACAAACTCGTGTATGATTCACTAATGTATGTTTATATGCGTCTTTGAATACAAACAATGGACATGCAATGATGAACACATTTTTATTAGTGACTAGCTGTATAACGCGGTTTCACCCGCGTAGATCCCGTTCCCGTGGAAACTTTAACTTCTTAAAGTTAAGTTTGTAACTTTAAATGTGACGCTCACTTTATAATATTGGTATAGATTAAAGTGGATATCTCATATATTTAGAAGATATATTTTATCTTCTTAAATTAATGAACCACTATCTATTAATGGTTACTGTTTTAAATTAACCATCACCACCATATTAGGCTTTTACTATAAAAAAACAGCTTAAAAATGGTTTCATTTAGAATACTTAGTTTAAAGCCTTTTTAGACATCTGATAGCGTAAGTTAAGTGAAGAAAATTAAAGTATTTAAATACACATAGAATATTAATTTTATCATGCTTGTAACGTTAAGAAAAAAAAAACACTATTCACGACATGTACCATACTAAGAAGTTTAGCAAGAATTTTATTATTATAAATATATAGAAAATAACTTATAATATAATCATGAATAGACCATTCATGATTATAAGAAATATATGTGGAGCAATATTATGGTGTAAAATTTTTATTAGCTCATTAAAATATAGATAAAAGCACATATATTTTTAATTTAAAAAGATTTTTTCTAAATGTAAAATATAGTTTGTCAATGTTGTTATAAATACTACAACTTTCTTTTTATAAATGAAAAAGCCAACATAAATGAAGCAACACAGATCGGGTGGTAGTAGGACCTTACCTACGGCCTTATTTTTAGCGGCGATATACGCTAAATAGGCTGGGGAGTTGTGGTACGCCTTCAAGGTCTTTTCGTACTCCAGCTGTACCGGTGCAAAATGGAGTCAAGTGCATGTGGAGGACAAAATTAGCGTTACATATGTGTGCTGTTAGTCACTTGTGGGGTGTTGGCAATGGATGGACAAATAACAGTTAATGGCTAATGAAATAATTAAAATTATCGTCCTAATATAGTAATGAAGTAGCATAATTGTGCAACGATTGTATCAAAATGGTTTAATACCGCGAAATATGAAATCTCGGATAAGAAATGGTGCTATATTTTAACCCACACTATACTTATCTCGAAACCTATCTTTAAGATTTTATTTCAATAGTTTAATAACAGTGTGGTTTCAAGTTCAAACAGAAAAAGAACAATAAAAGAATGTTATAACTGAAATATGTTCATACATTTCCAAATCCATACATTTACACATTCTCCCACCACAATGAATGGGATTATGAGTCACTCGCTAGGGACCCGTGCATATAATATACAGTGGCTTATATTGCATGATATGAACCAACATTGATTTGTGAATGCTCTTGCTATTTGTGTGATAATAATAATGTCGTTTGTTCCGGCTCGAAGGACCTTTTTTTTTTAGGTTTGCTAGTATTCTTGTTAACCCCTTGTGCCAAGCTAAAAGGCTTGTGTTACGAGTGGGTTCACGTCGGTAGTGCAATGGGTGGGGTTCGAACCGGCGACCTCAAGATCACAAGTCCGACGCCTAATGAACAAGTTATGTAGGCGCTTTCGAAACTTGTTATATTGGTGCAGTTATCTACACGAGGGGGATGATGTTGCTTGCAACCTTTTTTAGACGTATATATTTTTTTGTCATATCTTGTTATTCGTATGCTTGAACTTGGCTTTGACACGCTGCCGCGTGTCTAGATTTGACTCAAACTGAAAAGATTGTTGATTTCTCCATTTATTATATTTTTACATTTAAAACAGAAAATCAGCCCGCATACATTCCATTTATTTCACATACAAATAAAAGTATCTGAAACAACATAAATCATATCAACACAAAACAGCAAGAGCTTAAACCTTAAAACCCCATGTTAAGTGAAGCCGTGTCGTGATGGCGTGGATTAACACAAATTGTACCCAATACTAAGGGCTTAGGGTTCATTATAATACCTCTAGTCTTGTGTGCCAGCCACTGTATATACGCAGGCGAAGATTGGTAAGCTTTCAACATTTCTGTGTACTGCGCCTGGATGGAAATTATTTGTCAAGTTTGGGCTTTGATTAGCCATTGAATTTGTTTTATATTAACATATTAATATAGATCTTTAATTTAAACTGATCACCAACTCTATGAATAGCTTCAGGGAAATTATATGGGTACAATTATTAAATCATACTAATACACTTGCAATATCTAGTTATTTTGTTACAATTAATTAAGAATCCAATTTGTCATGTGTGCCTTAAACAACTTTTTGTAAGTAGAAAAAAGTAAATAAGAAGTCAATATTAAAGTAGCTTCTCTTTCATTCAATCTGGAACATTAATATAGTACTTTTTCATTAAAATAATTATGTTACCAATGCTACAGTAAAACAAATATAAATACTGCAAATGTATCACTACCCAAATATATGCTTTGTGTTTTGAGAACAATATTTTTCAGATAATTTCGACTTTAATTATAATATTATAATGCAAAGATAACAATGCAAGTAGAATAGAATAAGTGTATCTATAAAGAAAAATCTGAAAATTACTGTCCATCAAACAAAACACTTAAAAAATATAAAAGAATAAGTCATACCTTTTCTGCTTCATACTCATCAACAAACCCAGACTTTTCCGTCTCAGGCAAGTCTCTCCACATGCCTCCAATGATTCTGCCAATTTCCCATAACTTTAGGTCTGGATGGGCCGCCTTTACTGTGTCCCATACTCGGCGTGAGTACCTCATATAAGGCATCAAGGGCTTTTCTGGAGGTTTCGGTGGCTTTGGCAAACCGGCACCCTAGAACATTTTGGTGGATGATGTACATTGGGTGTAAATTTAAAATGGCACAGAGTGTTCAGGAGTTTTTAATAATGTTGATTGAATTGAAAAAGAAATGAAGACTATTGACCACATTAATATTTAAGATATTAACATAGTCAATGGTTTTTTTTTTTTTTACTCTTGTTGTTTGCGACCACTTTTTTTCCTCATAAGGGTAGAACTTATAAAAATCTTGTCTTGTCTTATCTTATATGTGTATGTCACATAGAGGTAACTTTCTCAAAATTTCAGGTCTTTACAATCAGCAGTTTAAGCTGTGCATTGATCTGTCATTCAGGACAAAGTTTAATACAGACGTGCATCTTTAAAGTAAGTACAGATATTAATAAATAGATAAAAGTACTGATATTTATATGTAAATAATATATCTTAGAATTAACAAAAATGTAAATTACAATTTTACTATAATTTTGTACCATCTATGTTCATAATATGGAATGCAATAAAGTATTCTGTATTAGTATTTGACATTCGACTGTTTATCCCCTAAACTATTGCTATACCTCATACTTACTTATAAGGCTTATAGAACCAATATATTTATAACTAGCGGCCCGCCCCGGCTTCGCACGGGTGGACTTTTAAACCCTACCCCTACCCTAACCCTACCCTACCCTACCCCTACCTTACACCTACCCTACCCTACCCCTACCCTACCCTACCCCTACCCAAAAGTATCCTATGTCCTCCCAGTTCTTAGCTACCTCCCTACCAATTTTCAGCCAAATCGGTTCAGCCGTTCTTGAGTTATAAATAGTGTAACTAACACGACTTTCTTTTGTTTTTAAAATGTATTCTGCTATTCTGGGCGGAGACAAATCCAACGAAACAAAAACTATGAAAATTGATCCAGCCGATCTCGAGTTATAAGTGTTGTAACAAACCCGTCTTTGTTTTATATATATAGATAGATAGATAGATTAAAAACTATTTTATAGGTAGTTAAATGGTCTTGACCATAAAATAATTTATTTGGATAAGGATTAATATAAACACATAAATAGCATGGTTTGAATTTGGTTAGCATTTTCATTAATGTTTAAAATGAAAAAAGTTGTTGTAGTGACATAACTACAATAGTTGGACATATGCTACCGCGGAGTTTTTTGTAGACATTATGATGTTCTTCAATATTGTTGTACATTATTTTGTTCTAACGCTAATAGTTTCGGCAGCGCATGCGACGAAAGACATTTTAAGACTCATTTTTCTACACCTTCGGTTACATTGTTCAAATTTTACCAAGGATCCCAAATTTTTTTCAAAATGAAATGTAGCCTATGTCAAATTGGAAAAATGTAGCATTCTATTGGTGAAAGAATTTTTTAAATCGGCCCAGTACTTTTTGAGCCTATTCATTACAAACATACAAGCATACAAAAATAGGTACAAATCTTTCCTCTTTATAATATTAGTGTAGATATTGCTTTGTAGGACTACCTACACTGGCTTCCATTTTTGGATTCATTTAACTTTTTCTGTAAAATTCTATAGTATATTTAAATAAAGTTTCTTACTTACTAAAAAATATACAAAAGAGCAATATTACCCAATAAACTCGACTCACCGCGCCGGCACCTTTGCCGATCTTCTGCGGCTGAAATCCAGGATGTGAATGTACGGTGGATACGAAAGGGCTGGTTTTATCATCTTTGGCGGCTTGGCCCGTCTGGCCGCCGGCCGCAGCCCCCGTGGAGCGCCGAGCGCCCTCTGCACCGAAACGCTGTTGGGGACTGTGCGGCCACCCGTACCCCCCTGGGTGACCTCCGTGCCCAACGGGACCACCCTGGTATTGCGGGTGGTACTGGTATTGGTTATGGTGCGGCGGCGGTGCATTCATACCGCCTTCAAGCCAAGCAGCGGGCGGCAATACAATGAAAGAAAAAAACAAAAAGCGTAAAGGGAAGGAACAGGAGGGGCGGGGCGAAACAAAAGATAATTCAAATGCGAACTTCTAAATAATAATCAAAATAAATGTTAACGGAAGTTATTAGTGGAGCGAGCATACTAGCGAGATATATTTAGTAGGCTTAATTAGCAGAAAGAAAAAACAGTAAAGTAACAAAAAAAATAAAAGTATAATTCAGAATACAGTGTGTGAGACAATGACTTGTGATGTGGAAACGAGAAAATTTGGTGCAATTACAATTTTAAATCCCCATAGATTACCTAGTATCCAAAACAGATGAGGGTGTGAGAACAATTTTGAAAAAAATAAAAGTATAATCAGATTGTAGCATTACCTTTCATCATACCGAAACTCATTGGGGGCCCCGCAATCATGTAGTCTGTTTCAACATAACAAAACATGAAACAAAACCAACATAAGAGTAAAAATGTAAGTCTAGTGGGTAAAGAATTGAACAAATTAAGAGAAAATAAAAATGTTACTAATGCATAATATGTTGAAAACAAGCTTAGAAATAGTCATGCTGCCGAGGTACAGTTAGATACCAGCATTACCACTAACAGTTCTCAGCCCTGCTAAGCTTGCAAAGGCATCAACTTTGGGTACATAGTATGTTTACCACTACTCCATCTGCATTGTGTTTCTTAAACCTTAATTTATGGTTTTAAAAATAAATAAAATAGATGTAATTAATTTTATGAAAATAGCTTTTACTGGGAGATATTTAATGTAAGAAGTCCATATTACAGATTACTCTGTCAATATTTTATCTAATCAAATTACAATTGTTATATTTCACTTGTTGTATACAAGTAAAATATAACAATTGTATTCTAATATGATTTCAAATGCGTACGTAAGTGGTAAATGTATAAAAATTGGGTAAATGTTTTCTTTAAATTTTGACCTATATTAGAGAAGGAAAACATAAAACTTAAAAAAAAACATATTTTTAAATTTGAAAGTACTTTTCAAATTGTTTTAGTAGTTTAAGTAAGTAAATTTATATAAGATTGGGTAACAATCTTAAATGATTTCAACGCCTACTCAATTATATTTTTTTATTCCAGGATAAACCTCAAAATGTTAGGTTTGTAAATCACTCGAGCTCATTATGTCATGTACATTTATCAATGCAGTCTGCTTGTGGGAGGCTGTTTTAGTAATACAGATATTAAATAATCCTGCAAAGTATTAGTACTTGAGCACTCAACTTTAGTTGTAGCATGATGATGAGTGGTGATTTGGTATAAAATACCTTTGCTGCCCTAACAGGTTGCAGCATTATGTTACAGCCTAATCAGGATTATACATATACATTAGTTGTTGTATTTTTATGAATATTTTGAATCAGTAAGAAAGATATTGAAAAGAATATAAAGATATGATTTATAGCATGATAGGCAAATAGTAATCACTTCAGACTTAAAGTTTACTTTTCATAACTGACAAAAGTTTTACGAAATTACTACTTATAACTAATTTGATGAATCTCTACTGAACAGAGGTTTATTAAATTGAAGTATGTAATTTTTATGTTGATTTGGAATCAACTTGAATAGATTTTTATGCAGATGAAGCAGCAGTATTTCACAGTTAGTATCTAACAACATTCTAGAAAATTAAATCAACATTCATAATACATTACACAGTTTGTGTTTCAAATGCTGTAAGTCATTCAGCCAAACTGTTACTATGTTTTACTTGTATGTCTATAGTAAAATCTACAATAATATATAACTATGGAATACAAACGCGGATTGCTCTGGGGGCTTGGCATCGACATAGATGCGTTTTGTTTGTAGGCGTTTGGTGCAGCCATAATAGTCTGAAAAAAAATTGCAGCAAATTAATATATGTACACATACTGACTTCTTATTCATCATACGCGTTATGCTATGTGGAATCGTACAATTATTCAGTCAGATAAGGCTATAGTACGCTTCTTAAGTAAATAAATGTTATTACTATAACAATTTGAGAGCAAATTTAACAGCATATTTTTGTTACTAGACATAGCGACATTGCATACCGTTGCTGACGACAGCGAACCGGTTAATGAAAACGATTTAATATCAAGTTATTAGAGTACATGGATAACAATAGCAAAATCTTACCTGTTTATATCCAAGTCACAAACACTGAAATAACTTCCCTTAACCTGAAATAAAGGTTAATTTCTAAAAATCATAACACAGCAAGCGTCACTTTCATTAGGACGCCATGTCTGGAGTCTGGGACGGCAACCAGTGTTGCCAACTCGATATCTTAGGTAGGTGCTAAATGACATCTCAAATAGTGCTAGATTGATAAAAAAAATCAAAAACAGTGCTATTTTTTTAAACATGACAAAAAAGAAGATAAAATTGTTTAATTTTGGTTTAATATGATAATAATTGTTTGAATCAGCCAATAATTATAACAATTATTTCACACTACATCCAATCATCTTCACTTTTATCTGTCTCTTCTGCTGTTTCTGCTTCTCGTTGTACTGACGCTGAAGCCGCCGTGGAAGTAGAAGGTTGTTCGCTTTCGAACTTTTTCAATTTAAATGAGTACATATCTTTTTTGCCTATTTTTTTAAGAATATCTTGGGGAATTTCATATGTATGGCAGGTTTTATTAAAGCTTTTGAGCCCTGTTCGGATATGAAGAAGTGAATTCAAAGTGTCCAAATTCATTTTATTCCTCAGTTTATTTTTTAAAATGTTCATTGAACTGAACACCCTCTCAACATCGGCGTTAGAATGCGGCAATGATAGTAATATAAATGCCAATGAAACTAGTTCATTATAGGGATTTTCGTTGTTTGCATCTTTATATTCAGATAGATCTACCCAAAACTTCAATGTGTCAGTTACATTTTCCCATTTATTATTGCCTGGCCCGAGGAAAACGGTTTAAGTTTTTCTATGTGTTTTTTTGATTCCAAATGCCGCTTAATTTCAAATACTCTCGCATTAAATTCTGTTTTGCAAAATGCACACATTGCTTTCAAATTATTTCCAAACACAGGTCTAAGCCACTTTTTGTAATTTGGATTGTTCTCCCACTCTTTTCTATAATTTTGAACATAACTCACTTTTTTTCTTAAAGGAGTATCCATTTTTGTAGGTTTTATATTTTACTAATAGCGATAATTGACAAATTCACAACTAAAAACATTCGCTTCGCATTACTCAGTAAACTGACTAAGACAAAGAAGAGATTATAATATTAGTAAGAGAGAGAGAGAGACATACATATCAGTACCTACAGAATACTTTTCGGGGATTGCCGGGAATTCCCCTAACATAGATTAGATAGATATGGGCGCGTTCGTTCGATTTAAAAACTGTAGTAAGTAGCGTTTTGTTACTACTCCTTGCGTGGCTGCGTTGTGTTACGGCTACCAGAGAAAATCCGAATGATGTCTGTTTAGTGCTAAATTTAGTGCTAGGTGCTGAATGTTAAATGACAGTGCTAAAAATGTTAAAATAGTGCTAAATCTAGCACCGAAAGTGCTAAGTTGGCAACACTGACGGCAACCATTTTGAATTTGCTGTCAATGTCATTGGCTGTCACTAGGGTTGTACCTTTGCAAAATAAACTCGTTAAACAGTCGTATATTTAATTTATCTCAATCATATTATTATATCAAAATTTATTACGAAGTAGTCTGTAAGTATTTACGTAACGAAATTGCCAATACTATAATACTAACAAAATGGATCACTGTTATCTGATTTTAAATAAATAGTAATAATATGAAATTATATATTTGCTAATGTATATATTTTGCAGGTAATCAACATGAGGCTGATGCAATGTTCGACGAAATAGCAAAAGCCTCTTGACTAACTAGATATGTCCGTCTGAAAAAATAACACTTCGCTTGGAAGGCGGATTGGTGATCGCAGTTTAATAGTGAAATGAAATGAAATGAAAACGTTTATTGATAATGTAGACGAATCGATAGTACATATTATAAGTCTAATACAGTGATAAAACGATACAAAGAAAAAATCTTGACTAATTAATTAGTTTACATTTTAACAGTAAGTTGAAATGTAAACTACTAGTAAGTTATTAAATAGAATTTAAATTTACCAATGTGGCATGTGATAGTCGCGTATTATAAATATAATTAGAATTAACCAGAGCGGGCTGGGATTAGGTCAGAAGCATATAATAGAACTCGTCGCGAACCTCGCCTTGCAAGGACGACTGGACCCTATCCTAGCTTTCTACGAGTCTTTCTCTATTTACCTACGTTGTGACACCCAGAGAAGAAACACTATAAGAAACTCTGAGATCATTCTTTTTGTCATCTTTTTAAGTCTTTGATTAATGATTTGTACTTACATTTTTTTTAACATTTTTAGTTTCTAGGCCATAAGATCCCATCGATATGTTTGTACTCGCAGCAGGAAATTGTGACGGAAACAATGATAGTTTCAAGTAAGTATCGAGTATAGGGAGAGCTCCCCCAGATTTACATTTTGTTTACCTAACAATTGAAACATACCTACACTCCGTCTGATCAGTTGTCTTACGAATAGATTAAAAGTAAGGAAATTTATAAATTACATAGCATAGACTTTTAATTTAGTTGCAAATAGGTGTGATAGTCGGTGCCAGTCTGCCGTAATGTAACATCCGCCAAATTCGGTGAGTTTTCTTAAGCTGATAGATGCTGCTGCCCAACCATTAGCTGTATGTACCTTACGCCACCCATGGGAAGAAATGGGATGGTGATGAGTGTAGATAATTATAAATAAAAAAATACTCTATTTAATTTTGTACTTGCTATACTTTACCTATAGTAGGTACCTAAGTACACAAAGGGTACTTTTCGACAGGAAGTCGCCATTCCAATATTGTATGATTATGATAAGGTACTTATCCAAATAGTTCTATCAACATGCAACAATGATTAATTTATAATAATTATCTACAGCAAGAAAAGTACTCTAAATATAGCTCAGAAAGTGACAGAATTTCCTGCATTTATATTATCATTATTATTATAACTAATGATAACGATTAAAACAATAAAATGAATATTAACTTTATGGTGTGCCTACATCCGTCCGTTACGTGGTCGGTTAATGATTGTTTTAGATAAACAAAACACTGCAGATAGTGAATCATGTATCATCATAATGATAGGTTCGTATAGATAAAAGTGTATTTACCCATCAAACAATATTTATTTATTTGGGCATCCAGTAGGTAGTTGTTAAATTAAATATTTTACAAAAAAATTAAAACTAATTCATTGGAAATTCACAACTCTTTAAGATGTTATATTAGTATAGAAAAGTGATAAAAGCGATATGAAGCTATAGCGCCATCTACAGTAGCCGCACAAACTACAAAAAGACGAGCAGCGCCATTTGGCACCTAGTATCTGTACTAACCTGAATCGCGCAATAAACCACCCCGGCATACCACCTCGCCCGACAAAGAAGGTCTTCATTTTCTGTGGAGGATTGGTGGTTGGTAGTGTAGGTACCAACCGTTCATCTACAAAGCGAATGTGTGCCAACGACTGTTTTAGGTATCAGTGGCGTAGTTATAGTAGGGCCAGTTGGTGCAGTGCACCAGGGCCCCGGACCTCGGGGGGCCCTCTGACCTAAGCTTTGAAAAGAGCGGGTTAGCCAAATCGCCACCTCTTGAAGCAATGCAACGGGGCCCTTGCCCACTTGACTACACCACTGGTAGGTATTATATTAATTAATGTTATTTTTTTATAGACGAGACGGTTATCATATAATATATAATTTATATCAGTCAGTTACATCAAAACAAACTTCGTTGAATGAAAATGATAAATTTATATTTATTTTTTGTCACACAAATTCTACTAATGACACGAGTATGTTAGGAATTTGGTGGCTTTGTGCAACTGCCCTAGTTTATTTTGAAGAACAACTTTACGAAATCTGTAGCAATGTTTAAACAGAAGGACGTCGCGATGTCTTATTAGATGTAAAAATAATACATTCTTGTAATTAACAAGCGACGCGGTTTTGTGTGCGTTGGGCATTGTACGTGGCAATATACATATCATTTACAGAACTAAATATTTAGAAACTCCATTAATGTAGAGCTGACATCAAGGCTGCTACAGACTATCGCAGTGCTAAATTGAAGAAATCCGAGACGCGCATCCATCTAAGACCTTCATGGTCGGAACTAGATGTGCGAGGCAAGACATCGCCAATATTGAAATAATTGGGAAGAGTCCATAACTCCAACATCCAAATCTAGGGAACCAGTAGGTCAAGATGTAGAAGGTGATGATAATCAGTGGCAGTTTACAAATTTGCCGCCCCTACTATTGAACTACTGAACATTTTACTATTTAACATTTTAGACGTTAAGTTAATTTTACTGTAAAAAAAAGTTGGCCAAATTTGCCGCCCTAGGCTCCAGCTTACTTTGCTTGCTGGTAAATCCGCCACTGATGATAATATTCTATATTATTACCTACGCTACGCCATATCACCATAGGTAACTATCATTAATCCATTCGTTTGTTCTTGCGTGAAAGAACATCAGACATAGGTACAACTATTTGTATGGAATGGCGGGGCAGGGCAGGTCTCATTATGGCAACAATCCTACTTGGCTCTATCTTAGATAGAGTCATAATATCGGAATTAGGTATGCTATGACTTTGATAAAAATGTCTTGGCTACTTCTCTTACTACGCGTGCAAATAATTTTGCAATTTCAATAATCGTCAATTATACAGTAATAATTACACAAGAAATGCTTTACAATAAACCTCCATTAATTAAGATACTTTTATCGAAGACGCAGTCATTTCGTTACGTGATTAGCTTCCTGAACGTGTTACTCCCGCACTAGGGAAATAAATCCCTGTGTCGCGGGGGACTTTACAAACATTCATTTCACGGACACAAAGAACACCCAGACTCAGAACAACTATTTGTGGTTCACACAAATAATTGTCCCGGGTGGGAATCGAACCCAGAACACCAGGTCTCAGAAGCAACTATCGTAACCACTGAGCCACCGGTGCAGTCAAATATGATAGATAACAATCTGATTCTTTCTAAATACTTAAATAAATATCTAAATAATTATTGCTCGCTAGATGTAAGTATTATAAAACAGAATCTCCATACCTACCATTAGGTTTACTTATTTAGTTTCGCGTTAAATAAACAGTTAAGTTTATTTACACTTGATCCGTAAGTTATTACAACTGCTCTGTTAACTATAGAATCCAGAATAAGGTCAATTATCGAAATGAGGTCGATCCGGTAAAAATAAAACGGTACTAAACTCTTTACACGATGTTTATCTTACGTGCAGATCAAAACATAATTAAACGTATGTTTTAGCTTCTACTAACATGACTGTCTTGTTCAGAATTAGTAAGGTTACAAAGTGCGTAATGAATTTATTTAAATATACTGCGACTTAAAGAAAGTAAATATATACAGAATCTATTTTTTTTTAGTTTATTAACAGAGTTTTGCAGTCTACAAGTATTCTTGTTTACCCCTCGTGCTAAGCCAAAATGATTGTGTTACGTGTGGGTTCACGTCGGTAGTGTATTGGGTGTTCGAACCGACGACCTCAAGATCACAAGTCCGACGCCCTAGCCATTGGGCTACGGCCGCTTCGGGCGTTAAAAGCCACATGTTTCTAGCGCCATTAAAACAAAGGATAATGGCGAAAACTTACCTGACTTTAATTTGAGCGTCTATGTCTATGTCTTTAGTTTTATAGCGTACTAGCTTCCTGTGTGCGGTTTCACCCGCGTACCACTCGTTCCCGTGGTAATTAAATATAGCCTATTTTACTGTACATCGACGCTTCCTATGCTGAAAGAATTTTTGATATCGGCCCTATAGTTCCGGACCCTATTCAATGTAAACAAACCATAAAATCTTTCCTCTTTATATTACTAGTACCTATACGATAAGACTGGCTGACATTTTTGTTAACAAATTCTAACATTTTACTGATTATGAGGATGAAACTGTTTACAATAAGTATATTTTATATATACTTGTACTTGTAGTTAAGTGATTAAAATGATGTAAGTATTTAAAAGAAAGTGGTTTCTTGAACTTCGATGAGTCATTTAATTGAAAACTGTCATCCATATAGGTATGTGTAATGTGTGGGGGACTTTCTCCTGAAATGATAGAACGCGCTAAATTCTCGTCGTATTTCCGAGAAAACAAGCATACCTACTGAATATTTTTACATAATGCTGACACTACATTGCGTGTGTGCATTCCTCGAGCGTCTGTCATATATGGACGACCGGCGGGGTTGGCGGGTGATCGGGGGCGAGCTCGATACTCGCGTTGTTGCTGTTCGTTCTTACGCTCGATGAACTCATACGCTCAAAGTGGGGTCAGCTTAAGTAAACTCTTGTTGACGTTACTAATTATGTTGAATTATGTCTGATATGACAACATATAATGTAAGCTGAAGCTTTTAATATTAATCTCAGTTCATGCAGTAGACAGGCAAAGATTAGAATATGAAATAAGGAAACATTCTACTTGCTGGATCAGGTTAAAAGAGATAAAATGAGCGTGCTCTATGTTACACTAAACTCGTTGCAGCATTATTTTAACAGAGATATTTTAGCGGGTTCGGTATTTTCAGCAGGAAAAGCGGTCCTAGGTCTTACAAATAAGCACGTATTAGAGAATGCATATCAGTTTATGTTTAAACACAATATTTGTATACATAACCGATGCAAAAAAAAAGTACACAGTCTGCAGTAATGTCTGCTCTCTTTCGAATATTGTTGTTGAAATTGGTGCTTTAATGTTGCAAATGTTAAACGACTACCTTCATAAATGGAAAGTATAATTGAATTGCATTTTATATTATGTAATAGGTATTTGAAGATGAAAGATGGCATGTGTAAGGAAGGTGTGAGTATGGAAGAGACGTCAATAGGGAAAAATGGAATAGGATGACATGTTGCGCCGACACCAAATAATGGGAGCAAGGCAGAAAGATGATAATTATAATATTTTTTAAATGTATCATTATTAACAACACCACTTAAATGGGCACAACTAAAAACCCACTATTGAATTACACACAAAGAATACCGAATGCATTAATATTATCACCCAATTGTCTGTTTTATGTCTTTTAATCTAAACTGTTTGTATTCTGAGCCTACTAGAGTTACACCAACAACGGCCACCTGCATTGATAATATTATCACAAACTTTGAGGTAGCCGATAAAAGTTTGGTAACTGGTGTTCCTTCTGACCACAAGTGCCAAATTGTTAAAGTTAGTAACGCATTGAATATAGAAAAATCAATTATTAGTTTCAGACCCCTCACAAAGAAAAACCTAGATAAGTTTAGTCATAATTTAAAAACGAGATTGTGTCAACAAACTTTGGATTCAGGCAGTAGTTCTAATGCTATGTATAATACATTAGCTCAATCAATTCATGAGGAATTTGAGAGAGTTTGTAAAATTAAACGGTTAGAAATCGATCCTAATAAATTAAAATTTAATACTTGGGCTACCAAAGGTATAAGACGGAGCCGAGATGTTTTGTATGAATTATATAATGTAAGGTCCTACACAACTGATGACAATTTTATAAATACTGTTAGGACATATTCTAAAATTTTTAAACAAGTTTGTATTCAGGCAAAGTCACTTTATATGAGTGAATTAATAAGAAAATCGGATAACAAAATAAAGTCAACGTGGAAAATAATTAATACTGAGACTGGTAAAAACAAAATAAAAGATAAAAGTATAAACTTAAATATCAGTGATAAGTTAGTCTCAGATAAAAATATTATTGCTAATTTTTTTGCTAATTTTTTTACTAATATACCAATGGATACCACTAGATACCTATCATCTTCCCCTCAGGAAGCTGAAAGACTATTAAAAGCGAACATTAAATCAGACGTGTCTAAATTCGGCTTCCGGACAATAAATGATGTTGATATTGTAAAGGCATTCCGAACAATTAAAATGAAAGGCACAGAAGACTTGTGGGGACTTTCTGTTAAAGCTATTGACACAGTAATACAAAATATCGCTCCTATTCTAGCGGCTATCTTTAATACATCCATAACTGATGGAGTATTCCCTGACTTAATGAAGATTAGTAAAATAGTGCCGATATTTAAATCAGGTTGCTCAAATAACGCGACTAACTATAGACCTATCTCGATATTACCAACTCTAAGTAAAGTATTTGAAAAGATTATGCTTAATCAAATGTTGACACATTTTAATCTAAATGGGATATTGCACGATAGGCAATTTGGATTCACTAAAGGCCGGTCAACTCAGGACGCGGGATGCACTCTGATTAAATCCATACTAGAGGCTTGGGAGGGGTCGCAAGATGCTCTTGGAGTCTTCTGTGACCTTTCCAAGGCATTCGACTGTGTAAATCATGAGACGCTCGTTCTGAAGTTAAAATATTATGGAATGACTGAAAAATCGCTTGATCTTGTTGTATCCTATTTATCTGATAGGAAACAAATAGTATACGTAGACGGCGTTGCTTCGAAAGAGCATTTGATGAAAATGGGCGTGCCCCAAGGATCTATTCTGGGTCCTTTTCTGTTCTTAGTCTACATAAATGATTTGCCATACATTTTAAATAAACTGTCAGATATAGTTCTTTTTGCTGACGATACCTCATTAATATTTAAAGTCAGTAGAAAAGATACTAACCTTATTGAACAGAATAAAACACTTAGTATACTTTCACATTGGTTTTCTTCAAATAATCTTTTATTAAACGCGGGTAAAACTAAATGCGTCAGATTTGTGCTCCCAAATGTAACTAACGCTAAACCAATTGCTTCATTAAATGGAGAACCGTTAGACCTAGTTCAATCAACAGTTTTTCTAGGTATAACATTAGATTCAAAACTGCAATGGGGCCCTCATATTGAAAAATTAACCGGTAGACTTAGCTCCGCATCTTATGCTGTCTGGAAAATTAGGCAATTGTCAGACGAAGCAACTGCTAGACTAGTGTATTTCGCGTACTTTCATAGCATTATGTCCTATGGAATACTGCTTTGGGGGTCAGCCGCTGATGTCAATAGTATTTTTATATTACAAAAAAGAGCAGTTAGGGCTATTTACGGTTTAGGTAGTCGCGACTCCTTGCGTACCAGGTTTAAAGAGATTAATATTCTTACCGTTCCCTCTGAATACATATACCAAAATATCATTTTTGTTAAAAAAAATATAGATCAATATAGCAAAAAAAGTGATATTCATAATGTTAACACGAGAAATAAACATAAAATTGCCATACCCGGTTTTAGAGTTAGTAGAACCAATAAATCATTTATGGGAAATTGCATTAGGTTTTATAACAAACTCCCTAGTCATGTAACTGATTTGCCTGATCCAACTTTTAAAGTATATATTAAACGGGTCCTCATATCTAAAGGCTATTATAGCATTAAGGACTATATTGAGGATAAAGACGTTTGGCTTCATAAACCTACGTGCGTAACACTTCCTAGAGACCCTGTACCCAAATAAAATAGTAGTACGCATAATAGTGTGATGTTCTGTGAACTATCTGTAATTGACCTACTTACATTATAATATATTATATTCATAGACCGCTAGTTCTGTCTCAAATTCTTTTATTTTTCTATTAGTATAAAAACACAATAAACAAATATTTCAAAGACAACCGTTTGGGCAAAAAATGTGTATGCCAATAAATAGTTAAAGTAACTGGACCAAAACCTACGTTCTGCCCATTTGAGTATGTTTCGCCGGACCGTCTCATGTGGGTCGTGTTAAAACCGGCAGTAGAATAACCCACTGAGTTTGTTTCGCCGGATCTTCTCAGTTGGGGCGTATTGGATCCGGTGGTAGCATTAAAGCGCGTCCGTCGTTATATACTCATGGTCCACCTAAATAATGACAATTGTTCTAACCTACTATAGACAGAACAAGCTATTTGACACAATATAGTTAAATAATAAACTAAGACGTTAAGACTAAAATATTATTAAAATAATAACTTAAATACTTGTTTAATTTGAAAATTTATAAAATATGATAATTAATAATAATAATATTATAAAATATGATATTATCTAAATAATACTTAATACTAAATTATTGTTTTGACTATTTGCAAGTGCCTGTAATAGGTTTACGTAAATAAAAATGATTTTTATTTTATTTTTTTATTTATTTATAATTCCTTGGGATCTAGGTCAAGTCAAAGTCTACTACTTATTAAAGTAACATGACAGGAATTACCATTATAAAATATGGCACCGCCTCTACAATTATTTACTAAATGTCCAATTACGTAACCAAATCAATACCTAAAATAATAAATCTGACTGATCCAAACATTCGAAATGTTACACGTAACATAATATTGACACACAATCTATTCACAATATTTAAATTGGCATCGACTATTATTTACGATGGCCTATCGACAAACCATTAATGCATGTATCAACCGATGTACTACGCCAAACTCGTTCGTCTAAAAATATAGGCGTAGCTATCACGCATTCAGTTATAAACTTGTGTTCGTGGCGAGTGCGTGTGTTACAATACATTTAAATCAAAACAACTATTAAAGTCATACACGATGTTGGTAAAACTCGCTTTTCCTATTCTAACATCTGAATACCCTGACGTTGATATGCTGAGATGCAAGGAGATAAATAGTTTTGCGACCGAGTGCATTTTACCTCGTCGCGTAAAAAGAAATCTCCCGCCTTTACCAGAAGACAAAGAGTGCAGCAATCTTGAACTCAAGAAGACGTGCAAATTAGTGAACAAAAGGAGGAAGCATTTCAGGAAGCAGTGCTTAAAGCTGCCAGCTTTACCTGAATATGATGAATGCTGAATGTTTCAGAAGATCTTCTGATTTTACTGCCTTTGCCTGCATTTTGCAGGGCTGCAAGTTCCCAAGCCTAGAAGGCTTTCCTTAAAATTCCTGATGGATATATGAAGTGTAAAAGTGTGTAGCGCATTCGTCAGATCATATCTACGATTGGAGATGATAGTTTTTGGAGGATACTTCTTAGTGGTTGAATAGTGAGTAAATGAAATATCTACTGTGTTGGAAATTAAAGTTTTTGTGCTGTCCGGCAAAGAAAGAACTGACCTACATTTTAATTAACCAGTCATGTATAAAAGCATATTTAATTAAAGTTTCTTCAAATAAATTAGTATTGTCGGACTTGTCATCTGTTGTATTTTTACTGTAAGTTGTTTTTACATAAGTGTTGAAATAACAAAAAATATCATATCTTTAAAATTAGATTGCTTTATATGTAGTCGAGTTTACATACGTATGAATTAAATGTAATCCACGTAGGTATCAAATTTGCCATCATTTGAAAGTGCGATTTATTAATTCAGTGTTTGAGTTTAGATGTAATGTAACTTTCACAAACCGAAATGATTACTTGTTGCGTAAGAGTATTGATGTTATTATCTTATGAATGAGAAAGTCAATGAATCAATAGTTATATAGTTAACTATTTGTGAACGTAATATAAGTTAATTGTTATACATTCACTGTAGTTTATTAATGGTAAATGAAAAGTAGCAGTGTATATTAATTATAAGAAGAACTTTTGGCAGTTCTTAAATGAACGTATTTAAATGTGATAGCCAAAGGTTAAAGCAAACTTATGTTTATTCAGTTTATAACGGCTGGAGTGCTCTATATTTAAATGTAGAAAACATTAACAATAGTTTAACGACTTTTAACCAGCCCGTCAGTTATAATGTTGGTAATATTACAGAAATAAGTACTCATATGCTGCAAGGTATTAATTATCATAAAATTTCATAGACACGGCACACCTACTCTGAGAATTTTAATAGGTATTTAATCCGTAATTTGTTTACGTAAGTATTATGCAAATTGAAGACCTTTAACTGCCTCTCAAAATCTTCATCAACTAAAGTTTTTAACGTCATAAAAGTTACACCATAGTTCCCATAAATATTCCAATTAATTATTACCTTAGCCAATGAAAGTAGGTATGCATGAAAATAAATAAATGTAGTCTATGATTATGCTTATATATCCTCTCAACTGTGGAAATGCAAAATGCCAACTTTAGGGTCGTCTGTGGGGTTTGAGCGCATACAGGTTGTCCCACACGGGGGCCAGCACAGAAGCGGCATCTGACATTGTTACCCCGACAGGGGGCCAATCCCCAATTGAGATGATATAAAAAATTCAACGTCATTTATGGTTCTGTCTAGACATACGTTTGTTATGTATGTTTATACAATGAATGGAAATATTATAGCTTGTTATATACAAACATTTATATCACTATAATAAGATAAAATCTTGGCTAGCGATAAACTGCGTACGTACCTAACAGCCTTGTGGACATAATTATGCAATGTAGTAGTGGAAAATATTTTATGTTATGTGGGGCAAGTAATTTTAATATGTAGGCATGTATAGATAGCATTGTTTGAATATCTGTTTGTAATTGAAGCTTGCCTATCACGAACTTTGCATTGAGTAGGTATTTAGATTGTCATGTGTCAAATGCTGTCGACTCGTGACATGTTGAGCTACTCGGTCAACACTCGGTCGTCAAATAATTATAGTGCAAGTTTCTGTAAATTGTCCAACTGATTGCCTGAAGTCAATCAAGTAGGTATATATGGAATTTTAGAATTAAGAACACACTTCAATAGTGTCTTCTTAATTCAAAAATTGTTTATCTCACTAAATCTAAAGTCTATAAAAACTTGAATATGGCAGATGCACAGAAAGTGCGAGCCAAAAACTCTCAGAAGGGAGCGAGAAGAAAAAAAAAAGCCTATATAACAGTTTAGTTGAAACTTGTATCTTTTTTTTTAATTATAAATATTCTATGGTAAACATATTTAAATCTTTGTCTTATTTCTGAAATACAAAGTGTATGTCTTAAGCTTATATATCAGACTCTTTCCACGAAAATGATTGTAGTAAACTATTTTATGCCATAATTCTGTAACATTATAGAGTTGATATGTGTTTAGCGGCTAAATATGTTAGTATATAAGTGCTTCATTGTATTTATATCTCTGTAGTTATCTCAATCTGTGATATAATGTAAATAAGTGTCTTATTTTATAAGGTTTCTTTTTCAATAAAATTTATTATAATTATTCGTTTTGTGTTTATTTAATTCTGAAAACCTTAATTTAACCATCAGTATGTTTTAAAATATAGGTGAATTCAGTATCAAACCGTTAATAACGCAAAGTAAAATCGCATAATCATGTCTGATTGCGGTGGCAGGCCATTATTTGAAGAGCTGGATTGATTATGCATACCCGACCCCCACCAACGGCGGATCGAAGGAGTGTCCGGGGGGTTTAAGTGGTGTAGGGTCCTCTCCTCGTGGTATGAGTTAGCATACCACGTTATAGAGAGAGCGAGTTCCACATATCCCACCGCCAGCGCGCGTATACGCTGCAGCGGCTGTGGGAATGAGTAAATGCATTACCGCGGAAAACAAAAAAAAAAAACGCGTAACGATATGACTATGACTTCGATTAAAATGTCTTCATTACTGTAGGGTTATTGTAACGCTTTTGCTATGTAGGTGAATGCTGTTGTATTATTTAAGCTAGGTAGGTACATTTACTTAATAAATTGACACATTAAGAATTATTTTTGTGCTTAGTAAACGCTGAGTAGCGAAGACATTTTATCAAAGTCATGGTACGTATGACAGCTACACAAAACTTCCCTAAAATACAAAAAGTCAACATTCCTTAATCTCATCGCCAGCGACCGCCCTGAGCCGATCCAAGCCCCAAAGGGGACGCCCTCTTGCACAGGTTGCTTAGTTTGTAGTTTTTAAACCATTTACCTAGCCTGGAACTCCGCTCGCCTTTATGCCCGGTGAAGTAGCAAAAGCTTTGTGGCTAACTATGTAGGTCCGAAAAAAAAAACATCTACCTTCCTAATATGGTTACGTGATTCGCCTTCTGAGTCTATTGCCTATATTAGGAGGTACTGTTGTTGGTTTCAAATATATTTTACATACACAAATAGCGTAATTATACCTATAGACTAGACCAAGGCAGTAATTTCGTAAGCTATTGCAACAGCAATTACTACCTAAATCATTAGCAATACGGTTAACCATTAATAAATAGAAGAAGGTAATAAATACTCGCTGGTCACACCTATTAAATCTGTTCTATTTTCAAGACATAAGGTTCAAAATAGTACTGCGTTTACATTTCATTGATGATTCAATTGTATTCTAGCAGGTCGGACGTTTCAGTGGATGCATTTTTGTGCCACTGAATATATTTGATCGAATTAGTGAACTGTAACATACAGGGTGGACCAAAAGTCTTTTTATATTTCAAATAAAGGGTATAAGTCATAGTCTCCTTTTTTATCATACAAACCTTACCTCTTTATAATATTAGTAAAGATTAAAGAACACAAAAAGGGAATTTATTTCTTAAAGTATCGTCATCGATATGTGGGCCTTGATACCGTTTTTGTTTACCTTCATTATCAATAAACAGTTCTTATGACATACGGCATTTTATTTTCTTGGTAGATTACTAGCTTCCCACGCACTATTTCTTCATCTTCATTATGAAATCCAATTAATATTATTTATTTATTAAACAAAGATAAATTATTGCTAATTTTATTACAATGGTCCACAAAACTGTTTTAAACAGTTTGACTGTGGACTCAGTTGCGAACATTTGTATGTGTGTATGTTCGTTACTATATCGTTACTAATTCACGCAAAATACTGAATGCATTTGCCTTAAACTTTGCACGGGGATAGTTAATAAGCTCGATTAACATATAGGCTACAAAAAAACAAGTTCCGAAACACTGGAGCAGAGTAACGCGGGTAAAACCGCTGGGCGCAGCTAGTATAGATTAAAGCATTCCTCGATAAATGCCCTATCTTACACTAAAAGAACTATGAAATAGCACTAGTAGTTTCTGAAAGTAGCGCGTTCGCTCAGGGATAGAACATGTATAAAAAGAATTTGGGTCCACCCTGTATATACTCGTGTCTACATAACTGTTTTTTACAAAGATTATATAGATATATACCATAGAGTTGTCTAGAAAGTAAATGAATATGAATAGTAGATTACTGTTGATGATGTTGGAAGTACTTAGAAGCAAAATACATCTTGCGTTTCTCAGAGGGGTTCACTTTGGCCCAGGAGATCCGGCCCCCGCCAACAGTGGATCGAAGGAGTGTCCGAGGGGTTTAAGTGGTGTAGGGTCCTCTCCTCGTGGTATGAGTTTAGCATATCACGTTATGGAGAGGGCGAGTCCCACATATCCCACCGCCAGCGCGCGAATACGCTGCAGCGGCCGTGAGAATGTGTAAATGCATTTGCCCCAAGAAAAAAAAAGTGTGGCTTCACTTTATCAAAGCAATTTATTCACTAACATTTATTTTTCAATATTACCTGCAGAGTTTTTGTATACTACTAGTATTCTCGTTAACCCCTCGTGCTAAGCTTAAATGCTTGTGTTACGAGTGGGTTCACATCAGTAGTGCAATGTGTGGGGATCGAACCGGCGATCACATGATCGATAAAGTCCGACATTTAGCCATTGGGCTACGACCGCTTCTTTTTCTTTATCACTACATATTACACTATCTACTGTTAAAGGAATAGCATATATTATGAAAGCACCTTATTTGCCTTAAAACCATCCAACCGATGTGCCGTAAACTGGTTTAATTAGAAAGTCAATAAGAGGAAGATGGTTATATATTACAAATGTACATATACTTCTATACTGTATATAAAATACTATCTTCCCGCGCGCGGTTTTACCCGCATAACTCCCGTTCCCGTGGGAACTTCATAATTAAATATAGCCTATATTATAATAAGTGATACCTAATGTAGCATTCAAATGGTGAAAGAATTTTTAAAATCCGTCCATTACTTTTTGAGCCAATTCGTTACAAACATACTTACATACGAATCTTTCCTCTTTATTTTATTAGTATAGATTAGTATCCCGCGTGCAGTTTCATCCGCGTAAGTCCCGCCATTTGAGAAAATATTTCAGTGTTAAATTGCTCATTTGTCGAGCAAGGCTAAAGGCTATATCTTTACTTCTTTTAAAAAGCTGAAGAGTTTGTTTGCTTAAACGCGCTAATCTCAGAAACTACTAGTCCGTATTTATATTAAACTAACCGGTTGTACTCACGATTTGTCAACATCGGATATGTCCGACTAGTTTCGAGATCATCCCGAGGTCCATTCTCAAGGAGTAGTCGACCCGACGACGGCGCGGCGCCGGGCAACTTACTCAAGTTTAGTTAATATAAATGTGAACTCACGAAAGTTTTAATTAAAAAAAAAAAATAGTCCGAAAAATTATTTCAATGTTAGATAGCCTATTTATCGAGGAAGGCTATAAGGTATATTTAATGACGAAGTTCCCACAGAATGGGAGTTACACGGGTAAACCGCGCGCGAGAAGCTAGCAATATTATAAAGTTAAAATTTGTGAGGTTATAGGAGATATATCTCTGGATTTACTGAACCGATTTTGCAAATTCTTTACCAATAGAAAGCCACATTATTTGTGAGAGGCTATTTCATAGGTCAAGGTTTTCACGGAAACGGGATTTAGGCAAAAAAGAAACTGCGAGGGACAGTTTCAAATATAACTAAAAGACTACGACGACGTTTCGTTATGTCAAGACACTATATACCATAACTAGGGATGCCACCTTCTTTTTTGGTTTTAATTAGCCTTTTTCCTGGGAAGATTTAAAAAAGATCCGCTAGGGGCAGCACCGGTGGGGGGGTACATCACCGGTGCTGCGCCTAGCGGATCTTTTTTAAATCTTCCTAGGAAATAGGCTAATAGTACTTTTCACAAAAAGTTGCAAAATATACCTATAGTACTTTTGGGAAACACAACCTAAATTTATTTTTTATCATTATTTATTTTTCCATGTGTATTTGTTATTACTCTTTGCTTGGGCCATCAAGATATTTTTACCTTTAAAATAATTATAAGAGCATGTTTGATCTATATTAAAATAAATCAACAATTCACTTTTTTCATATGCCGAAGGCACGCTTAGCCTTCAAAACTTTAAAAAGGGGTTAAATTTGGATTGCCGAAAAAATATAGTAGTTTTTGTAACTATATTATTAGTTCATTTGACTGAAATATAGTACGATACTAATATAATATAGTAGTATGGGTGGTATCCCTTACCATAACTATACTATTAAGTAATCGAGGGCACGACCTACCTTGAGTTTGATAAATTTATTGATCAGTCATCAATATACATAGACCTACAACTTGATGTTATAACCATATGTGAAGGTCTCCAAAGGGTCGTTACTAGCTGTGGCCATGACCGAGTAACATGAACGGGTCAAGGTTTAGGTACCATCAGTGTACGGTGTTCTCGAAACGCATGGAAAATGTGACAACATATACTCAATGAAGACTGGGAAATTTTCCGTTGTATCAATGGTGTACGTTTGTAGTTTGACTCTTTTATTTGGTATTGTTTCATATAAATTATACACCATCATCTATAATAATAATATGGATGATGGAGATGTTCCATCGGTCTCATTGCGGCAGACTGGCATCCTTTAGCTATCACACCGAATTGGCAATCAAATTAAGTCTGTGGTGTCTTGCGTATATTTTAAGAGTTAGAAATGTATAAAGTTCATAGTTATAAATTTCTAACTCTTAAAATATAAGTACGCAAGACAACTGATCAGATTGTAGGCATGTTTCGTATATTATGTAAATCTGGGGGAGCGCTCCCTGTACTCGATACCTACTTGACATTATCATTGTTGTCTTCACACTTTCCTGGTATGAGTGCCTACATATCGATGTATGGGGATCACTAACCTAGAAATTAAAAATGTTTTAAAAATGTACAATATTATTAATTAAAGACTTTAAAAGATGACAAAAAGAATGATCTCGGAGTTTCTTATAGTCTTTTTTCTTCGAGTGTCACACCGTAGCTAGATAGAGTTTTTTTTTTTCGGACGGACATATGTAGTTAGCCCCAAAGCTTTTGCTACTTCACCGGGCATAAAGGCGAGCAGAGCTCCAGCCTAGATAAGTGGTTAAAACACTACAAACTAAGCAACCTGCGCAAGAGGGCGTCCTCTGTGGGACTTGGACCTCGGCTCAGGGCGATCGCTGACGGGGAGATTGAGGGATTATGGCTTTTAGTTTCTTTAAGGGTGTTTTGTGCAACTGTCGCTCTACTTTACAGTTCGCGGGCCTCTCGGACTTCGGGTCTACGAGGGCATCGGAAGGCTAGATAGAGAAAGACTCGTAGGAAGCTAGGATAGGGTCCTGTCGTCTTCGCAAGGCGAGTCTCGCGACGCGTGCTATGCTTCAGACCCGATCCCCGCCCGCACTGGTTGATCTTAATTATATTTTATAATAAGCGATTATCACATGCCAAACCAACATTGATAAATTTTATTTAATAACATTATTGTTGAAATGTAAACTAAACGATGTACTTGTCAATTATACACAATGAAATATAATTAATATAATTAAATACAAAATATCGCAACTAAAATCTATTGCGGATTAGCTAATAGTCTGTCTGCCAGTCTAGTATCACGTCATATGTATAGTAATAACAATAATTAATTATATGATTAAAATCTTAATATAATTTAGCTCTATAGAAAGACAGTCTTTAAACAGTAATTTTACTTTTAAACGACACACGCCTGAGGGCACCCTTAATGGGCTAGGACCACGGCTCAGGGCATCGCTAATGCTATGAGAAATATTACTGTGACAATAATTATATTTTTTTAAAAGAGGGAGTGATCACTGGCAAGCACTACAGGCACTGGATCATCGGATTGGGACAGGGGGCCAACGCGTCCTCGGTCTGTCCGGCGAGGACCCTAGCCCTGCTAGCCCTAGCTAACCTGCAGGTTTCTCTAGCTACCTAAGTGGACGGCCCGGAGAAGAAACTCAGAAAGAAACTCCGGTTTTCTTTTTTCCGTCTTCTTTTGCTTGTTTTATCTCTTTTTTTTCTATTTATTACATTAAATTATTTTAAAGGATGTGGGCTAGTGCATGCTCAAAACCGTTAGTCACTAAATTGTAATATAGTAATTTATTCTACTCAACCTTGCTTGCTTCAATGAAAACCTCTTGCATACTAAAATAAATAAACCAACGGCAAGTGCACCCACCCACATTTACTATCTACTAATCCATATGACGTCATAATAGTGTCACTATGACGCTACGATGACATTAGCGTAGTTGAATATAATAACAAATTATACATTTATAAGTTTTGAAATCGTCTAAATAAACATTACAATCTCCCTAACCATCTCCCCTGCTACTTCTGTTGACGGCCTTTTTCTGCGGTAGCAACACCGACTACGGTGGCACAAATCTTTAAAAAATAGCAGACTCGGCCCCCGGGTAGGCAACAGCTATAACCTGTGTAAATATTGTATACTAGCATTCCCGTTCCCGTGGAAACTTTAAATTAAAATATAGCCAATGACACTCACAAATGACGTGCGTTCTACAACGTTCAGTTCCCTACAACGTTACAAACACAAACATTACCTCTTTACAATATTAGTATAGATAATACTGCAAATACCAACCCGCATACCAAGCGTGGTGACTATGGCAACACCCCCTCCAAGGGAGGTCCATCTCCGGTTAACTTTATACGTGCTGATGTTTATATATGTTACGGGCAATTTGATAAGTCCGGGCACTATTAATAATGGCCGGTCTGTATTCATAATGCCCGACTCAATTGGGCAATGTGATTAAAACAGCATGATTAATCACTTTTCCACCCCGGGTCGGGGGCCCTAAGTGCCGATTCCTTTGGTAATAGCACCAGTGTATATAAATACAAATATGATTTCTATGTAACTACTAGCTTCATATGTAAGCTTCATATGTAACTACTAGCTTCATAATTAAATATAGCCTATATTAATCAGTAATAATGTAGCACTCAAATGGTGAAACAATTTTTTTAATCGGTCCAGTACTTTTTGAGCCAATTCGTTACAAACATACTTACATACAGATCTTTCCTCTTTATAATAATAGTATAAATTGTTTGAGTTATAAAGCAATCACTACCGTTATAATATATAATGTGTTTGCAGTGCATGAAAATGAAAATGCGTGTTAAGCGCTGTGCAAAGTTTGCACAGCGTTTAACACGCATTTTCATGAACTTTAACTATTATAATGCCTTATCTATTATTGCTCAGTAAAATGGCGGTTACGATTATCCTGATATAAACCAATTTGTTTCAGGGACATTCGATTTCAAAATAGAATAATTTCCCTCTAACGTGAAATGAAATGATTAAGGTAGTAAAGGGAACGAATTACACAATATTTTGCAAATCTATTTAATTTTTACACAAGAAAAAATATATAAAGAGTTATAAATTAAAATATATACATTCCTTGAGTGTGACAACATTATACTGCGGTCACCAACTCGCCTGTTAAGCGTGGTTACTATGGCAAAAACCCTCCTTCGGGAGAAGGCCCATGATCAGCAGTGGACGTTATACGGGCTGATGAAGATGATGATAAGACATTCATTCAAATATCTTAACTCCAAATCATCCTTAAGTGTACTTTGTATGTGTGTATAACGACGATTTGGGATTTACTACTTGAGTGAAAATAATTTGTGGCCAAGAGGCCTCCACACCTTTGGTTCCCTGGGGCCTCCAAACCTCTAAATACGGCCCTAATCACGACCTATACAAACACAAAAGAAAAATAAACAAAGTAAACTGATATACTTCGAAGCAAATCATAAAAATCGCTTTGTTTATTCTCACTGCGCGTATAACATACAAAATCCTACCAAATTAGTACATTTAGCACTAAAACACAAATGTACCAACACATCTGCCAGTAAGTGCGTAATAACCTGGTTACTACTTTCGTGCGTATTATTTTCGTTCATTTAATCCAAAGACGACATTGCGATTCAGTAAAAACATAGAGAATTCAAGTGCATCCATGAACAGACAGAGTATCTTTCGTTGGTCTAGCGCAGCTGTACTCATTCCGCGGGCCGCGTGCCCAAGTGGCCCACCGTGCCTTAAGAGTTGGCCCACCTAGGGTTATAATAATTATACGTGTTTTTTGTTTATTGCATATTTTGATCTTTTATGTAGTTTTTAAGTTTTCCTTTTTCATTACCCCGTAAATATTTTTATCAGTTGGCTTCAGGTTCTTTAATATTTTTTGTTTGTGGCACGCGACACAAAGTGGCCCCTATAAAAAAAAGGTTGAATACGACTGCACAGTGTTTTATAAAGCCCGATTTTCCACCGAAGGTAGATATATTTTTATGATGATTTTTACCACCGAAGGTAGATATATTTTTTGCCAAAGTTATATAAATCCGGATATCAAGAATTATCTGAGATTTTGACAACCCTAACGACTTAAAATCCGGATAAAACTTAAAATCGTTGTGGTTTCCAAGTTCCATGGAATTGGGATGTGCAATTTTTGTGTTGTGTTGGCGAAGTTATCGAAATCATTTCAGTATAAATAACTTTTCCCGAAATGGCGGAATTTTCGAGACAATTAAGAAAAACTGGAAACCGAAAAACTCGTATATATCTGGATCTAGCAAAGTTACGAGGTTTATTTATCCACTAAAATACTCGGCATAAGATGCGCCATCAATGTATCTGACATCGTTATTTCTATCACGCTTAGTTTAAATTTTAAATGTAATTTTTTTTTTTCTGAATATCGAAATAGAAATTGATCGATTTTCAAAAAAATATAACTCAGAAACTATACTTGGTAGCTAAATGGGGATTCGAAATCTTGCATTTAAATGATCATTTCCGTCAGGTTTTTCAATAAAAAAGGGATGTCTGAAAATCGGGCTTTATAAAACACTGTGGACTGGTCTAGCGGTAATATGTTTGACCATAAGTATCGAGGTCAGTCCGGATTCGAGTCCCGAGTCATGCAGAAAATCGTGAAAATTGAAACTTGATTCAAAATAAACGAAGTGGTTAATTGGCTTTTTATACGAACATACTTAACACCATATTTGTACAATAAATTCGAATAAACAATTCTACAATTCCTTATTTTACATACTATATTACTTCACACCTTAATTAAAAAATATATTTGAATCCATAAAAATTCAAGATAGCAAATCAATTCTAATATATAAAGCTGAAGAGTTTGTATGTTTGTTTGCTTGAACGCGCTTACCTCGGGAACTACTGATCAGATTTGAAAAATTGTTTCAGTGTTAGATAGCCCATTTGATGATTGAGGAAGACTAAAGGCTATTTTATTATGAAGGCAACAGGAGTTACGCGGGTTTAAGCGCGCGCGGCAATCTAGTTACAAAATAATAGTAAAAAAAACTAAAAAACACGCTATATTTAGGAAAACAAACTGAAAAAAAAATAAAAAACACGCTTGTGCCCGATTAAAGTGTAAGTAAACTCTAAAACTGCACGCATGCGTAGTTCGCGCATTCGCTCTATCTCTCTTACTCTCATGCATCGCGAACTCACTCTATCTCTCATGCAAAGGATGGGGAAAAAAATTGATGAATCCTGGCGAATCTAATCAGGTTAATGGGATATTTTATATGCCATAATTTCTCTGTAGGTATATGTTATTGTCTACGTCGTCTACATGCACTCGATGCTTACGTACCTATATTTTATTTTAGCCCGTTAATTTGTTTATTAGTAAACACAGCTGCGCGAAACACCGCAGTTTCTGAGGAATTCACGCCCTGTTACTACGCTCTTCGTAGACTTTACAATAATACGACTGTGTTAGCTTTTGCTCTCATAAATCTTGGGTTTTATAACCTATCGCTACTCTTAGTTATTTATTATTGAATTTAAGTAATTATTTATTACGAATTTTGTGTATAAAAATTGAGATTTTAATAGTTTTATGTTATTCTTCATAAGATTTTTCACCGTCAACGACCTCTGTCATTGTCAAAATTGTAGTAGGTTTTCCTGTACAGAGACAACTCTATCCGACCCGCCAGAATATAGTGCGTCGGCGAACGCGACATATCCACTTCACCCTCCTGACCCTTAGTTTGCAAAGAACCTTCCGATGCCCTCATAGACCCGCAGTCCGAGAGGCCGTTGAAAAAAACTTCCCTAAAAAGAACTAACTATAATAAGTCATAATCCCTTAACCATCTGTTAGCGACTGCTTTTAGCAGAGGTCTTTGTCCCACAGGGGGCGCCTTCTTGCGCAGATTGCTGAGTTTGTAGTTTATGAACCGTATAATAAGGCTGGAGTCCTGCTCCTCTGAAAAGCGGCTGAAAAGAACTAAATAAATATTATTATGATAATAATAAATATGGAATGTATTCAGTAATTTCTAGATTTTCTTACGATAGGTATAGTTTCTTAATTAATCAGCAGCCATTTGCGTCACACATGTGAATTTGAATTCTCGCGATGCCTTTTGCTAGATACCAATTCTTCACCAGAATACCTCTCACATTGTAAATTGAACTCTAATATACAGAGATAAGGTTGACTTTGGAATGAAATGTAAATGTAGTACGATATAGTAGCCGTAAAATCAGAATAAATAATATTTAATTAAACTAAAGTAACGTATCAGCGGGAAGTCTGAGTTTTAGATTACCTACTAATTTATTTACGTTTAGCTTGAGTAGTTGCCAACAGTTTCATCAAATGAAATTTATTTTTTATCACATCTAGGTATTCAAAAAGAGCTAGTTTATTCCTCGTAAACAGGGATCAAAATAGCTCATTAATCCCTTAGGGACCAAAATTGATTTGAATTTGGAATGTGGATATTGTTAATAATTTTTCAAAGAGGTGAATCACAAACCATGCGGGAACAATGTATTTAATATGTGCCTGGCTGAAAAACTGCGACCGCGCCAAATTTAAAAAAAGTTGATGAAAAATAAACAACGCGCGAAATTAAATGCATTCTGCTTTCGTTCGTAGTTGATTCATATTCAGATTATAGAATTATAAAAAATGAGTGCGTCTTCCTCAAGTGAAAGTATTATTATGTCTTATGGTTCTTCATTGTACGTAAATAAATTCTTGTTCATAAGTTGCACTTACTTATTTTCTCATAGAGGGTGATAAAAAGTAGAGTGTCCGTCTCGGGAGCAACACTATTTTAAGCTCGAGTGACATACTTTTATCCCTCGCTGCGCTCAGGATTCTAGTTAAGAATCCCTCGCTCCGCTCGGGATTCTACTCTAGAATCCTTCGCTCCGCTCTGGATTAAAAAAACACTCTCGCCTTTAGAATAGTTATTTTCTCCCTAGATAAACAATCTACTATAACACTATAAATCGCTACTTGGATTCTTCAGTAGATAGATGAGTACTGGTATTAGATATTAGGCTTAGCGGTATGTGTCTTGTTGTAAGTCTTAAAAAATCTGAAAAAGGTTGAGGTTGAGTGTAAAATCAAATTGTTTAGGTTTGTTTATTTTAACTGTAAATGTGGATGGGGTGCAACCACTTCCATTTTATTATTTTCCTAATGTGCAAGAGTTTTCATCCGCTTGAATAGAACAATTATCTTTTTTGTTTATTATTTTATGAAATAACTGTAAGGGGCGTGCCCCAGCCCACATACTGTTCAAACTGTATTAAAAATAATTATACATTAAAAAAAAAGATATAGAACAAAATAAGATGGAAAAGAATAAACGTAATTCGTACATTTAAATTAGATAATAATTTGACTAAATTAATAGCCATAAAATGCCCTATAATATTGTATGGTCACTTTAAACATGGTACTTAGGTAATTCGTCTTTTTGCATCAGTTTTTAAGAAATAGCAACAACATAATTACAGGGATAAAAAGAAGAAAATAAAGAATAAACTGGAGTTTCTTTCTGAGTTTCTTCTACGGGCCGTCCACTTAGGTAGCTAGAGAAACCTGCAGGTTAGCTAGGCTAGGATCCTCGCCGGACAGACCGAGGACCGCGTTGACCCTTGCCCCTGTCGTGTGATCCAGTGCCTGTAGTCCGTGGCAGTGATCACGTCCTCTTTATTTCTCTTTACTTCTAGCTTCAGCGGCGCCCTGAGTCGTGGTCCTTACCCCTTAAGTGCCCGCAGGCGTGTGTCGCTTAAATTTAATAGAATTTGGCTGAGGAAGTCTGATCTCGCCACTTGACCGGTCATTGCACTCTAAAATGTGTTATAATATTTTTTATTTTTTTTTTATTTTTATTCATAAAATGTTTGTATAAAATAAATATAGTAAATAGATATTAACGTTAATATTAAGAGCTTGTTTACTGACACAAGACTGACAGACTTCTAGCACACCTGAAATAAATTAAACATAATTTAATAGTAAATGTTACCTATTTATAATTAATTTTATATGCATTGTAAATTTTCTTGACAAGTGTATGTAAATACCTAAGTGCTGAATAAAAATCGTTTATTTCGTTTATTTCAAAGATATAAAGTCTGAGGGCATAGACAAAATGGCACTATGTACACCGCAGCGTGCTCGCTAACGCAAATGAAATTTAAAATGAAAATAATCGATTCCATTTAAAAAAAATGACGGCCATTAGTTGATTCTTCTTTGATATGTACGAGCGATTAAATCGTTCGGAATTCGGTTTCATAAGCCTTATGATAGCATTGTGATATTCAATCAGCTGTTCAAGTTTTTGTTATACATTTTATGAAAAAAAAGTAAAAAAACATTTTTAAAAACAAGCTTTTATTAAAAAATAACGCGTACTAAAAGGTAAAAAATAAATTCAATTTGACGGAATTCAATTCAATTTCAAATAACAAAATATTTAATTGCTTGAGGCACTGAAACATGATAGTAGGTACAAAGAAGAACGCCTCAAGCTTTTATAATTTTTATATTTGAAATTGAATTGAATTCCGTCAAATTGAATTTATTTTTTACCTTTTAGTACGCGATATTTTTTAATAAAAATGCGCTTGTTTTTAAAAATGTTTTTTTACTTCTTATTTTATTTTTTACTTTTTAGTCTTTAGCTTGGCCTATTAAATGGATTTTCATAGGGCGTCTATTTTCTTAATATTTATTGGCAATCATCGTACTTTGTATAACTCTTAACCGAAAACGAAACTTCAGAGCGTATTTGGAAACCACACGTGTGCACGGGCTTTACTTACGCTCAGTCGACTACATTGTCATCTAAATTCACGCGGTAAACTTTCACTTGATAACAAGGTAATTTACACCACGTGTATACGACCGATTATGACGTACTTTCGCGCGCACCAGTGGTAATGTTCCTGCTCCTCATCAGACCCTAGTCATCATGTGCAATGGAAAGTCCATAATCACAAAACAAACGAGCCCAAACTAAACTATCTTGTTCAGTAGGTACAGCAGTTCCCATGGCGACCTTCCGACTGCATCATCAGATCAGCTCCATGGTACCATATTATTGCTTGTCACGCTATATACATATGCTTGCAAAATTTCAGCTCAATCAGTTGAGGGTATCTGCTTCAAAATTGAGTTGCAAGATTCCACCCGAACAAATTACATACATACATTGCAAGTTAAATAAAGCTTGTAAAAAATGCAGTGCGTCTATTTAACCGACAAATAACCATATTTTAAGACAACTTTTCTATCTTCCCAATAAATTTTGTCTATTGCTTTCTGGTTGGTTGAGGGACTACACTCCGTGTTATACAATACATAACACTGGCCAACAACCGTTGTGCGTTGTGACTATGGCGAAACCCTCCCTCGGGAGGAGGCCCATTTTCAGCACTTGACGTTATACGGGCTGATAATGATGATAGTAAAAGTGAAGTTGAGAAATGGACTCATATTAATTATAGCTTAAGTACATCTTCGACACCTGCAACAAAAACCCTGAGAAACGAAAGGGTGGACTATTTTTGGCTACAATTAAAATAACGCCCCTCATGTTCCCACGGTTAAATTAATCCTTAAGTTTATTTTTACTGTCCAGCGGTTAAAATTAGAAATCTATATAATATCATAAACTAGGTTCCGCGTGCGGTTTCACTCTCAACTCCTCAAAATATATCTTCAACAAATGTACTTTCTATTTTCTAATACTGAAACAATTTTTCAAATCGGACCAGTATTTCCTGAGATTAGCACGTTTAAGCAAACAAACAAACTCGACAGCTTCATACATATATTGGTATAACCTTTTTTTATTATACCAATATATAAAGCTGCAAAGTTTGATTGTAGATAGGAAAGATTTGATTATTTGTTTGTTAGCATTGAATAATCTCGGGAACTACTGGGCCGATTTTAATAATTATTTCATTAGATAGCTACATTATCTAGGAGTAACATAGGCTATATGTAACGATGAAGTTTTTACGGGAAATGGAGTAATGCGAGTTTGTAATAAATATAAGCGGCCGTAGCCCAATGGCTAAGGCGTCGGAATTGTTATCTTGTGGTCGCCTGTTCGATCCCCACTCATTGGACTACCGAAGTGAACCCACTTGTAACACAAGCATTTTAGCTTAGCACGAGGGGCTCACAAGAATACTAGTACACTATAAAACTCTGCTGGTAATCTTTAAAAAAATAATAATAAATAAGTATAATATAGATAGACAGACACACCAGTTTCTCAGATCCAAATCATACAATACTCACTCAACACATTTTCGCTCAAACATTCGTTCTAGGAACAATGAGTGTGTGAAAACATAACTCACGGTCCGACAAAGTTTTGGCAAGAACATTTGTCTTGGAAGCTTTTCTCAACGCTTGAGTAATGATTCGAGGTAAATAAACATTTTCTTAGAATGTGAACATTTGTGAGAACAGCTTCCACCGTTATCTTAAGTGAAAATTGTATTTTCCTTTATAGTAGTTCTAATATTGAGGTGTAATTCGTTTTTTGTAATCAATTACAGTGATTAATGGAGGATTGTAATGACAAAATATACGGTGCTTTCAAAACGTTTGCCATCCTTTTAATAGTAGATAGTGTCACGAGGAGGTTAATGTGGGCAGGGACCGAATTACCGTTATTTTTTTTATAACGATACCATTTACCGTTACGTTAACGATAAAAAAATAACGATATTAATAACGATACCCATAGGTCAGTTAACGTTATCTAATTACCAGTATTATTACCGGTTAAAATTGCAATTGTTATACCGGTAATTTATACGCCTATCTCTTTCTAACAATGAAGTTGGGGAGACTAGCATATTTTGGTGTTAGTACGAGTTACGACTAGCTAAAACCGGGACCCTATTACTAACACTCCGCGGTCCGTCTGTCTGTCTGTCACCAGGCTGTATCTCATGAACCGTGATAGTACCGTATTTCTATTGCCGCTATAACAACAAATACTAAAAAACGTGGTCTGACATGAGCTTGGCCGATTTTTTATTTAATAATTCCTCTATCCTACTGTAGAAGTAATTTGAAAGATTTTAATTTGTTTACATTTTTATTTATTTATTTGGCTCTCCGACAACCTCCGTAGCGTAGCGGTATTTGGGACAACCTCCGTAGCGTAGCGGTATTTGGTTCGCTTTAAGTTTCGGAGGTCGTGTGTTCGATCCCCACACCGGACAAGACATCTTTGTGTAAATTCTAAGATTTCTTTCCGGGTCTGGTTGGTTGAGAGACTACCCTCCGTGCCTCGGAAAGCACCTTAAGCCGTTGGTCCCGATTGTTATAACATCATCTATTATAATCGTATATCAAGGAACGGGCAGCAGCGTTTCCTTGTGTGGTACAACATAATACTGCGGTCGCCAATACGCCTGCCAAGCGTGGTGACTATGGCAAATACCCTCCCCCGAGAGGAGGCCCATGTTCTGCGGTGGATGTTATACGGGCTGATGATGATGATGATATTCGGCTCTTCAACAATGAGTACACTGTTACATTAAAAAACAATTATATTGTAAACTTAAGTCTTAATGTCTCACTACTTACAGAAGAGCACTGCATGCACTATAATATGAGCAAAAAATAATAATTATAAAATTTCAATACAATTAACATATTAAACTAAGTTGGATAAAATTGTCTTTCAAATAAAATTAAAATAAAATATTGAATAGATAATAATAATAATTAAATTAGATTACAATTTGATTAAAAAAAATTACAATATACATTAAAAAGGTAATTTATTATTTATCATCATCAGCATTTCAGCCGTAGGACGTCCACTGCTGGACATAGGCCTCCCTCATAGATCTTGTTGCGGTTAGAAGCGGCCTGCAGCCACCGTCATCCCGCGGCCTTAACCAGATCATCCGTCCATCTAGTAGGTGGACGTCCTACGCTACGCTTGCCGATCCGCGGTCTTCATTCGAGAACTTTTCGGCCCCAACGGCCATCTGTTCTCCGTGCTATATGGCTTGCCCATTGCCACTTCAACGAACTAATCCGTTGAGCTATGTCGGCAACCCGCATTCTTCTACGTATCTCCTCATTTCTGATTCGATCTCGTAGAGAAACCCCGAGCATAGCCCTCTCCATAGCTCGTTGAGCGACTCTGAGCCTGTTTCAAAAGGCCTATAGTAAAGGACCACGTTTCGGATCCATAGGTCATCACTGGCAACACGCACTGGTTGAAGACTTTCGTCTTCAGGTACTGAGGTATATTGGAGGAAAAGACGTTGCGAAGTTTCCCGAACGCTGCCCATCCGAGTTCGATTCGGCGATTGACCTCCTTCTCGAAGTTGGACCTACCTAATTGGACTCTCTGTCCTAGGTATACATATGCGTCAACAACTTCAAGAACCGTATTCTCAACCATTATAGGGGCAGGCACAACATGGACGTTAGACATGATTTTCGTCTTGTCCATGTTCATTTTAAAACCTACCGTTGTGACGTTGGGAGACTCGGTTGAGGTCTTCGAGCATTGTACTGAGTTCTTCCATTGACTTTGCCATGACCACGATATCATCAGCGAATCGAAGGTGAGTGATGTATTGGCCGTTGATGTTGATGCCTAGTCCTTTCCAATTCAGAAGTTGAAGGTGTCTTCTAAAGTGGTCGTAAACAGTTTCGGAGAAATAACGTCTCCCTGTCTTACGCCTCTTTTTAGTGGAATCGCCTTCGTACTCTGTTCTTGTACTCGAACCGACATTGTGGAGTTTCTATACAAACATTTCAACTCTTCGATATACCGATAGTCAATCAATACGGCATCGCTGGAGAGACTCAAGTACGGCCCATGTTTCGACCGAATCAAAGGCTTTCTCGTAGTCCTCAAACGCTAAACAAAGCGGCAAGTTATAGACTCTTCGGTCTTCTGTATTACTTGCCGCAGCGTATGTATGTGGTCTACGGTACTATCACCTTTTCGGATTCCGGCTTGTTCGGGAGGCTGAAGGTCATCAAGCTTTCGTTCGCGACGATTCGCAATAACCCTGGAGAACAGCTGCTTATAGACATGACTCAAAAGCGAGATGGGCCTGTAGTTCCTTAGTAAGGTGTTATCGCCTCTCTTAAAGAACAACACCACGTCGTTTTTGTTCCATGCTTTAGGCGTGGCGCCTCCGAGCAAGGCGGAATTTAAGAGCTTCTGAAAGACTTTAAGTACCGGTAATCCACACGCTTTCAGGAGCTCTGATGTGTTTTTTGCAAACTAATGGTCAGGAGGATGAAGGACAAGTCGCGATCACGGGCGCATTCTTCTCCTGTGGATCGGATAGAAAGCTTATATCAAAACGAGGCTAGTTACTACAATATAAAATTTATTAACTACCAAACTGTACGGTAACTTTTTAAAAGTCTATAAAATACAAAATTTGCGTTATTTATGAGCTTAAGTTAAGTTTATAAAATTTTAACCAATAGTCGCATATTTAATTGTTTAATTATAACCATTGGTTTGCCATGATATTTAATAACAGATAACATCGCAAATACGTACATTATACTATCTAAAAATGTATAATTTTTTTCATATAATTCATATAGTAACAAAACCGACTCAGATACAACACAGCTCGCATCTAACCAACAAAAGCATTCAAAGATTTCAGAAACAATTAAAAATGCTTCATATTAGGCGTTCGCTCCAGTGGGTGTTAGTTTTTTAAAACCATAGAAAAACGAATCAAATCCACATAACTACTCCCAAATAGGGCAATGATAGAAATAATATCCTACTAATATTATAAATGCGAAAGTTTGTATGTGTGGATGTATGTATGTTTGTTACTCTTTCACGCAAAAACTAGTGAACGCATTTGTCTGACAGTTTGCACGCATACTTAATAATATAAAGAGGAAAGATTTGTACGTAAATATGTTTGTAAAGAATTTGCTCAAAAAGTACAGGACCGATTTAAAAAATTGTTTCACCATTTGAATGCTACATTATCAGTTATTAAGTTCCCACGGGAACGGGAGTTACGCGGGTAAAACCGCGTGCGGGAAGCTAATAGTTGACTAACTGGATTAACATATAGGCTATAAAACATCACGCTCCAATCCACTGAAGCAGAGTAACGCGGTTAAAACCGCGGGTCGTAGCTAGTCTATAATAATATTATATATAAATAATAATAATATTATAAAATATAATATAATATAATAAATAATAATAATAATATTATATAAAAAATAATATTATATATAAAGAAGAAGATTGTTTTTTTTTATAAAAGATTACTAGCAGAGTCTTTGCAAACTACTGTTATATATTACTATATTCTCGTTAACCCCTCGTGCTAAGCTAAAATACCTGTGTTACGAGTGGGTTCGCGTCGGTAGCGCAATGCGTGCGAATCGAACCGGCGACCACATGATCGCAAGTCCGATGCCCAGCAATTGGACTACTTGTCCGATTTCAACAATTCTTTCAATATTAGATAGCCCATTAATAGAGGAAGGCTATATGATGGCACACTGAGGCCATACGAGCTGAGCACCAATAAAGAATCTTTTAAAATCAGAGTTAGCCCAAAGTAACTATTAAACTGGCTAGGGCGTCGGACTTGTGATCTCGAGGTCGCCGGTTCGAACCACACCCATTGCACTACCGACGTGAACCCACTCGTAACACAAGCATTTTAGCTTAGCACGAGGGGTTAACAAGAAAGTAACTAAGAGTAGACTGCAAAATGCTGTTAGTAAGGTCAAAAAAAAAAACTTCGCAGTGTTATTGTATCTATATTTTTTGTATGTCAAACCACCTGCAAATGTACGTATATATTATTCCTGCGAATACATAATTATGATTATGATTATGATGAAGTAGCAAAAGCCTTGTGGCGAACAATCCGAAAAAAAAACTCGATGTTTGTTATGATCACTAAAATAAAATGACACGCGTGAGCGCGAGCCGTCTCGTACTCATATTTTTGTTGCCGCTCCGCTTAAGCCCCGCCCAATGCACGGCGCGCGCGCGGCACTCGTTTCGGTTTGGCAACGTCGCACCAGACGTTGCTAGATTTTAGCGAAATAACGCTATTAGTAACGCTATTAAAATACCGGTAAATCCTGCGATACAACGTTATTTTTATCGTTAAATATTTAACGTAACGGAACGAAATGTTTTGGTACTTTTACCGGTATTTTTTTGGTAACGGTAACCGTCCCTGAATGTGGGTAATAAAATATTTTATTGTTACACTTTGAAGTACCACAAGTAAATAATTTAAGTGCATATAATGTAAGTTTTCTCATATAGTAACTAGTTTCCCGTTCATATTGGTATATGTATTTGTATATGTTCATATTCTTCAATCAAATATAGCCTTTATCCTTCCTTGATAAATGGATTATCGAACACTGCAACAATTTTCCAAATCGGTCCAATAGTTCTTATGATTAGCGCGTTAAAGCAAGCAAATAAACTCTTCAGCTAGATGTGCCACAAGTAAAGAGGGGGGGAGGGATCTATGAAGTGTGACATGGTGTGATTCGTAGGGGGAGGGGTCCTAATTTTTGGGACCTCCCATTTTTATTTTGTTGGCGAGATTGTAGCCGCTTATAGTGTAATTGGAGAGGTTTGTGATAACTTTTCAGCATGCCTCAAATACCTACCCAAAAATTGGTGCCAGCTCTCGGAATATTACGCGTGGTCACCTCCTGAGATCTTTGACTATGACTGTCGCTGCAATGACAAAACTGCTTGGGAGTGAGTTGCTCTGAAACAATATTGCTTTATTAAAAATTGTAACATAACATTTATTTTTTCTGAATTTTTTGCCAGTTCTTCTCAGAGTTTTCACGTCCAGAACTGGTAGTAGAAACAAATAAAACCTTAAACCTTAAACCTACTCCACTAGCAGCATTATACCCACTTGCAGGAGTGGCCCCCCCAGATGTTCGAAGAGAGGTGACTTGCGCTTCTGAAAAATACAAACAAGAGACAGACCAACGCCATCCCCTGTACAATATGGAGACGTCAAGAGGTAGACTAAGGAGTCGGAAAAGTTTCCTCAGGTCGACTAAATCAGTCAGTAATAACAAGGCTGAGGAAGCCCGAAAACATCTGTGGCTCCTCAGATATCTCCCTCCGGAACACTACGCTGAGCCTGCAGAAAAGCTTCCAGCAGGCCACCAACTACCATGGCCCATTTGGAAGACCTTAAACCGCTTGCGAAGCCAGGCTGGTCGTTGCAAATACAACATGGTCCGGTGGGGGTACTCTGATGAAGAAAGGTGCGACTGCGGAGCCCCATCACAAACGATGGCCCACCTCCTTACCTGTACCCTGTGTAACTCCACCTGCACTCTAAGGGACCTGTCCGAGGCCACCAGCAGCGCCGTAAACGTGGCAGAGTTTTGGTCGAAGCATGTATAATGTAAAGGAATCACCGACACGACGAAGAAGAAGAAGAGTAGAAACAAAGGGACGCATCATAAGAACAAGATAACAAAATATTTTAAACGTTTTTATATGAATAAAGAATATTTTGTTTTTTTTTATTTATTTTTTTAAGTTTATTTTTATAACGGTAAAATAGATTACATATACCTACATACATTTCCATTCTATTCTACGTCATAGTTTTATAAGCAACATATTGAATAATGAATGTATAAACTAAAGTTAAAAAAACCGATCAGCTCCACTGCTGCGTAACCGTACAGATGGGGAAAAATATACCAATTTGCCATGTTGACATGAAAGCAGGACTGTAGACGGATGAGAATCGTGAGAATCGAAAGGGTGCTTTATTTTAGTAGTTATGAAAATAACATCCTTATTATTCCCATGAGTTTTATTATCTCATACTAATAATATATAAAGCTATAGAGTTGCTTTGTTTGCTTGAAGCGGTAATCTCAGGAACTGCTGGACTGATTTAAAAAAATATTTCAGTGTTAGATAGCCTATTGATCGAGGCCATAGGCTATATTTAATTATGAAGTTCCAACGAGAACGGAAGTTGCGCGGGATGCTAGTGAGATATATGTAGTATTTATTTCTGAAAAACTGTCATATAGCTGACTGATCACATTTGAGCTAATGAGGCACACGAGCTCATAAAGGTCGCGTGGATGCAGGCTGCTAGCGATCGTTCGCGTTCCGCTGGAAATCGATGGGGGAAGCCCATATTCAGCAGTGGACTACAACAGGCTGATGATAATAATGAGGCACACAGTGAGAGACCACGTCTCAGATCCATATGTCACCATTAGTAACCCACAGGTGATTGAATCAGAAGTGAACAGATCCGCAGGAGAACGATGGTCGCTGCTCAACGGATTAGCAAGCTGAAATGTCAATGGGCAGGGCATATTACACACACATGACAACATCCGAAGCGTAGCGGTATTTGGCCCGCTTTAAATCTCGGAGGATATTTTTGTGTAAATTCTAAGATTTCTTTCCGGGTCTGGTTGGTTGAGGACCACTATCCGAGCCTCGGAAAGCACGTTAAGCCGTTGGTCCCGATTATTATAACATCATCTATAATAATCGTATATCAAGGAACGGGCAGCAGCGGTTCCTTGTGTGGCACAACATAATACAGCAAGTGCAGGTGCAGGTGGGTCACCAACCTACCTGCCAAGCGACTGTTGCGTATGTTACTGGCCGCTTAGCGATACAGGCCGCTTAGCGATACAGGCCGCCTGTTAACCATAGTTACAATTTTTTTGAAAATGGAACACCAATGGAATGACAGATGTTGATAGTGAAATAATAAAACAGTGTGCTATTTAACCTTTGACTGTTTTATTTGATTCCTAATACATAATATTGACTATGGTAAAACCCCTCCCTCGGGAGAAGGCCCATGTACAGCAGTGGTCGTTGTACGGGCTGATGATGATGAGGCATATAGCTCGAAGAACTGACGACCGATGGGACAGAAAGATTCTCGAGCGGAAACGATAAATTTGCAAGTGCATTGTGGGACGACCGCCTGCACGATGGACGACGACAAATCGATCGACGATAAAATTCGATAGTTCACGTTTAACGGGTATTGTCTTATAGCTTATAATTAACTAGATTCCCGCGCGCGGTTTCACCCGCGTAACTCCCGTTCCCGTGGGAACTTCATAATTAAATACTTATACCCTATGTCAGGTAGTGTTAGGGTCACCAGATGACTGGAGATCCCGCGGTACCATATTGGCCGCGGGTGCCGTCGGGGGGCCGGATTGCTCATGCGTACCCGACCCCCGCCAACGACGGATCGAAGGAGTGTCCGGGAGGTTTTAGTGGTGTAGGGTCCTCTCCTCGTGGTATGACTTTAGCATACCACGCTATGGAGAGGGCGAGTCCCACATATCCCACCGCCAGCGCGCGAATACGCTGCAGCGGTGGTGGGAATGCGCCAATGAATTTCCCCCCGGACAACAAAAAAAAAAAAAAAACCGTCACCAGATGAAAAAATCAAAAGTCCGGAGAAAAAGCCTGATTTGCATTGAAAATTCCAGAGATTTTTTACAGTTGGAATATTTTTTTCTTAACCAATTTAAAAAAGTCGTCATATTATCGTTTTTATAGATTGCGGATCTCGCTCACGCATTCAATTATTACCAAAAGAATATTATTCTTACTTTGTTAAACTTTTTATTAAATATCTTTAAAATATAAGCTGAATTTTATAAAAAAATCTATTTTATGAAATCTCAGGTCAAATCCTGAGATATGGTAACCCTACTCAGGGCGAATGTAGCTTTCCAACGGTAAAATAATTTTTGAAATCGGCTATGTTGTTTTTGCGTTTATTCATTACAAACATACACACAAAAATACAAATCTTTATTATATTAATATATTATATTAGATAAAGATGAGCTAATGAACTGTGTATGAAAATGATCAACAGACGGCACACGCGTCACTTGTTTGCTTCGTCGTTTTCTATAGATTTATTCACGACTCCTTTGGTTGGAGGTTTAAGTTAAGGTTTAAGTACGGAGAAACCGTACACTTGGTAGATACCAGAGTACGAACGACTCCCGTGGCGGAGCAATGCATACTGAAATAAATTAGTTAAAGAGCGTGTGTGTCGCGTAAAAATGCTGACTTAAGAATTAAGAATACAACGACATTTCTAGATTTAAGTTTTATCGACAAACAAATGTGAAGGTGAGTGCAGTCAGCCGTAATAGTCTGGGTTACTCAACCGTTGGACAGCTGGAAATAAACACAGAATCGATTATGTCGTGGTTGTTTTATGAATTTCATGTGTTCACGAGCAACACGTTGTATTGGTCGGGTACAAGCTATTTTTGTTGCAGTATAATTACATATATAGGGTGACTGGTAATTAGTGACCGATACCTTAACACATGATTGTGCCCATGATAACAAACAACTTTTACTATGGCACCAAACCTCAAATCGCGAAAAGAAATTAGCTGTTCCATACATTCATGTTCACATAACTCGTCAACATGGTAGGGAGCAGCAGATTTTTTTTTTGGGGATTTCAGGTTTCTTGCCATAGTAAAAGTTGTTTGTTATCATGAGCACAATCACGTGTATAAGTATCGGTCACTAATTACCATTCACCCTATATACACATCCAGGAATTACGTCAGGACACAGATAATGTATAGAGCAAAATGAATGACATCGTTTTCATCTCTACATGTCAACATTAAAAAAAAATATTTAAGCGCTTTCTAGATCTCAAAAACGTTTAGTAAAGCCTTTCTTATCCATATAAAAATTGTTAAAAAATAATTCAAATAGCCTATTATGAGAGTCAGAAAACGTATTCTTAATTCACTGGTACCAATCCGACACGACCAATAACCTAGAAATTAATTAGCCAAAAAGGGGCTAAATGGTATGTAGACTTTTAAATTGAAACCGGAATAACGCAGAATTTTCAACTTTTTAATTAGTATGAATCATGTTGCGTACTTTTTGCTTCAAATCTAATTGAGCCACATTACACAATAAATTTGCGCGAATTCGTTGTAAATGATATCATCTATCTGAAGTTTGAGGAAAATGAGTAATGGGGATATAAAATTGATGTTTTCAGGATAACATACTGACTGTCGTGATAGAATACTACCTACTGGTAGTATACTATAGTAAAATAACAATTAAATAATGAATTAATTCATTACTTAGGTATTTACTTGTCAGATTTATCTTTTTCTGTGAATTAAATTAGGATACTCACTAACAGCAAATTTTACAATCTACAGACAATTAACTCTATAACCGTTTTATCTATGGCGATGGAGCGTGATGTTTTGTAGCCTATTTGTTAATCCAGATTTTAACATATCCCTGTGAAAACATTCAGCCACATCCGTTCAGTAGTTATAGCATGAAAGAGTAACAAACATACATCCATATATTCTTAAAAAACTAACGCGTTAACAATATTCAAAATAAGGTACCTATTAATATTTGTAATTAGCATAATTAAATGTTGCATCAACGTATTATAATACCCAATTAAACAGAGAGCAAATAATACACGGAAGGGCGGCCAATTTATCAGACAGATCTGTCTTCTGGCATTTGTAAGCAGGTTAGCAGCGCGGGCGCAGCGCCATTGTTTATATGCCAAGCGTAGCACGTGAATAGGTCGCACAAGTAATAATAGTCAACAAACTTACTTGACATTCTGTGACCAAAGTGGAGATATCTTTGCATCATAGTTGTTTTTTTTACTTAAATAGGATTAGTAGCAGAGATTTTGCATATTCTTGCTAAACCCTCGAGCTAAGCTAAAAAGTTCGTGATACGACTAATCTATCCAAGCCGCAGAGTTCTATAAAAAATATTTTAATTTATAAAACCATCAACGTAAGATTGATGGTGGATTAATTTAATTTAATAGTGACGCACTATGAAAATTTCTGTATTTTCGTTTAACTCGCTAATTCGATATACCCGCACTTCGGTTTAAGTGCAAATCATCAAACATTACCGTGACTTTACCACAAATCACATAAAATTATAATCACAGTTGCTAGTTTACAAACAAACCGTTCCTGAACATCGGATATAAAAGCGAGGTCATATATGATAATAACACATATTTATTAGTGTTTATGCGGCATATATTGCTACTGAAATTGCTTTTTGGTCCACGTTACCTTGGATTAAATAGTCTAGTACAGATAGTGAAATGTAGAGTATTTCTGAATACATTAACAAGAATTTACTTTATTATCACAGCTTTGACGAGTGACGACGAAACATCTCTTGACCATTAAAGTGCGAAGAACTTTCCAAATTCCTTGTACGCCCAAAGTTCGAAAGGCCCGCGAACTGTCCCAGGTGATCCCGCGGCGCCTTATTGGCCGCGGTTGCCGTCGAGGGGCTGGATTGCTTCGTGCGCACCCGGCCCCTGCCAACGACGGATCAAAGGAGTGTCTGGTGGGTTTAAGTGGTGGTAAAGCATACCACCGCTATGGAGAGGGAGAGTCCCACATATCCCGCACAAAACTCCCTTATAAATTAAAAGTCATCATCCCCCCGTCAGCGACCGCCCTGAGACGAGGTACTTAAAATGGCTACTTGGTAGGTTACTTGATTTGTAGTTTCTAAACCATTAGTTAAGGCTGGAGCACTACGCACCTTTATGCTCAGCGAAGTATCATAAACAAAGAAGCACAAAAGTTTTGCTATTTCACCGGGAGAGACACAAGAGGGCGCTTCCTGGGGCTAACACCCCGGCTCAGGACGCTATTATATTTTCATGAAATTTAATATTGGTAATGTTTTTTTTAAGAAGTGGTAGTTAACGATTAGACATGACATCTTGGCTACTTTGTAGCTCGGATAATAAATGAAATATTAAATTTAAAAGTAAGCAGCGTATGTACCAACTTGTATATCAAATGATTAAACTCATAGCCGAGATAACCGAAAATGAATTTTCCATGATATAGTTACGTTCCTTAAATATATAAAGGCTATATTTGTTGGCGATAGATCAACGAGAGGGAGGTAACGGGAAAACATCTGCGATTTATATTATACACGCATTTTTCACAATTACTACACATGACCAATATTGCTGATATTTTGCACAGGCACCTATTATAAGCTGGATTCAAAGTAAAAGTCAAAGTCAATAATTTCTTTATTCATATAGACACAATTTAAAAAAAAAAAAAAAAAAAATCTTATGATGCGTCCATTTCTTTTCCTACCACTAGTTCAAAGACGTGGCAACTCTGAGAAGAACTGGCAAGAAACTCAGAGGAATCCTTTTTTAAATAATAATCAATTTATCATTACTTTTACAATATTGTTAAGCAGCCGTGTCATTCCAGCGCAAGTTACTCCCAAGCCATTCTGTCATTTACATAGTCTGATATTTTATAATATGCCTTTTTACATAATTTAGCTTTGACGATGGCTTTAAATTTATTAACAGATAATTCTCTTATATTTTTTGGGAGTTTGTAATAGAAGCGAATACATTGCCCCATAAAAGAGTTGCTTATTCTATGGAGACGAGTTGCAAGTGACCAGGTAAAACTACGATTCGAAGACAGAATTCTATAATAATAGCTAGTTTTCTCTGTGTATAACATTTACTAATAGCGCAGTTCTGTGTTCCTACGTCAGCGGAAGGATAAATTGGTTTCAGTGTTTGTAGTAAACTGTGTAATGTTATAGTGGTTAACCATAACAGTTTTACAAAATATCATAATTTTTTGACTTCATACTGAGCTACAGTAAAATTGTAATGAAATAATGAATTTATTTAGCATTTAGGTATTTACATACACTTGTACTTGTCAAAATCACAATGCACAAGAATAAATTAGGTTATTATTCTTTTTCTATGAATTAAACTACCTACTTAGGTTACTATAATTAGCAAGTGCAACCTGTGTGTGATGCTAATTGTAGGACATTACAGACAATGTACTCCGTCTGTCCGTTTGTCATTCATTCCTCTACTAATAATAAGTTTATATTTACATTAATTAATTAATGTAATGTTCCTATTGTAAAGTTTTGTAAATAAAAATACTTTAGTTAGTACAACGTGAAATGCGGTTGAAAAGTTATTAAAGTCATATTTATATAGATACCTACTGATACATATTCTAATGAAAAATCCTGGTGTTTATTTCTGTCTTCCTTTTTCGGGTGTCACAAAGCTAGGATAGGGTTCGGTAGTCATCACGAGGAGTATTATAAAACACGACATTATAACTTTCACTAAACTGTGTTGTGTTGTTAAGCTGTTATTTTAATATATCATTATACTCATTAAAATGTAAACTAATTTATAAGTTACCCGCGTTACTCACTGCTTCAGTGAGTAAGAGAATGATGTAGCCTATATCATAATCGAGCTTATTAACGCACGTCGGGTCACTACCCGAGTTGCCAACTGAAAAGCAGCGCTAGGTATAGCCTAGCCTACGCTGAGGTGGCGACTTTTTCGGCAGGACATGCAATGCGTCTTATTGTTTTGTACATTTAGCTAAATGGTCTATGTAATATCTTGTGTGTTGTGCTGAATTAAATGTATTGTCTTTCTTTCTCGTGCAAAGTTTCAGCCAAATCCATTTAGTAGTTTTAGCGTGAAAGACGGACAAACAAACAGACACACACATACACTTTCCCATTTATAATATTAGTATGGAAGTATGGATAGTAAACTCCTCCAGTCTAATTTGTACTATTGTGTATTCTGTGATCGTCTAGTCGGGATCGCCGTTTTATGATGTGCAGTGACGTAAAATTAGCGCAATACATGTGATTTTTTTCTCATGATTTTGTACTTAAATATTTTCACGGTAAGTTTTATAGATTGGCTTTTATTTAATCGCGTTAACATTTCACGTGTGTCTCATCACCAGAACCTGTAAGGTTTCACCGCGTATTCCATTCTTGTGAGAACCTCATCTTAAAATAGCTACTACCTACCAAATAATGTGACCTTTGGTGAGATTTTTTTGTAAAAACAAAAGCAATAATTGGTAACTAGATTACCTATTGTATGTACTCGGTAAATAAAATATATTAGTTTGGTAACTAGTGATACCTTTATACGAATTTGAGTAGGTATATCTAACTATTAAAGTAAATAATATAAAAGCCAAGTGATAAGTGATATTTGACGTCATAATAACAGTAAGTATGTTTACGACTAAGTAAGGACTAATGGTGTTAAATAAACAGTATAACGTATTCGTTCCAACAAATTTTACAAAAGATTTTTTTATTTTTTTTCGGACGGACATTATGTAGTTAGCCCCGAGGCTTTTGCTACTTCACCGGGCTTAAAGGCGAGCAGAGATCCAGCCTAGACAGATGGTTTAAATACTACAAACTAAGCAACATGCGCAAGAGGGCGTCCCCTGTGGGACTTGGACCTGGGCTCAGGGCGGTCGCTGACGGGGTTTTACTAAAGTGTGTATGGATGGATGGATGAAAGTCTGTTACTATTTCTCGCAAAATCTACCCACAGATATGGCTTACATTTTGCACCCATATATTTATATTGCTTAAGGGACTGTGTGGTTTTCGGCTTAGAATAGACCACTCCATGTCTTCCCATGAGTGTCGTCGTTTCGTCGTATGTGCCTTTATCGTAAACTGGACTTACGACCAAATGCTTTTGAAGTATATTAGTACATCCTACTATACTTCTGAGGTCTAAATATATTATATGTTTGCAATAACAGACACGTGCTAAATAATGTTATGTGTGTATGTTTCGTTTGGACTGGTTTCAGTATTAATGTTGTTTGGTTTACAGTATTGCATTTGCGCGGCTACGTGATCTACTGCACGATTTAAGTCTTCATTGTTACAATCACAGACTAAATAAAAACTAAAGACGAAGCGCTGCGAGCAACGCACTGAAGCCGGTAAAAACTGAGCCTTGGCGTGTACATATACAGCTTACGCTCACACGCGTGACCAAAAAAAACTATGCCTTACCTTGTCAGTTGATTTGTCATTATGTCGCAGCGTTTGGTACTTGATGTCATCAATTTCATTATTTGTTAACAAAAATGCCGAATTGTGTCCACCGTCAAACAACCCGACTGCAGTGCATTGTTTGACGGTGCTCCGTTTATACTTTTTATTTAGTCTGAGTAACAACCGGTGGAGAGATGTATATTGAAGATCCAAAACTTGGTAAAATTACGGAAAAATATCGATAAGTGAATTAAAAAAATTAAATTCGACTACCCCAATCATGTTGGGTATCGTTTGCAAGGTCTGATGCAACAAAAACTGCCTTGGACCTATGTGGATCGAACCCCCCAGTCTCGAGATAACCTATTACAACCTAATAAAATTAAAGGGGGACGCTTTAATTTAATTGACGCCTTAACTTTTGAAATATTACTAAAATAATTCTGAAAAAATGTGGTATATACCTCTAAGTAAGTAATTTCAACTACAACTATAGCGGACTTGGTATCATAGATAGTTATTTTCATACAACTCCTAATAAAATGTATGGAGTCGACCGCAAAACACGCTTTTGACCGTTTGTTTTTTTAACTATTTAAAATCGGAATGATCCGTAGTTGATTGCTCTGTTTTACTAGCGATGTAAATTGAACTAAAAATTATTGTAAGAAGGGTATACCTATATGTCACAAAGGTGACCGTTATAAAAGAGTAGACGAAAGTAAACTGTTATAAAAGAGTAGGTACATTATATTGGGGAGATTTGTTGGTTTTTATTTCTTTCAGCCAGATTGTAGACCAATTTTCAAATCTACTGGTATGAATTGATATTTTAAGAGACGTACAGCTGAAGGATGAAAAGCAGCATCTATCAGCTCAAGTTTACCTATTAATACTGAGATCACTAATCCGCCTGCCAAGCTTGGTGATTATGGCAAGATCCCTCAAAGACCGTGACTTGTCAACGTTTATAGAGAGGAGGCAGGAGGCCCATGCTCAACAGTGGACATAAACGGGCTGATGATGTATATTTTAGGTAAAAAAATTGTTTATATGTTAAAATAGTTTTTTTTTATTTATTTTTTATTCAAGTAAACATTACACGTAGGTATTTGTAAATAGTCCAAACATATTTTGGCTTATCAATTTACTGCTTTTGTTGTTTTTGTTTATATAGCTTTAGCCTAAAATCTGTCAGGTATGAAAACACAATATTATTTTATATCTAAGTTCTGTCCTTTGAGTATGTTATTATTTAGACGGACCATAAGTATCTCGACGAACGCGCTTTAGTGTACCACCGGATCCAATTCGCCCAACCGAGAAGACCTGGCGAAACAAACTCAGATGGGCACGTCCAAAAGTTTACTATTGGAATTCTTAATTGTTAACTATAATTTAAAATTGTATGACAAAACATCGGGCTGGAATTCAATACGGTCTAAGTCAGTACCCAATTGGGCGCTACGATGACGCTTCAAAAGTGCTATAAAAATATGACGGAGATGTTTAAAAACACTAACTGGCTTAATCTAGATAATATTACTAAGAATCAGATGATTAAAATGTCATTCACAATACAATAATTCACGAAATTAATAAGCGTACCACAAACTTCAGGATACATCAATTCACCGTTCCAAAGGTAACTTAGCACAAACTATTTAATACTGCAGTTCACAAAATTTTGTTCGTTTAGAGTTCTTCAGTCTTTACGTCAATCGGCTGATCGGGGAGCTCAGTAGCACTGGTGTCGGATGCTCTATTGATGGTAACATTGTAAATAGTATAAGTTATGCAGATGACATGGTGCTGCTGAGCCTCTCGATTGATGCACTCAGACAGCGAGTTAATGTATTTAGTCCCACCAGTGTGGTTATATGGTGTGGCTCCTAATAGAGTGTCACAATTTAAGTATCTTGGCCATATAGTGAACGAAGATTTGAAGGATGATTGTGACATAGAGAGGGAGCGAAGGGCGTTGTCGGTCCGATGTAACATGTTGGCCCGCAGGTTTGCACGGCTTAGCAAAGAAGTTAAAATAACTCTGTTCAAGGCGTATTGCCAGTCATTCTACACGTGCAGCCTGTTGGTTACATATACGCAGAGGGCCTACAACGCTCTTCGTGTACCTACAATACAATAATGCCTGTCGGGTGTTGATGGGGCTTCCGCGGTTCTGTAGTGCCTCTGGAATGTTTGCAGAAACGGATACAGATAGTTTCCAAGCTATCATAAGGAAAAGCGCAGCATCCCTGATGTGCAGGATTCGCGGCAATACCAACAGCATCATGGAGGGTATTGTTAGTAAGCCAGACTGCCCTTGCTGAGGCACTGGACTCGCATTATTTTATTTAAATATGCATGGAATTACGTCGTCCTAAATACAATACTTAAAATAAAACCTTTGTCAGAATCGTTGATACTGAGACCGACATGTTGGGTCAGAATTCTCAATTTTGTCTGATCAATATTCGCTCAAATGTTCCGTCATACCATATAATGTTCATTAAATATTGTCGATCCAGTAAAGATGTTTCAACAGTGTTACCCAACCCAACTGGCTATCCCGTTACAAAATTAGTTGAATCTCCTCTGAATCAACGTGGACCAGTATTCACTAGTTTTGTATAGTTTCTGATGATTCAGTAACTACGATTAATTTGTGCTCATTACAAGTCATTAACAATGAAGGACGCGTAGCGTGATCAATGCATACCTCACTCTGCATATTCTTAGGGTTTATTAAATGGAATGCCACCGCAATTGTGATATCGCTTATTTCAGATTAAAATTCTAAAATATCTTGTTAGATAATTTAAAAAAAAATTAACGCCATCATGTAATATCCTGGTTTCCATTTTGTGTGTCTATTTGTAATTCTTTTCCCAGCGACCGCCATGAGCAGAGGACCAATTCTCACAGTGGGCGACCTCATGCGTAGGATGCTTAGTTTGTAGTTTTTATAGCATTATATAGGCTGGAGCTCTGCTCGCCTTTATGCCCGGTTAAGTAGCAAAAGCCTCCTGGGTAACTAAATAATGTACGTCCGAAAAACAAAAAATTAAGCAATTCTTTTGCCATAGTCGCAGTACTAACGCTTGGGAGACAGCTCCTTGATTATGGGAAAGATGTTTGCCAGAGAACCATGTTATGATACGTGTAGGTGTTCACGCTAACCGTTTGATAGTCAGATTTGTCTGTAACAAATATTTTCCTTGTCTTTTTTATTTTCGTAGCAAATTTGAACAATCGTTTTAGAAAGTCAATTTTTTGTTGTCGTTTTTAAGGAAAGAACAAGACATCTTTGTTAGATAGAACGTATAAGCAAGAGGAGGACTCTTTTATATCATTTGCTATCAGTGCAATGATCACGCGTGCCAAATCACGACGAGTACAACGTGATGCGTTGTGTTCTGTCAAATATTTGTATAATTACTATACAATAGAATCTTGATGCCAGGCCAATGTACTCGTGATATTGTATGATTTGTTTTTATAAATTTAGACATTGCAAATTTTATATGACAACTACCTATAGTTATAAATACGACCGCGGCATCCATCGTATGTTTATTATAAGCTAGGATTTTGTCGTCTGAAATAGCACGGGTGGAACTGTTGTTACCATAGTTTCTTCGAAAAACTGGTATTCTGGGTTTCATACCTATCGAAACTAATATTTATCATCATCAGCCCCTACAACGTCCTGCTGAACATGGGCCTCCTCCCACGGGAGGGTTTTGTCACAGTCACCACGCTTGGCAGGCGGATTGGTGAATGCAGTATTATGTTGTAATACACAGGGAAACGCTGCTGCCCGTTCCCTGGTATACGCTTGTTATAACAATCGGGACCAACGGCTTAACGTGCTTAAGGCACCGAGGCGAGGGTAGTCCCTCAACCAACTAGACACGAAATAAATCTTAGAATTTACACAGATTTCTTGTCCGGTGTGGGGATCGAACCCGCTACGGAGGTTGAATCATTTATGTGATAACATAACAAAATACAGCCTTCACACTGTAAAGTGCACATAAGTCGGCATAAGCGCAAAAGCGGCTGTTGCCCAAAGGCTTCGGCGTCGGACTTGTGATCTTGTGGTCGCCGGTTCGATCCCCACCCATCGCACTTTCGACATGAGCCCACTCTCAACACATCCTAGTTTAGAAGTCAGGGTCTTTCGTTCTGGCGCACTAAAAATGTGATATTTGTTTTGTTTTTGTGTTAGGAAAAATAAAGTTTATTATTATTGTAAAATAAATGCCATCAAAAACATACTTGTAAAAAAACCCAAGTCTCGTAACGCAGTTCTTTTACCGTTAAAAGTTGTGAGATCTATGTAATACCAAGTCGGTTAATTTATTCAGTCCCTACTTAAGGGACCTTCTGTCTTAAGCTATTACGTAACTATCTCACCTAACATACTAAAATGATCTTATCAAAATTCAAAACTTTTAAGTTTTAAATAATAAATTAACTTGGCCATCGGATACTATTAGAATGTGTCTCACAAGTGTTTATTGCGATGGCCAAGTCAATCTAATATTCATAACATAAAAGTTTTGAATTTTGATAAGATCATTTTAGTCTGTTAGGTGAGATAGTTACGTAATAGCTTAAGACAGAAGGTCCCTTAAGTAGGGACTGAATAAATTAACCGACTTGGTATTACATAGATCTCACAACTTTTAACGGTAAAAGAACTGCGTTACGAGACTTGGGTTTTTTTACAAGTATGTTTTTGATGGCATCTCATTTCTTTTTGTAGATAGTTGTACCTTTTTTCCTTTGCTTTACAATTTACATAATTTTTTTGAATACCTACAACGGATTTATGCTGTATCTCAAGAACCGCGATAGCTAAACAGTTGACATTTTCACAAATTATGTATTTCTGTTGCTATATTAACAAACTAAACATAAATTAAATAATTAAGGGGGGCTTCAATACAACAAACTTTTTTGCGGCCTTTTTTGCTCGATATCTATAACGGCAATAGGTAGGCACTTGAAAATGGTACGGAAACCTTAGTGCGCGAGTCCAACTCGCACTTGGCCGGTTTTAGTCTATTGTATGCACAAATGGAGGATTCCTGCGCTTTAATCGTTCGAAAGTAGACTTAAATTAAATGTAAACCGTCCAGACTCGTAACTCGGTGCCTTTATTTACAAAATAACTTAACTTACGAATATATGAATACTCACGTACCTAGCTGGCATGGCAACACTCACCATACGTAACAAGAGCAGCTGCGTCGTGTACTTTTTTATGGTTTATTGATATTCGTCGCACTCGTCAAACGTCATTTAAAATTAATCCTTATTTAAAATTGTTATCTCTCATTCATTATAAATATTGTCAATGTACCTAATCGAAAACTACAACATCAAGCTTAACAGAGGATTAACATGAACTTATGTATGGCACTCACGGCCTCACTGTCAAAGGTTTTTAAATAAAGAAATTACTAAACTGTTTTTAATGGAACTTTGGCACATGTCCGATTTTGGCTTTTTTTGAGACAGCTCCCGCACTAGGGAAATTATTATCTATGTCGCGGGTCAAAGTAACTTCTCCACAGAGACAAAGTCGCGGCCACAAGCTAATATGTACATAAGTAAATTTAAAGCTACCTAGTTAACATCAAACTGTGTAAAAAATATTTGATAAAATGAATATGCAAATACAGTTTGTGTCAGATAAATAAAACGTGGTGTGTGTGTATACCTGCGATATCGCAGTAAGACTTGTTAATTACTTGAAAGAAAGTGACCGTCTTTCTGTGACGAACGGGAAGCGTGGAAGCCGTAGTGTTTGTCCGGGGGGAATGCAACAATTTTACGCATCTCCTCCGACACTGCGGCGTTCCCGCACGAGCGGTGGGGTATGTGGGACTCGCCCTTGCCATAGCAGTAGAATGCAAATCATACCTTGAGAGAAAAACACTTAAACCCCCGGTTACACCTCTGACCACAATTGGTGAGGGGCCCAGGAACTGTTGCCTATCTGGGATACCCTATGGCAGCGTCCGCGACTCAAATGGTGTTGCGGGCTCTCCTGGGTCCAAATAACCAGTTTCAGGGATGCCAGAGTACACGGGGTCCCTACTTCTCAAGGGGCCGCGGCCTGTTAGTATACTATCGTTCATAGCACAGTTGCTTTTACATTCCATTGAGTTTTTTTTTTCCTTCGATTTTTTTTTTATTTGTTAAATTAATCCCTGTGTCGCGAAGGTCGCACCGCTCGATAGATTAACGAAAACAAAGCACCCCCTGACTCAATACAACTGTTTTAATTTCAGACGAATAATTGTCCCGGGTGGGAATCGAACGCAGAAAACCAGGTCTCTGGAGCAACTAACGTAACCACTTAGCCACCACCTTTCAACATAATCGCATCTAGGTCCCTATCTACACCTATTCTTCCATTAAATCATACATATTCATTTACACTGATTCACTGACTGCAAATGTAACTTTGTAATCCTATACATTTATAAGAAATAACAAAGTTATTAATGCAGTTGATGAAACTTAACAACTGGACCGAAATTGCAAAATGTTGGAATTTTCCCATGAGTTTTACACTAAACTCTACTAGTACTCAAAATTTGAAGCTTCTACGTCTGCTAGAAGTGCCTAAACATTTTGATGATCGGGCAATCACGTGTGAGCGAGTGACAAAATTACCGAAATTACCGAACTTTGAGTAGTTATAATTCTTAAAGTCCTGGTTCAAATTGAATGAAATTTGAAATATGCTGTAGTTTTACAAAGCCTGCTTAGGTTCTGAAATTTCAGGCTCCTATCTTCATCCACAACGAAGTTATAGAGGGTCGAAAATCGGCTGAGTTGCTTCGAGAAAAGATAGGTACGGCCGTGCACCTTTTTTTTTTTTTTTTTTTTTTTCTTACTCGACTTGGGGGGGCACTGCCGTGCCCCCAGATCTATCTATACTAATATGTAAAGCTGAAGAGTTGCTTTTTGTTTTTGTTTATATAACCTTGAGTTATATAACCTATTTATCGAGGAAGGCTTAAGGAAACCGCGCGAGCAGCTATAAATCCCATGGTAATGGAGTTACGGTAGTATTACGACAAAATAATAGTTGTCATTTACATTGGCACATAAAAATTTCCACTACTGTCCAGTTATAAGTAGAGTGGTACCAATTTAATTTTTATCTTTTATTATCACTCACATAAAATCCGGTTTGGGAGAGCAGGGGTCGCTCTGATAGGTGACTAGTTTATGTTTGCACAAGATAACCAATTATTACGTTCAAACAAAATATTTAGACCAAACAAATTAAAGGAACGTTATAAGTGTTATAAGTGACTTGAGTTCTAAGTGAATTCTAAACTACATAGATAGCTTTTTAATCTAATTTTTCTATTGTTAAGCTCTGTGGCGTAGCGGTATAAGTCACATTTTAAGTCTCGGAGGTCGTGGGTTCGATCCCCATACATAAATCTTTATGTAGATTCTAAGATTTCTTTCCGGGTCTGAGAGAAAGGAATGCACGTTAATTAAGCCGTAGGTCCCGATTGTTATAACATCATCTATAATAATCGTATATCAAGGAACGGTCAGCAGCGTTTCCTGGTGTGGTACAGCATAATACTGCGGTCACCAATCCGCCTGCCAAGCATGGTGACTATGGCAAAAACATTGTTCCCGGGAGGAGGCCCATGTTTAGCAGTGGACGTTATACGGGCTGATGATGATGAAATTATTTACATCGCATGCTATGTCCTACGTATTGCATCTAGAGACTTCGCGGATTCTCTCGCGGACTAACAAAATTGGGTCACATATTCATGTGAGGGATAGCCATATTCCGTTACTATAGAAAACAAGCTGCCCTCCTCGGTTTTACTTGCGAATGAAAAAGAAATCATTCAGTATAATTTTGTGAATTTTGTAAAAACTGCATCAAAATCGATTGCTTAGTTTGAAAGATTTAAGCGGATAGCCAAACGCGTGAATTATTTAAAACCACTTATTTGAGAAATTCAAGTTATTACTAGCTGTTAGTGTCCGGCGTCGCCCGTTAAAAATGTCTGACATTTCTTTTTAAACAAACCTTGTCCTGATACTTAGGAACACAATAAAAAAAGAATGACCAGATTGGCAATGTTCTTTTCAAGTTAAAGCGCTTACATACATTTAGGCGATTCATTTTTTTTTATATAGATTATCATTATGTACATGGATTCATAGATTATATTATCACATCCACTGCTAAGAAAGAACATAGGACTCTCCCGAAAGAGGTTTTGCCATAGTCACCATAGCATTTTTATGTATTATAATGTTATAACACAGGAAAATGCTGATATAGAGAAGGCCGTTCTGCCCTGCTAATTGTACTTGTAATAATCGTCATTTTTGGGATTTTCCTTTTTTTGCGAAAATGACATTTCAGGACTCTAATCTAAACATAAAGATTGATTTCTTCTTATTTCTTAGGTTCACTTTAAAAGTCATGTAATATAGACTTCTTGTTTAGATATGAAGAAATGTGTTTACCGCGTTTATCCCGAAATCGCGATTTTGCAAGTATTGCGTTTGCATTAAGGACAGCAGCGTTGGTCTCAATTCATACAGGGAACGGGCGTTCCCTTTATTGATCGAAACCAACGACTTGACGTACTATCTAAGGCATGGGAGTTAGTCTCACTAAACCCGGAACGAAAACTTGTATTTTACACGAACATTTTTTGTCCGGCGCGGCGATTAAACCTACATAAACTGCATGTATATACCTAATTTCATCTTCATCAGTATGTTTGTTTATCACACTTCACACAAAATGTAAAGCGTGACAAACAAACATAAACACTCACAACCTTTCTCATTAATAATATTAGTAGGACAAGATAATTTAACTATTGACGGGATTGTTCGAGAAACCCTTTATCCAATTAGATACTTCTGTGTTGTGATTGAGGAAGGGCAATGTCCCTAAATAATGTAGCACAAGATAGAGCCGGAGTTTATTTATACTGGTACTATATTCTTTATAAGTACATATAGAAAGCTTTTAGTAAGAACTTTAAAGCTGGAAGTAAGAACATTGAAAATGGTTAAAAATTTATCTAATCTTTAGAGTAGATACATAAAACTATGGACGGATATCGCTGTAAGAAGGTCTAGTGTATGGCATGGCGCTTTTATATGTATAAAGTTATTTTTTCGATCGAGACATCACGGTGTTGTTAATACCCGTGCACAGTGTGTAATTTTGGCGTAGTTGTGGCCAGGTATATTTTATGTATTAATTCGAAAGATCTTGTGATACTTATTAATTGGTGAAAATTCCTACAGTAAAATTGTCTATACTTTCAGAGAAATATTTTTTTTAGTGAAAGGTCAGCGACCTCAAAAAAACATTAATTTATTTTTTTCTCCTAAAGTGTTACTGGTATCGTTTTTTTTAATAACACCAAATAACGTTACATCTGAATATGTATTCATATAAAAAATTACGGAGCTAGCTTTGATAGTTTATGAAATATGTGAAAATTTCTTAATTTCACTTTTTATCGATTTTTTCCTTACCCCTATCATTACCGCATTTTATTCTTTGCTATAAATATGGACACAACTGTTGTTTATCATGTCCTAAAAAATTACACACGTAACCCAAAGGACTAGTGAGAAAAAGCGTTTCTAAATATTTCAGAAATTACTATGGAAATAGGGTTGTCCAAATGTTAAACCAAGAAAAATTAATAAGTTATATTTTGTCGATGTCGTCATTATCGCAATCTATGTATACTTCGTCTGACGATAACACGATGTTGATATCGTCATTAACGTCAGAATCACATTCGAATTCATCAACCGATTTTTGCAACAACGGGTCACCGTGGATGAGTACGTTATCCATTGTCGGTTTTAAAAGTTTTAGAACTTTTTCCGGAATCTTAGCATGTTTCTTGTTTTTTTGTCTCTTGTCAATTGACAAACTCGACAAAAGCGGGTCAGAAGACTCTAAAGCTCGGTGAATCAAGTCAAAGACTGTTGTTTCGCGATTGAATTTACGAGTGTGATGCTCACGATCGTAGCGCCAAAATTTGTTGCGTGATTCACCGGCTTGTTCTGAGAGCATTCCTATTGGTATAGATATAGAATCTATAATTTGTGCACCATGCATTAAAATTTTGTGAATGGTGACAGACATATTGTACCAACTGTATTTTTGTACATATTTTATTGCAACACCATTGCAAAAGTCCTGAAACTTCTTAGAATCTATTTCTAAGCCGCATGATAAAGCCACCAGAATTTTATGTAGGTCATTGACGAGCCATTCTTCAATACCTAAAATATTGGCAAAAGTCAATCGATTTGAATCAGACAAAGCCGTACGGGCAGTGTTCCCATCGTTGGTTGTACCCGAATTCGGACGAACTACGTCAACCAATAAGCCCATTTTTTGTCTGATTTCATCTTGTATTTGTTTTTTTTTTCTCTTCTACAATTTTATATTCTGGGGATTTTTTTGCAACTCGCCACTTTTGCACGGCAGGGTCATTTTTATAACCCAAATGTAAAAGGAACTCAAAAATTCTTATCCATGCGTGCAATGGGCTAAGTCCATGACTTAAAGCTTCCTGATTTACAGGTTTTTTAGATATCAGATCTAAATTTTTGAATTCGCTACAAGTAGCTCCACAACAGGCACACCGTAATTGTGATGTTGTGTTTGTAATGGCATTAAACACCTTTCCATCTATGATGGTTAAGTATAGTTTTGGGTCTCCAATAACTGTTTTTCCTAAAGAGTTTTCAGCAAAAATCGGCGAAAGATTCTTTATTTCTTCTTCAACTCGGGTTTTTTCGTTTAAGATAAGTTGTGTCGTTTCTGGCTTATATTGGATTCGTATTGGGCGACAAAATCTGAAAGATTGGGGATTCGGATTGATCCATAATACATAACCGTCGTCAGTTTTTATACGTAAAGGTATGTATGTGGTTGCAAACAGGCAATGTTCATCATCGTCTCCATCACTGAAGCTTTGTTTGTAGACAGATTGCCCAGTAGTTCCGTCAAAACCCCATGAAGCCTCGAATATACAATGGAGTGTACCTATTTTTTTTTGTTTGCAGTACTCCGAAACTTTTTGGTCGCACACGTCAATAATTCGACGAAAAGTGTGCATAACTAAATCTAATAACGGTACTGTTGCTTCCCGTTCTGATATTTGTATATCCACATCGGGATAACATAACTTTTTGACCATTTGAATTCTGTAGTAGGAAGGGTAAATATTAGATCCACGAGATTTGGCTCCTTCACGAATACTAATATAGTCTTCAACAGATAGGTTTCTATCTATAATTAAGCATAGAGCTTCATTAGGTGAATAATGTTCATCAGTTTTTTTACTTGACCTTATTAGTTTGGCAATTTTGGTAGACTCGGTTGGAGATTTTAGACACTCTTGAATAACAAATTCAAAGTCACTAGCAGCAGCTTTTCCTAATTTATTACCTGTTTCATCAACTACAATTTTTGAAAACACCTTGATCAGAGAGTCCGAAGGGTAGTTCTCTAATTCTTGTTCCAGAGATTTTCTTATGCGTCGCTGACTACGATCGCTAACATTATCATACTGATTGGATCTAGAAGTAGAAGGAACATCAAATGACTGTCTAACTTCTTCTGAGGCTGAAGGTATTATTTTTATGAAACTTGTTGCAGGTTCCTCCTCAATGCTTTGGTTTTCGCGACTTTTGTAGTTAATTTGATGTAATATTTCGTGAAGTTGAAGATTAGATGTAGAAGAAAGCCACTTTTTATTTTTAGCTAAAAAGGTTTTGCGATTCCTACTAGAGGCTTTGTAAAGCTGTTCGCATTTGGAAATAAACTTTGTAGATTTTTTTTTAAAGATGTCGAATTCTACATATTTGTTTGTGATTAGGAATACCCTTAGGGTAAATCGCACTCAAAACTATTTTTGCTCTTTCGTTTTCGGGAATATCCAGAGGTTGCGATTTGGGTCCTTGCAAATGAGCACTATTTTCTAATATCTTGAATAAGTCAAGATGCGTATGTTTGTGAGGCGTTATTGATGATTTAGGCACTGGTCGCTGATCATCTTGAAGGTAAATATTCTCTTCCCTTAAGTCACTCGGTTGAGACCCGAAATGACAAGCCCCAGGAGAACGGGTCAATTCCTCCTCAGGAAAAATATCGGACTGGTCTGATTCCATCGTTTCTAAATTCCGTTTAGGTAACAGTAAAATAATTAGTGGCTGCTCCCCTGCGTTACCGGGTAGGCTACCGTGCCACTAATAGATTCACGGGTACGTAAAGACAACTCAAACATAAGCCCGAAGGCATCTATCTGTATGAAGCTACGGAAGTTTCATATTGATGGGAGTTTTAGCCAGTAAAAACTGTTACCGCCTTCACCACGTGGAGGTACTCCCAGCTTATGTTGTTAAAGTTTTGTCTTTTGTATTTTAGGAAAGTATAACTTTATGGCATATGAAGGTCATATAATATCAATATCAATAAAAATAGTAGTAAAAAATATTCAATCGAATTGAGAACCTCCTCCTTTTCCGAAATAGGTTAAAAATGTTACGGATGGTTTTGCGAGTGTGATAAATAATCATAGTATACTTCAATTGACGATTTTATTAATGCCCAGAATAAATAAATCAAATGGTTAAGAAGGTTAGTGACAACCCTAGACAAAAATTTGAAAAATGATATCTCATCAGTCCTTTATTATTTTTAGCTGATATTTTTTATTCAAATGTATTATTATGTCGTACATATTTTGCATCAAAAAGAAAATGCGGTAATTTAAAAAGAGACCGACAAAAAATTATTAATATTTTTTGCTAAAAACATTTATTACGTCTTAATTAACCGTATTACTTATCTAGTTTTTAGCAACATTATAGTTTTTCATTCTCTTAATGAGAAGATACTTAATTTATTAGTAACTGATGTATCTGAAAGAAAATATTGCATTTCTATGGTTTTTATGGGTTTTTCTCGATAATTGAAATATAACCAAAACTACTTTAAAAAAAATTGTCGGTGTCTTTGTCAAGCCTCCAAATAGTAAAAGCTATCAAATAAACACATAAACTGTACTTGGCCACAACTAAGCCAAAATTACACACCGTGCCGTGCCACCAGTTAATACTAAGGAACACAAAAATTTAGGAAAGACAATGATCCCAATCGTTACTTTTCGTCAGTGCCGTAAATAGGGCGGTGCCACCGGTGCCCAGGCACAGGGCGTAGACTCTGGGGGGCGCAAGAATGGCTAGACCTGGCAGGACTATTATTTTTCGGTTTGCTTCTAATTATTCATAATAATTTAATCTTAAGCATCAGGGTGGGCAACGCATTTGTACCAGTGAACTTGCGTTTGAGTTAAAGTGAATGAGAGTATAATAGGCAAAAGCACCAATATACCTATCTAACTAAAAAAAATAAGGCCACAGTTATAGAAGCTTGCACCAGGGCGCAGAAAAGGCTATTTACGGCACTGTGTTTCGTTATACAGGTATGTATTCAAGAACCTTCAATTTCATATCCTTGGTATTTATCGATGTGACCTACATATCACCGATTACCTATTAATGAAGAACTTCAGTATAAGCAAGGTTTTATTTAACAATGTATGAAACTATGAAGGCTTTGGTATTTAAGGAGTAATGGGGATGTTTATGTGGGCCTTGTCCTGAATAACGACATTATATAAGTTGAGGGTTATTTTAATGAAAACTCGCTAATCTTGGTGTTCAGTAGCGGTGGATTGTATAATATTTAAAGAAAAATAAAAAAGTTATGAATGAGTATTAAGTATTTATATTTTTATGATAGCACTTATTGTGACCTGCCAGTACGACTTGTAAATGACAATAATAACAACGGTGACGTATAAAAGAGAAAATAATTAGAAAAAAAAAAGATAATTAGGTCGAACCTCAGCCCCCGCCGCCGCCTACCGCCCTAGGCTGGGCCTCGGGCTTCGAGGCTGACCCATGTGGAGTAGGGACGCCTCTACACTCCGGGCGTCCCTATAATTGGGCAAATGGGCCACTGTAAATGTGGCCCTGGAGATCCCGCGGTACCATATTGGCCGCGGGTGCCGTCGGGGGGCTGGATTGCTCATGCGTACCCGGTCCCGCCAACGGCGGATCGAAGGAGTGTCCGGGAGGTTTTAGTGGTATAGGGTCTTCTCCTCGTGGTATGAGTTATAATTGACAACTAGCCTAGCCAATAATGAGCGACAAGCAATGTTGCGTTGCTATGGCAACGAGTCATTTGTTGTTTATTATGTGAGTTAAGCATACCACGCTATGGAGAGGGCGAGTCCCACATATCCCACCGCCAGCTCGCGAATACGCTGCAGCGGCGCGCGGCGGTGGGAATGGGTCAATGCATTTCCCCCCGGACAACAAAAAAAAAAGGTCGAACCTCAGCCAAATGACAACACATAGTTGCACATACCTACCTATTATTTACCTTTTTCAGTTCAGTTCTTTTACGTTCACTGTTGAACATTGGCCACCTCTTAACAGACCTTGGCAAGACATTGTCATAATTACCACACTTGGCAGGCGGATTAATGATCCAACTAGGTTACTAACTTTGAGCTGATAGATACTGCTGCTCTTCTATCAGCTGTACCTCTATCTCTTTCTCTCATCTCTTTGTCGCCTCACGACACCCATAGGAAGACGTGAGGTGGTCTATTTTAACCAGGAAACTACACGGTTGTACCTTCTTACTTACTTATATTTGAACGATAGTAAAACCCAGTAAAATCCTTTCCTTTGATGTTTATTTAGTTTAAGTCAAGTGTCATAATGTCAACACCTGAACATGGATGTAGGTACTCTAAACAGACCTTGGCAAGGTCAATGAGGGATTGCCACAATCATCACACTTGGCAGGCGTATTGGTGATCGTAGTATAAGTTGGTAGTAGCTTTGAGCTGATAGATGCTGCTGCCCGTCTATTAGCTATGTATGTCCTTGACTAGCTTCTTACGACACCCATGGGCATAAAGTGGCATATTCTATGCTGGAAACCACACGGCAATGGTACACGGTGGGACGTAAACGTGTTGTTAATAGTATTAATTCTATTTGATTCATTAAACACGAAAATAATGTCTATACTTTTAAACTAATATATAAAGCTGAAGAGTTTGTTTGTTTGCTTGAACGCTCATCTCAGGAACTACTGGTCCGATTTGAAAAAATGGCCTATTTATTGACGGAGGCTTTACTTTGTTATGAAGTTTCCACGGCAATGGGAGCTACGTGGGTAAAACTGCGGGCGAGAAACTAGTCTTTCCATAAAGTCACATGAACCATGGCACGTATTCTGCTCATGTATCACGATATTAATAACTGACGGTTTGTTATCAATAAAATCTATCGCAGCAATATTATTTACATCAATGATAGTCATCTTGATCATGACATGGAGATTTCCTACCAACAATCATTGGTTTCATGTGACTTATTTACATTCTTGATTATGTTCAATCACTCAATGTCCACTGTACAACCTATCCTCGCCTCTTCGCCTACAAAAAATAAATCATTCTGAAATATCGCCCTACTTTAGTTAGTCTTATATAAACTTTGTCCAAACGAACCAAGAAAATAAAATAAAAAACCACATACGGTAGGCTTAGTCATTCTAAAGTTAGATATGCGCGAATAAATAATTTAGCCATAGATCAGGACCAAATTTAAGGCATTTAAGGCAATCTTTAAAATCCTGAGGAGTAAACACTAGTTTTTTTTTAACATCTGACGTCAGTCCTTAAACTATGAGCAGATCTGTTGAATGTTGATTTGAATTGCACGAGGAGAGTTCCATTGACGTCTGCACTCTCTATTTTAGTTAAGGTCTAACTCGACTATATGGTTGCGTTTAAGCCTCTTCGGATGATTGATTGTCAACAGATCTGTCGCTAAAGGATTTGGGTGGACGGCTAACTTTGCTTTGTACTTGGCGGAGTATTCTTTGATCTCCTCGCCAACTGTGCTGATTTTAAGCTCCTTATGCAGTTCACAATTTCTCAGAAACCATGGGGCATGAGGTAAGTTTCTAAGGATGCCGTTTTGTGCTCGCTGTATTATGGCCACTGTACGTCTACGCTTTAGTACGTCTTTGTATATGAGTAAATTATTGTCTGTACTCAGCACTGAGTTTCTTCCTAGTAGCCATTGCAGGCCTCGGTATCTCTGGTTCAATTGCTCACGCTTCTTTTGTAGGTGTGTTTTCCAGGTGAGCCTTCGATCTAGGTGCATGCCCAAGTATTTCACAGACGCAGTATGTGGAAGGGAGTTGTCTTCTAAGAGTACTGGTGGGCAATCGCCTGGGCGGATAGCGAATGTGATATGAGCGGAATTCGAGGCACTAGCCCTTATTCGCCATTTTGTGAGCCATTCCTGTATATTGTCCAACCCGCGTTGCAGATTTAGTGAGGCTTGATTGCGATCTGTGCTACTTGCAAGAATAGCGGTATCGTCTGCAAATGTGGCTGCTTTTACATTTGGTGTTTCTAGTAAATCACAGGTGTAGATTGTGTACAAGACAAGGGCCCAATACTGATCCCTTAGGCACTCCCACTTGTTTGTCATAGAAGCCAGATGTATATTCGCCATCTTTGACTTGGAATATTCTTTGAGCAATGTAGAACTTCAATAAACCAAAGAAGGAGTGAGGTAATAAAGTTTTGATTTTGTAAATTAGGCCTTTATGCCACACCTTATCAAACGCTTGTTGTATGTCTAGAAAGGCTGCCGAGCAGTATTCTTTTCGCTCCAGAGATTTCCTTACTTCATGGACAACTCTGTGTACCTGTTAGATTGTGCCATGCTCTTGTCTAAACCCAAATTGGTGGTCAGGGATTATACGTTTGTCTTTTAGAATTTTGGCTACGCGTAGCAATAGAACCTTTTCGAAGAGTTTTAATATCACCGGTAAAAGGCTTATTGGTCTGTATGAGCTTACATCGTTTATGGGCTTACATTCTTGGTAGACCATTATGATCTGTGATATCTTCCATTACCTACTCTCATGATTGCATTGAAGAGTATCGTGAGGAACACAATTCGTTTTCTAGGCAATCGTAGTAGTACCTCTTTGGTGATCAGGTCGAAACCTGGTGCTTTTTTATTATCGAGGCTTCTTAACTTTCCCAGCTCTCTGGGGCTTGTATGTTGAATAGGAGCATCCAGTTCAAGTTCAATGTATCATCTATTTCCGAGTCCTCGTCGTGTGTGCCTTCGTTTGGTCTGAAGACATTCGATAAGTGCTTTGCAAAAGCATTAATTCTTTCATGAGGTATTTTGGCCCATTTATTGTTATCCAGTTTGAGAGGTGGTCTAGTCCTTTTTGGTTGGTTTGAGTTAGAGATTGCCTTCCATAACGAATAATCTGTTGATTTGGTTGCAGTAAATGATGCAATGCGGTGTTTTAGTGTATAATTTTTGGTATCCCTTAACATTATTTTTAGTTCTTCAATGGCTTTGTTATAAGCTTTCTTGTCTTCTCGGTGTCTACTACAGAGCCACACCCTACGCAGTCTTCTTTCTTGAATTTTTAGCCTCAGTTTCCATGGTACTGGGTTATGTCTAGGGTTATTTGTTGTTTTTTCGGGCGTGGTCGACCAACATGCCACCTGTATTAAGTTGGTGAATTGTATAGCCGCCTTCTCTATATCAAGAGTTTTAATCCGTAGGTTGAGCTTGCTGTCAATTATTTCTGCAAATGAGTCCCCGTCTGTACTATTATTGTACAGTTTCTGTGGAGGTTCATATTCCAGTAGGACCGTACTGATCGTTAATAGTACTGGCGTGTGAAAAAAAATTGATTAAGGTATTTGAAAAATTATTTGTGGCCAAAAAAGGCCTCCACTTCCTTGGCCACAAAGAATTTTTCAAATACCTTAATCAATTTTCACCTTTGATTCCCCGCGGCCTCCAGATTTTAAATTCGGCCCTGCTATTGAATAATTTAAATCCATATGAATATTATAAGGTCAGAAGATAATATACAGGGTGTCCCAAAAGGTTAAGTAGATGGGAAAGGGGGTGACAGGGGTGGACACAATGGTCACTAGAAAAATAAAAAAAAAATCCGCTCTGGGTATTTAAAAAAAAATGGCATTTTTTAAAAAACTTAAAATTTTACACCTTGTTATTTTTGATGTTGATGTTGATGACCTTGTTGTTATTGAAGATTACATAACAGCATTTTTTTTAAATACAGCCATATTTGTAGGTACAGTTAGCACAAGGTGTAAAATTTTTAGTCTTTTAAAAAATGCCATTTATTTTTTTAAACACCCAGAGGGAATTTTTTATATTTTTCTGGTGACCCTTGTGACCATCCCTATCACCCCCCTTCCCAGCTACGTAATCTTTTGGGACACCCTGTATACTAAAAAACTACGGGACTGATTTCAAAATTTTAAGGCCGACATTACACGCTCAATCTGGATCGAGATCCGTGATCGCGGTAGGTAGATTGATATAAACTGATTTGGATTGTTGTTACATTACACAGTCAATCCAGATCACGTCAGTCCACTGTTCGCAATGATCACATGAAGACGTGTGCTCAGGGGATTCTGATTGCCAATAAATAAAAAAATATGAAGATTGTGTGTTCACAATCGCGAAAGCCTCCGTAGCGTAGCGGTATTTGACTCACTTTAAATCTAGGAGATTCGTGTGTGAGTCGTGGATTCGATTCCCACGCCGGGCAATAAATCTTTGTGTAAATTTCTAAGATATCCTTCCGGGTCTGGTTGATTGAGGGACTACCCTCCGTGCATCGGAAAGCACGTTAAGCCGTTGGCCGATTGTTTATCTATAATAATCGTATATCAAGAAACGGGCAGCAGCCTTTCCTTCTGTGGTACAACATAATACTGCGGTCATCAACCCGCCTGCCAAGCGTAGTGACTATAGCGAATACCCTCCCCGGGAGGAGGCCCATGTTCAGCAGTGGACGTTATACGGGCTGATGATCACGAATTGCAAAATGGATCTGAACAAAAAAAGCATGTGTAGTAATTAATTTTAATATATTTTTTTTATTCTCTTATTACTTTTATTAGTAATTTTAATAGTAACTATCTTTCGAATTATATGTTGCACATTAGACGCTCAATCTGGATTGCGATAAACGGATCGAGATCAAGGATTTCAAAATATTTGATAATTTGCGATCCGATGTCGCAATCAATTCAAATGTCGAATCTGGATTGAGATCATTGATCTCGATCCAGATTGAGCGTGTAATGTCGGCCTATATTTTATAACGATATTATCCCGGAAATGTAAGTTGCTGGCCGAAAACGCGCGGCAAGTCTACGTTCATCGCCATCTTTAAAACTTGTCAGATTGTTGTCATAGCCACCGATATAATATTATATAGCAATATTTATGACAGGAATGTCAATAGACAGCTGAAAGTACGAATTCTAACTTCCTCGTACTTTTTATATTTAGTCATCAAACATGGAGTATTTTTCTTTCGGACGGACATATTATATGTAGTTAGCGCCGAGGCTTTTACTGCTTCACCGGAGTAAAAACATGGAGTAACTAGGTACTAAAGTACTGAGTAAGGTAAGGTTTAAAATGTGTTACACTGACTACGGTAATGCTACGAACAAATAAATTTCGCTTGTAGTGCGGCCATCCACATGCGAAATATGTTTTATTTATGTTTATACTACCTTCCGCGAGCGGTTTCACACGGGTAACTCGCCTTCCCGTAGGAACTTCATTATTAAATAAAGCCTTTAGTCTTCCTCGATAAATGGGCTATCGAACGCTGAAATAATTGTTCAAATCGAACCCATAGTTCCTACGATTAGCGCGTTCAAGCAAACAATCAAACTCTTCAGCTTTATTAGTAACTAGCGACCCGCGCCGGCTTCGCACGGGTGCAATGTTGATATTTTATACACATAAATCTTCCTCTTGCATCAATCTATCTATTAAAAAATACCGCATCAAATTCCATTGCGCAGTTTTAAAGATCTAAGCATACATAAGTACAGACAGACAGCGGGAAGACTATGTAATGAAGATAAGTTGTTTTTTAGGAAATCGCCGTCGCGTCACAGTCGTTCCATGCAGTCCCTGCCTTACAATATACAAATTGAAATAGTTACATTTTTATTACACCAAACCAATCTACATTTAACTGCAGAAAAATAAGTCATTTCCTCAGCCAAATAGGATTTGCAGTACTTTGATTGGACCGGAGCCGGCAACAGTTTTATTTGTTCATTACTTTTAACTGAGTATTTTTAGGGTCCCGTAACCAAAGGGTAAACCCCATTATTACCTATTGCTAAGGCTCTCATCTGGCTATCTATCTGTATCTCATAAACCGTGAGAGTTAGACAATGAACGTGCCATCTCAGTTGATGTGTTTGTTTTGTGCCGCTGTAACAACACATAGGTACCTACTAAAAACATAATAAAATTAATATTTAAGTGGGGCTCCCATACAACACAGGTGGTTTTCTCATTTTCTTGGGGACATATGGAACTAAAATAGAATAGTGAACTAAAATAATATGTATGTAATTATATGGATGTTTATATGTATATGGATTGATGGATATATGGATGGATTGATATATATATACTGTATGGAAATTATATAGTATCTAAACTATATTTGAATCGGTTATTTACTACTAAAGGTAACTCTTCTAATTTTACAGTATGATTAAAAAACTGTCTTCATAAAAATTTTGTTTGATGACTCTAAAATATTTTGTATTATCCATGTAATATACTATAATATGCATAGTTCTAAGTAATGATTGAGCTTGTTATGTGCCATTTAGATTAAAGTTGATTGACTTATTCCCTTTAGTTACTTTAATGAGGAGTAAAAACAAAGTTTTATTTGTTTTTTTTTTTTTAAAGATTACTTGCAGAGTTTTTAAGTCTACTAGTATTCTTGTTAACCCCTCGTACTAAGCTAAAATGCTTGTGTTACGAGTGGGTTCACGTCGGTAGTGCAATGGGTGGGGTTCGAACCGGCGACCTCAAGATCACAAGTCCGACGCCCTTAGCCATTGGGCTACGGCCGCTTAACAGAATAGTTTTTATTAATGTTATGGCGAATTATTAACAATATTTTCATAGTAGCCCTTATGCTCAGCTGGAATGTATTGCAGGGTACGTTTTAAACGGAAGTCTACATTTAATATGGAAAATGAACTGACTTATTCCGATTCTTAAATAACAGTTATTGGCCTTTATAAAAGGAGTCGAATCGCATCAAAATCGCCACATCGAAAAAATGCGAAATATTCCCTTTGGTAATTAACCGATTCATTTATAAGAATGAATCCTTCTTGCGAATGAACGGGTGGACCAATTTCGCTAATTTTTTTTTGTTGTTCTACTGTCAGTAGAAGGCTCATACGAAAGAAAAAAAAAGATGAGCGGAATATTAGAAATTTTAAGATAACTTAACAACAATATTATTTTTCCAATGAAATTTTATATTACTTTCAGTTATCTGAAATAACTGTCAACGATTGACAGAAAGCCATATTATTTGTGAGTATCTAATATTTTAAGATGAATTTTCTTACGGGATCTACGCGGGAAACTGCGTGTGGCAGATAGTGGTATATGGATAAAGGTATGGAACCTTTCGTAGGCGAGTCCAACTTGCACTTGGTCCGTTTTTATGGCTTAAAGTCGGCAAATGAAGAGGTTTGCGTCATAGTGAGCGATTACAAACGCTTACAATACAAGACAGTCTAAAGTGTATAGAGGGCATATACCTGTAGCAGTACCGTACAATTTCTTTCCTTATTCTGTTAGATATACTATTTGTCGAGGAATGCTAAAGGCCTTATTTAAATATGAAATTCCTACGGGGATGGGAGTTACGCGGGTGGAACCGCGCCCGGGAAAGTAGTAAATAAATGATTATCAGAGAAACACATAATATGTAAATAATAATAATATACTCCAATCGATTTTGAACACAGCCACTCTAAGAAGATAGGCTATTCGCGCAATACCTATATAGGTAGGGGTCCTCCATCCCTCAAGACACCGTGAGATTTGGCGCTCTTACGCCGAAACTTATCATTTCACAAGTAAAAAGGTAAAAATAAAATATGCATTCTCTGGCTTAATATATTGCTTAAAACTTTTTTTGTAAACTGAGTCAATAAGGGGATTGGAGAATTTAGAACACCAAGATCATCCCTTTCAAAATTCCCAGAAAACTTTCCAAGTACAAAATGAATGTAATAGATAATATACTTTGTAAGTAGGATTGTTGTTCAGTTCCGTTTGTAAAATCGTTACTGTTTCAGATTTTATTCTTACAACATCATAATACAATCGATTAGCTCGTAACGGGTAGCAGCATTTACCTGTGTATATACCTGCCTACTGCACAAATACTGCGGTCACCAACCCGCCTGCCAAGCGTGGTGACTAAGGCTGCGACTCCTTCCATGTCAAACTGTGGACGTTATACGTACTTTGATAATGATGATATTACTGCTAGACCAACAAAGCAGTCATCATCATCATCAGCCCGTACAATGTCCACTGCTGACCATGGGCCTCCTCCCAAGGCAGGGTTTTTGCCATAGTCACCACGCTTGGCAGGCGGATTGGTGTCCGCAGTATAATGTTGTATTAACACAGGGAAACGCTGCTGCCCGTTCTCTGGTATACGCTATAGACGATGTTATAACAATCGGGACCAACGGACTCAACCAACCAGACCCGGAAAGAAATCTTAGAATTTACACAAAGATTTCTTGTCCGGTGTGGTGATGAACCCACGACCTCCGAGACTTAAAGCGAGCCAAATACCGCTAACTTAAGTCATGCAACACCAATAATCTGGTCAGACTTCTTTGACCTTCTTAGGGTTTTTTTTCCACAAAGTTTTGACATCGTCGTAAATCCGAATCACATTCGCACCTGAATTGAGGCCGAACGAACGAAGTCGTACCTATATTTTACGACAAAACTTTTGTAGTTACCCGCTTATTTTGTGAACCCACTTTTCTTTATAGGGCCCCGGATAACACAAACGAGACCGTATGGAGCCATTTTGGTATTCCATCGTGTGTTCCATTTCAGCGGGCTTTACAAAATGGCGGCCGTTATCCTCTACTTAAATCGTTGTCATTGAGAATTGCCGAACTGACAACCTCCGTAGCGTAGCGGTTTTAGGATCGCTTTAAATATTGGAAGTCGTAGGTTCGATCCCCACGCCGGACAGGAAATCTATGTGTAAATTCTAAGATTTCTTTCCGGGTCTGGTTGGTTGAGGGACTACGCTCCGTGCCTCGGAAAGTCGTTGGTCCCGATTGTTATAACATCATCTATAATAATCGTATATCAGGGCAGTAGGGTTTCTTTGTATGTTACAACATAATACTGCGGTCACCAACCCGCCTGCCAAGCGTGGTGACTACGGCAAATACTCTCCCTCGGGAGGAGGCCCATGTTCAGCAGTGGACGTTATACGGGCTGATGATGATGATGATGATGATGAGAATTGCCGAGTCTTTCTACTTTAAAAGATCATCGGTGAGGTATGGAGCTAGCTGTTTCCTTTCATCCGTCAAAAATATGTGATATTTTCCGTGGAATTCATTATTTCTTTCATTTTAAAATTTAATTGTATGTAAAGCTATGAAATATGAATTCTATTTAATTATTTATTTCTAATTAATTATATTTTAAATGTTATGTTTATGTTATGTGGATAAAAATATGGGAAACCTATTCCTGAAATAAATGATAATTATTAATAATAATTACTTTTATACCAACCCGGTCCTAATAATTCGAAACACACACAACAAACTAAGCTAAATCGGTCAAGACAAGAACGCGAACGGTACCGTACGTGCTAAGGATATGGGAGTAACGCGGGTGAAACCCCGGGCGGTAACCTAGTGTATACAAGATCTTCTTTGACGGGTGAGGTGGAGTGCCGGCGGTCATTTGTTACTGTTTGGAACTTGTATATGTTCGAATTGGCTTGCGAACTAGAATTGCGCGATACAGGTTAGTTGGGATCATATATGTTAGATGGCGCTGCTTGTCTCTTTGTGGTTTTTGTCCGGCTACTGTAGATGTCGCTACAATACTATTATTGTAGCGACATCTACAGTAGCCGGACAAAAATACAATACTATTATTGTAGCGACATCTACAGTAGCCGGACAAAAACCACAAAGAGACAAGCAGCGCCATCTAACATATATGATCCCAACTAACCTGTATCGCGCAATTCTAGTTCGCAAGCCAATTCGAACATATACAAGTTCCAAACAGTAACAAATGACCGCCGGCACTCCACCTCGTCCGTCAAAGAAGATCTTCATTTTATATTGAGCAACACCAACAATCGTTCCTCTATAGTATAATACTACGTTCAACACCTTTTTAGAAGGGCCCATGTTCAGTACAATGCGGGCTGATGATCAAAAAAGAGTAACTGGCTGGTATTTTGGAAATTAGGAATACATATCGTATCGTATTTTTATAATTTTTGATGATGTTTATAACACCTTCTTGAAACACTCAAATTGTTTTGCAAAAATCATAAAACGATCTCTCGTCAGTCGTAATCTTTTGTGACGTCAATGTAAATTTTCTGGAATTGAAGTTCAATGACCTTTAGTCCAGTTCTTGGGATTAAAGCTTATTGTAGTTCAGTTTCTTTAGTCACTGAAATTATTTATATAGTATTTGAGGGCGTAAAGTATTTTAAAGGTGGCATCCTAATGGTGAAAGAATTATCGAAATCCGTAAAGTAACAAACATACAAAAATATAAAAATGCAAACTGTTCCTCTTTATAATATTATTATGTAAAAGTATATAGATACAGATTTAGTAACTTTTATTCCTGTAGGGGGAAATGGATAACCCATTTCCCAAAAAAAGGTATCTCCTTCGCCGAATGGCGGAGCTTGTCGTACTTCGAGGGGATGGTTTACCCCTATAAAATCCCTAGCAAAAATTAAAATGTTTTTGTAAACCGCAACAACATAGATAAATTGTTACACCTTTTTGTTATACATGATGGTAATAATAGAATATTTAAAACATAGCTTTTAATTACAAAATAATTCTCGGATTTGGTATCATTAGTTTATGAAAAACTCTTTGTTGTACCGACAGTGGTGGCCTCTGAGGGTGGTGCAGAAAATGCAGTTCGGAGTTTTAGTGGTTATACCTTAATTAATCTCCTTAAACTTTAACCTTCTTCTTCAACCTAGACTAAAATAGTTATGATCTCTACATAAATGCAATGCAATGCTCGAAACAGTGTAAATGCAATAATCTACTATGCCCAGTGTAGTAGCAAAAGCCGCGTAGCTGATTACACAAACGTCCGTCCGAAAAAAAATAACTCTAAACCTCCTTCATAAATAATTTGCCATATAGTAAAACACATAATTAAAAGTATACGCGGGTCTTAATCGCGGTATGATTTCAAGGCAAATCATTAACCTTTTAATAATCCGACGTTTCGACATGGGTTACACCAGTCGTGGTCACAGATAGACTGATGAGTGTCAGCAACGGCGTCTTCGAACTTTTAATTACGTGTACAAATCGCGCACTTTTTTTTACAGATTACTAGCTGTGTTTTTGCAGTCTACTAGTTATTATTCATGTTAACCCCTCGTGCTGAGCTAAAATGCTTGTGGGTTCACGTCGGTAGTGCAATGGGTGGGGTTCGAACCGGCGGCGACCTTAAGATCACAAGTCCGACGCCCCAGCCATTGGGCTACGGCCGCTTCAAATATGGATAAGATGTGAATCTTTGACTTTATAGCAAAAGGATTTTTTCTATATGTTTCAAGGTAATATCTAAAATACCTAAACCAATAAATATTATGTTGTTACAACACTTATATCATTCATAATGTTATTCGATGTTCAATAGTTATTTTGATCATCCACCCACGTAGTTTATATACATAAATCAGTCCATTGAAACTGTCAGGTATCAGAATACATGTTTACGTCAGTGTTCTAGTTCAGCTTTGGATTAAACGTGTGAACGAACTTCTACTTGTTCAAGGATAAGAATAAAAGGTATTTTGGTATACTGCGTGTCGCGGACCCTTTTCACTGGATAGCCTATTGTCGGCAAAAGCCCGTGCCTACTAAACTCTACACATGACTGTTTTTCTAGGATTGAGAAGAAATCCTAAATAAGAAGAATAAGAAACTCTTTTCAAATAATTGACCAAATCATTTAACAGGACAAGGAAAACCGAATTCTGCGAAAACAATTTTCGTAAATGTCCGAAAACATTTTACACGTATTTCAATAGTTTTCAGAATTCGTCGTGCGTAAATTAGTTTGATGATATATAAAATAGTAGTTTGGCTTCAACACAGTAGTAAATCACCAGCACAATATTGTTGTTGATGGCTCTGTTTATGGATTTTACCTACGTCAATTCATTGTAATAGTGAATAAACATGTTTGATGGGTTCAAATATTGTTGCAATTCGATTATTTGATATCAGAACGAGGAGATTAAAAGCTAGCATTTTCCTGGATATATTTCGTATTTATCATCAACAATTTGGAACTCCGTTTCATCTCCTTAAGGTCGATGCTGCACTACTAAGGGACGCGAAGGCGAATTTGTAAAAACAAACTCATAAACATGAATGTCTGTGGCCGCACTTCAAGAAGTAAATTGATTTGTTTGAAGGGTCGCCATGCCGCGTCGCTATCGTCGTATCAATCGGAATTTTGGAAAATCCTTTCTTTGCGGATGCCTATGTCATAATAACTATCTGGCAAATTTCAGTGGTTTGAGTTGTGTGTTAATGGATCAGCCAGTCACGGTTGCCCCTTATATTATAAAAAAAGATAAGCCATAATTTGTATTGGTACTAAGTTGATAATGTTTACTTGAAATGGTAAACCGGTATATCTCAGTGATGGATCGGCTTGCTTTAAATCTCGAAGGTCGTTTTTTCGATCTCTGTACCGGGCAAGAATAGGCGTGAAGAATAAAAAAAATCTAGTCTAGTAATGCTCAGTAATCTCTCAGTTAGATTAGAAAAAAATACTGGACACGTATTTTATTTCGTTTCACAGACAAAACTGACCAAGATACAGCGCGTTGAAATTTCGTGTGATGTCACTTCTAGGTACAATTTTACCTAGTAGTGACGTCACAAGCCCCCCTGTCCTGAAATTTATAGATCGTTGTTGCTCTGTATTATTTGTATTTTGTTATTGATTTGATAAATAAAAAAAATACGTGTCCAATATTTTTTAGTTATCTAACTGACGGACTTATTATACTTTTTTAGTCTTCATGACTATTCTTTGTGTTAATGTTTTGAAATAGGTTGGCCTAACCAACCTATAACGACCTTCCAGACAAAAACATATTATATTAGTTGTAGTAATTAGGCGTTGGTTCCGACCGTTACATCAATATGACAATTAAGCGTTTACCTGCTAATACAATATAATACTGCTGTCGCCAATCCGCCTGCCAAGCGTGGTGATTATGGCAAAATTCCGTTCGAAGTATACAGATTGATAATATTGAAGACTCAGCTTAACAAAAAAGAAAGCATTAGCTATTATACAAATACTACCTTTAAACTAATGATTATAACTAATTACTATAACGAACTACTAATTTTAAATTAATGGAAATTTTCGTTGGAGATACATCGAAAGTTCAACGACCTGCTGTAAGTTAAATTTAACTTTTAACATTAGTTTATCCATTCGTAAGTTGTAATTAACCACACGCGAAGTTAATAACTGTTAAAGTGTTGATTATTGTTTCGCCATGCCAATCAGATGTCCATTTCTAAATTGGTAGCAACAGCTTAAAAACTTTCCTAAAATGCCTTTTTTCTGTTGAACGTTTGTAGTTAGACACGAGGATTTTGCCACTTCAACAGCTTCAACAGCTTTAATTGTTTAATAATTACAAATTCAGCAACCTGCATAAGGGGGCGCCTTGTGGGGTTAGGACTTCGACTCAGGGAGGTCAATGGTGGAAGAATTGGCTTTAATTTAATTATGTCGACTTTTGACACATACGACAAAATTGTATTGTATTGGTTTTTACTACAGCAAATAATCATGACCATTTAACGGGGCAATGCTGCCAGCATTCTGGGAACGTAGCATATAGTATAGTAAGTAATATATAACGTAGTTTCAGTTTAAAGTAGCTACTTCTAGCTTTATATGTGTATTATAATTAACCCAATAAATTATATCAGACAAAAAGAAAACTTTTTTATTTCAATATTCACGAATCAAAAAACTTTGAAGCATAGTTAAAGTGATTTTTTCATAGTAAAATATTTATTAACGTTTAAGTTTTAGTTCTAATTCAGGTAGCAAGAAGTCAGAGGATCCTAACGCTAGCAAACGATCTCGCGGGAAATCGTTGAGGAGGCCTATGTTAGCAGTGGGCGTCTATAGGCTGATATTATGCAACATTTTAAAATCATCTTTTAATTTAAAAAAGGTGTGTCCCACCATTGTATATGCTCTACTAAAAGGCCAGAGCTGGGCCCTCTTCCCGTCTTACGTCATTCCCACATTTAGTGCCGTAATCTAGGTTACACTCTTATCTGGGTTATAACCACATTACTGCTTTGTTTTCATCTATTTTCTCGCCAAATTACATTACTAAAACTTTTACTAAACGTTATCAAAATAAACCACGGCTGAGACTCTCTGTAGAGGAAGGTTAAATCTCGTTTACGATAACTTATTTATGGGTTATTTATTATGTTACACAACATAACAGTTCACTCGTATTTAAGGATTAATACAATTTTTTTATTAAATTTTTGATAAAGTATAAACGAAAGGTTACAAGCTCAAAAAAAAAACATGCAATTTTGCAAAATTTGAAAATTAAGTTTATGGATAATCATCATAGCGTTGTGCATGATTACATTTTACTTTTAATTCGAACTAGCATGTAGAATGTAGAATTTATGCCTAATTTGCAGTGTCGTCCCATTGAGTGAGATGAGGAATTTGGGCAGCTTTTCTACGATTTTCTCATAAGATGGGGCGAAACAGTCATCGAATTTATCTAGCAATATCTTATTGCATTTCTAATTATAAAATCTATCCTATTAAGCCCCTCTGTTTATTTTGCTAGACAAAATAAACAGAGGGGCTTAATAGGATAGACCTCTCTAGTCCTTGGACATCGAACATCGGATTTTTCCCACCAAAACAAAATGTACGCATGATAATGAAGATTATTTTAAAGATATAAAATGTCAATATATCTTCTTGACTATTGACTACCACCACTTGCTCACGAAACTAATTAGAATATATTTAGTTGATGAGAATAGTTAACGAAGTCTAATTTAGTTACTTCGTTAATTATTCTAATCAGTATCTACAATAATTATTTTCTTTACTAATTAGTTACAAGTTGTTAATCATACGGTACTTATATTTGTTTTTTTCACGTGTTGCACGTGATAAAATAAATGACGGCACGTGAATTTGCTGATACATACAATTTCAGTAAATAAAAAATAAAACAGTTGCCACATGGATTCCGGCTTGGAGAAGATCATCTAATTTCTCGTTATTGGTGTCTTAGGAGACGACCAAGGAGCATTATGTAGATAGACCTGATAGATGGGCAGCAGCACCTATCAGCTCAAGGCATCCAAACCTATATGTAACTACGATCACAAATCCGTATGCCAAGCGCGATTATTCGGTATTAAATTCCCAATAAAAACAGTTATTTTATATATTTATCTAAATGGAATACCCACAAGTATTTCATGGATAGGAAGATTTTTTTAAAGTTCCTTTGCGGATTGACGTCATTATTGATAGGTACGTACATAAAAGGTGCTCTTGATATAAAAGGTAATCTTAATCTATCAATACATACAATGCAAATTACTGAACGGATTGCACTAAAATTTAACACTTTATAACGTAGGCCTGCCGTAAAGGGCCACACAAATTTTTCGCTCGAAAAGACTGAAACGGGAGTTCAAAGTATGTATGGAGAAATTGACACCTACACGGACAATATGTGTAATTAATCTTCGAAGCTCAATGATTAAAGTACCTATTAATTACATTACTGCAACAATGTTAAATTTGTGATATTTCCAACATGGTAATTAATAAAATATTTCGTTATGGCACTGATTATTTGGCACTTTATTTCAAGTTGGTACTGCGATGTCTAAATATCGTTTACCTTCTATATAATTTAGCGATTTAATTATACCGGACATACTTGATATGTTCAATTTAGTTATAGAAGTGTTGGCAAACGTCCATATGATAATTGGCTGGATAAATTTGTCTGACTACGTAATTATGCGTGCAAAATGCATGTCAAATCTAAAAACTTATACGAGTATATGTAGAAATAAATGTTCAACTAGAAATAGTAGTTAGTTTCCTGTAATTATTTGCTCTCAGAAACCTTTGTGTAAAATAAAATACTCCTTCGGGGTCTGATTGGGTAAGGTACTATTCTCCGTTACTCGAGAAGTAGGTACGTTAAGCCGTACTTCCCGATTGGACTTTTTTATTTAGACACTGATTTATATATTATATACATATCGCACACCTAGATGAAGACTCCGCTAACTCAAAAAATACAAGTTTTGAGTTAATAGCTTTGATATATTTCTTATATACTCTAAAAACAGTTTTTCGTCATTTCTGAAAAATGAAGTTTTTTGAGTTGCTGGAGTCTTCATCTAGGGGTGCGATATATTTTTAGATTGTTTTAGAATTTTGTTTATGTACTGAATACGGGGCTCACATAACAGATACTCAAGGAGGCCCCGCGATTCTGCCCCATAAGGGATAAAAAAAGGCTCTGACCATTCGAGTACAACATTTTGTGACGTTTTAAATATACCTATACTAAATATATAAAGCTGAAGAGTTTGTAGGTTTCTTTACTTGAACACACTAATCTCAGTAACTACAGGTTCGATTTAAAATGAAAAACATGGTTAGATAGCCCATTTATCAACGTAGGTTATAGGCTATATTTAATTTAAAACTTTCTACGGGAACGAGAGTTACGACGGCGAAACCGCGTGCGGAATTTTATTGAATTTTATTTGAAATTTAAACTAAATATAACACCAATTGAACAGAACATATTAAATCAATTGCGGCACCTACTTATCTAAACTTCGTCCCACTTTTAATGTCACTAATCACCCTGTTATATCACTGTACCTTTATCTTACTACGCCGCAGTCCACTGGTAGATAGGAATGATTGTCTGCAACACTCAAGGAACTGGATCTAGCTGAATATCGCACAGACTGATAGACGTAGTTAAGTTTTTATTATATAAATGGAGAGGAATTGAACACATTTCCTCTTCGTTGACGTATGGCAAAATTATGTAATAAGATTTTTTTTTACTGCCACCATTAGCCTTAGTAGCAGTACCACCAAAGGTCGTAGGTATGATCCCCGCGCAGGGAATACTAACAGGGATTTTTTTTTAATCGGACCAGTTCTTGATCTATGCCCACTTAAACAAACAAACTCTTTAGCTTTAAGTAGGAGATCAGACTTTCAATAAAATTTTAATAATTCCTCAATAGTCTTTTCATTAAAAAAAAAACCGGATGTTATTTACTTTTGTAGCCTGACAAAAAATTATTCGAGGCCTATTAGTGATACCTTCACTACTAGCCTCGAAGTCGTTTAGTTTATTCAAAGGTTTAAAAGATGAGTAAATTTAGATTGCTGAGGGTAATATAATAATAATAATAATATAATAATACTTTATTGACATAATAGGTTACAGAAAACATAATAATATAGAGCATAATACTGCACCCTTCCTGAATTGATAGATATTGTATCAAAACAAATAAAGTTACACAAAACTCCCATAAAAGACTAACCTACCTAAAGACCGCCCTGAGCTGCGGTCCAAGTCCCACAGGAGACGTCCTCCTGCGCAGGTTGCTTAGTTTGTAGTTTTTCAACCATTTATTTATCTAGGCTGGAGCTATGCTCGCCTTTATTCCCGGTGAAGTAGCAAAAGTCTCGTGGCTAACTATTTATGTCAAACCGAAAAAAAAATCAAACATAGAGTAGGTACTAGCTTCCCACGGGTGTTAGAGCTACGTGGGTGTAATCGCGCGTGGGAAGCTAGATAGATATAAATAGCTTATCGTGTGGTTTCACCAGCGTAACTTCCGTTCCCGTAGCAACTTCATAATAAAATATAGCCTATAGCCTTCCTCAATAAATGGGCTATCTAACACTGAAAGTTTTTTTTTTATAATCGGGCAAGTAGATTATAAGATTAGCGCTTTCAAGCAAACAAACAAACTCTTTATACTTTATATATTAGTATAGATATGTAGTTACAGTCGGCAAAAGAGATAGATTTACACCCCGCATTTTAAATTTATATCTACACGTTTATGAGAAGACTTAACTATTATGTATATTTGAACACAGCTATCAGCGAACTCTTTGTCCATAAAGAATTACCGGCTGTTATACTGACAAAAAATATTTATTTACATTATTACATATAGACGGTGTAAACCTATCTTTTTTGTTGACTGTACATTGAGACACTAATATTATATCAACTAAAATGTCATAATTAAACTGTCCACTTGATCGGAAAGGGAAAGCGATATTCAACGAGCTATTTTTACTTATGAATCCGTTGATAACTTTAATTAATTAGTGGAAACTCGTGTCTAGGTGTCTGAAACATAATGTCTAATCCTATCTAGTTCTGAGTCGAACCACTCAGAACTAGATAGGTACAAGGTGTCTTAAAGATAAGGTCTTGACAGTGTTCACTCATACATATTTTTAGAACAAATGACTTCGCATAACTAGATAGAATAGTATATCTATAATATAAAAATGAATCGCTGAATGTGTTGCTAAGCGCAAATCTCGAGAACAGCTGAACCGATTTCACTAATTATTTTTTTTTAATGTTCGTGGAAGTTCAAGGATGGTTTTGACGGCGAGAAAAATTCGAATAATTGCCTGAAAACCCCTTAAAACAGCCTTTTTCTTTTTCCCATACAAACGTTTTCTAACTAAAATGTAGAGTCAATTTGAGCTTTATTTTGTTAACTAAAAACTTGAATTTTTTTGCCAAGCTTTTTTAGGGTAGGGGTAGTGTAGGGTAGGGGTAGTGTAGGGTAGGGGTAGTGTAGGGGTAGGAGTACCGCATAAACGAAGTCTCTACGGCCCAGTTTATTTTATACAAATGTTTAGGTCTTTTATGTATCGATTGAGGCAGTACGAAGTCTGCCGGGTCAGCTAGTATGTAATATAAATACATTAAAATAGGACCCTTTATTAAAAAAAAAAACACAATGCCCGTGGTGCTTTGCAATTGGCTTATCCAATTGTAGATGATGTTATAACATTCGGGACCATCGGCTTAACGTGCTTTTCGAGGCACGGAGAGTAGTTCCTCAACCAACCAGACCCGGAAAAAAATCTTAGAATTTACACAAAGTCTTTCTGTTTGGCGTGGTGATCAAACCCACGACCTCCGTGATTTAAAGCGAGCCAATTATTGCTACGCTACGGAGATTGTCTCCTATATAAACTTAATCCACACCAAGCCATCCTCAATGTGCGCAGTATTCCAAATTTTTCGCTTCTCATAAACAATATTTTTTTTATATTCCCGCCCACTGCGCCAGTAACAAATGGGCGTAACATCGTAAGGTATAATTAACAAGACCACGTGACCACGCCACGTGGCTTTGTTTTTTAAACTTCGTCAATCACATTATTTCAGGAATTTGGGCGTAACATCACGTGAATGACTGAAAAACTTTGTTGTTTTAGGTGTTTAACGCATGTTGTACGTTGTAAATTACTTTTTATACCGGAGTTTATTTTTAATGTGCTTCGTATACTAGAGGTGTTTGGTTTAACAATTTCTATTAAATGGTCTGTCTTTCTCTCTTCTGAAAATCTATCTGTCTTCTATCTGTCCTTTTGACTTTATAGTTCTCTTACGCAGGTTGGTAAGTACGTCATTTTAAACCATTTATTAAGTCGTCGTCAAACACTGCTCGTCTTTATGTCCGATGAAGTAGCAAAAGCCTCCTGGCTAACAACATAATGTGCGTCGGAAAAAAAAGCGGCAGAGCGACTGTCGCGCACTCTTGTACTTTTTAATTTATATGAATTTATAACGCCGTCCTAATATGACACAATTGCAAAGGAATTTCAATAGAGTATATTTGGAATATTGATTGTAAATATAATGTTACTTAAATTTGCTAATTTGGTTGTCATAACCAATGGCTAGGGTCGTCGGACGTGTGATCTTGTGGTCGCACGTTCGATCCCCACCCATTGCACTACCGACGTGAAGCCACTCATAGCACAACCATTTTAGCTTAGGTCGAGGGGTTAACAAGAATACTAGTAGACTGCAAAACTTTGCTAGTAATCTAAAATAACATTTTAACTATTTAGTAGGTAATTAAAAATCGTTACATGGTTATTTTTATTAACATCTAGCCTGCTCTAGTTTGTCGTATCATACAACATAATTATGTACCTATCTGGAAGTAAAATATAATTATCTAAAATTATCCACAACAAACACAGTCTACATACTAATTAGCTTATAAGCATATATTTAAACAATTGGGCACGTGCAATAATAAAACACACATCCTTGTCATTATGTATGTATGAAATATGTATGGCGGTAGGAAACATGACAAATAATTTAACTTGTTGTTAAGTGTTGTGTTAATTTTTGTTTGATTGGTGACGATTTTCCTTCAGATAAGGCCCAATATTAAAAAAAAACATTCCTATAGGTCTATGAGGAGAAGGCCATAATTTTTTTTTGGAAGTGGACTTGAAACATTTTTGGACTCTATTCAATAACAGAAATTTTAGTTTCTTCTTCTTCACGTCATCAGCTCGCAGTCCTCATTACTTACCTTGGCAAGCCAGGGTCTGTGATAATTATTGCCATAATCAGCACGCTTGGCAAGTGGTGATCCTGCGATCACCACTTGCCAAGCCAAGATGTTAAGTAACCTTGGGTTGATAGACGCTGCTGCCCATCCATCAGGTATATGCCCCTAAGTCGCCTCTTACGACGCCCATGGGTAGACATGGGGTGGTCTATTCGTAACCGGTAGCTGCATGGTATTAAAATAATAAATATTATACATTTTAGTCTATTAACTGATTATATCGGCTACGTACCTTTCATGAAGGGAATGTTATTATAGCCTTAAAGTAGATCAGAGGTGCGCGGTCTTATGAGGTAGGTACATTAAATAAACACACATCTGAAACAAAATATTATGCGGAATTCCTAAATAAACAGTTTTTTCACGAAATACCTGCTATACCTATGTATTTATTGCATGTGTCTAAAAAGCGTCGCGGCGTCGTGTAGTTATTAAGACACTTAACTAACATGAAAATTATTGTTTGATATATTTAAAAACAACAAAATTCTAGAAGCATATTCTATTTTGATATTAAAGCGTTAACAATTGTGTACTTAGCCTTATTTGAGGAAATATTACTAAGTGCTTACAATATAGTGTATGCGTTCAGAATAGTTTATCGTTTGTGTGTCCTTGCCTTTTGATAATGGGCGACTAATATGGGGCAGCAAGTAGCTTCTACACAAAGAAATATAAGTGCGATTTGGCCTGGCATACTATGGCTAGGATGAACAAAAACGAAGTTGGACATATTATTATAAAGATGAGATCAACACAAACTATTTTTCATTAACAAATTCACAAATACCACTAATACCAATAACAAGTATTCATGAAAATTTCAAATTCATGGGGACATCAGCTGATTAACAGACGCTTTATATTGTACAGCTGAATTTCATAAATTATAATTTTAATATCTATAGTCTATTATTCTCCTAGATTCTGAGTTGCAATTATAATAGTTATATTAATAATTTTTTTATATATATTTTCACTTATTGCATTTTCAAGACACAATTATAAACTTTTTAATGTATTACAGCTTAAACGAATTCCACCTAACTTAGAGATTGGAATGTAATTATATATATTTTTTCAATTATTTAAGATTTATTTCAATTTATACAAAAAAATATACAATTAGTAAACTTTTATTTGTAAATTAAAAAAAATATTTATTTTAATGTTTTGTGAGTTTTCCTTTTGATTTTATTATTTATATTTTTATTGTGTACAATTCTTATGACTCTTCAAGTTTCTATGCAACTAAAGCTCGACTTGTTGCAAAGATATATCCTTTACCATCGTTAAGTCCGAAAGGCTCGCGAACTGTAAAGAAGTAGATTTTTTAAATTACTTTTAAGTAATTCTCCACAATTCCCAACGGCAGCGACTGCCCTGAGCCGAGGTCCAAGCCCCACAAGGGGGGCCATCATGAGCATGTTGCTTAGTTTGTACGGCTAAAGTCTTGTGTGCCTTTATGCACGGTGAATTGCAAAAGCCTTTCGGTTAAATACATAGGTACATACAAAAAATAATTAAAGTATTTTTATTAAACAATTGAGTTAAGTTTTCTAGTTCAGTAATTAGTTAGTATGTACTACAATTAGATAAGTACTGTGACCTTGTACACGCCCTTTATTACATTCACTGAATTCGTAATTGTAATGTCCAGTAAGTATTCAATGAATTCGTAGAATTCGTACGTTTTATGGTCCCTTGGCGTTTTCAATTCATAGTGAAAATGAATGGAAACGCCTTGCCTGTGTAATTAATGACGTAAAAGTCGTAGATTTCCCTTGTCATTTTCAATGGCGTGGGCATTAACGGTGCTACAAAAATGTTAAAGTAGAGTGATAATTGCACAAAACTCTCCTAAAAATCTCATTCATCATCATATCAGCTTGTTGACGTCCACCATTGATATCCAGCGTGAACGATTGCTAGCGGCCTGCATCCACTGACTCCCTGCGACCTTTATGAGGTCGTCAGTCCATCGTGCAGGCGGTCGTCACACGCTCGTGATTGCCCTCGAGAACCTTTCTGCTTCATCGGCCGTCAGTTCTTCGAGCTATATGTCCTGCCTATTGCTACTTCAGCGTGCTAATCCATTGAGCTATGTCAGCGACCTTCGTTCTCCTGCGGATCTACATTTTTGATTCGATCACGCAGGGAAATGCCGAGCTCCGAGAAAAATCGCATTAAAAGTTAACATCCTTCAATCCTTTCAAAGTTCCAAGTCCCACAGAGGACGCTTTGTCGGGCACCTTGCGTAGTTTGTTTTTAAAACAGAAGCGATGATATAGTAGCAATAGTTTCTTACACTATGATTACTTACACATGTCTGACAGAAAAATCACATTTATTTATAAACTTCAACATTCTCCTAAGAAAGTCTATTGAGTAAATTTAATCGTGCGTGTAATATGAGGAAGTTATTTCCTCTGTTAGTGTTAGCATGCGATAAAAAACGTTTAGGTACACTCACACCTCTGTTGATTGTTATGAGTTATTAATATCCGGTTGCTGGTAGCAGCGTACGCGCTTGTTGCGGTGGGGAACTTGCCAGGTATTCTAAATATTGAATTTTACGCGACTTCTAGTACCAAACAACTAGAATTATTGAGTAATTTCAATTTCTATCGATTTATTGAGTTTTGATCATACTATAACGGTATAATTAAGTTTATTATTAAGTTTTTTGGTTAAGTGGCTTAATAAAAAGTTATTGGGAAATCTAAAAGCTACTTTTTGAAAAATCTCTGTCACAGTCCACTCTTTAAAAATTAGTAGCGGTATTTGGCTCGCTTTAAGTCTCGGAGGTCGTGGGTTCGATCCCCACACCGAGCCAGATATCTTTGTGTAAATTCTAAGATTTCTTTCCGGGTCTGGTTGGTTGAAGGACTACCTTCTGTGCCTCGGAAAGCACGTTAAGCCGTTGGTCATCTATAAAAAGCGTAACTATATCTGGGAACGAGCAGCAGCGTTTCCCTGTGTATTTCAACATAATACTGCGGTCACCAATCTGCCTGCCAAGCGTGGCGACTCAAAACCCTCCCTTGGCCTCCCAAGGGAGGGTTTTGCCATAGGCCCATGTTCAGCAGTGGACGTAATACGGGCTGATGATGATGAATGATGACACTTTAGCGCTAAATTATTTATAATGAATGTTTACCATAAATTAGTTCATACATCACAGATCAGAATAACTTACATATATTGTTTTGCGATTTAAACCGATGCGATGTACGCAGTTATAGTTCTTTACTATAAAATACTCCCTTTACCACCAATCCCTTTACCGTCAATTTAGTGCCCACACAAATATAAAGACATCAAATCTCATCAGCAGATCTACCTACGCAGCATCACGCGCTATATTTACCGGAAAATTGTTGTAAATATCGTCTGCCCCACCTTGGCAAGCTGCCATACGGTTCTCAGAACACTACGATGACGGAGCCGACGTATATAAGGCGCGTATAAAAATATAGTAGAGGTGTTGATAGGGTGACTACAGTTAATTGACAGCTTTCAGTTTTTGGCTTAATTCTATTCTTTTTTTTAAGACCACTCACGTTCTTGGGAAATTAATCCTTGTGACACGGAGTACTTTCATCATCGTCATCAGCCCGTATAACGTCCACTGCTGTAAATGGGCCATAGACACCACGCTTGGCAGGCGGGTTGGTGACCGCAGTTTTATGATGTACCAGACAAGGATAGATGATGTTATAATCATCGGGACCAACGGCTTAACGTGCTTTCCGAGGCACGGAGGGTTGTCCCTCAACCAACCAAACCCGGTAAGAAATCTTAGAATATACACAAAGATTTTTTGTCCGGAGTTGGGATCGAATCCACGTCCTCCAAATACCGCTTCGCTACGGAAGTTGACAAACACTCCACGGACACAAAGAACGCCTAGAGTCAGAACAACTATCTGTGGATCATAAAAATAATTGCAGTAACCACTGAGCATTCTTCCTGTTTAGGGTTCCGTACCCGAAGGGCAGAACAGGACCCTATCCTAAGACTTCGCTTTCTGTCTGTCTGTATGTCTCTATATCTCAAGAACAGCGATAACTAGACAGTTGAAACTTTCGCGAATGATGAACTTACGTTGCCGCTAAAACAACAAATACTAAAAATAAAATAAAATAAATATTTAAGAAAGGCTCCTATACAACAAACTTTTTTTTTCTGGATATCAAAAATACGTTGGCACTTGAAAATGGTACGGAAACCTCCGTGCGCGACTTCGACTCGCACTTAGCCGTTTCTTTTTGTATTTATTTACCACCTACCTGTAATACTGATAATATACAACTAAAAGTAGCTTATTTAAAATGTAACTATTTAATAAAATATTTATATAATACTATTCTAAATCTATACTTTTTATATTTACTTCATATTTACTAGCCACCGGGTTTCTGTTACTCTACAGGGCGACAGCCTGGTTAATGGTTTAAAATCAAATAGAATCAGATAGGTACTACTTTTATTACGGATATATCCAAATCCTAATCTAAATTGAAAACACAAAATATCTATTGTAGTAGTGCAGTGAATATTATGTTTATATTTTTAATTAAGATTGGTTAAAAACTACAAACTAAGTAACCTGCTCAAGAGGGCAGCGACTCTGCTGAATGATGATTTAGGTTTTTAGAAAAGTTTTGTGCAACTGCTCTATTTTACAAGTCTTTGAGAGTGTGTGGGCATTGGAACGATACGAAATAAGGATCGACAGGACTAGACATTGAATCCCAAATTGTGTTTTCTGGTATGTGAAGGGAAATCTTAAACATGGCTTAAACTGAAGGCTTCTTAAACTTATATTTGTGTTTTAACAAGTAGGTATGGCATATAATTTATATCAAAATTTTTAAATACTAGAAAATATAAGAAGTAGTGGAGTCATAGATATAAGCAAAAAAACGGAAGATATGCCACGTCCTTATATTTGACAACTGAAAACGGGCATGATGCACAACTACATGCACGCACACTCACACTACTGTGATTCTTTATAACGTTGCACGGTATTAAAAGACAGAGACAAACTGATTTGTTTTGACGATAGTGTGAGCGAGACAAAGACGTATGTCAAATTGACATCAGGCTGAAAGACCGGGCCGTGGCGTGGAAACAAATTATGGAAAATATTAGTACGTACTATTTATTTAACGAACAGAAAGATTGTTGTGAATAAAATCAAGCAGAATTTAAAGTTAAATTTTGTAATAAATAGCGTAAACAAAAAAATATACAATTATTTATTCTTATAACAATGGAAATGATCATAAATATTATTTATAAATATAAATAATGATATCATGTTTTACATAAAATTTACTTTCCTTCGAATAAGGACACATTGTTCCACGTTTGTCTTTATGTCACTGTCGAAAAAGCGAAATCACTAAGAGATAAGTACCTACTGAAATGTGAGACTACATTTCAGTACTTATCTATAATTGCTATATAGAAGATCGACTATCCGAATTTGGTGTCCAGTCTTGTGGTTGCCTTTGCTTGCAAACTACAAGAAGCTATGCATCCTTAAGAAGGTCATTTCCAGAAAACCTTTAAAATAAACAAACGTGTAATTCTATGACAACAGTTGCGAATAAATGATTGACGATAAGAAAAATAAAACAAACACTTATACAGAATTAACAAATAAATAAATATATATTTATTTATTTATTTAGTTATTTGTTAATAGTTAGTTGTTTCTCATTGCATCACTGTTTCGTAACATCACAGTAATAAATACAAACAATAATAAAACAAAAATATAAAGTATTATTTCTTACAAATTTTGAAATTACTCTTTTTGACATTTTTATGCTGACGGTATACGCAAACGCAAGATGGCGATCAAAACATTAAATAAATATCTGAAATTTAAAGTTTTCATGTAATTATGAGTAAAATATTATTCCATTAGATTTGTTTTTTCTTTTTGATTTTTTTGTACAACGCATACAAGCAAACGAATTTTGGTAACCTTTATTTCACTTTAAACAATAAATTATCTTTTCGCGTATCATGTCCGCTAATGTCACTCGGCCGATTGCGACTGTGTCAGACTAAATTCAATTAGACGACGGGGACCTAATTCATGCGGTCCACGCGCTCGACGCGCGTCACGTATCTTCCTTTTTTTTGCTTATATCGATGGGTAGAAGAGTCTTAGGGGCGTACAATTACTGCGCGACTGGAAAGTAACTCCTCTCGTCAGAATACCAGTTAAAGGCGTAATTTAAAGTGAGTAATTTATCATCATTGCTAGTTTGCCGACTGTGATAAAAAAATGGTTTTTCATTTTCCATTTTTTTCATATGATTTCAAATTGGCAATTATCAACTGAAGCAAAACAAACATATCGTCAGTGAAACGGCAATATCGCGTAAGTGACAAGGTAGGTGTGATAAAGTTGAAAATCAAATGACGCAAATTGTTTTTTTCTATTTAAAATATATATAACGACAATATTTCCTGACTAGACTAGATGAATTTAAACCTTATTAGATACTGTCACTTATGCGGTATTGCAGTAATACCGACGATATGTACTAACAAAAAAAAAATACAACATAAAATCCAACTGATCAAAAAATATATCTAGCTTAAAAAAAACGTTAATAATTCAATAATATTCAAATTATTTCTGCGCTTTAACACCCTTGTAATAAAAGTTATAATCGCTTGACAATATACAACTTTTAATTTGATAATATGCGTAGTTATCAAGGTTGTATGTATAACGTAAAATTGAAACATGATGAAATGTGCTGGTTTATTTTGTTTTGGTTTTGTTTCCTCGGTCAATGTTCGGGTGGGTGACCGCCCTAGTAACGACTTCTTTTGATACATAAATAACGGCGTTTCCGCGTTTTGTGACTGAAAAATTCCGAGAAGCCTTATAAAAACTTATATATTATTTTCAGTTTTTTTATGTAAGACAAGCATAGTATGATTAAATGTTTTTAAACTTTCGCGATTTGTACAAATAATTTAAAGCGTATTCGGGTCTCAATCGCGGTACAATTTTGACTGGTGTAACTAGGGTTGCTACCCTTTTTTTCGTTTTATATAGTACTTTTGGGAATTTCAGGAAAAAAATAGTACACACCGGATTTCTGTCCGGAGGACTGACGACCTTTTTTTGTTTTTTTTTGTAAAGCTGCATTTTTTTTCATACGCGCTTTAAAGGTAATGGTGTGGTCTACATTTTTAAATGGGATCACTTTTAGTTTCGCTAAAAAATATAGTACTTTTTGTACTATATTATTTTTATATAATATATAGTACATTTGACTCAAATATAGAACGATACTATATTTGATCTTGTATATAGTACGGGTGGCAACCCTAGGTGTAACCCACGTTGAAACGTCGGATTATTTAAAGGGCATGGATTTGACATAAAATTGTACATACCGCGATTAAGACTGCTTAGCTGTGAATTAATAAAAGCTTATTCAATTTTTATTTGAACTTCATCATCGTCATAATCAGCGTGTATAACGTCCACTTCGTAGTCACCACGTTTGGCAGGAGGGTTGGTGACCGCATTATTATGTTGTAACATATAAGGAAACATCGCTGCTCGTTCCTTTTTATACAATTGTAACAGATCTGTTATAACAATCTCGACCAACGACTAATCGTGCTTTCCGAGACAAAGAGTCCATCAACTAACCAAACCCGGAAGAGAATCTTAGATTTTAGATTAAAATATATTATAAAATTCACTTAATCATATTACAATTTAGAGTAGGTAGGTAGTTGGTTGGCTTTTGCGTGTACATTATTTGTTTTTTTGTTTACAAAAAATAGAAAAAGCTAGAGAAGTCCCCGTCCTCCTGACCCTTAGTTTGCAAAGAACCACCCGATGCCCTCGTAGACCCGAAGTCCGAGGCGCCTGCGAACTGTAAAATAGAGCGACAGTTGCACAAAACTCCCCTAAAATACTAAAAGACATCATCGCCAGCGACCGCCCTGAGCCGAGGTCCAAGCCCCACAGGGGGTGCCCTCTTGCGCAGGTTGCTTAGTTTGTAGTTTTTTAAACCATTTATTAAGGCTGGAGCTCTGCTTGCCTTTATGCCCGGTAAAGTAGCAAAATCTCAAGAACCGGGTAGACAGTTAAAATTTTCACTAATGATGTATTTCTGTTGCCGCTATAACAACAAATAGGTACTAAAAATAAAATAAATATTGAAAAGGGGGGCTGTCATACAACAAACCTTTTTGCCCTTTTGTTGCTTGATATAGCACGGAACGCTTCGTGCGCGAGTCCGTACTTGGCCGGTTTTTCAATGTACATTTTACTACTACTAGTAGGTATAATGATCATTTAACAATGTCATGTTTACGGAAGTCTAATTTGCCGCGGTGTTTGACAGCCGACATATTTTTGGAACAGTTGCAATTATTTTGTTTACTAATTATTTTTACTTCTCGCTACTTAGTACCCGACTGTAATGAGATGTTTTTTTTATTATTTACAAAAATGCCGTCAATCATATCGGCGCCGTTCTTATGTGAGATATAAACAAACGGACAGATACTTAAACTACAGATAAACGCAATTTCAAATGGATATTCGCACAAGCAAAGCCGTTGTACTGTAAACGCTTTGTAGCTAGGTAACAAATACCTAGATATAAAACGTGTACATTTACTCACAAACCCTGAAGGTGGAAGACAGAAATATTTTTTTTGGAATGGACCGAAAGAAAACTCGAGAATATTTTTTTTGGACGGTTATTTTGTAGTTAGCCAGGAGGACGCCAGGAGCCAATCACAAACATCGCAATGTCGTACATAACACAACTAACAGAAGAAGTAGTACTACTTGTAACCTTTCACTATGCACCACTCGGAAATACTAAAATGTGATAGTAAACATATATAAATACTACTTCCCGTGCGCGTTTTTACCCTCATAACTCAAGTTCCCGTAGGAACTTCATAATAAAATATAGCCTATAGTCTTCCTCAATTAATGGGCTATCTAACACTGAAATATTTTTTCATATCGATCCTGTAGTTCCTGGGATTAGCGCGTTCAAGTAAAGAAACAAACTCATCAGCTTTATATCCTACTAATATTATAAGTGCGAAAGTTTGTATGTGTCGATGTATGTATGTTTGTTACTCTTTCATGCAAAACCTACTGAATTGATTTGGCTGAAAGTTTTGCTGTTTGCACGCGGATAGATTATAAGCTGGATTAACATAGGTATAGGCTACAAAAAATCACGCTCCGACCCACTGGAGCAGTGACATAGTATAGATTTAGTTGTGTAAATGCAGGAAGGTGTGTCTATCCATCATTGTAAGTACTCAGTTCTTGGCACGGGTCACTGCGCTGCGTCATCTTCCAGAACTGTCGATACTTCGAGATTCACATAAATTATTTGATTTATCGAGAGGCGCGTCAGGTTATCATAATAATTGTGAAGCAAAAGTGAGGTCTGTTTGTTGTGCCAGTGTTTTTAATGAGACATGTGACTCGTTACTAAATATATTTACGTCTATTTATTCAAAATATTGATGTTGATTGATGCAGCTCAATATGAAACGCTACTTAGGTATATTATTTTAAACTAGCGACCCGCCCCCGCTTCGAACGGGTGTAATACTGATGTATTATACATATAAACCTCCCTCGTGAATCACTCTATCTACTAAAAAAATCACATCATAATCCATTGCGTAGTTTTAAAGATCTAAGCATACATAGGGCCGGACAGACAGCGGGAAGCGACTTTGTTTTATACTATGTAGTGATACCTACTGTGTACTATAGAGTGTGAAATGTATTTTGATTTACTCTTAAAACAGAAGGGATAAACTAGCACATTAAATAACAACCTGAAATGTGCTAAAACTGAGATGACCAATTCAATATCGCAGCCAAAATGAAAAAAAAATGCTACTTATTAGCAAAACGTGATTCAGAAAGAATCGAAGTTCTTACTCGAAATATCTTTTCTTCCCTTAATGAGTTAAATTTTGTAAAATCCTCCTCCACGTCTTGGGTATGTACAGTATTTATTCTAATGTTAAGTTAAGTCTAATTGTTTAGGATGTCCTTTCTATAAAAAATAAGTCAGTAAATCGGTCACAGTAGATTTCATAATTGGACGTTGTTAAGCAGAAAAGACGCAATCCACACATTAAGCAAAATTGACTAAGTAGGTTTGCCATCGTACTCCTGAGGATGATCCTTTATGTTCTGAAAACTCCATTTTGATAATGTACAGTTAGTTTTCTTCGCTACCATAACTCAAACCGCAGTGTGAAGAAGACACAAAAAGTTATTTACTTAAAGAACTCAGTCCGCTTCAGTATTTCTTTGAGTATGTTACCCCAGATTTTTCAATCAAAAGGGAGCAATTAAAAAACAAGATACTTTGTGTTATAGTATCTGATTACAATTCAAACTCCAAATTCCCTCAACTCAAAAGTAACTTTGCATGCATTGAGTCCTTTTTGGTTAACTAGGTCCAAATTACCCAAACATCGCAATGGTTCATTGCTCTATACGTTGGCGCAGCAATACCAATATTCTTGTTCGCTGACAGATGACTTAACACATCGTATTGGCAGTAATTACTCTCAGCTCGGGGAAAAAGTGGATTTCACGGTCACTGAGCTGAAAAATAAACATTCCGCGACTATCATTTTGTTACGACGTAGTACACAAATAGGTTTGTATTTTTCCGCTAATTTTATATGATTACCAGACCTCGACAGGTCTTTTATTTACAAAAATCTTATGTGTCTAATATGAGCGGGGATTACGTGGCGTTTAGTAAATACATAACAAAAATATATAAATAGAGCATATTTTAAATATGTGTGTGAGTGCCTTCGTGCGAGGCCGTGGGCTGGGGCCCACGTCGCCCACGCCTAGCTACGCCACTTTCTACGATTCTACTTTGATCTTGACACGTTAACGATTACTTGCGTAATTACATTGATTCAGGCTAATAAAGGGACAACTTTATAATATCATGCTGACCCCACAAAGTTCATCGCGTAGTTGTTTTGTCAGATGGATTTATATAGTTATGTGTTTATATTTTTTAGATCTAAGGAACGACCGACACTTGTTAAAGTGGACGTGTCGTAGAGAGGTTGGAGTCTTCAAAAATGTAAGGTAGGATGCTCCCCAGCAGGAGCCATGGCACCTGAAGAAGGTAGCTGCTCGGAGGACCGAGACACTGAGAAGCAGCCTACGTACAATATAGGACAGATACAGTCTATTAACTGACAAAATTCCTATGAACCGTCTTCTCAGGTTCGGAATAGATAAATTATCCAATACGAAATGGTACAACAGATTTTCCAAATTTAAAAGTACCTAACCTCTTCAATATTGGTATAAAAGTACTTCAGTATTTTTGACAAATGAGTACATATACAGTACGTTTCATTAAAGTTACTATTAATAATAGCATATTTTTCATATGACACTTAGATATATAATTAAAATACAAGTACCTATCTAAATATTTTTGCTAAGTGCAGCGCAGTTCGGATGTTTGTATTGTGATGTCATTTTGGCACGATACATACATATTGTTCCTCTTCATTGTGTGTTAGTAATAGAGTATTGTGCTCTTTTGAATGTTCCACTCACTCACTTATATTCATGAATAGTATTTAAAATTGACTGCACCGGTGGCTCAGTGGTTACGGTAGTTGCTTCTGGGACCTGGTGTTCTGGGTTCGATTCCCACCCGGGACAATTATTTGTGTGAACCACAAATAATTGTACTGAGTCTGGGTGTACTTTGTGTCCGTGAAATGTATATTTGTAAAGTCCCCCGCGACACAGGGATTTATTTCCATAGTGCGGGAGTTATCTTTTTATTCAAAAAAAAAAAAAAAATTTATCTTGTATACTACTGTATTAATATTTCTTACCCTTGTACATAAAACTCCTTAACTGATTTAGACAACATTTTACGCCAATTTTGCAAACCTACCGCGGTTTACTCTAGGAGGCGAAACAACTATTTAGGACGATTAAATAATAATATAGATTGATTAATAATAAAAATAAGATTCTACTTGTACCATATTTGTTTCAAGCCTAGGTACCGTAAAGTCCCGTTCCTCCACTGAATTGGGTACGCAAAATGTCATCCCAATGAGTTAAGGAGATTTTTTGTAAAAGTGTATGAAATAATCAGTTGTCATTGTCTTAAGAGTGAGAAAGTTGGGCAACACTAAGTAGAGTACAAGAATTCAGGAATGTAGGACTGTAGGTAGACCTGAATCATACCAGTCTATTACCTTCTAATACCACTGTATTTGATGAATAGATGTTTGGACCGAAAAAAACTGGTTTAATGCGAATGGACGCACCTAGGAACTCGCATAAGGGTCCGTTCACACAGACCGGCTCAGAGAGGAGAGCAGATTCTTATCACGTCGAAAACAGAGTTTTTAGTATTTGTAGTAAGGTTTATTTTTGCATGTGCGCTGCTTTTGTCATTAAGAATGCTTGAACGCGCTTGGTGTGAAATAATAAGAGGAGCTGACCGGCTCCGATTGCGTACTTTTTCTCGTTCGCCCAGCCGTTCGGCTCCGATTGCATGCTTTTTCTCGATCGGCTCCGATTGCGTGCTCTTTCTCGCTCGCGCAGCCGACCGCCATTTTGATAACGCCGACCGCCGCTGACGTTAACACCGAAAACAAAACTTGGACTGAGTGGAATACTGGTAGGTACTGCCTTTGTAGTGTATCCACCCGGCTGCGAGTGCATCCGACCGGCTGCGAGCGCATCCGACCGGCTCCGAGCGCATCCGCTTTCAGATTGCTACAAGCCGGTCTATGAGAAATAGATGGCGGCTTCGCTCTGACCAACTCCAAGCGTATACGATCCGGTCTGTATGAAAAGAAAAATGCGCGCCGATGCTCTCCGAGCCGGTCTGTGTGAACGGACCCTAAAAATTGATTGACGGTGTATGTCCATCGGATTCAGTTTGTATCGCGTTTAAAAGAGTATCGTATGTACCGCAAAAGTCTAAAATATTGTTGGCAACACTGAATTGATTGTGGCAACACGAGATTGAAGAAAAAGGAGGTTGAATAAAATGTCAAAGAAGAAAAAAATTGTGTGTGATGTTTAACAGTGAAACCTATTAAAAATATTAATCTAATTACTTACTTGAGTTATTTTTATGTAAGTTCCTAAGTGTGGTAATAGCTAACAATATAGATAACTAAAACATAATATATACTTAGGTTTTTTTTTATAATTTCTCAATATTAGGATAAAATTGTATGTTTAGATAGCATGTTTAGATACCATGGCGAAAAACGTTGAACCAATTCATAAAAAGGGTACAGGCAAATAACAGGGAATTTCAATTTTTTCTATTATCTTTTGGAAGAAAACCTTTATCTGGTACTACTCAATCACAAACATTTTTATAAAAGTAAACAGATGGCACTACAAATATGTTTTCATTTATGGCAACGAAAAAAAACTTAGGAAGGCCATTTTAATTGCGTTTATCTTAAAATATATTTATAAGGCATATCTTATTCTTTGCCTGTACCCTACAAATATAAAGATGTTTTAAGTCTAAGTATCTTAATTTAATAAAAAATCAATAACTATTTATAAGTGCTAAGCTATATTAAAATGCAAAAGGAAATGTTGTTTGTTATCTAAGTTTCCATTTTTTTAGTATTCGCCCGATTATCAAGAAGGGTGTCGCCACTAAAGCCGCACGGTATTGCATATTTACCGCGAATTCATTATCTTCCTGCTGCTGCTCCGCTCCCATTTATTGGGGCTCGGCGCAATATGTCATCCATTTTTTCCTATTAGACGACTCTTCCGTACTCACACCTTTTTTAGACATGTCATCTTTCACACAGTCCATCCCTCTTTTTTTGGCCTTCCTCTTCCAAAATATCCTTTCATCTTCATATCCAGCATTCTTTTCGTCACCTGCATGTCATCCCTACGCATAACGTGCTCATACCATCCTAAGCCATTTCCAACCATGAAAGTGGCGCCATTCACTGGCGCCACTTTCACTATTTACCAATAATTTCAGATTAAATTGTAATTGTGCCTTAACAATGTACCATACTAATATTACACATAATATTATCTATATTTGCATGTCATTTTTTTCTGTTAACATTAGTTTCAAGGAAATCTTTTTCCTTGTTTACAAAAACGATGACCTCCACCAACTCACGACCGAGTGACTTAACGAGATTTTTAATTGGAATAATATTGTGCACAGCTATGCTTTGTAAGAATTGATTGAGACATAAATAAGTTAAGGAAGAGAAAATTTCTATTATCTCTGTTCCACACAAAGGTACTTATAGAATATTAAAAAAAATGCATAGACGTAGAACAAGAAATGAGAAGATAGAGAGAGAGAGAGAGAGAGAGTTAAGAGTAAATCGGTTAGGTCCTCTGGAGTGCGGCCGAGATAAGTTTATATGAGTTTGCTTTCATTAAATCGCCATCGTGTTGCAGTCACCATACCACTGCGGCCTGGCCTAATACTCGTAGCGAATGCATATGAATGTGATGATAAACTATGAATAGAACAACCTCTAAAAGGCCGAGAATCTAATTTATTCAACACACAGAATAACTATAACCACAGACTCCTAATTATCTATGAAGTATTATTTTACAAGTTCAAAGTACCTAAAGGAAAATACTATTTTGTTTCTGTTATTTTAATAGATTATTTATTTTGCGTATGTAAAAGTCAATAACGGGTCTATGCTCATTAATTCTTTAGAGTTAATTTTTGTAGTTACCAACAAACATAATGCAAACAGTATACATTTTCAAGTTTTTGTTCTAACATAAGTCTATGACTTTCTTAACTTAACTACGTCGTAGAAGGCACGCCAAGACCTAAAAGAAGGAAAACTCGATACAAAACCCTGTACCAACCCGTCTGACCAGCGTAGATTATATAGTAAGCCCAAATACCCCTTTGGACCGATTGTCACCGTCTCATTCATTTTTTTAGCCACGAGACATTTGCTACCTCACCGGGCATAAAGGTTCCAGCCTTAAGGCGCGGTGAATAGACGACTTTTACGTATTAGTTTTGTCACTGTTGCTCCGCGTAGAAATGAAAGAGAAGCGAAGAGACGCCGCGATGGCGCAACGTTTCGTTCGACTCGTTCGAGTTATTTAATACATTAATCCTAGCAAATATCTTATTCCAATCGATAAATAAAAACAACAGTTCCCTTTATTATTATATATTACATCACTGTTATTAATATTATCAAGATTTGTTTATAAATAATACAGTTACAATTGCTACAATTTCAACTTAAATGGTTATTTTATGGTTTTTTTTAATCGAGAAAATTTACCGAAAACGTGTTTTGAACACAATGGTCCCCCCATAAATATGATCAAGATTAACATATATTTTTTTAGCTGCTCTAAAATGTAAACATTTGGCTATAAAACTGTTTTGTGAAGCCTATTTTGATTAAGTACAGCGCCTTAATAAATGGACCGTTAAACAATTTAAACGTGTTACTAAGTGCGAACGTCTCAGCAATTACAACGTGTCACCGATGTGTAATTTTTTTTAGTAATAAAATGGTTAATTGGCAGTATTATCAGCATTTTTTACTGGTAAAAATATTGCTTAAAGTAAAATGACCTACTAACAATGTATTACATCATCTATAGCAATTTACCATCCCGCCTGCCAAGTAACTATGGCAAAAGCCCTCTCTCTGAAGTCTGAATTAGGCACAACTTCAACTGGGCAACTACCAATTATTGATCAATACAGTTCACGTATGGGACACTCAATATTTTAAAGTTCTGATAGGAAATATAACTTTTGCTTCGAAATAACGAGCTGGACCCATAACCTGATCATTAATAACAAGTAGCACTCAACGGACTGAATTTTATTCTTTCATCATAAGACATAGACAATATATCTATGCAATATCTATGCATCTAATTATGATATTGGCTATGTATCTTGTTCATATACAAGATACATAGACAATATAATAATTAGATGCATAGATATTTCATAGATTATACTAAAGTAGATGGTGCTACATAATGTTCTTATTATTTTAATATACCTACTTTAATACTTATACGGGCTGATAATGATTGTAACAAGAAGTATGTTATGCCAAGTGAGATCCCGTGACTATCTATTCACACGATCTAAGGAAATATTATTTGTTACGTTCTTGTATTAAGAAACATGCAAACAAGTACGTATGCTTATAATAACTGATTATATTTAAACCTATTACAAGTGAAAAAGAGTAAATTTAACCCTATTACGTACCTTGCTATAACGGGTTACACTTAAAGGCAAATAACTTGTTATTCATTATTAAGTAATATTAACATTATACAACTAAATGCTCGCAAGTAAATACAATGAATCTTGTATAACAAATACTTAAAACACTGCATTCTGCAACTAAGAAATCATTATTATACATAATTATAGAAAGATTTGCTTTAGTACTGTAGCATGAGTATTGTGCCAAGGAGATAATCCTCTTTAGTTTGACGGATACCGCTACCTGTACCGCGCCTTAGGAAAGCGCGGCGAAGTGGGGGCCGGGGAGGAATAAGTTCATATAAGATTGATCGGAGCATTCGATATTTGAGCCCGCGACGAGTGCCGTAGACTATTTTTGAAATGCGTTTTTTTTTAGTCGTTGCGATTCAAGATTCTGGCTAATTTATATAAATTAATAAAATTGGAAGTGTCTGTTTGTATCGGAAAAATAACAGGTGTTAAATAAGTTCGTATGCATTTATATGGGTTATCATAATAGAAAATTAAGTGAGTTTGTTTTGGCTATTTTCAAAAACGATTGGTTCGATTTTTACTGATTTTATAAACTATAATGTAGACCATTTTTTATTTTGTCTGTCTCTTTATTTGTCCTATTTTCCGTCTAATCTCCAAAACGGTAGTACCGAGTTTAGACATGATTTCAGTAGTAGAAAGCTAGAAAGCAGTACTCAACTCGGGCTTTTTTAATCTGGCATTTTTTATTTCGAAAACAACATTTTCCTTATTAAATGCTAACGAAGTCGCGGGCAGCAGCTAATCCTAAAATACACTACCTTGTAGAAACAACCTTTGAAAATAATCAATTCCGACCTATCTTTAACTACGCAGCCAAGTAATCATGAATTTATTCTGTGGAGACTGTCTATTGTAAACGGTGCGTGAGTGTCTATTGGGAGCTTAAACAATGGCTGATAGACAGAGCCGCTTGAGTTGGCTTTGTAATTATAATGGACCCGATGGGTATTGATACAATTCTTCGTCATTAAACTATTATTTTTGGAATTGTTGAATAATTATCGAAGACTATTATGCACCGCTGTTCCTTGCTGTTCCGCGCGGTATCATCCGCATGGATTTAGTTCCTGTAGGTTAGTCCTGGATAAGCTAGGTAGAAAGATTCAAAATGGTATCAGTAGTACCGTAGATAACGCCGAACATCCAAACTCACAAACTAATATTAAGCATAGATAATATAATTATAACTAGCTTGTGTCCGCAACTTCGTCTGCGTGGAATCCTATTGGTCTTAGCGTCATGATATATAGCCTTCCTCAATAAATGCTAGCTAGGCTACGTTAAATTGAAAGAATTTATCAAATCGTACCAGCCGTTCCTGAGATTCAAGATCAAGCAAACAATGCACTTTTGCATTGTTAACTTAGAACTGAAACAGGAAACGTATCTGAATTTTCTTCTTACAATATCTAGGAAACGCAAAAATGTTGTTCGTATTTTTCATAGATGGTTTCCTTAGGTGCCTTGCCACAAACAACAGCAACACCTTATCAATAATCAACAAAACAAAATACAATCAGTTGCTCTGTGACTAATCCGATTAAAATTCAATACCGGCTCCACCCATTCTTAAAATAGCCAACTGCTAAATATTAATAAGTCCTGTTATGTAAGCTATGCATAATCAGTTAATGTCCGGTAGGTCAAGACTATGGGGAGACTGTAGCTAGGCTGTATGGGGCAGACGTGAGTCATGATTGTATTGTATTTTTTTTTAGAAAACTTTTTTATTGTTTATAAGAAAAAGTCATATTGTCGGTGATGGTGTAATAGCAAATAAAGTTGAATATGGAATGAATACATTTAATATCTGGCCCTTTAGTACACAAGTTAATATAATATTGATTGGTGGACGAAATTATACCTTATTATACCTACTGTCCGACTATATCATTGTTTACTGTTGGATGTCACAATAACAAATTTGACTCTACAAAGAATAAGAATGAGGATCTTAATCGGCTGTACCCTATAATTATAAAAAAAACTTGCTTACCATGCACGGTTTCATCTCCGTAGCACCCTTTACCGTGGAAATTTAGTAACTATATAGACTATGAAAATATAGACATGTTACTCCCGGATCTGCCGTGTAGTTTCCGGCTTAGAATAGACCACCCCATGTCCTCCCATGGGTGTCGTAAAAGGGACTAAGGGACATATGGCCGATGGATGGGCAGCAGCATCTATAAGCTCAAGGTTCACATTCTTACTGCGATCGCCAATCCGTCTGCCAAGCGTGGTGATTATGGCGATATCCCTCAACGACCATGGCTTGCCAAGGTTGCCAAGGCTTGCCAAGGACGTAAACGGGCTATTATTGATGACTCCTGCATAAAGTAGCTTTCTGATGAATTAATTTCCCACGGGAACGAGAGTTTACGCGGGTGACGCATGTAACTACCATTTAAAAGTATTACATGAAACATATAATTCAATATCGCCCATGATGCTTAGCAATATTTTTTTTCTCTCCTGTAAACGCATATTTTTGTCCAAGTTATTTTTAAACAACATCATATAATCCACCTTTATTTAACATTTTCTCGTGCCTCATCATATTTACAATTCACAAACAAAACCCTTGAGCTACACTCAGACACCTTATTTGCGTTGCAAATTTGAGTTTACATGATTTCCTTCCTCACGACTAAAATATATTCACAACTACAAATGATACAGAAGTACCTACTGATCAATATGTTTCTTTTATTGATGGCGCACAAGTCTTTCATAAATATAACAAACCGAACGAGATGACGAACCAAAATTAGGAAATTTCTGTGAAATAATAAAAGCAAAATGGCGTAAAAGCAAAGTCCATCTTCAAATACTTAAATGTATTATAAAAAAGGAAAACATCTCTCGACATGTGCTCTTACCGCATATTTTATCGATGATTCATTTGACAAAAATATATCAATATCTTCAAGTAGGTTATAATAATATGATCGTGCATATTTTGACTTTTTTTTTTCAAGATTACTAGCAGAACTTTGTAGTCTGCTAGTATTCTTGTTAACACCTCGTGCTGAGCTAAAATGCTTGTGTTACGGATGGGTTCACGTCGGTAGAGCAATGGTTCGAACCGGCGACCTCAAGATCACAAGTCCGACGCCCTAGCCATTGGGCTACGGCCGCTTTGATGATATACATTATAGTTAAAATATGCATGATCATCATATGCAGGATACAGGGAAATAACAGGGAATGTCACAATTTTTTATTGAAAATTTATCTTTATCTATGGTAGATAAGTATACAATCTATGGTAGATATATCCATGGTAGATATATCCATGGTAGATATATCCATGGTAGATATATCTATGGTAGATACGTACAAACTTAAAAAGAAAGTAAACAGATGGCGTGGAAAAAAACTTATAGCTCGTGACCGAAACAATCATCTTAATAAAAACGACATACTTCCTAACTTTTAATCAATTTTTCTCAAAATCTGTGTATTTTGACATTACCTTTTCTTTGCCTGTTCCCTTATGTTAAGAAAATGTTATGAAATGACGTACCTACGTAACACTGTCATAATATTGTACTTTAAAACAACAATGAGAATACATACTAAGCAAAAAATAAATATTTAATGTCAAATCACAATCACGAGGCAAGGCAATCATCAAAATGAAAGATATTGCTTTTTGAACATAATATATTTAAGTGTGCACTCTTTATTTATCAATCGTTATTATTATGGACATGAAATGTTTTGCCTTTTGAACTCGACAGGTTTCGCGTGTGTTCCTCGATAGGTAAAATAAGATCGATAAGTTACTGAGTTATGCGTAAGGATATATGCAGGAAAAGACTGTTTGAAAGATCACATGCGTAAGAAAGGTGTGGGCATGGAAGACACGTCTAATAGAGAACAATGGAAGAGGAAGAAATATTGCGCCGATCCGAAATAATGGGAGCAGGGCAGGGAGATAATCAGTTTGTGTTTTTGTATGCATGTGGGTAAGATAAGTTAGGCAGGCAGGTAGACTCCAAAAAAAAACAAAATTTACGTAACTAATTTATTAAAATAAAGAAAGTATTACAAAAGTTGAATTAAACTAAGTTGTGACGATCGTTCGATGTTAGAAACAAAAGTGAGTCGATTCCGGAATATTGTTTGATGCGCCGAGTGTGTCGCGTTGCGTCTTGTCAGCAATTCTTGGTTGATGCAATATTGATAATGAATTGCGGTATGTTTCCTTAGTATGCACATTCTAGGTAATATGGATACTTAACAGGTACAAAAACACTAACTCACTTACTTTTTTATTTTATTCTTCTTTGTCAGAAAAGTCAGGTTCAATAAAAATATCACTATTATTTTCTTATCACAAGACCCTGGATTAATTCGTTCAACTCATCGATGAATCAAAATGTGAATCATTCAGGACGTATACATGCTTATCGAAATATTTGTGTTCAAAATTAAGGAAAATATAAATATTTTTCCAGTTGTATAAATTTGGCATTCACAAATGCGTCATACCTACTACCGATACAATATTTTTTGCTTTTTTCGTTTGATGAAGTTGAACTTATTTTTATTTAAAATAAGTATATGAACGTATGTATATTTTTATTAAATTCAAAGATTTCTTTCAATTTCCACTGCTGAACATGAGCCTCCTCTCGGGGTAGGGTTTTTGGTGAGAGTCAAAATGGCGGGTGTACCATAGCGAATTAAATTATACCAATTACCAAACAAATGTACCTAAAACGTACTATTTAGTACCTAGCTCTAAAAAATCTGTACCTCTTTCAGAACGAAATTATTTCGAAATTAAGGTACACCCGCCATATTGACATCAAGATGGCGGGTGTTCTATAATATTTTATTATTTAACCATTACTCATAAAATGTAATTACACTAAAAAAATGTACCTAAAAAGTACCTTAAGTAAATAGAAACACAGACTTGATCAGTGGGATAGTTCCTGAGAAATAAAGAGATAAAGACATACAGATAAAGAGATAAAGACATAGATAATAGAAATAAAGACATACCTATGGAAATAACATTCAATCATACAAAATACGAAGTTCTTGGATTAATTGAGTTTTTACCGTCCGGCGGCGATGTTACAGACATAAACAATATTGGTCACTATCGGGCTCATTGTCGTCGTAATGCTGAATGGAAATGTTTTGATGATCTTAATAATTTTATAACCAAAACTCCGAATTCACTTATCGCTAATTGCATTATGTATGGACGAAAATAAAGAGGTACTTAATAACTTTGACGCGTTATTAAATTCATGATTTATAATTTAATAACTATCCCTAAAATATATATAAATATGTACCTAGATCAATAATATTCATAATAATAATAAACATAAGTAAACGAGACACGGTTGTTTTATTTCTCAGGAACTATCCCACTGATCAAGTCTGTGTTTCTATTTACTTAAGGTACTTTTTAGGTACAATTTTTTAGTGTAATTACATTTTATGAGTAATGGTTAAATAATAAAATATTATAGAACACCCGCCATCTTGATGTCAATATGGCGGGTGTACCTTAATTTCGAAATAATTTCGTTCTGAAAGAGGTACAGATTTTTTAGAGCTAGGTACTAAATAGTACGTTTTAGGTACATTTGTTTGGTAATTGGTATAATTTAATTCGCTATGGTACACCCGCCATTTTGACTCTCACGGTTTTTGCCATAGTCACCATGCTTGGCAGGCGTGTTGGTGACCGCAGTATTATGTTGTAAAACACAAGGAAACGCTGCTGTCCGTTTGCTGGTATACGATTGTTATAGATGATGTTATAACTATCAGGACCAACGGCTTTACGTGCTTTCCGAAACACGGAGGTAAGTCCCTCAACCATCCAGAAACGGGAAAGAAATCTTAGAATTTACACAAAGATTTCTTGACCGGTGTGTGGATCGAACCCATGACCTCCAAGATTTAAGGCAAGCCAAATACCGCTACGCTGCGGAGGTTGTCTATTGGATGTGGTACTCTTATCGCAGGAGTCATAAATATATATACTAAATAAGTACTCAGTGAAATATGTACTCGGTAAAGTAGAAAAGCCTCATGGCATATATGCCTCCGAAAAAAAGACTCAGAAATAAAAGAACATCTGACAATATTTCAAACCTTTCACTCTCATTATCGAACTCATTAAATCCCTTTGATTTAAACCGTAAACACTGTTCTACACGAAATAATATTTCAAATGATCAGTTCCAAGAAACATGGTTGTAAATACCTACGTCATTATCAGTTCTGCTGGAGTGATTTTAATTTATTCCTTTTAGTTTTTATTCAGTCGGAGGCAATAATATTATAAATCACTGAAGATCAAAGGTATTCGGAGTGGTGTGATAGTCCTGAACAAACATTTGGCAAGGTTTCAACAGAAGGCAGACTTGCTGACTACGGTAGTGTACTATATATAGGTATTATATCAATTCTGGATGGACATTTATTGATGAAAGGCATTGAACTTATGTACCGCACTGGAAGAATAAAATAACTCTAATATAAAACTTGTTTAGACCACGTGGTTGTGCACGGCACGGTGGCACGTGCCTTGTTACAGTATTTCGCGTGAAAAAATGTGTTTCACTTTTATATCATACAAGAGGTCGCCGAGAGGTCGAAACTCGACCAACATTAAAAAATCTTATCTGATCTGTTAAATTAGCAAAATAAAAATAAAAGTTGTATAAAGACAGCCGATTGGTAAATTGTGTAAGCCAATCAACTAAATAATGACAGTAACTGGACCTAAATAATGTTGACATGCCCATTTGAGTATGTTTCGCCGGATCGTCTCAATGAGGCCGCGATGAAACCGACAGTAGAATACCCCACTGAGTTTGTTTCGCCGGATCTTCTCAGCTGTTCTCGCGTATTGGATCCGGTGGTAGCATAAAATCGCGTCCGGCTATATACTTATGGTCCATCTAAATAATAACATACTCAAAGGACAGAACTTTAGACTATTAAATTATAGATAAAAATAAAATTATATTTTCATACCTGATAGCTTTTACGCTAGCTAGCTATACAAAAATATCTAATACAAACTATATAATATTATTATAACTATAATAACTAAACTAAATTAATAAATGAAATATATTATAGTATTAATGAGCCAAATATGTATTGACTATTTGCAAATGCCTGTAATAGGTTTACATAAATAAAAACGGTTTTTATGTATCTATTTAAAAAAAAATAGCACACCATTTCTTTATTATAAACTATAGGAGTATGATATTTCGCACAATTTTCGTAAAAAGGGTTTTAGTTTTTGCACGTATTAATATATAGATAAATTGGGTAATAGAATAAATTAATGGGTTTGATTCTGATGTTTATAATTCTTTTCGGCGCATTTTAGTATATTTAGTTCTCCCGATCGATTTTGTCACGGCACGACATTGACCGCCATTTTACCCGTACATTTTGCGACCAGCAATTCTATCGCAATTTGACATCTGCGTACCGTCCAAATAGTTTTTTGTATAGTTAACATAACGCGTGGAGCCTACAAAAGACGCATTGAACAACGTGCAACTGTCACTTTGCGATTGGATTGCTAAGCATAAAAAAAATGTGATTTTATGTTTCAACAGCTTGTTATTACGAACTCATAATGTTGTTTTCGTGGATTTTATTTATTTCATAGTTCTATGTAGTTAGATTGGCCGATATATAAATTAGATTAAAAAGTGTTTTCTAGAACAGCAATAAAATATATTTGTAAATACTTTTTTCCGAAAAGTTTTAAAAAGTTCAACACGCCAAAAAACAAACTCTCTCTCTCTCTCTCTCTAAACAGTTTTTTTTGACTTATATTTATTTCGTTATTTTATTGAAAGAATACTTAGCAATATTTTTTAAAATTGTAGCTTGAAATTTACTATTTAAATATTTAATAATCTCAAAAAAAGTCATATGTTCGCCAAAAAAATAATTAAAACCTGGTAAAATGTTTTGCACGAATAATGAGTAGGTACAAACTTCTACTCGTTTCAAAGGAAATTTGATACTATTTCTTTATCACCCTTTAATCTTCTTAAAAGGTTTTCGTTGTACGCTTTTGATTTAAAGTATGATGGCCCGTGAGTCATATGACGGCAATTAATCGGAAAAACCCGGTTACTATTCTTGTTTCTATTATTATTATTTATATTTGGTAACTGTAACCGTACATCTCAAGAAAATTAAAATAAGTATGGAAAATGTAGTATAAAATGTCTTACGACTTACGATTATTATTTTATAACTTTTACTGTTTAATATGTGTTGTAAGTTTACAATCAAACTGCACTACCTAGTTAAATGGTCTTAGTTTGGCACACAGCTTGTTCAGTAGACAGGGATTCGTATTTCGAACAAAAAATATGTTTTTTAATAAAACATATTTAGAATTTCCTCTAAACTTGTTACATTATATTCCTAAAGGATTTGTATTTTTTATGTAACTTTCTCTCTATTATTTCAGACTTTCCATAAATTTACAAATAATATTTCTGGAAACTGTACATAATTAGTTGTTTTATTATTAGAATAGCAGATCAAGTAAGTTTTTCATAAACGTATCCATAATTCTGTGCAAAACCTTGCTCATCTCAAATACACCGTAGCCTTCACCATTATTTACCCAAAGGCTATTCGTCAATGCCATTTAGCCTACAAATCTTATGTGCTAAGTGCTTGTAGACGACATCTCTCAAAATAACATCTTCTGTGAGACAGCGCGGCGTCCGCACGACCTCTTCTTATTTAAACTCTCTGACGTCAAACCAGATTTATTGGTAAAACAATTTAAAGCACAACCATACATTTAACGTCTGTTTAATGTCTTTCTTCCGATTTATCTATCTTTTGACAAGATTTTCTTCGGTTGTACGATTGCCGGCTAACATTGACCATACCTACTGTTTTTCTTTAAAATAACGCTGGAGCCCAGTCTATATAGCCCGTGTAGTAGCAAAAGCCTCATGGCTAACTACATAAGTCCTTCCGAAAAAAAGGTAACGATAACGATGATCTGATAACGATGTCTGAATAGGTGATAAAACTGCTTAACTACAATGTTGTACCACTGGAGGCGCCTCTACGATAGGCTAGCCATACGTCTCGGTCTCTAGACATGTCCCAGTTTCGAGCGTCAAGTCCCGGTGTCCCGGCCAAAAAGACAATGGTCCCGGTGGTCGCGCTAGCCAAAAATAAATTAAGAACCCTGCTTTGTACGCAATACTCTTTTGTTTATGTTATCATCCTGCATATGCAATGAGAGAACCCCCTCAGCTCTGTATGAAGTGTTATTGTGTCACCCCCCCCCCCCTCTCCTGCTCTGACCCTTGTCTCGGTCAGCACAGAAACATTTATGACAAACCTACTCTTCACACAAGTTATAATAATATGCACTCTCTTATGTTTAAGTTATATCTGTACTGTACCTATGAAGCTTTCGATTCATTATGTCAAAACAGAAGGTTGCAGTTGTAGAAGAGTAATCTAAGACTGACCAGGCAAATTTAAAGTGAATAAAACCGCTATAAATTTCTGACAACCTCCGTAGCGTAGCGGTATTTGGCTCGCTTTAAATCTTGGAGGTCGTAGGTTCTATCCCCACGCCGGACGGGAAATCTTTGTGTAAATTCTAAGATTCTTTCCGGGTCTGGTTGGTTGAAGGAATACCCTCCGTGCCTCGGAAAGCACGTTAAGCCGTTGGTCCCGATTGCTATAACATCATCTATAATAATCGTATATCAAGGAACGGGCAGCAGCGTTTCCTTGTGTGTTACAACATAATTCTGCGGTCACCAAGCGTGGTGACTATGGCAAATACCTCTCTCGGGAGGAGGCCCATGTTCAGCATGGGAAGTTATACGGGCTGATGATGAATGGTGTTCAAACAAACAATGAAAACAGAAACTTACTGTACCTATTGACCAATATCTACCTATAAATGTAACAAGTCAAGGTCATTGACTCGAGACAGTGCGCTTTCAGCTGTCTATTTTGAAAACGTTAAGAGGACAGCTGACCATCAGATGACATAAATAATGACCATTGACAAATGATGAACTGCGCGATATTATAAGCATTTCCGACAGCGCGCTATTTTTTTTAAGAATAGCGTTTAAAAAAAAGTGATTTGTTTTTTTTTTCTTTAGTTACGCAATCCTGTTTTTTTTTCTATAATTCACTCAATACCTATTCTTCTCTTGTGAATTGAGGTAGCAAAAGTCTAACTATAGTGCTAGTTACAACTAATTAAATTGATTACCTTTGCGTATGTGAAATTTGAATGTTGCGAACTCTTTGGTTTTTTGTTTACTATGTCGAAATACTACCGACAGGTAATGGAACTTTAGGCTACCTTTTTTCAGTGTCAAATGTAGCATCCCTATATTGAATCTAGATAACTTAGATAAATTATTGGTCTCGCGCGCTAGGCTAGATACCGTCGTCGTACTAGAGAAATGCGGCAAAAATAGTACGCCGAAACCAAGTACTCGAGCCAGTCACGTTCTGTGCGTGGAGTACGTGTCGAAAGCTACATTAAACATAGGTTATAATGGAAGTAGAAAAACGCGGGTTACCGACATATCCCAACATTCCCAACAGATTAGTTCATTAAAGTGGCAATGGGCAGGCCATATAGCACGGAGAACAGATGGCCGTTCGGGCCGAAAATTTCTCGAATGGAGACCGCGGATCGGCAAGCGTAGCGTAGGACGCCCACCTACTAGATGGACGGATGATCTAGTTAAGGCCGCGGGATCACGGTGGATGCAGGTCGCTTCCTTAAGGCTGGAGCTCCGCTCGCCTTTATGCCCGGTGAAGTAGCAAAAGCCTCGTACAAACCTCGTACAACCTACCAACCAACCGCAACAATGAGAGTTCTATAAGGGAGGCCTTTGTCCAGCAGTGGACGTCCTACGACTGAAATGATGATGAAATCTCGGAGGTCGTGGGTTCGATCCCCACGCCAGACAAGAAATCCTTGTGTAGATTCTAAGATTTATTTTCAGGCCTGGTTGAGGGACTACCCTCCGTACCTCGGAAAGCACGTTAAGCCGTTGGTCCCGATCGTTATAACATCATCTTTACCAATTGTATACCAGGGAATGGGCAGCAGCGTTTCCTTGTATGTTGCAACATAATACTGCGGTCACAAACCCGCCTGCCAAGCGTGGTGACTATGGGTAGGGGTATGGTAGGGGTAGGGTAGGGGTAGGGTAGGGTAGGGGAAGGGTAGGGTAGGGGTAGGGTAGGGTAGGTGTAGGGTAGGGGTAGGGTAGGGGTAGGGTAGGGGTAGGGGTAGGGTAGGGGTAGGGTAGGGGTAGGGTAGGGTAGGGGTAGGGGTAGGGTAGGGGTAGGGTAGGAGTAGGGTAGGGTTAGGGTAGGGGTAGGGTAGGGCAGGGGTAGGGTATAAAAGTCCACCCGTGCGAAGCCGGGGCGGGCCGCTAGTACTAAATAAATAAAACATATATTTTGTGTTATAAATTTCTTGGAAGTATTGACATAGCTTTTTAATATACATTTATTCGCACAGTTTTGTATAAAAACAAACGGACAAAAATACACAAGTTGAATACGTTTATTTATATATCTAGTTAGGTGTAGTTTTATTTATACAGGTACTAATACTTTAAATGTAGACCGTCTCAATTATCCCTGCAAATAAAAATGACAGAAATAGTAACTTATCCTTATTAGTAGAAATAGTAACGTATGACAGAAATATTTCTGTCATACGTGTTGTTACGAATGACAAAAAATAAGTGACTATACCATATAATCTTACATAGACACTAGAACAATAAAAGTTTACGTTTTACATTATTTTTTAGGTTTATATTTGATGATGTGTGTTTCTGATTGGCTGAAACGATTGATCTTCCGATGCCCAATGCCCAATGGAATCAAAATGTCGTAACCACCAAAAATAATTAACGTGATGCTTTTGCTTCTGATACTTAATAATATAACTTTAATAATAATAGCATCGATGGCGCTTTGGTTCCGGTAGTTGCTTCTAAGACCTGTTGTTCTAAGTTCAATTCCCACCCGGGACAATTATTTGTGTGAACCGCAGATAAATTGTTCTGAGTGTGGGAGTTGAGAGTTTGGAAAAGGCCCCCGCTTTGCAGTGAATAATTACCCTAGTACGGACATAATCTGTTTAAACGAACAAAAAAAAATAATCAAATTGCTACACTTTTACATAACACGCTGTATATTTTTTCAGAGATACTGAAATCAAACAATGAATTCAGGTCAATGGCGACTAATTTCATAATGTTTCATTGAATGCGGAATATGTAAACAAGTTAAGTATGCCCATTACCCGCGTATGTTTACAATGTCCGTGTAGTTATTGAAAAATATAAGCGTAAACAAACATATTTTCCTCTTCGTTTTCCTTTAATTTACCTTGACATTGGCCCGGATTCGGATTTCGGAAAGTGATTATATATATTAACATGAAAGCCAGAGTAGAAGGATTATAAACTTATGTACATGGATAATTAAAATATTCAGGTGAGGTTGCGAATATGTATGCCAAATGTTTTTCATGTCTTGCAATTATAGACATAAATGACAGCGGGGTTTGATCATCGTGGATTGTGGGTTCGTATATTCCTTGCAAATATCTATAGTAATATTATAACGCTGAAGAGTTTGTTGGTAATCTCAGGAACTATTGCTTCGGTTTGACAAATTATTCAGTTTTGGAAACCCAATTCATCGAGGAAGGCTATAAGCATGCTTAAACACAGTACGACCAATAGCCAATAGAAGCGGATCACCAATGGAGAACGCTTCAAAATACTGCTTCATAATTGTTCCAATTTAAAAGTTCTAAAAAATTACCGCCTCAACATAATAACATGTCTACCTTTTAGTTGTTACACTATAGGTAAACTATTTTATTGACGATGATAAATAATCTGCTCTATCAGAAGCAAAAGCATTATTTTTCAAAACAGACAATTTCAAGTATTAGTGCGTTCAGACAAACATACTCTTAATAATTATTCTTACAGTACTTATAATACCTGTAGAATGAATTTCCAATAATTTATTTAGTTCAGGACAGTTGTCGTTGGAAGCAGTAGTATGGCACAAAAGAAAGGTATCATCGAGTTATTAATAAGTAATTCCTGTCAGATAGGACTCACGAAGCTCAAAGTCTAAGCTAAACATATTTTGACTGTTTTATGTCTGCCGTTTGACGGCCTGTTCTTTATACTTAGACGATGGCAAAATTGTGGTAGCCTCTCTACAAGTCATACCTGAAGATCTCTACTGAACAGAACTGAATAAAGGAATGGTATACAGAGAACCATCAACTTTATTCAATGACATTAAGGTTCATTATTCAAATCATAGACAATCATAGAAAATAGCTCGTGAACCGTAATGCAATTGGATTAAGTTTAATATCCCTTGACACTAACACAAAGCGCCATTATGACACATACATAATATTAATTTATAAAGACTTTATTGGCGATGATTCATAACGTTACATCTGCCTCAATAAAATAAATTGTGTAATTCTGTGACCATGAAAAATCACGTGCCGCCATCTTGCTAGACTATCCATAGATTATAAACTGGCAAAAATTTAAAAACATTGATGCGTCCACAAGAAAAAAGTAAAAAGTGGTGTTAATTTTGTCTTTGCTTTCTTTATTATTATATCTTGTGCTATTTAAATATCAGCTATAATGTTATAAATAAAACTAGTTTTTTATTGTCGACACGACATTGTGCCTACACTGCCAGAATATGTCTATTATTTGGTATTTGATACAATTTTGGTCTCTCAATGTTTTGGATATTATAATTTTTGTTTAGACATAACATTATTTTTTATTACTTATTCGTTTTTTTTGTAATTTAGCAATAAATGTCGGGAACTTGAAAAATACTTATATTAAAAATCTCGCATTTTTTTTTGGGATATTTACCTAAGCTTTCTTATAAGGCACATAATAAAACCACGTCTCAGATCCCAACACTGAAGAACGCTATCAAAGTAATATTTATTAAAATCTACAGACAGAAAATCTGTTTAAGAACTGTTAAATTATTCTATCTGTCTGTATTAATATCGACACTCGAGTTTTTTTTTTGTTGGCAACAGTATCGTACGCAATTTGTAAACACTTGTGATTGTGCGAAAACAATTTAAATGAGTTATTATGTCATTATTAGCCAAAACAAAATGGCTAAAATAGATTACCTACATTAGTAAGATAGAATAATTGTTATTTCGATAGATCACTTTTATTAGCATTTGACAGCTATTATGCGGAGGTAGGAGGTAGGTACAACAGCATCTACATATAGGTGTAGGTACGTGCTTTTTTTTAGATTTTTATTTAAGCCGAAGCCCGCGTTCTTGGCTTGAAAAATGAAAACGGTAACAATTTGCAACGAACGTCACCGTTCATGGACAACTTAAAATATTATCCCACGGTAACGCATTACCGAAATATCATGCTTTGTATTTCTCAATTGAGATGTTTGTCTTTCTGTACGCCAGGTTTTATGTAAATCCATTTAGCCGCTATAGCGTGATTGAGTAACAAACATTCAAACATCCAAAATCTTCACAAGCTTTCCCATTTATAATATTGGTAGGATCATCATACATTTTAAAAACTTCGACTGTCTATCTATCACAGTTCATTCATCCTGGTGACGGACAGACAGGCGGACAGATGGACAGCGTAGTAGTAATAGGGTTCTTTTTATAACCTGCGGGTACGGAACCTTAAAAATAAAATCACGATTAAATTTAATTTGATATCGTTCATTTTTCAATATGCTACATTTGATCTTCAACCCACCTTATTATCTATTATCACTTACCTACGCTGCATTGCAATGTTCTCGTTCGTTCGTTCGTTCCAAATCATAATATGGAGACGGTGAGTACACTATTTAAATAAAACAACTAGATACTTACTTTATTACGTACATAAGTGAAAATATATTATATGAAGTGTCCAACGATTATGTTCGTTATTTGTATTGTCATTTTTTAACGTAGCGTTAAAGGAACTTTTATGAGCTTTTAACTTTGAAAACAGACATAATTTATACGTTATTGGTTGTTGTTAACTGTTGGCAACTGTACCAATTAATAAAATAATACATATTAATTCAATGAAACTGCGCATATCCCATTTTAGTTCTAATTGTGCCTTATTCGGCGGAACAATAACAACGAACAATCGGAAGCCTAATGTTCTCATTATATTGAGAATAAGGTTAACGTCCTCTCTGGGGCACGTATGCTTTACACGGTTACTGTCTAAAGGACGAATGTTTTCAATGCCAAAGGTTTTTTAACCCGGCTAATAATTTGAACTTTTAAGTACGTAGGGAACTGGGCAAACTTACATTTGGGAAGTTTGGGAGAAAATCCTTTGGTAACAGTATACATATTTATACATTGATGACTACCTAATAGGTTGGTGGTATTCCTTAACTGAATATGAAGATCTTTTTTGCCGGGCGAGGTGTTATGCACGGCGGTCGACGGCCAATGGTTACTGTACAGAGCTTGTAAATGTTCGACTTAGCTTGCAAATTTGTATTACGCGATACAGGTTAGTTAGGGTGCTAGATGCTAGATGGCACTGCTAGTCTTATTATAGTTTGTGCGCCATTGTAGATGTCACTGCAAACTGATTGAATTATCGCGGCGAAAGCCAGACTGGATAGCATTGCAACCAGACACAAGTCTGTCTTGTTTCAACCAATCTATGATCGCATAGATTGGTTTCAGCGTTCATTCGTCTATCACTGTAGATGTAGTGACAAGGATTGAGAAAGGTATACTAAATTGTTTCGGGCATACAGAGTGAATGAATGAAAGGAGACTAAAACTTATTTAGAGTGAATGTAAACGGAAGTGTTGGAAGGGGAACACCAAGGCGGAAGTTCCACGATCAAATCGAGGACGTTCTTAAGAAAGGCCAGGTTAAAAGTACCTTAAACCAAAGGACATGCATGGGGAGATTAATGAATGTAGAAGAGGCAAAAGTGGTATGTCAAGATGGGTATCTTGACATACCACTTTCGCCTCTTACCTACGCCTATGGGAAAGAGGCGTGAATGTATGCATGTATGTATCACAGTAGAGACGACTTTTGGTCATTCTAGCTGAGCAGGGTCAGAATATCAAACTCATATAATAGAAGGTATTGAACTTTATATAAAACATACAAAATTAAGCTATATGCCGTCTCCACTCTAATTTCAGATATTAAAACTGCTGATTAAATGATCAAATAAAAATTAAATGAGCCCATATCCAATGGCAAATTTCCAAAAGACTTCTAATATTTCCTCATATTAAAGCCAACTAACACGTGATAAAACACCATTATTTGTGTAATTTATTTTGTTATTCCTGGAACGATCTTTGGTATGTTTTACTCAAAACGAGACAAAATAAAATTCGTGGTTGGTAATGGTTTCTGATAACGGGACCATTTTGTGCCTGAAAGCGTTGGTTGGGGACAGTGACTGAGAAAAGGGACAGTCCCGTTCAAAACGCGACATACAGTGCACTAATTTCCTAAGCACCCCGACGACTGAGGCGGCCGTCCCGGAGGCCGCTGGCATATTTGTAGTAACAACACACAAGTAAATGGGGACAAGTAATGGGGCTAGCCGGAATGTGTGCCCCATAGAGCCCCAATTTAATTGCACAACTCAAAGATTTGAAGCGGCCGTAGCCCAATGGCTAGGTCCTCGGACTTGTGATCTTGAGGTCGCCGGTTCGAACCCCACCTATTGCACTACCGACGTGAACCCACTCATCATCATCAACAGCCCGTTTACGTCCACTGCTGAACATGGGCCTCCTCTTGACAGACCTTGGCAAGCCAGGATCGTTGATGGATATTTCCATAATCACCACGCTTGGCAGACGGATTGGTGATCGCAGTAAGATGTAGACCTTGAGCTAATAGTTGCTGCTTCCCATCCATTAGCCATATGTTCCTTAGTCGCCTTTTACGACACCTATGGGAGGACATGGGGTGGTCTATTCTAAGCCGGAAACCACACGGCAAAACCCACTCGTATCACAAACATTTTAGCTTAGCACGAGGGGTTAACAACTATACTAGTAGACTGCAAAACTCTGCTTGGGAAAAAAAAAATACTAAAAATAAATGCACACACCTACGGTATATATTTTAATGTCAAAGTAATTTAGACAAATGTTCTTTACACCGTCGCTTGACATATAAATTCGATGGTATCTTGAAATAGACGCCACGTAGTCTGGGCCGGCAATTATTCGTACCATACTGTTTATGACTACTGTTTTTTTTTTTGGACGGTCGTTATGTAGTTAGCCACGATGAGACATGAAATCAAGGAGGGCTCCTCAAAGTCAAAGTCAAAGTCAAAAATTCTTTATTCAAATAGACACATTTAAAATATTTTAAATCATGTTCTTATGATGCATCCCATTCTTTTACTACCACCAGTTCTGGACGTGGCAACTCTGAGAAGAACTGGCAAGAAACTCAGAGGAATCCTTTTTTTTAAATAAATTATATTTTACAATGATTAATAAGGCAGTATTGTTTCAGAGCAACTCACTCCCAAGCAGTTTTGTCATTAACATAATCAGAAATTTTATAATAAGCCTTTTTACATAATTTATCTTTGACATATCGTTTAAACTTGTTTGTTGAAAGATCTCTTACATTATTAGGAAGTTTGTTGTAGAAGCGTATACATTGCCCCATAAAAGAATTGCTAATTTTGTGGGGACGTGTAGCATGTAAAACGAGATTATGCGTAGATCTAGTATTATAACATTATGAGTGTCGCTTTTTTTCTTAAAACTATCTATATTCTTATGAACATATAAAAGGTTTTCATAGACATATTGTGATGCGACTGTAAGAATATTAGTCTCTTTGAATTTCTCCCGTAGGGAAACCCGCGGACCAAGTTTATATATAGACCTTACAGCTCGTTTCTGTAGTACAAAAATGGTGTCAATGTCCGCACAGTTTCCCCACAGAAGAATTCCATAAGACATTACGCTATGAAAATAACTAAAGTAAACCATTCTAGCAGTATCCAAATCAGTGAGTCGTCTCATAGTTTTAACAGCATAGGCCGCAGAGCTAAGTTTTCCTGATAGTTTCGCAATATGTGGGCCCCATTGCAATTTGGAGTCAATAGTTATTCCCAAAAAGACAGTTGACTCCACTGGCTCCAACCGAATACCATTTATTTGCACATTCGTATCAACTTGTTTCACATTAGGTGTAGAAAATTTAATGACTTTGGTTTTGTTTTCATTTAAAAGTAGATTATTAACATTAAACCAATGGACTACCTTCGAGATTGCATTGTTTACTTCGTCATAGCTGCGTAGCTGTCTACTTATTTTAAATGTCAAGGATGTATCGTCAGCAAACAATACTATCTCATGTCAATTTAATTACATACTTAAATTAAATTTCATAGTTATATGGTGTTATTATCGTGGTCTATAATGTATCGGGAATAGACTTAAAAAAGTTGTCGATATAATACAATTGTTAATTTTAAAATACACGTTAAGCATGATAGCCTAGTGCCTTGTGCGTCAATTAGATTCTAATGAATATTCCTATCAAAATTGTTTTTTTAACTACGACACACATCTCTCGAAGGCTAAAAAGCTAATTTTTTGCAGTATTTATTGAATATATTTCTGTGCTGCTATTTTCTCCGTCTTAAAATAAACATTACTTTGCCTTGAAGCGCTGACTTGACGAATTGAAAATAAGGAAAATTTGAAAATATTTACGTCACAAAAATCCTTGCGGAAATGTCGGAAGCAGCTTTCTTTTGTGACGGATGACGTAGAGATATAGGGAAATTGGGTACAAATTTAGCTTGAGCAATAAAATAACGTAAGCAGGTTTGACTTTCCCAACCCATAGAGGATATATAAATCAATAAAAAAGGCAATTTGTTCTAGTTTTATTAGCCTTTCTACACGATTCTACCGCGTATTTCCTTACCGTAGGTGTAAAATTAAGCTGGTAGGTAAAAGGTAGAAAAGGAAAGTTTGGAGTATGAATGTCGTTGGTTATAAAAGTAGGGGAAGACTAAAGAAACGATGGTTAGACTGTGTGAACGAAGATATGGCTAGAAAGGTAGAAGAAATAGAGGAGTATGCAAGAAAAAGACATGTTGCACCGACCCCAAATGAATTGGGATAAGGGCAGGAGATTGATGAGGTGTAAAATGAAGCCTATTTTACATATCAGTTATATAACTTGTATCTGTAATTTTACAAGCTTTCCGCTTGCGATCTCACCCGTGGAACTACCGTATCGGTAGGAACTTCATAATTAAATTTAGCCTCAATAAATAAATGGACTATCTAAAACTGAAATAATTTTTCAAAACGAATCCTGAGATTAACGCGCTCAAGCAAACAAATTCTTCTACTTTATATATTAGTATAGAAGTATAGATTTAGTACTTTTGAGGAGGTAATTTGTTATAATGAAAGATATTTAAGACGAACATTGCCCGCGATTTCATCCGCGTGGAATAGTGACTGAGTAGCAGTTTTAATTATTTTAATTAGACCCTATTTCGCCATAAAAAGTAGCCTATTTCCTTTCTTAGGTTCTACACTATCTGTGTACCAAATTTCATTTAAATCGGGTCAGTGGTTTTGGCGTGAAAGGCTGGCAGAGTTGCTTTCGCATGTATATGTACCTAAGTTTAATGTTTGTGTAAGTACATCAACATTTTCAAAATAAACCAATGAAACATTTCAATACGATTGAACAACACCCTTGTTTGGGTCACAAACATATCTCTAGATAGTAGTATATTCTCCACTTTGCATCGTGCCAAAAGGTCAACAGTACGTGGTACCTCCATATGCTTCATAGGTATATATGCTTGTTATTGATCCTGTGACGGGACGTACGAGCGGGCATGAAGCGATGTAACGTACGGCTATTAAAATATCATCGAGAACCATCTTAAATACTATACAATACAATATCGACTGCAATTTAGGTTTAGTTGCTCTTGAGAACACCTGTTGAAAATGATTTTTAGTCCGTCAGTTAGATTAGCAAAAAACATTGGGTTTGTCACTATCTGGACATACAAGACTGGGCATGAGTGTGTCGAGTTGGTGAAACTCGGAATTAGGATCACTTATTATTTGGTCATCTGGATTTACCGATATTTATATGTGTTTCCACTTAGTGAAATTTAACTTTAGCTTTTTTTCTTTACGTCGACTGGACACACACTCACATTTTACCCGATTTCATTATAAAGTACAGTCACGCAGATATTTTTTTTGAATCACATTCATCATTGGCCTCTATTAGGCACGGATCATTTTGTATTTCATGGTAAAATTATTCACCAATTGTGAATTTTCTAAGATATTACACCGATAGTGATCGAAAGTCACCATGTCCCTATGCTTGTCTATAATCGTCATCACGGAACTAGTTTTATTACACTCTTTTGTATTCCCGAGGTGGCCGGTGACTAAACATGTCGTAGTCTGCTCTAATTGTTGACACAGGTAATAAATCCCAACCCGGTAACCCTTTGGTAATATTAGCTGTTATCAGTTTACTTTATTTTGTGTGTGCATTAAGTGCAGTATTTGTGCCATTAAAAAGTGACGTGGATTTTAATATAGGTAAGTACTCAGTCAATTTAAGATTTAGTACCTTTTTTTTCTTTTATCAATGCCACTTTTTTATTTTATTTAATTTTTATAAAACAAAATCTTATTCAGTTTTTCATGTAAAAACAAATATGTCTATAGAAAAAGTCGCAGGCCCGTTTCATTTATCAAATCACAAAGAAATCGTCTAGTTTTATTAAAAGATGGATACAAAATAATACACCTAAGGACAAATAAAGATAAATCTTCAATGTGGCGTTGTTCGAAAAAGTTAACTTGTCCGGTTGTAATCAAATTAAATTTAACTAACACCATTATATTCAAAACAACTGATCATAATCATGAGGGTGATACAACAAATAACGAGATTCTAATAAATTTAAATGATTGCGAAACAGCTTGTATTTATATTAATAAATCATCTAAGCAATATAAATGTTTGATAGATACACGTTGGTTTTATTTTATAAATATCGGTATGTCCAGATGACGAAATAATAAGTGATCCTAATTCCGAGTTTTACCAACTCGACATACTCATGCCCAGTCTCGTATGTCCAGATAGTGACTAACCCAAAACATTAGACACGTATTTTTTTCTTCTTTTTCTTTCTTAAACAAACAACGATAGGTACAGCGCGTTGAGTGACGTCACATCTTGGTCGTTTTTAATTGATTTGATTAATCAAAAAATACGTGTCCAATTTTTTTTAGTTATCTGCATGACGACCTAAGTAGATTTTTTTTAGTCTTCATAACTATTATCCAATTTTTAAACAAATAGGTATATAGTCAAGAAATGTTTTTGTAAAAATACATTTCTTGTGCCTCAGAAAGCACGTTCAGTCGTTGGTCCCGATTATTAATGCCCGATGAATTAATATCATCTACAACAATCATATACCAACTAATAAGCAGCAACGTTTCCCTGTGTATTATGATATAATACTGTGGTCATCAATCCGTCTGCTAGGTGTCGTGACTATGGCAAGAACCCTCCCTCAGAGACCCGTGTTCAGCTGCGAACGTTATACGGACTAATAATGACAAGTAATCATAAATCTACGAAAAAACTAACGTTACCCAAATATATAACGACTTATGAACTTTCATAAATTATTCTCAACAAGTCAACAGGGACCGCAATATTCAGATTAATATCCAGTCTGCCCCAAATCTAAATAAACATACTAAAAACTTTTCAGTTATTGCGAAAACAAATGTTCCGCGAATCGCGATGAGAAATTTTTAGGTCACTGCTTTCGGTGGTTTCTGAGAAAATCGCATAAAATTTACATCATCGTGGCGTGTCGGGAATGAGGGAACGATATGAATGAACTTGGACGGATATTATGAAATTTTAAGAAATATTTTAATTGTGGTATGAATTTTGCCTTAAATTGCCGTTCTATTCCCGCTTCAGATTAGAATAAAATGTGTAAAAAATTAACGATGTTTTCCCGGATCCTGTTGAGTGAGAGACGTCCTTTCGTGCCTCGCGATTATCCTTACCTACATTAGCTTACTATGAGAATCGTAAACCAAGTAACAGGCACATTTTATCTGTGGATAGTTTATACTGCATTCACCAACCGCCAACCCGCCTGCCAAGCGACTATGACAGCACCCCCAACGACGGAGGTAACATGTCCTTTTTGACACACTGGCCTGTCAATATATTTAATAACGTGTATCAAAAAAGATACATAAGTATTTGTACAGTGTGTATCGAAAATGATATAGATACGGAGATGCGAATGTGAGAAAACATCAAAATGAAATACACAGTTAGCCACTACATACATCTCTCGAAGTTTAAAAATCTTATAAAGAATGCTACCAGACATTAGCCAAAACAAGTTGCCCGAAATAACATGATACTTATTAACGATATGGTACGGTACGGTTCAGCCAGTTTTCTTCCACAGCTAAACATGGGCCTCCTCTAAACAAACCTTGGCAGCTTGGCAAGGGTCTTTGAGGGATATTATCATAATCACGACGCTTAGCAGGTGATCGCAGCAAGATGGTGAGTATTCTTGAGCTGATAGATGCTGCTGCCCATCCATCAATTGTATGTGCCTTAGTCGCCTCTTACGACACCCATAAGAAGACATGGGATGGTCGATTCTAAGCCGGACACCACACAGCTTTATCTTATCATATTTTTAAGGCCCAGGTGGAAAGAAATAGTGGACTGTATATAAAAGGTTTATTGCCGGTAGTACAAATCTAATTACTTATTTCAAATATACAAAAAGTGTTGGACGCGGCCGGGACGGACGATTCTCTCTTCCTTTGTTTTTCTTCTTTTCTTTTTAATTTTCATTTTGCGAAATAAAGTACATTACGTACAAGATACGATCTTAACGTAAAGTTAAAAAACTACTTTAATAAGTTAAAAATGTTTAGCTTGTTCCTACATTTAAGTACTAGGTAGTGAAAATAACGAGATTTCCATGTTAATGTCAGAATATATCAAGGAAGGTAGTAAACATTTATTATTAAACGTTTCTGCGTAAATTTTCATTTTAGTGTATTTTTATATGAATTGGAAAAGTGGTTGCTACACTCGTGATGATAATGATGATTTTATTTAGTACCTGTTATTAATATAAAATAGGAGACGTACACAATTTGAGTTTTATAAAATATATTCATGTAGATTATAATATTTTATTGCCTTGTTTCACGTTTGAAGTTGCTTGTAGCGACAAATCATAGGAAATATACTTACCTCGTTTTTAGTAGGTTACATAAATAAGTTTATAGGTAGGCTAAATGTTTTTAAACTTTCGTGATCTGTACACATGATTTATAGTAGACGTGGGTCTCAATCGCGGTAGAGTTTTAAGGCAAAACACCTTTTAATAATCCGACGTTTCGACATGGGTTACACCAGTTGTGGTCACGGATAGACGGATGACTGAAATGTCGGATTATTCCAAAAGTAATGATTTGCTTTAAAATTGTACCGCTATTGAGACCTACGTCTACAATAAATTATATCTGGCTAATCTATGTAAATTTTGCTGAACATGATGGGCCTCTCCCAAAGGGGTGTACCACGCTTAATAAGTTTAAGTGGCAAAACTTTTAAATTAGATTTATAGCGTAGTCAAATATTTTTAAAATTAAAATTACGTTGCTTTTTCATTGTCGTTACCCCGAATGTCATCCGCTGTTGAACGGGCCTTTCCGAAAGATGTGTTTCATAGTCTACACGCTTGGCAGGCGGGTCGGCGGCCGAAGTATCATGTATTAGATTCCCTAGAGCGATTTCACGCGCGTTGCTCCCGTAGGAATTTCATCATTAAGTCATCATTTAATAATGTTATTCTTGGATAACGTAGCATTTTAATTGTGAAAGAAGTTTTGAAATAGGTCCATTAGTTCCGTAGCTTATTCTATGCAAAAAACAAACAATCAAATCTTTCCTCTTTATTATATTCGTACCTATAGATTACACAGATGAACGCTTCTGTCTGTTTCCAGGCATACAATTGTTATTAATGGTCGAACGATATCTTAATGTGCTTTTAAGGGGAAGAAGGGTACTTTTTCAACACGCAGAGAGAGCCGGACACTCGCTGCCACCACTGTAATTGCACATAGTGGTGGAGTGTCCGGCGTGGTCCAGCGAGAGGGAGGAGCTCGCTGGGTGGGAGACGACTTCTCGCTGCCAACCATCATCTCAAAGATGGTCGAAAGCGAGATGTCGTGAGTGACGGTGGCCTCCTTTTGTGGGCAAGTCACGTCTCAGAAGGAGGCCGCGGAGCGGAAGAGGGAGAAAGATCCCTCCACCCACTCGCTCCGCCGACGGCGGCGAGACGCCTTTACACCACGGACGTCCCTATTATTTGGCAAATTGGCCACAATAGTGTGGCCCAGGAGCGCCAATTTGGCCGCTGGTGATATGACTATAGCATACCACGCTATGGATAGGGCGAGTCCCACATACCCCTTCGCCGGCGCGGGAACGCTGCAGCGTCGGAGAGGATGCGTTAATGTTTTTCCACCGGACAAAAAAAAAAAGTTACTCTTTCAATTAGACCCAAAAATCAATCTTGGATATCACCTAAAGATTACTAGTTCGGCGCGGCTAGCCCTTAAGGAAGACGCATACCGCAAGAACTCTCACTAAACTCTGTAAACGCTATTCCTTGGTAAAACATGTTATTTATTGAAAAATCTTTGTTTTACTTATCCATTAAATACCTACCTACAAAGTTAACTTTGACCTTTTAAAGATAGATACGGAATAATACTATAACAAACTATCGTAGCAATAATTTATTGTTTATCCACGGCACGCTGCCGATAAGGCGTAAGTGACCTTTTACAAGTTAAAACTCATTTTTTTTCACTGAATGCGAAAAGATGATCATTTATTAATGAGTTACCTAAATGATGTACCTATTTACTCTAGTGTGCTAGCTACCCACGCGCGGTTTCACCCGCAATATCGTAATTGTAATAAAATACAGCCTATAGCTTTCCTCATTAAATGGGCTATGAGTTTTTCTAAACACTGTCTTTTAGAGTGTCAACTAAATTTTATCATAATAAACTTAATGGTCTTTGAATCTAAAATAAAAAAAGGAATTAGCAAAGATATTTGATCGACCGGAATAATAAGTGAAAATCTTTTTCTTTGAATTCAAACGTCACGGTATTATCGCTTAGATGGAAACCATGTTAGAATTATGGTGTAATAATGTAAAGATCATTTATAATTTAACGTTTTATTAAACATGTTTCTTCTGATCTATTATTGTTTTTAGACTTTGGTCCCGATTACACATACTTTATATGTATTTATAGGGAAAGTATATATTTTTATTTTTTTTAAAATATATATATATTTTTTTATTTTTTTATTTATTAGCGGTATTTCCTTCTAGGATCTGGTACTTTGAGTAATACATTGCCACACGGGATCATTTATTTATATATATAACAACACTAGCTTCCAGCGCGCGGTTTCACCTGCGTAACTACCGTTCCCGTGGGAACTTTATGATTAACTATTACTTATATCCTTCCTCAATAAATGGGCTATCTAAAACTGAAAGAATTTTTCAAATCGGTCCAGTAGTTCCTGTGATTAGCGCGTTCAAGCAAACAAACAAACTCTTCAGCTTTATAATATACTAGTTTCCCGCGCGCGGTTTCACCCGCGTAACTCCCGTTCCCGTGGGAAATTCAAAATAAAATATAGCCTATGTTCTTTCTCAGGCTCTAGACTATATCTGTACCAAATTTCATTTAAATCACTTCAGTAGTTAAGGCGTGATTGCGTAACAGACAGACAGACAGAGTTACTTTCACATTTATAATATTAGTAAGGATAGTAAGGATATTAGTAAGGATGAGTATAAGATATAGCTGATCTGAGACTAAGTCAATGAATAACGTGTTTGTAAAAGAATTAATGTATATATATACCTATATATTTGTAAAAGGAAACTATTTCAACTAATTTTCTTAAGTTTTTACTAATACCCCTTCGTCCACTAATCTAATCAACTTCAACTATAATACAATAACAGAGTTCACTAAACTGCTTTAAATTAATTATACAAGTCTGACAGCCACAAAATTTACATCCGTTTGAATTGAATTTCACCATAAATTTGCGCAAACCGTTGGTACTTTAAATCATTAAAAAAAATGTTTCACAGCAAAAATTACAAAGAAATATGTGGAAAATGTCAATTTGTGCAATGTAATTTAGAAGTGTGACGTTACGGAATATATTTAGCATGTGAATTATTTCAATGGCTGATGGTCACCTAAAATAATCATATATTTATGTGTACGTGGGAGGTATAATAATGACAATGATGTTCTACCGGATCATTTGGGTAATTACGGACAATGTCTGTTATTAACCTTCTGTCAAATGTTTTTTTTAATACATTACTCTCTACGGATTCAGTGTCCGTACTTTTTGTTAACTTATGTTTTCTTTTTTATCAAAAATTACTATTAGCTTATTAAATCAATTCGTAAATGAGCACACAATACTTATAACTACTATACATTTTACTTATACATTTTTTTAATTACTTACCACACCGCAAGCAGCATCCGTTTCCGAGTATAGCGTGTGATCACTCAGCCATTGTCTCCCTCGCCATAATAGAGGGAAGGAGACGACCATTACAATACTAGCTTAATTAGACATATTGGTATATCATTGCCCAGAAATGAGTTTAGGTTTAAAAGCTTAAAATAAAAAAAATAAGCAAAAGGGTATGTGGATTGTTAACCTATAATAATAGTACGGAACCCGCCGTACGCGAGTCCGACTCACTCTCAAGTGTTTTTTTTTATAATAAATTAATAACAGTGTAACAATTGTATATACAACAATACATTTATTGAAATATTTCCATTACGTCACTTTACCTACACGATAAAGTAGGTAGGAGTTGTCAAGAGTCGTTTATATGTTTTTTATTATATATTTTTAAACAAAACTGACCTATATCGTATGATAATATCGCACGCTTAGAAATATAGTGACCTATTTGAAAATACCAAATTTTAGGTAAACGGCGAAAAAGGATTGTCAAGTCCATTAATTTTGTAAAAATAAAATTAAACATTCGGCGGTTTTAAAAATATGTGTATTTAATTAGTTTTTAATATCAACCTTTTTAATATGGGTCGATGCAAATGTTAAATTTAAGTCATTATATGAATTAAAGTCACACATACGAAATTTTTAATTGGGTCACTATATTTCTAAGCGTGCGATATGTGCAACGTTGTTATTCGTTGAAATATTTTATATGTTTACGTCTTTGACTGCCTCGTTCTAGCGGTAATATCGGCGTTAAAACCAGAGTGTATAAAAAAAAGTTTTTTTTTTCATGCAAACATTCGAACAAAATAACTCTTCAGATTTATGTATTAATATAGATGTACGATATCGAATTAATAGTAAGCGAAAACTTTCATCGGTATTTTATATGTAACTAGCTTCCTGCGCGCGGTTTCCCCCGCGTAACTCCCATCCCCGTGGGAACTTCATAATTAAATATAGCCTATATTAATCAGTAATAATGTAGCATTCAAATAGGAAAAGATTTTTTTAAATCGGTCCAGTACTTTTTAAGCCAATTCGTTACAAACATACTTACATACAAATCTTTCCTCTTTATAATATTAGTATAGATTGACATTTTAAGGGATATGATACTTTTTTCTGACAGCCGATAGTAAATAGGTATACGTCACCATTTGACATTTTGTCATGTTGGGCATATGTATTATCATTAGGTTGTCCAGAAAACCTAGTCTACACCACCATATTAGCAAAATTATTATTAACTAGCTGCACCCCGCGGTTTTACCCGCGTCACTCTGCTCCAGTGGGTCGGAGCGTCATATTTTGTAGCATATATGTTAATCCAGCTTATAAACTATCCGCGTGCAAACTTTCAGCCAAATCTGTTTAGCGGTTTTTACGTGAAAGAGAAACAAACATCCATACATACAAACCTTTGCCTTTATAATATTATTAGTAAGGATAATGATTTGTCTAGAACACCCAGTCCAGTGTAATAAGTGAGTTTATTTAGTATCCTTATATATTTTCCTTTCCCTGTGTACACCCTATGCTACTCTATTTCTATTTCTTTTACTTTTTGGTCCAACCTATGCATAACGGTAGCCTGGAAGAGATCGCTAGGGCCGCCGATTGCAAAATATAATTAGGATAATTCTCATATTATTTTACCAAAGTAACTGTATTGTTTTATATTTTGCTATAAAGTGTACTTCTTCTTCTTGTTCCATATTGACCTTAGGATGTAGATGTAGATGACCGGCATCTGTATACTGTACCTAACTAGCTCCTCGCGCGCGGTTTCACCCGCGTAACTACCGTTCCCGTGGGAAATTTATTAATTAATATAGCCTATGTCACTGAGGGTTAATGTAGCTTTCCAATGGTGAAAGAATTCTTGAAATCGGCACAGTAGTTTTTGAGTTTATACAAAAATTTAAATCTTTCCTCTTTATATTATTAGTAACTAGCGACCCGCCCCGGCTTCTAACGGGTGTAATGCTGATGTATCATTCATATAAACCTTCCTCTAGAATCACTCTATCTATTAAAAAAAACGCATCAAAATCTGCTTCGTAGTTTTAAAGATCTAAGCATACATAGGGGCGGACAGACAGCGGCAAGCGACTTTGTTTTATACTATGTAGTGATATAATAAACGACATTGAACTAAATACCTACATACAAAGATAAATAGGTATCCCACGGGAATTTCCTGTAACTAATTAATTTTAATTACCAATATAGTTTTCCTAGTCCTACAACACTATATTCAAATTTAAAAACGTATCATAATAATTCCGCGAGCACGAACCAACCTACTGCAAAAAGCTCCACTGACGCGTGCTTTCCGAACTCTCAACCTGATTTCTTTGACAAAAGACATCTTTCAATGCACTCTGAGTGAATTCACAATGACGGCTACTAGAATTATATGCTATGAAATATAATAGAAGTAATAAAATTGAAACAAATTTAACAAATGTCGACACTACTGCATTGGGATACGATCCTGTAAAAGTAGCTGTAAGTTTGGATATAAAAAAAAAAAAAAAAAAAATATAAAATAAATAAAATTATATACCTACCTACTCGGTGATCTGTGCATTTTTACATAAGAATCAGCTCATTCCTGTGGAAACCTTTTAAAAAAAGGCTAATATACTTTGTTTTTATTATTAGATACATACATAAGCTCACGCCTGTTTCCCAGCAGGGTAGGCAGAGACAATGGACCTCCACTTGCTACAATCCCTACACACATCTTTAGAATGTTATGAGAGTTCATAACATTCTTCATACAAGCACGTCGGTTTAGGGTGGTGTAAGGTTTTATTATTATTTTTATTGAATAAGTCTCAAAATTAAAATCTTAATAATTTAATTAATTGTTTTATATTTTTAAATTACAGGTAGGTACACGTACTATTAGTAAAAAAATATTTTCTATTATTATTAAAATTAATATATGCCATAATTGATTGGCAGTCCACCACACTGCAAACTCGTAATCACTGCATGTAATACTATGTACTGTCAAAGGACCGCATATATTGTTGAAGTACCTTATTTAGTTATAAACAATATATGGGGAATTTTATAGATAACATTGACATTGTTTACAATGATCATGTTTGTGCCACAACTCGCAAGGACTAAAGGACACATATGCTAATTAAAATTAATTTCATTGTTATTGTGTTGGGGAAATACGCGTCCTTAGCCTGTTAATGTTGATAATTTTATTCAAGCTAGATATTAAAGAATATTAACTTCATTACAAAACTGTAATGAAGTTGTCTGTAGTCTCTTTTAGGAGAAAACTTGTTAATTTCTTTTTTAATTCTTACAATACTCTTAATTTTTAATTTTATTTTTAACTTTTAGTACTTATTTAATTTAGTTAATATTAATTTGTATTCTATCTGTATCACTTTGTAATTATGCATGCTGTATTCATATCGAGTAGATGTCAATCGTAAATTGTTTATTATGTAAGTTTATTTGAATGTAAGTGATTGAACATCGGTTTTGTGAATTATAAATAAAATAAAAAACAAGTTGTATGTACTACATTTCAAAATTGAGATTAGTTCATTTAGACAACCGGCAGAATTGAACCTGTATCTTTGGCAAGTTCGAAAGCTACTAGGCTATTGAAGTTCCTTTTTTTTTCGCATTGACTTATTTAGGTAGCCACGAGGCTTTTGCTATTTCACCGGGCATAAAGGCGAGCAGAGCTCCAGCCTTAAATTATGTAGTTCCCATTGGAACGGGAGCTACGCAGGTAAAACCGCCCGCGGAAATCTAGTAGAAGAATAACATAATTTTTCCCACCGAAATTTCCGTTTAAGGGAAGGCATATACTATTTAAGCACCCTATATTAAAAAACAAAACTTTATTAAGATAACCGTTACACAGAATTTACGCCATTTTACCTACGTTATCGTCAAACAAACGAGCGTCGGTCTAATAGCGTGACGATAACTTATCGTTACACCAATTAAAACGAATTTTGATTGATTTCATGTAAGTCAACCATAGCTATAAAAATACGGCGTCATTTAGCCGATAAGACTGTGTAGTTACGTACGAATGGCGTAAGTAAACACTTGAGATTATGCGTCAATTGTAGTAGGTAATTTAATCTAAATCTATAGTTATAAAACTGAAGAGTTTGTTTGTTTGCTTGAACGCGCCAATCTCAGGAAACACTGGTCCGATTTGAATAAAATATTTCTGTGTTAGATAACCTTTTTATCGAGGAAGGCTAAAGGCTGTATTTAATTGTGAAGTTCCCACGGCAACGGGATGCTAGTTATGTCTATGCTTAACTTAACTTTAGAGTTACATTATCGTTTATTTATTGGGCTATTGTACTTCGTGAATTAACAATTAAAATGTAGTGTAAAATCTCCCTTAGGATGACAAACCAACAACACAGATTCGACACAGCGTCGCCATATCAACAGAAATAATCCTTACATCAGCTGTACCGAATATGTCACGATTACGTAATACACACTGTATGCGCGCGCGCAGGTTGTCAGCGACAAGTGCAATAAAATATTATTACAAGAATGTAATTAGATCCAAGGTCTATCGCATTACAATACCACGTGTATTTGTATGTCAATGAACTGTATTGTTACTAAGGGTTAGTAAAACGTACTAAAAAAACAATCACGACAATCATCCTTTGATAGAGATTAATAAATGACGCAAAATATATTATATACTACCTGACCCGGCAGACTTCGTACTGCCTCAATCGATACATAAAATACCTAAACATTTGTATAAAATTAACTGGGCCGTAGAGACTTCGTTTATGCGGTACTCCTACCCCTACACTACCCCCACCCTACACTACCCCCACCCTACACTACCCCCACCCTACACTACCCCTACCCTACATTACCCCTACCCTACACTACCCCTACCCTACACTACCCCTACCCTACACTACCCCTACCCTACACTACCCCTACCCTACACTACCCCTACCCTACCTCTACCCTACCCCTACCCTACACCTACCCCTAATCTACCCCTACCCTAGCCTACACCTACCCTAAAAAATCTTAGCAAAAAAATAAAGCTCAAATTGACTCTACATTTTAGTTAGAAAACGTTTGTATGGGAAAAAGAAAAAGGCTGTTTTAAGGGGTTTTCAGGCAACTACTAATAAATTAAAAATTAATTAAAAAAACACTGTCCAGCGGACAAAATTGTGAATCTAAACCATTCCCAGATCCCCTTGAACACACACAAAAAATTTCATCAAAATCGGTCCGGTCGTTTGAGAGAAGTTCAGTGACATACACACTCACAGAAGAATTATATATATAAAGAAGATCAATAGTTTCCATTTACAGGTCCAATCCCACTCATATTCTCATCGCTACAACGCCAAGCCAGGATTAGCAGTGGCACACACAGGAAAAGTGATGAACACCGAGGTCCATCAAATCTTGACTGTCCACAAAAGTCTAACTGTCTTGAAGTCCGCAGTCTTATTCGTTGCTGACTTCAAGACAGTTTAACTTTTTTTCATATCAGAAAGTTTTCATGAAAAAGTTTACATACCTACACATGTTAACTGCAACTGTACTATGCCCTATCTGCGGATTTGGCCGCGCTACTTTACAATTCGCGGGTCTCTCGGACTTAGGGTCTACCAGGGAATCGAAAGATAAATAGCACAGGCAATAGTATAATTTAATCTACATTCTATAAACAATAAAGTGTTCAGTGCCTCAGTCTCTATAACTCCCGCGAATTAACAGGACACCTGGGTCGAAAATCACCCCTCCTCCCGCTACCTCGCGCCCTGCTCTCGTCCTGCAGTAGCGTTAGCATAACATGCATGCCATTCGAAGTAATTTGTTTGCTGTTGTTAAGTGTCAGCTATGATAATATTTGTACATTGTATTTGTTACTAGAATTGATTGTTTTGCCACTTTTATGATATTCAAATAGCCTATAGTTATATTATTCCGGACCCAGACAAACATTTAATGAAAATTAACACTTTTTTGCACTCAGTACTTTAAACAAACGTCATTCGAGCCAAGTATTTTATTGTAAATACTATCACAGGATACATAATAGTAAAAATACTATGCCAAGTTACACGTGGACATAAAACATACTATTATAGGCGCGTGCGGGGTGTAATCACCTTGCTCTTTAGTGCAGTGGGTAACAACATATGTAATCTATGCCAGTTTTAATGACTCTCGATAAGTAATAGGTACCTACTTTAGTATTGAAGTTGTATTTGTGATTAATATTGAAGGAAATTATTGATAATAATTATGTATTAAATAATAAAACGTAATTTGGGAAAAATTGGAAGAGCGGCTAGGGAAGTACATACGTTTTAGAATTCTACAGCCAAATATAATGATTGATTAATGTTGGTTTGATTTTAATTTTTCTAAAAATAGAGATCATATCACACTCCCAAATAAATACCAAGTGATTATGGTTGCACACATCTGTCTATTATGCCCGGTGAAATAGCAAAAGTCTTAGGGCTAAATAGATAAATATCCGGTCAAAAAAAAAAAAAACTGTATCTTCTACTGGATTAAGTCTCCTTGATATATGAAGAAGCGAAGAAGAGAATAGAAGTGTAAGTCAGATTAAAATAAACATCGCGAAATGATTTACTAATAGTGAACACACTTCTCTTCTCACACTCCGCCACTTTTTATAGTCATTCGTCAAATGAGTAGGTATACATGTGTATGTGCAATCATGAGGTTTCTTAAAAGCCGGCGTCCATGGGCAGATGTTATAAGTAGGTAGGTACTAAATGTGGTAATATAGTGCATAATTCTCCAATGTCATAGAACAATACCGAACCACATAATGATATTCACGTGTTCCCAGCCAACTGCATAATATGTTGTTTAGCCTTCAGCCAAAAGACATTGAATCATCATTGAATAATACTAGGTAATGTTACTACTGCATAATTTAATTTGATGCATCTGTTTTACACGGCATAGTATATCCCACGTTGTAGTTATTGTTTTGCCAGTGAATTTATAAAGGGTAACGCTAACGAAATGCTAAGTTTTTGTTTTTCCCGGGCGGACATTATTATGTCATTAGCTACGAGGCTTTTGTTACTTCACCGGACATAAAGGCGAGCGACGTTAACCCACTCATAACACAAGCATTTTAGCTTAGCACGAGGGGTTAACAAGAATACTAGTAGATAGGGTGCAAAATAAAAACAGCCAGGTTATTTACCTCACCGTTGCCATAGCAACTAGACTTTGTTTGACGACGTTACAACCAACAACCGATTATAGTTATAGTAGACAATTTTTATTTATGTTTTGCGATTGAATTATTAAAATTCTATGTAGTAATGTCCCACGACCTCCGAGATTTAAAGCAAGCAAGCAAATACCGCTACGCAACGGGGTTTGTCTTGGTCAAAATTTACTAAAACTCGAGCCTTCACCATCGCTCCGCTATCCTAACAAGATTGACAGTAAACAACGAGTGTTAATTAAACTAGAATGAATTATAGCAACAGTTGTAGGTACGCCTTCATCGTAAACAAGAATCAATTTGAACCCGCGACCTGTGATTGCATTGATCAGACATTGCCCTTTCTGAACTAACATTACTTTACGCACTAAGCTGCAAACTATTTATGCTAGGTATATATACTTTATGTTTAATTAATTGTTTACGTATATAAAGTTTATCATCAGCCCGTATAACGTCCACTGCTGAACATGGGCCTTCCCCAGAGATATTTGCCATAATCACCACGCTTGGCAGGCGGGTTGGTGACCACCGTATTGTGTTGTACCACACAAGGAAACGCTGCTGCCCGTTCCTTGATATAATTCTATTATAGATGATATTATAACAATCGGGACCAACGGCTTAACGTGCTCAACCAACCAGACCCAGAAAGAAATCTTAGAATTTACACAAAGATTTCCTGTCCGGCGTGAAGATCGAACCCACGACCTCCGAGATTGAAAGCGAGCCAAATAGCGCTACGCTACGGAGGTTGTAATATATGTAATAAAATTAAACCTATACTTAGATAATAATTACATTATTACAGAGGTAGACTACAGCACCATATTGCGCAAGCTGCACAACTACCTATTAATGACAAAGGTTTATCAGACCACATGCTATTGTTCGCAGCAGCTAGACAAACACAATTTTCCTATATATATTTAGTTTTGTATAATGAAGTGAATACATAAAAACCGGCTATTTGCGTGTCGGGATTTGCATAGAAAAAATTCCGCGGGTCACGATTTATAATCACGTTGTCTAGCACCCTTTCATTATTAAGATATTTCTTTTATTTGTTTATGCAGTGTTAGAATTATACATATTAGTATGGAGTGGTTACGGTAATTGCTTCTGAGACTTGGTATTCTGGGTTCGATTCCCACCCGGGACAATTATTTGTGAACCACAGATAGTTATTCTGAGTCTGGCTGTGCTTTTTTCCGTGAATTGGATGTTTGTAGAGTCCCAGCGACACGCGGAATATTTTAAGAGCGCGGGAGTTGCCTTTTAAAAAAAGCAAAAAAATAATTCTAATAGTACCTATATCTCAGGTAAGTATATATAGGGTGACTGGTAATTAGTGACCGATACATAAACACATGATTGTGCTCATGATAACAAACAACTTTTACTATGGCACCAACCCTAAAATCGCGAAAAAAAATTAGCTGTTCCATACATTCATGTTCACATAACTCGTCAACATGGCAGCTGATTTTTTTTTCGTAATTTCAGATTTGGTGCCATAGTAAAAGTTGTTTGTTATCATGAGCACAATCATGTGTTTAGGTATCGGTCACTTATTACCAGTCACCCTATATATACTCAATATTTTATTACACATTCAACAATGTGTTAACAGGTGTAACAATTGGTTTTAAGAATAACTAGATGATATTGCCATGCGCACTGCAGACGAGTAAAAGTATCTGTGTTTTGTGAACATTTCAAGTAGGTACCTATCAGTTACGGCTCAATAAAAACAGTCCTTTGGTCCAATGAACAAACGGATAGAAAATTAGTACCTAATTAATAGGCTACCGTTGAAACCGTTGAGCATGAATCTCTAAAATAAAAAATCATTATAATGATTGGCTCATTTATTTTATTTTACTTATAGCGACCCGCCCCGGCTCCGCACGGGTACAATGCTGATGTATATACATATAAACCTTCCTCTTGAATCCCTCTATCTATTAAAAAAAAGCATCAAAATCCGTTGCGTAGTTTTAAAGATTTAAGCATACATAGGGATATAGGGAGAGAGAAAGCGACTTTGTTTTATACTATGTAGTGATAAGCACAAGCACAAGCATTTATTATTTTTTCTCTATTGATATTTCAAAGTACTTTTCCACACACCAGTCAACCTGAATGCACTTGACGTTCCATGCAAAACACGCGTGTTTAATGCGTTTCTCCATAGCCGCGTAAATGCTACCCTCTCTCCATAGCTAAGATATACAGATATATGATATTATTGCTATTTTGAGGCTTGCTAGAACCTTGGCTCTACTCACTAAGACCATCTGAACACCCGTATCGGGGGCACTGGGAATTGCTGATGCATGACATACGGTGAAGGTCATCTACTCCTATTATGTCTATCTTGTACCTACATATACGTGTAGTACTGCTCCAGCAAACTCACACGAGCGATACCGCGGGGCACTTCTAGCACTAACCTAAAATAGCTCCTCTTGGCGATTTAATTATGTTCTGTTATCGTTGTTTGCCTGCACTTCGAGTGTTTATACTCATGGTCATGGTCAGACGATAAGGATATTATGCAGAGACAAAATTGAATATTTTTGTGCAACGTTATAACATTATATTCAACAATGTTACCACACGCGGTTGCAGCCACGAAGACCTGGGCCACACTTACAGTGGCTCATTTGCCCAATTATAGGGACGCCCGGAGTGTAAAGGCGTCCCTACTCCTAATGGGTCAGCCTCGAAGGGACTCCCCAAAGCTGGAGTCCTGCCCGTTCTAATGCCAAATGAAGACTTAAGGCGGAAAAATATAGTTAAAACGTGACGCGACCTCATGAAACGCTACGCGTTGAGTCGAATCAAATGTATTGGTTTCTATAGACCAGAATCACACTAAGAACACGTCACGTCGAGTCGCGTCGGGTCCTTTATGACTAACAAAATATTACCATACCTAGTCCAAAAAAAGTAAAATTATTTCCGCCCAAAAAAAAAACTTGAAAGTCGCTAAGTTGCTGAGTACTCTACCGATTTGTTAAAAGGACGATTTCTGATTGGAGAATAAATGAAGTAAGAAGATCTAAGATACTAAGTGCTCAATTAAAACTTAAAACGTAATTGCAATTATGTCTATTGATACATTTAACAATTATAATTGGTATTGCTCCAAAGAACAATCCTACCTCAATGTCACCAATGTGAGAAAAAAAGTTAAAAAACACGTGCAAAGAAATAATTGGAAAATACGACAGTTGTTGTATTTCCCTTATAATGACAATTGCATAATTATCTTACAAATGGATTGGAACAGTGCATACAATCTTTTTCTTATAAAATTACTTCTACAACTTAAGAAACGTAATCAAAAGTTTTGTAGTACCTATACAGGGTGTCCAAGAACCTGGCGTCCAACTGGATTCCCACGATGCCCCAAGTTCTAACAGTACTCAGAAAAATATTTTAAAAAATCCACCCCATGTACTTACAGAATTATACTGATTTAAAAAAAAAAGGGGAAATGAGCACCCTGTGACATACTTTTGAATGCTGTGACTGCTAATGCTGATAATTTCGATATTTCTTGGAGGTTTTGTAATCTAGGGTATTGCTGTGTCTAAATAGAATGTAAAAATAAAGTACTTATTGTACCATTTTAAAATAAAATATTATTTTAACTAAAGGTGATATGGAAAACTATTGAATTTCGCAACTTTGACCGACTGTAGTGTAAAAAAAATGTACCAAAATAGTATGGCAAGTGACGTCAAATTTTGACGCGTTTATTCCTCTTTTTAAAAAGGTATAATACTTACAGATTAATTTGAAAAAAAAAATTTTGATAATATTTTTACTCAACAACCCAATTTTTACGATGTCTTACAGAATTCTTAGAAAGAAAAATTTACGACGAATTGAATCTAACCTCTAAAGAATTACTATTGTATGCTCATAAAAATAACAACAGGCCTCTCAAAAAACAGGTTAGACCGTAAGGGACGGTATGTGCATGCATCTCACCATAGTGATTCGTTATTACAACAGGAGGGAGCAAGACAGAAACTATCTTTGCGATTTGCTGGTTCTTCTTTATGGTACCCCATTATTCAGGTAAGAGTGAGGGAGAAAAAGGTTAGAGGTGCGAGTGAGATAGATAGTGACGCTATCTGGGATCTTGCTATTTAGGATAACAGTACGGTCAGTACGCGTCACTGCCTCCTGCCGTTACTACGCACCTCTCTCTTATTGTTACCATTGATCACGTACTACGATTTAAAGCTTTGTTTATTGGACTCGATTACTCTTTGTGCTCTGGACTTTGAAACGAACTCTTTACGACGACCTTTGCCTGTGTTTGGACAGTTTGTGTTTTGTGTGTGCTACCATGGCGACCTACACTCCGCAAGAATACGCAAATATGCACTACATTTATGGAGAATGTAGAGGTAATGGACGAGCTGCAGCGAGACTTTACAGAGAAAGGTATCCGAGGGCTACGCGATATCCCGACCATCGAGTTTTCATTAATGTGCACAGATCACTATGTGACGGGCGGTTCCCCAATCAAGTAGCTGGTGAAGGACGACCCGTAAATGACTTCATACGCGATGAAGTTTTAGAGGCGGTGTCGGCAAATCCAAGCATCTCTGTGCGAGGAATAGAAGCTGATACGGGGATACCGAAGAGCACAGCACACAGTATTCTCCAAAAAGAAGAATATCATCCGTACCACGTACAGCGAGTGCAAAGTCTTTTACCTCGAGACTATCCGAGCCGAGTCGCGTTTTGTGAAACAATCCTGCAAAAACATCGAGAAGACGAAAACTTTATCGACAAAATTTTGTGGTCAGATGAATCAACATTTAAGAAGGATGGCTACATGAACCTACACAACTTGCACGAGTGGCATGTGGAAAATCCGCACTTGATGCGAGAAGATAGATCCCAGTACCGGTTCAAAGTGAACATGTGGACCGGTATTCTCTGTGGGAATATTATTGGTCCATTTGAGATGCCCGAGAATTTGACTGGCGAATCATATTTAAATTTTCTTCAAAATGATTTGCCAAACTTACTAGAAGAGACCCCACCAGATATGTGGTTCCAACACGACGGCTGTCCAGCACATTTTCGCGTATCCGTTAGAGAGTTTTTGGACGAGCAATACCCGAACAGGTGGATTGGGCGATCAGGAACAATCCCGTGGCCAGCCCGCTCACCTGACTTAAATCCGCTGGATTTTTTTTTCTGGGGAACTATGAAGGAGCTCGTTTATGCGAAGCCCATTAATGACATCGCTGACCTTCGTGAGAAGATAACACAAGCAGTGCAGGTGATACGTCAAAAAAGTTACTCGCGAAACATAAAGCGGTCCTTTTTAAGGAGAGTGAGAGCTTGTATTGCCGCGGGTGGTCAACATTTTGAACATTTATTGTAATAAAATATCTTTAAACTAAAATTCTTTGCTTTTATTCTACTGGGAACCCATCTACCTGTGTGTATTTCCTTCTTGCTCACTCTTGGAACCGAAGTAAATAATAGTAGTAACATAACAGTTTCTAAGATAAGAAAGGGTCCGACAGTTACCGTTAGTAGGTAGGCACTTCGTAAAAATTGGGTTGTTGAGTAAAAATATTATCAAAAATTTTTTTTTCAAATTAATGTGTAAGTATTATACCTTTTTAAAAAGAGGAATAAACGCGTCAAAATTTGACGTCACTTGCCATACTATTTTGGTACATTTTTTTTACACTACAGTCGGTCAAAGTTGCGAAATTCAATAGTTTTCCATATCACCTTTAGTTAAAATAATATTTTATTTTAAAATGGTACAATAAGTACTTTATTTTTACATTCTATTTAGACACAGCAATACCCTAGATTACAAAACCTCCAAGAAATATCGAAATTATCAGCATTAGCAGTCACAGCATTCAAAAGTATGTCACAGGGTGCTCATTTCCCCTTTTTTTTTTAAATCAGTATAATTCTGTAAGTACATGGGGTGGATTTTTTAAAATATTTTTCTGAGTACTGTTAGAACTTGGGGCATCGTGGGAATCCAGTTGGACGCCAGGTTCTTGGACACCCTGTATAATTTTGACGAGAGGTGCCAACCGTCAACTATTTGCTAGAGTTTCGATTTGGCTATTAAAATACCGTAGATAAATATTTGCTTCGAACAGAGAAAAGATAAATTGATACACTTCCCGTTCTTCTTCTTTTCTCTTTGTAGATAAATACTAGGTTTTAAACCTTTTAATTTGTTTTTAATATTGCATAAATTAAACATATTTTAGATAAAAAAATCCATGCCTTTATATATATACCTATGTATTTACATGAGACGTACGGAAAAGTGTACATTGTTCTAGCTTTGCTTTCAGCTACTATAAGGCTGATCAGCTCACCTTTATGCCCGGTAAAGCAGCAAAAGTTCACAACTATAAAAATGTCCGCCAGAAAAACTACTACGCAGTAAAATTATGCAAATACACATAATAGTTGTTAACAATCATTTTCACTACGTCTTTGGCTAAGGACATCCTGCTCCATGGTCCTGAATTAGCCGCACATAACTCAGTATGACGCGCCCTCACACCGGGTCAATGTTGCGCTTAAAATAGCACAGGACAAATATGATAACTGATAGGGTTGCGGGCTGAACGCATTTTATATTGGTCAGCAATAAAAATATTTAATGGAATCAGGCGTTACTTTGCGGAAATCCATACTAATCTAAATTAAAAACCAAATATCTAGTGTTAATTCCGCAAAAAAATATTTTATACGTACATTAAGGCTGCTTTTCCACCAGAGATGTGCTATGCAGCTACGCTTCGAGGATGTAATAGGTAGGCTGTGAAACTATGCAACCATTTTTACTGATACTAAGCTATGTAGCGGTGCGAGTAAGATGTGGTACGAAGATGCACCGCCGCAAAAAAGCTGCGCGAGGAAGATACCCAGCTCGAGCTATGCGATGTATCGATAGTAGGGAAGCGGCGACTCTGCTCTGCACATAGCTATACCACTCGCGAGCACCCATAGCAGGCATCCATAGCACGCATCCATAGCACACATCATCCTTCTTGCTCAGTGCTATGTGCACTAATAAATATGATTGGTCGATACGAACGTAGCACACATCTCTGGTGGAAAAGCACCAAAAGTACTGATCCGGTGAAGCAGCAAAAGCCTACAACTAACTGCATATGTCCGTACGAAAAAAAAACCACGCCGTACAAGATATCTTTCTGTAAAATCTAAGATTTATTCCCAAGTCACGTGTGGCTACGAGAAATGTGTTCAAACCACAAATCCACCATCCAAATCCATCATATACAAAGACTAAGCTAAATGAGATACAGACAGACGCAAAAAAACAAATGACTTTTTATACTTTTAAAAGATACATACATACATAAGTAATTATTCTTTCAAACAAAAAACACAAACAGTGTTTTTAACTGTAAGCAAATTACCAAACAACACACGAAGGTTATTTTAGTACACATTATTTTAAATAAATACATAAGATTTCAGTAGATATTATACGAAATGTCGTCATACAAACATGAATCCATACACTCCATTTAACGGGTCGGGTATAACGGGCGCGAGAAATAAATTCATGAAAAATACCGCAAGTAACCAATACATAAATTTGTAAATTTACATAATAATATGTATATATCTATGTTATGCTAGGTTGCAACAACTGTTTCATACTGGATTCCCGTATTCCCCAACACTCATGTTTAGAGGAGCGACTGGTGGGTTTAATAGGGGTCAGTGTCTAGGGCCGGATTGCTCATGCGTACCCAGACCCCGCCAACGGCGGATCGAAGGCATTTCCGGGGGGTTTTAGTGGTGTAGGGTCCTCTCCTCGTGGTATGAGTTTAGCATACCACGTTATGGAGTCCCACATATTCCATCGGCAGCGCGCGAATACGCTGCAGCGGCGGGGAGAATGCGTAAATGCCATTCCCCCCGGAAAAAAGAAATAAGGGTCAGTCTCTAACTGGTGGAAGCGTAATGCATTTCTCCTTTTATTATGAGGTAAATGTATTACGCATCCCCTCCGACGTCTAAAGTCAATCAAATACTTGATTTCGATATAATAAAAAAATGCCTACAAAATAAAATGTACAGTATCTAGTAATCAAGAACGAAAAGTTTGTTTAGGAATCAATAATCGCTTTGTATGTAAAAAAAGCAATTGAGATCACACCATCTTTTTGAATATTGTAATACTTATATCTGTCTCTTTCTCTCTCTGTCTCTTGTGAGGATCGTGACCCCGTCTACGTCTTTTTTTTGTCAGTCTTCTCTAATCGTTACGGTCTTGTGCCCGTCGTCATGCTTCTTATACCTAACGTTGTTTGTAGATTCTTCTGAAGTAGTATAATCAGAACTTACAATATCTAAAGAAGTTGCTTTTTAGCCCTAACTAACTTTTAAAATAAAAATATACACAGATAAGATTTTTTCTAGCGTGAATTACATTCACGAAGCCTGAAGGTCCATATTCGTGATAAGGTGATTGTAAATTACATCTAAATCTATAGAACGGTGTCTGAGACATCTAAAATATTTTAATTAGCATTACTCAAGTGTTAAAACAATGACTGACGTACCTACCTATTACATTACTAAACACGTCATTAATATCCTAAATCTAATAACGTAAGCATTGGTATCGTTCACACGTCACAAATAAATATAATTTGTGTGCGTTGAACGCCTACACAGTTTTTTATGATTAGGTCATGTCAATCTCACGGGCTTTGACGTCACTAACAGAACGTAAGCGCAATCTGTTTTTGTTAGATCTATAATACATGGTTTAACCGTGTTAAATGAATATTGCGTGATCTGTTGCACCTACAAACGAAGTTATTTTATAACGTTTGTTAGTCACACTTTATTTTAAAGTAGCTGAACTATTTAATTAAGTTACACTAGCTGTCCTGTGCGGTTCACCTGCGTCTATCCTGCTCCCATAGAAACCTTGAAAATATATAAGTTGAATGACAATGCTAATTCGTTGTGTCAAAGAAAAGAAAGAATTTGCGAAATCGGTTCATTAGAACCAGAGATTACTCCCTACTAGCTCACAAACAATTCATAAACGTTACCTATTTGAAATATACCTAGATGATGGAAATATAAGCGTTAACAGCTGCCGAATCTATTGAAAAGTTTTATAGTACAATCTAAGTAAGAACCAAAATAACTTAAAAAAAACCGGCCATGTGAGAGTCGGACTCGCGCACGCGAAGGGTTCCGTACCATAATCAAGTGCCTACCTGTAGCCTTTATTGATATCTGTCAAACAAAAACATGTTTGTTCTATGGGAGCCCCCCTTGAATATTTATTTTATTTTATTTTTAGTATTTGTTGTTATGGCCGTAATAGAAATACATCATCTGTGAAAATTTTATCTGTCTAGCTATCACGGTTCTTGAGACACAGCCTGATGACAGACAGACAGCGAAGTCATAGTAATAGGGGCCCGTTTTCACCCTTCGCGTACGGAACTCTAGAAACACATTTAATTTGCCCTTACTGTGAAAAGAAACATTGTCGATTTTCAATTATGAACTATTTCATGAACATAGCACCTTATTATTTAAATTTCATTCCATCATTGATTATAGGTATATGAGTATACCTTCCATAAACAATGTTAGTTGTAGATAAATTGAAATAATTAATTTGCTTTAGAAACAGTTCAGTCACAATAATTTGAGCATAAAGATCTGGAATAGCAAAGTAACATCCTGTGCTGTAGTTAGCCACGAGGCTCACAGTGTATAAAAAGGGAAATGTAGCAAATACACAACCATTCAAAGTTAAATCTCTTTTATTCTTGAAGCTTACTTTGATTTATGAGTTTTATAATCTACCTTGGCATAAATAAAAACTTTATGCTGTAACAATAGACTAGTTCTAATAAGACAAGGATGAAATAACCGCAAGTAACACGTGCCACATCAATTATTTAATAACTTATTCATTTAGCACATACAGCTTGGCAAAAAAGAGTAGAAAATAATGGAGCCACTGTGTTGTTTGTGTGGCAACCGAAAAGCATACAAACCTAATCTTGATACTTACCTGGTTTTTTTAAGACATATAATTATTCCTATTTTATTTATGTATTATTTTTTCAAATCAATAAGTAATTCTACTTATTGATTTTAACTTTGTTTATTATGAAATGTCATTATTTTGGGAATGTTGCCAACAGACAAAAAATTAGTTCCGTTTCTAGACTTTTTTGCCAAGCTGTAAGTGTTAATATTTTAACTTTATTTTGAAGTACACAATAGTTAGATTGTTTAAACGATATCCATTTACACGTTCTTGTTTATCTAAACGCACGGCTAGAAGGAAAGAAAATACATTTACAACACAAAACAAATAAACATAACATACATACTTAATCTATACTAATATTATAAACAGGAAAAGTTTGTATGTTTGTTTCGAATAAACTCAAAAACGACTGAACGGATATTGATACCATTAGAATGCTACGTTACCCCTGAGTAACATAGGCTATAAAAGTCCAACCGTGCGAAGCCGGGGCAGGCCGCTAGTATAAATATAAAAAAACAACAATAAATAATCTCGTATATTCTGTTCATGAAAAGTTTCAAGACAACCTTTTGTGCTGTCGAAGACGCCATTTTATTTATCTCTTTTGCTCAATAAGAAATTCGTAGAAGAAAATACAGCTTAAACAACTTTGTCTGTTATTTAATACGTCTTATATCATAAATCAAATTCTTGAGCGAAGGAAATCGTAGCCTTTACATTTCTGGAGAAGTTATAAATAAAAACAATAGAATAAAAACAAGTGCCGAAATAAGTAGATCACTATTTTCCGTTATAAGACCAATATGGCGTCAGTGTTGTTGTGCCATTCTGTGAAAGCCGTTATGATTCATAGATTCTATACTTTCCAATTTTTTGATCTTTATCAAGGATGTCTGAACAGAATACTGATAAAAATATATCTAGGTGAATCGGTGTCAGGTTCAGAAATAGGCGAAAACAAAGTCCCGTTTTTAACTGTCGCATGTCGTGCCGATAGACTGATTCATATAGGCACAGAATGCATACCTAATATAAATCGCATATTACGGTATGGTAAGGTAGCAAAAAGTAACTAATAAGTTTTTCACTAAAGGAATGAATAGAGCCTTTTATCATCAGCCAATGCGCAACATAGGCCTGCTTCCATACCAGCGCTACATTCATACTTAAATATGTGGATGAAGCATAAAGCTGAAGTTGGTACCTATTTATTGCACGCAATAGATCCTGTCTATCAATTATTTATGCCATTTTTCTAAAATCAGTGTACTATAAATAAATATTTTTCTTTCTTTGTTTCTTTTCTTTCTCCTGAGAGTGCCGCTTAAGTTACAGTTGCTGATAAGGTGTATTGTCATCCAGTCAAAAAATATTATCTTTATTTGTGCTGTAATGGACAAAATATCAATTTGCTACATCTTCAACCTTATCAGATACTGTCACTTATGCGGTATTACAGTATCATAGACAATAATGCATAAAATTTTATGAAAATTAAAAGACAACTTATCTATTTACAGTATTTATTTATATAAATACACACAGCCCTAATCTCTATTCAACAACAAACAATCTTAAATTTATTTTTAGTCCATGGTACATCCTATTTCAGGAACAATTGAATGATTATTCTTTAACACAACTACCGTCACGAACACTTCCTGTACAAACAATTACTTTTTCGGTTCAAATTGACGTCAAAGAAGTTATTCAATAGACGCTGCGATATCTGTATAGAAATCTAAGTTTTTTGTTTTTCGGAAATAGACTTTGCATAATAGTTTGTAGATAGAAGTGTTTGGAGGAAAGTGTGTGATGTAACGAACAGATTGTGTTATCTGTTAATAGTAAGAATAAAAGATATGAAAATACATTTATTTGACAGATCATAAGTTATGACGATTGAAAAATGTAAGTTTAATGTGGGATATTTACACTTACAATATTATAAAGAGAATAGATTTGCTTCTTGCTTTTTTGCATTGAATAGGCTCCGAATCTATTAGATCGAGTATTTTTTTTTAATTCTAATCTCCCCTAAATGCTCTGTTAATAAGCAAAACTCTCTTATAAAAAAAACAATTGTATGCTGTTGTTTTCTTTGTCACACTACAAGGAGAGCGACTATCCACTTAAGCCCCCCAGTTCCCGGTACCATCCCAAATGGCAACGGACATCACCCGTTGCCATTTGGGAAGGTATCGGGAACTGCATCGAAGCAGAACTTCATCTCTCTCTATCTTGATCATACCATTTATGTCCACTGTTCAAACTGGGCCGCCCCTTCATCAGACATTGGCAAGCCACTAAGCCAGGGTCGTTGAAGGATATTGCTGTAATCACCACGCTTGGCAGGCGGAGTGGTGATTGCAATGAGTATGTTTAAGCTGATAGAAGTTGCTGCCCATCCATCATCAGTTTTATGTCCCTTAGTCCCCTCTTACGACACTCTTAGGAACATGGGGTGCTTTATTCTAACTTCAACCGTAGCAACTGGAAATCTATGAGGGAGGCCTTTGTCCAGCAGTGGACATCCTATGGCTGAAATGATGATTCTAACTTCATCTTAGCACGTGTAAAACCACGGGACGAAACCAGCACTCACTACATGCATGATAAGTTATATACCTATTTATATATATCATTACATTATTCTAATCTTAACAAAGCTGTGACGTAAAATCACGTGGTTTTTTCGACTAAATTCTATTGCAATAAAAACAAACTGTAGTTACTCGCAAATCTCTACTACGTACGAGCTAAAAAAAGGCACACAGTGACGTGTGTGTCTAATTTAAGGAAAAAGCAAGTACGTGGGTAGTGCATACGCTTCTTGATCAAGTACTAATGTAAACACGGTACCTACTTACTATAAAAACAAGCAAAAACAATGCTACCCGATAAGAAAATATTAAGTCGGTTTTCCAATAAATTACTCTTTTAAAACCGTTTTGAAAAATGTACAATTATTTTGATAAGCTAAAAATAATTAGGTGATGGATTACATCACTTAATTATTATTTCAATGTACAAATTTTGCAAGGATTTTCTCCTCCATTAGTCCAAAGACCCATCTTTTGACTAATCGAGATCGAGAAACGAGAGAGAAATTTATCACAACAAATCACGTTAAAACACTATGGTACACTATGTTTAAGGATACTTTTTCCTTTATATATATTATGCCTAACTTAAAATTCAAATCATCATCATCATTATCATCAGCCCGTATAACGGTCACTGCTGAACATGGACCTCCCCCGAGGGAGGGTATTTGCCATAGTCACCACGCTTGGCAGGCGGGTTGGTGACCGCAGTGTTATGTTCTACCACACAAGGAAAAGCTGCTGCCCGTTCCTTGATATACTATTATTATAGATGATGTTAAAATAATCGGGACCAACGTCTTAACGTGCTTTCCGAGGCACGGAGGGTAGTCCCTCAACCAACCAGTAACCGGAAAGTAATCTTAGAATTTACACAAAGATCCTGTCCGGCGTGGGGATCGAACCGACGAACTCCGAGATTTAAAGCGAGCCAAATACCGCTACGCTAAGTAGGTCGTCGATATGATTTACCTAAATAACAAGGATATTATCATGACACAATGATGATGTAACTTAATGACACCATCATAATAATTAACTTTAACGATGACTTGACACTCGATGATCCTAAATAAATTGTACATTTTTGGTAATCATGTGAATTTATACCTATCTTATATTAAATGACAGATGTAAAACTTTAAAAATAGTTATGGACAGTATGATTATAAGGTTCACTGCTGAACATGGGGCCAATCAGACCAAGTCTGGTTTCTCTTCAAAACGTATAAATATTTCGCTTTTTTTTTAAACCAATCAGACCCGTAAAAAAAAAACTTAAATTTTACATCACGATTTTTGCCTTGACTATGACCTTGTACCAGTATTGGTACCTAATATTGGTGCTTATTAATAAGTTATTAAATAGATTAAAAACTTCATTAATATTTTAGCTATTTAAAACAAACTAAATATATATATGCATATTTTCTTAAAGAAGGCTGCTACTAAATAATTTACACAATAAAATTATAAAACAAATAATATTGCTTTAATTTTTATTCGTTTCGTTACATCCAATTCAACGATTTTAACCCTTAAGTATTTCACATACAAACCATCCAATATCCATATTATTATTCCTAATATCCGGTTGCAAAAAAAAACTGTACCGCAGTCTTCAAAGATATTCTGGACATTCTTGTAACGGTCATTCGTCCATTGTGTCCTTTGCGAGCACGTGGCTGGTCCCGTCATACCAAAAAAGTTGCACTAAATACAACGGTTGGTCATCCATTGTACGATAAAAAAACGCGGGCATAAAATCTTATTCCGTTAAGTGTACTGTGCAAAATGATCTTCCAGGTCATCTGATAAATATATCGGCATAGTAGAAGAGAAGGCGAGCATAGTCAGATGTTTGATGCTGATATGTAATATCGAATTTGGTTTGTTGATAGTGATCCCAGTTATGTCACGTGGTCGGTTTTAATCAAGTAAGTTTTGGCAAAAATCGGAAACCTAATCTTAACTTTATCAGGACGAACGACCGCTCGAATCGCGCGCAAGACAAGCATCAACACCAATATAAATAAAGTTTATGGTGCTTTATGCTAAGACAGTTGCACAAGACTATACCACACAATTCACAACAGTACAAGACTATACTAAAAATTTAAAAGACAATATGATTCCGAGACCGAATTCCAATCCCCACATTGATCATCCTCTTGCGCAGATTGCTTGGTTTGTACTTTTTAAGCTATTTAAATTGAATAAGGTCGGATCCCAGCTTCGTTCGAAGTGACAGTTCCCAGTGAAGAATTAAAAGCCTCGTGGCTAACGACATATTTTTTTAATTAGTTCTCCATATTCGAAAATAAAAGTACAGTTAAGATGTTATAAAGTAGGTGCAAGTGAATGTGCTCCGTAGCTTTTTTTTTGTCCTGAATTGTTTTGTAAAAACCAAAACTGTTAAGTAACGGTGGGCTGTAAATACTAATAAATGAAAATATGAATGAGTAATAATAATAAGATTTTACTGTAACTCGACCGGACAGACAAAAGTAATGATATGACCGTACAAATGACATGGAAAAAGAGAAAATATAATTTAAAGTATACGCGGGTCTCAATCGCGATATTTTAAGGCAAATCATTACTTTTTTAATAATCCGACTTTTCGCGATTGAGACCCGCGTATACTTTCAATTGTGTGTAAAAATCGCGAAAGTTTAAATTATTATAAAAAGAATAGTAATTTATAAAAAGTAAAGAGTTTTGATATCAAAATAAAAAAATAAATATCTCACCTTGGCTAGATGAACGAATGTTAAATTGTATGTAACCAGTTACTCATAAGTACGTATGAATCATAATTCTGCAAACACAACATACAACAATCATTTCAGTATTATGTGGTTTTAAATCATAATAAAGTATCGTCTATATGAAGGTAATAATTTATTTATATACGTAACAAGTCGATTGGAATCAATGTTTCAATAGATGCCTAAGCAATAAGTTATTATTTGTTACGTATACGGCATACATTGTCAAATTACATTGGGAAACGAACGATAAATATACCTACCTGCATGCTAATTCTATAGGAAATAAGCTTATAGATTAGCTTCGGCACGCACTTGCACTGTTCCCGTGGGAACTTCATAATAAAATATAGCCTAAAGCCTTCCTCGGTAAATGGGCTATCTAACATTGAAATAATTTTTCAAATCGGACTGGTAATTCCCGAGATTATCGCGTTCAAGTAAACAAACATTACTCTTCAGCGTTATATATTACTAGCTTCCCGCGCGCGGTTTCACCCACGTAGCTCCCGTGCCCGTGGCAACTTCGTAATAAAAGGCAGCCTATAACCTTCCTCGATAAATGGACTATCCAACACTGAAAGATTTTTTCAAATCGGACTAGTAATACCGAGATTGGCGTGTTCAAGCAAACAAAGAAACTCTTCAGCGTTATATATCAAGTATAGATAAGAACTCACTATTTATATGTCTATTACGTATATAAAGACAGTCGAAATATGATTAAAATATTCTTCTATAAAGTACTTACTTCCCGCGCATATTTTCACCCGCATAACTCCCGTTCCTGTGTCAACTTCATCATTCAATATAACCTATGTTACTCCTGGATTAAGTAGCTTGCATATAGCGAAAAACAAATTGAAATCGGTCCAGCAGTTCCGGTGCCTATTCAATACTAACAATCAAATCTTTCCACTTTTATCAGTAGGTATACACAACAAAGCTTGATTCACAAACCCAGCACGTTCAAAGAAATTATTATTATCAATATTACGTGTTAGTGTCGCATGAATAAGTGAACGTGATCGTTTGGGAGCAGAGACACGTTGCCATCTTATAGCTATGGACCACAGATACATTGGGCAGAGAGGAAAAATAAATAAGTGACAAATTTACCAAGGCCTTTCGCTTTAATACTATCGTTAGCCTTATGCTATAATAGCTAAGATAATTTGATTTGTCTCTCGCGAGACGAATCATATAAGTAATTATCGTTTTTAGGGTTCCGTAGCCAAATGGCAAAAAAACGGAACCCTTATAGATTCGTCATGTCTGTCTGTCTGTCTGTCCGTCCGTATGTCACAGCCACTTTTTTCCGAAACTATAAGAACTATAATGTTGAAACTTGGCAAGTAGATGTATGTTGTGAACCGCCTTAAGATTTTCACACAAAAATAGAAAATAAATAATAAATTTTGGGGATCCACATACATAGAACTGAAACTCAAAAAAAAATTTTTCATCGATCCCATACGTGTCCCATCTATGAATAGGTCTTCAAAAATGATGTTGAGGTTTCTAATGTATTTTTTTTCTAAACTGAATAGTTTGCGCGAGAGACACTTCCAAAGTGGTAAAATGTGTGTCCCCCCCCCTGTAACTTCTAAAATAAGAGAATGATAAATCTAAAAAAAATATATGATGTACATTACCATGCAAACTTCCACCGAAAATTGGTTTGAACGAGATCTTGCAAGTAGTTTTTTTTTAATACGTCATAAATCGTAAACCGCAATTTAGCTTTCATTCAATCAACTAGAATATAAAAATATAAAATAACAATTCATTTCATAAACATAACGCTTTTTTATTCATTCTTGATATCAAAAATATCTCTTGTAACTGAAACGGAACCCTTCGTGCGCGAGTCCGACTCTCACTTGGCCGGTTTTTTTTTATAACTTTTCTTCACGATTATTCAATAGACAATACGTTAAGAGTTTAACCATGTCTATCTGTTTATAGGTATCTAGGTTTATGGGGGACAAAAGTACTCATGATTTTTCATGATTTCACTTTTACAATGCGACCAACCCTGAAATCGCGGAAAAAATATAAGCTATTCCATATATTTATTTTCATTTACCTCGACAAAATGTATGGAACAGCAGATGTCCCATAGTAAAATTTGTTTATAATCACCAGTACTTCCACCCCCTGAAAGGTTGTTGATGTTTTAAAAATAACCTGTATAGATGCTTCGTAAATACGAAATAACAGCATGTAAATTACTCCACTAATGAGGTTAAATTAAACCGAAAAATAAAATACGTTGCAGCAGGAGGATTGTTGATTGAGAAATTAATTTCTTGTCTATTCCATAGTGCAATTTTTGAGTAGCTATCCAGCTTACTAGGTACGTGCATATTTTACAAACCCAGTGAAAAGCCTACGTAGGTACAGCCACTACTACGTTTGTATCAATAGTCAATTTAGGACCGAGTCGCGATACATAGGTATACATAACTACTGGTTTCTATACTAAAAATACTAATTATAAATTTTATAAAGAGGAAAGATTTGATATTTTGTTTTAATAAGCTCCGGTTTTAATGTACCGAAATCAAAAATTTCACCATTAGAAAGTTACCTCATTCAGAAGTAACATAAGCGATATTTAACGATAAAATTCCTACGGGGACGGGAGCTATGTAGGCAAAACCGCACGCGGGACACTAGTTTCAAATATGTAGGTAAATTAATCGCTTTTTTGTTAATGATGAATAATTTAAACAATAATGCTTACATCAGTGCCACAGTGATTCACACAAGAATAAAACAAAACTAAAGTAATTCCCAAGAACAAACTTCCCCTTCTGTATTTTAACTGTGGTTAACACAGTTACAATATTTTATGCATTCAGAAATCGTCCCACGATCACACCTGGGCGAAATTTGACCGTTTATATTTTTTCCTTGTGCTATTGTTGGATAATTCTGTATTGTAAACTCTTGCGCAGATTTTAATTGTTCTCTTTGAGAGATGCGCAGTTTCAAAGATGTATGGGACCAGACGCAATTGTAACGCATCAGCGACGATTATTGGATACGTACTTTTGTAGGTAGGTAACTTGAAATTTCATTATGTGTAATAATAATTGTGAATCTTCGATGAGCAAATCAACCTCCGTGGCGTAGCGGTATTCGGCTCTCTTTAAATCTCGGAGGTCATGGATTCGATCCCACGCCGGACAACAAAATCTTTGGGTAGATGCTAAGATTTCTTTCCGCGTCTGGTTAGGTGGGGGACTACCTTCCGTGCCTCGAAAAGCACGTTAAGCCGTTGGTTCCGATTGTTATAACATCATCTTTAACAATCGTATACCAGGGAACGGGAAGGTGCGTATCGTTGTTTGTTTCAACATAATACTGCGCTCACCAACCTGCCTGCGTGGTGACTATGGCAAAAACTCTATCTCATGCCCATGTTCAGCAGTGGACGTTACACGGGCTGATGATGATGATGATGGGAAAATGTTGATTTCCAAAGGTATAAACAAAGTTATTTTATTCTGAGACGCAATGAAATGATGTAAGAAATAGAGAAAATACTTAAGAAATACATGCTAATATTATCCTCATCTCAGTCTTGACATAATAACCGATTTTCACTTAACCTCCGACTTACTAAGAATGCTCGACGCATACTGAGTAATACTGCGCATACGCATCTGAAGCATACATAATATATCTAGTAAGTATCAAATTACGCGCTCTGTTAAACATTATTAATGGGCTTAGTTATAGATAAAACATATCTTTATCTATATATCTATACAAATAAATAAAATTGAAGTGCGAGTGTAACGGAAAAATGTAGGTATATAGGGTACTTAACAAAATCACTATAAAAGAAATATTACCTAGTTCTGTTTGTTCCGGCCAATCTCAGTACCACCTGGACTGATTTTGACGGGACTTTCACTACTAAATAGCAAACTTGCTATAATGGATATACCTTATATAGTATTTTTCGGATGACATAATTTAAGTCATGAGCGTTTTGCTACGCCGCGCGCCGGGCAAATAGGTGAGCAAGCCTCCAATCTTATTGCAAGGACTGCGTAATTCATTTCCGCTTGGAAGAAAAATCAAAGGTTTTCAAAAAATAAATTCAAACATCAACTACATCAGAACCCTCGTGGGAATAAATATAGCTATATATAAAAATAAATACAACGAATGGAGGTCGGTCGACCAGGTAACTATTGATCTATAAATAAGTCAACATTGTGACTTCCATTCAAAGAATCGAGGTGATCGGCAAATATGGAGATGGCCGTTTCTCGTTTACACGGTTATTCGTCAACGCTCGCTTTAGTTGGGTATATGCTCATCGAATGTATAATAGCAAAAGTAATTTGTTTTCATCATCATCATTATTCGCCACTTATTATTACCAGAGATTAGATTATTAAGGTCATTATCCCGGATAAAGAAATGTTTGACCTCATCTGATTTGACATCATCATTATTATCAATTTGTTGTCGTTCACTGCTGGAAATAGGCCTCCCCCATCGATTTCCAGCGGGAACGATTACTAGCGGCCAGCATCCACTGACTCCTGCCACCTAAATGAGGTCGTCGGTCCATCGTGCAGGCGGTCGTCCCACGCTGCGATTACCAGTTCGTAGTCTCCACTCGAGAACCTTTCTGCTCCATTGGCTGTCAGTTCTTCCGCTTCAGCTTGCTAATCCGTTGAGTTAGTCTCCTCTTACGATAGCCATGGGAAGAAATTGGATGATGTAATAAATAACCAATTGAAAAATGGTTCCTATTTCAGACTGAATTAAAGACTTTGTTAGTTTTATATAGCTCTGCAAGCCTTTTCCCGAGTAGATCATGTCCGTTTTTACTTCTATAAAACGAAACAAACACAGAAATATAAAAACAAACATTTGCTATAGTACCGCGTCGGGCTTCTGACCTTAATTCATACAAAAACAACTCATCAAATAAGTATCGTATAGCCGGTTGGTCGCGGCGCTGCTGTAGGTTTAATATGAATTACCTCTAATTGGGTCAACTATTTAGTATGAAGTATGTGTGTAATTGTGACGTCTCAATCCGTGATTAAAAACGACCGTGTACTGAAACAATTAAAACTCATTAAAAGTAATAGTGGAATCTACCTGGACTTGCACGTACAAAGGCCAAAGAGGCTAAGTGCTGAAAACCAATTGACCAACTAATTATCTTTTGAGAAGTATGTAGAACAAGCCCACCTTTAATTATGGTTTACTATTAATAAGACGAAGACCTATCCACTAGAAACTAACCGGGTCATGAGGGCCTTGCGTCTTCTGGGAACCATGGCTCTCATAGACTGTCAAAAGAGTCAATAAGTTCTGGGCCCATGAGAGACCCATGCTTACACTTACAGGGATGCCCGGAGCACAAATCCGCCCTTCCTCCGCATAACTCAACATTTATTTAGTTTTTTGTTCGTTGTCTTTTAAGTTAACTTATTTCTATTCTGGCCTTGGTACTCATAAGGTTAGGTCCGTTAGTGCTCTACATCTGCATTCGCTGGATCAAGCCATTTCCATGCTCATCGGATGTATGCGCTCAGTTGCTGCGGGTACCCTTGATGGAGGAACACCTGGAGGGTTTTAGTGGGTAGATCCTAGGTCGTATCCCTGAAGTACGTCTAGCGTGCTGCGTGTCATTGGACAAGTGACGCCACACTCCAGCAACACAAGGAAAGTGTTTTGATTTAATGCAAGATATAAATCAAGAGCTCAGATCCATAAGGTCGGAAGTGCCATTACACGTCAGAAACATTCGTCGTACGTGCCTCTATCGTAAACTAGCATCCGTCTTCATGCTTCTGAAGTCTAGAAATGTAAGTAAACATAGCAACAATGTGCTTAGAATAAAACCAGACACCTTTAAACGTACCGAAATAACCATCCGTATTGTAGTGTCGTGAGAATATACATATATATATATATCAAAACAATGATTGGACGGTGTTCAAAACTATGCACTTACAATTGACTCAATTATTACCATGATGTTTTTAATTTTAGAACAAAATTTATTGTTGTGTGTGATTTAATAGTCGCGTCTTATTTTTGGGCGAGTAAAAGAGATGAGTGTTTTTTTAAATCAACTAATTTCCTTTTTAGGGGAGTTTTGTGCAACTGTCGCTCTACAGTTTACAGTTCGCGGGCCCCTTAAACTTTGGCGATTACGAGGGATCGGGAGGTTCTTTGCAAAGTAATGGTCAGGAGGTCGTACTCTTCTCCTGTGAGTGGGATAGACCTATGGCAAGGTTCCGGCACAAACCGGTAGGACGATTACGAATGCTTAGCAACCGGCAACCGTGTGCTCAACCCGTTATGTTGAGAATACAACTCCTTGGTCGCACAGTGCGCAGACGCGAATATAACTAACTAAATCGAATTGAGAGCCTTTTTAAAACTCGGTTTACAGTAGAAACTAGTCTCATGAATCGAAATAAGATAAATAACGTCAATCAATCAATATCGTATCAAAATATATTGTGTACGTTGACGTTTACATACAAAAACACTGATACAAAATGTACTCGATTATCTGTCATATGATATCGAAGACTAAAATCGGTATATTAACCGAGCCAGTTAGACTTCATGTCCCTATTATACTTTTAAGTGTGTATGATATAATCTTAGAGTAGATACATATAAGCAAGTAGAGTATCTACAGCCCTTTATAGTGGCTATGTATGTTATTTGTGCATCGAAATATTGGCGCCGCCGCGCCGTAGTGACCGGGACCGCCGTAGTGCTGCCAGCATTCTGGGAACCTTACCAAGTAATAGTAGCATTTTATAAGTTAGTTTCGAAAAAGTCTGAATGATGAGCACGAGTAGAAAGAGTAGGTACCTACCGTCCAAAACAATACTCGTCATATTAAATCGGTGACTTGCATTTTTATATTAGGTATGTTTTAAGATAATTATTATGAATTGTATGATACTTTAAAGACAAAGCGTCTATAGCGTAGCGGTCCCGCTTTAAGTCTCTGAGGTCGTGGGTTCGATTCCCACACCGAACAAGAAATCTTTGTGTGAATCTAAGATTTCTATCCGGCACTGGTTGAGAGTCTACCCACCGTGCCTGTCCCGCTTATTATAACATCATCAATTAAAATGAATTTAAACTTAATTTTCCGGTCACCTAACCCGCATGCTAAGCGTGGTGACTTTGACAAAACCCTCCCTCGGTAAGAGACCTAATTTTAGCAGTGGACATTATGAGGTCTGATGCTGATATTGAAGTTACAAAAGTACTATAAAAGTGAGTCTGGACACCACACCTTTACAATGAACACAACCGACCACAGCCGTTCTCTCAGCCAGTAGCTCTTTAGCTTTATGTCTTGGATACCGAGAGTAAACATATAATTCACTAGCAATTACGCCCCTTTTCCCCCTTTTGTTTTCGTGTAGACTTATAAAGATTGCCACAAGGCTTTTGCTACTTCACCGAGCATAAAGGCGAGCAAAGCTGAACTCGACACCGTTCATCACAATTGTTCAAAATAAAACACGCGCGAGCTTTGTTTTTTAAAACTAAAAGTACCAAGTGTTTAATAGTTGCAGTCTCGTAGCCATTGTATTTATTATAAATAGCAATTTAAAAATATAATACGTCAGTAATTTATGCCTTTTTACACAACATTTGTAGACATATTATGCAAATTTTATAGTTTATTCCACTTGTAAACTGAAACAAACGACTTTTTGTTTTCGGTTTTCGTTTTGTAATCGAATAGTGACAATCATCCTCTTTTATAATAATACTAGCTTTCTGCGCGCCCTTTTCACCCTCGTAGCTCTCGTTCCCGTGAACTTGATAATTAAATACAGCATAAGTAACATTCTTTTTTTATTATTTTTGGTGACATTCTTATGGTGACAGAAGTATCGAAATCCGGCCAGTGACTTTTGAGCGTGGTGATTACGGCAATGTCCCACAACGACCCTGGCTTTCCAAGGTCTGTTGAAGAGGAGGCCCATGTTCAACAGGCTACGTAAACAGACTTATAGAGGTAAGGTAAAGTAATTAAATAATGCAGATCCGTGTGTTCGATCCCCTCGTCGGACAGGTAATCTTTGTTTAAATTCTAAGATTTTTTCCGGGTCTGGTTGGTTGAGGGACTACGCTCCGTGCCTCGGAAAGCACGTTGAGCCGTTGGTCCCGATTATTATAGCATTATCTATAATAATCTTATATCAAGAAACGGGCAACAGCGTTTACTTGTGTGGGGTACAACATAATACTGCGGTCACCTACTCGCCTGCCAAGCGTGGTGACTATGGCAAGTACTCTCCCTCGGAGGAGGCCCATGTTCAGCAGTGCACGTTATACGGGCTGATGATGAACCTGTACTTTATTTGAGTCAAATTTTTAGTCTATCCAATCTCTCACCTTTATAGTTTTATTTAATTTAATTACAAAAGTTTTAATTACCTGTCAAACTTTATCGCCAGCCCTTCTTTGCTAACAATCAAAGTTAAGCTTTGTTTACTGTCGAAACAATATCAAATAACCAGTTAGTATAAATAGGTATTTTCTTTCGCCAGTGAACAATAATGTTTGCGAGGTCGTCGGACTATATACTGTAAACAGCATTGTACTATTGTCATGAGAGTCCATGCTACCATTCGAAACTATAACACTGACGTAGTAAGGTCAAATTACTACTTATTTGAAAAAGAAACTATCGTATTAGCTAGGCCGTAAACAGAAAGAAAGCTGGTGGCCGGCGCTGGTCCATTCTGGAAACAGTCAAAGAAAGCAAGCACATTGAAGCAGAGCGAGTAAAAAGTCGTACTCATCGGACGATGATTTGGATGACGACGCCAACGCTGAATGGCGCGTGTCGAAGATTTTCGGAACTTGTCGGCGACGTTCGGCGTTTATCGGCGCTTGTACATATACCTAAATGCCTGCGTCGGTTACCTACATAGACCGGTTCCTATAAGCACTGGTAGGCTGCTAGCTTTTTTTCTGTATACGGCTATAGGCTGAGTGTCCCCACATTGAACATGCGTTTTTCTCGAGCTTGTGAACGAAGCGACATGAGCGCCTATGTCGCTCCCCGTCATCCACTACCCCCCGCCATCGTAGATTTATTTATCTAATTTTTATTTAAAGGTTTGCTAAATATTGTTTATGGTCAAAAAATGCAGAAAAGAATCTACCTAGGTACATACAAGTTAAAAGTTTTAAATGACAACTAATTAAAACATCGCATGCTTAGTTTTTACAATGACTCAAATATGTTATTAATGAATAGGTATTTTAAAGCATTGCATTTGGGTATATTGGTTCTTACTATGATTTTAAATTGGTTATGATTATTTTAGTAGGTTGTCTCTGTGCCATCTTAAGATCGACTGGTAGACAATGTAACTCATGTACTGAAGTAAATAAAGAAAATAGCAAATCAAAATAATCACAAATGAAGTGAAATAGTATCTCAGGAAACATAATAACGATAAATGTCTTTTATATAAATAAAAATAAGTACCTATCCATAAAAACAATACGCGTCAGGCGTAGTTGTATAAAATTGCGACATTATTGCATTTACTCACTATTATTATTGCAACAAAGTTAACTAAAATATCAGTATTACTTATAAAATTATGCTAATAATTGTATATTGCAACTTCCTGAGCGAATATAGTATAATAATACAAAAAGAAACCTATTTTTGCGCCAAACAAAATAAATTATTATCCAATTATAATAGCAGGAATGATAAACACAATTAAATTTATATTCCGGTATTAAATAATCGTGTGTGGTTTCATTTGAAATCTCTAACGAATCACGATTATTGTCTAAATTCTGTTATTTTATTTATAAATAAAATACACAAATATTTTAAATACTATTTTAATTTGTCTATTCTCTTACTTTTTTAATACGGCAATGTCGGCTCTTTTCGACTGGTTTTTTTTTATACCGTCGCGAACGTTGTTTTATGTTTATTGCAATCTCAGACCAAATTAAAAGTAAACACGGAGCACTGCAGATAACGCCCTGAAGCCGGTAAAAGTCTGCCTTGGCGAGTTACAGCTTACGAATACACGCGTACCAAAACTAAAGACCTGACTAACTGTCAGGAACACAGATGTTCTCAGACGTGCGAATGTGTGCGGACTTGAAGCTTACTTGATGCGAAGACAGCTGCGATGGTGTGGGCACATATCCCGAATGCCTGATAAAAGAGTGGCCAAACGCACGCAGGTACTCAGAACTCCAGACAGGTACGCGTAAAAGCGGAGGCCAGTTTTTGAGATATAAAGATGTGCTAAAAAGGCATATGAAGGGATGTGGATTGAGCCTTCAACATGGGAACCGCAAGCTGATAATCGCTTAGAATGAAGACAACAAGTGCATTCCCATGTGCAAGACTTTGAAAACTAGCGAAGGTGCGATCTGGACTCAAAAAGAGAAAAATACAAAAACAAACCACCTTCCAATATTGTCTTCAACTATGTGGATGGCGTCCTCACATGTAGCAACAGTTCCAAACCATTTACCGCTTAAATTGGGTATATCAGCCATATGAGGACGCATCAGTAACCACCCAGATACAGGTAATGGTCACCGTAGCCGAAATCGGCATGGATTGCATCATCATCATCATCACCAAAACTATGACTTACCTTGTCACAGTCTGGCGCTGTGACAGACCGACTGAATAAGTAAAGTGCTTGATGTCATCTCAAAACATACTTCATTATTTGTTAACAAAAAAGCTGAATTGTATCGTGAAAGGGTGCACAATCACAGCTCAACGCTTTTTATAACATTGGGGTACTGCGAAAAATCATAGCAACGTTTTTACCTACACTGATGCAAACAGTTTCGTTTTATTCAGTGCATTGTTAGAGAGCGATCCGTCTTTCCTTTTCTTTGGTATGACATTGCAATGTGAATGTATATTGCGTGTTTCGGTTTTTACGTTTCACGAGATAATTATTATTTATACTAATATTATAAAGAGGCAAAATAAGTGAATTTGTATGTTTGGAGTAATCTCCGATACTGCTGATCCGATTCAAAAAATCTTTCACCATTAGAAAGCTACGCTATCCATGAGTAACATAGGTTTTATTTAATTCTAGACCTCAGAAGCATAAGGACGGATGTGCATATATTACTATATTATCTTTAGAAGCATTTGGTCGTAATTGCCAGTTGTTAATGCAGAAACCATAAACACATTTAAAAAGTAATGAACCACATTTTAAAAACCGAATACTAACCATAAAGCCAACCGAAAAGCGCGCGAAAAGAAAATTAAGAAGAAAACAAAAGAGAGAGAATCTTCCGTCCCGACCGCGTGCAACACTTTTTGTATATTTTAAATAATTAAGTAGTTACTACCGACAATAGGCCTATTATGTATACAGTCCACTATTTCTTTCCACCTGGGCCTTAACACCAGTTTACGATAAAGGCGCTTAGGACGACTGTTTCTGACGTATAATGGCACATCCGACTTTATGCTTCTGAGCTCTAGAATTATAATGTTCATACGGGAACGGGAGTTAGGCGGCGACTTACAACAATGATACTCTGAATATATCAATCTAGAGCAGTTGTCTTCAAACTTTTATCAGAATGTTCTAAGGGCCAAAACATACTGTTTTTTTCTGCCATTAACTTACTTGTATTTCTAGACTAGTAGCTAAGTGCGCGATCGAGTAATAATTATTTTGTGTTTTCTTCTTAACTTAACTCAACAATAGGACATAGGCAGTCGCGGACCAGATTGAGACACTAGTTTTAAGGTCTCCCGGGCCGAATTGATGGCACTGGCGGGCCGGATTTGGCCCGCGGGCCATAGTTTGGAGATCCCTGATCTAGAGCTCAGAATAATAAGATCGGATGTGCCTTTATCGTAAACTGGCACTTACGACCAAATGCTTCTGAAGATAATAGTGCCTACATCCGTCCTCATGCTTCGTCGAGGTCTAGATTTTTACCTTTGATACCGATTTAAATTTTGATTGCACTTAAGAAGATCTGCGACGCATTTCACAATGAAATGACATTATTATTATTAACTCGCACATCATAACAACAGCTGTTATCAATTTAATACACTATTTATCAGTTTGTGTAGTTTCTTAGTTAATAGTATCGTTAAAGTAATCAGCTATGATACAGTATAAAACGGTCATTAACCTCAAATAAATAACAGAATTAATGATGAAAAGACTAATTGAGGTAAGCGACACCATGATACTAAATCATATATTTTATTATGATACTGGGTTCAGTATCATGGTGTCGCATTTTATTAGCGGTTGCCCGCTACTTCGTCCGCGTCCGCTCAATAAGGTATTATTTAAGTTATCTAACAATGTAAGTCACGTCTACTAACTAACAAACAGAGATAAACAAAATAAAAAGTAGATTACATTATAGTTACCTCATAAAATGATATCTTTCTACCCTAGAAGATAGCGTTCACCGGGAGCAGCATCATATCGATATCGGTAGTTTTGCCAGAACAACCGCTCCGCAAGATGATTCACGCCTCGTTTCATATGAGTAAAGGTATTGTTTCGATGTAACGAAGGTTGTGATTATGTAATAGACTCCACGAGAGCGAAATTTAACGACACAAAAGAAAGGTATCTTAGCAGGAAATCACACGAAAACAATAGACATTTGCGTGTGATATTTTCAAACATTAGTCTCATTACTCACTGTTGTTTTATAAAGTAAGACAAGTACGTTACTTTTTTCCACGTGTTCGTTGTTGATTCTGGCGTATAAGTGTCAGTTGTAAGTAAGTTAATCATTTTTTTTGCCACTTAAGGTGCGTTGGGGTAATACCGGACGGATTTTCGAATAGTTGCGAACATGTTGCAAAAACTTTTTTTTCTCAATTTTGGTGTACACGACGTTCTTGAAAAATAGTGGAAGTTGTTGATGTTGAAACATAGTTTAATTGTAAATTTTATTTAGTTAGAAAAACTCAATACTTTCTGCCTTGTAAGCCTGTAAAATCAGGACAGAATTTTTTTGAGTATAATTACGATTTGGCCATGATGGGGTAAGTTCGGACAATAATTTAAAACTGTTTCTATTGCTAGGAGCACAAGGTGTAAGAAAGGATTTTGTCCGCTCTTTCCTGCTCTTTAACGTGACATCGACAAAATCTACCTTATACTATAAACATAGATGTTCCAAATACATACTTATTTTTTGGGTTACACTGTCCGATCTTACCCCAAATTCTAAATTTGGAAGATATTAGGATTCTCAAAGTTTGGTTCTATCCGAAAGCATACTACCAAATAAAGCGTTAATAAATACTACCAAATAAGTATAAAATCTGAATACTGTACAGTAGGTAGAGAGAGGAGGTAAGAGGACAGTGGAACAAAATGGTGTCTTATTTTTGTAACTTGGATTCTTTAAATAATGAAACGAATGACAGTAGAAAATATTATTTAATAATATAAAGTACAGAAATCACAAACACCGAATAAAAGATTTAAACTCCGCCAAGTCTTGAAGTTCAATAGATGTGATGTGTGTGCAGGGAGCTTCAATATGGTGATGTTGTTCTCTATTGCTAAAGCTACCACTTTGTCATCGACATGACTGGCATGTCCATCATACAGCAATAATACGGGCCTGTCTTCACCCAAATCAGGTATAAATACTTTTAATATGTAATCATAAAAATATTAGTTTCCATCCAGCCTCTTTTTTGCTTTTGCTGGCTGCATAGGCAAGATTGAAATCGTATTTTTCAGGATTCTGTAACATCCACTTGCCCTTAAATACGAACTGTGATATTTTCTTTAGCGCTTCCACATGTTGTTCGTGTGCCATCATTGACGGGTGTTTGTATTTTATTTATTTTTATAAAATCCTGAGTTTCATCAAGTACCTCTTCTCTTGACTACCCCCAACCCCAGTTTTCCAGTGTTCGTAGACAGTTTGCCAGTTTATATTCTAATGCCACTGGTATAGCTGTCGGCCTGCCAAGTGTATTTTATATTAAAACGGTTAGGATGACAATTAAGTATTTAAATAAAAATCATGTGTAATAAAAGTTTGACAATCACTACCAAATTCGAAACGGGTTAAGATCGGATATATTTGTCCGATCTTCACTCGAGAGGGGAAACACCGGATTTTAGCCTACACACATGGTAGATAATTCTGGATTAGTTTTATCGGCTTGTCATCGCTTAAAACTTGATATATAGGCAAAATAATACTTAAATAAGCTATACTTTTGCTAAAATATGCAAAAACAAATGAAGGTGAAAGACCGGACGGACAAATATTTTGTAAAACTTACCTTGTTTTCTTTATCGATGCATAATACACGTCCGTGCTGCCGGAGCGACTAGTGGTCACTGCGGGGCGGGGCGGAACACAATGACGTGGCGCGCAATGTGGCTAGCATTAAAAAATATAGACAAATAAGTGAGAAATTTGATTTCTACGTTCTTACCCCAGCGCCGATCTTACCCCAACGCACCTTATATTGTTAAATTTGGGTGATTCACTGACTGGACACGAGCATGTCCACTTAGTGAAACTTAGTGGACATGCATAAATATCTTGGCGTGTCCAGATGACGAAATAATAAGTGATTCTAATTCTGAGTTTCACCAACTGGACACACTCGTGTCCAGCCTCGTGTGTCCAGTCAGTGAACAACCCTTAAATTTAGTTGCCAGTTTCAGTGAACGCGCATAGTTATTTACTTAATTATTATGACACTTGACCTAACCTAACCAAACGAGAATATGCTACTATTATAACAAAACGAAAAAAACTTCAACTTCAATAAGACTTGAACCCCAGTGGTTTAGGTTTAGTTTATCTTTTTTTATAACCACCCGAAACATCGTTAGTTTATCAAGTTACTAGAAAGTTGATCAACGAACTAGGTAGTAAGTTGCGGAGCAACTTACGATTCTTATTATTAATGCGGTGACATAAGCAAACAATACACAATACGGTCTTAGCACACATTCGATCGATCTCAGACGCGGCGACGTAGATCGAAGTAGGTCTTTGTTAGATCGACGTATACTGTTCCAAAAATGTCGACTGAACAACAAGCTAGATGGTTGATTAACCATATCGTCAACATACATTCGACCATAGATGGACGATCGATCAATCGATAAAAACTAGCCATCGACGTCGATCATTCTAGTCTACCATCGATCATTTGTTCTACGAAAGATCTAGTTAATATATTTATTAGGGCGCCTTCTTGCTCAGGTAAACTCAGGTTGCTTAGTTCTTAGTTAAACTAAGCAACCTGAGCAAGAAGGCGCCCTCTGGGACACTTAGACCTCGGCTCAGAGCAGTCGCTGTACAGTGCGAAAGCGGCCGTAGCCCAATGGCTAGGGCGTCAAACTTGTGTGATCTTGTGGTCGCCAGTTCGATCCCCGCCCTTTACACTACGGACGTGAACTCACTCGTAACACAAGCATTTTAGCTTAGCACGGGGGGTTTACAAGAATACTAGTAGACTGTAAAACTCTGCTAGTATTTTTTTTAAACAGAATTAGTTTGTCTTGCTCTTATTAACAACTAATAGCTAAAGTAAGGTAAGGTAAGCATTGTCATTCAACGGGGTAATGCTGCCAGCATTCTGGAAACCTGGCCAGGTATAAGTTAGTTTTATTTTAAAAAGCTGCGCCCCGCGGTTTTTCCCGCTTTACTCTGCTCCAGTGGGTCGGAGCGTGATGTTTTTTAGTCTTTATGTTAATCCAGCGTATAACCTATTCCGGTGCAAAATTTCAGCCAATTCTGTTCAGTAGTTTTGGAATGAAAGAGTAACAAACATTCATCCATCCATACTTACAAACTTTCGCGTTTATAATATTAGTAGGATTTGCTAATTTTAGTTGTATATATGTATTTTATTAATTAATGTAAAATGTTAGTAATCTAAACTAAAACTAAACGTTATTTGTTACCCACTCACCTATATTTGTTTATCTTCATATTAGTACCTACAGCTGTGTTATCATTAACACTGATAGTACGTATTATTTATCTTTAAAGACAATGTACGATATTATTCTCAAAACTCGCATATACTTACGAACATATTTTATTGTGGAATATTTCTACTTACATATAAAGTTTAAACTATATGCTCATCATCATATCAGCTGTTGTCGTCCACTGCTAAACATAGGCCTCCCTCATCGATTTCCTGCGAGAACGATTGATGCCTGCATCCACTGACTCCCTGCGACCTTTATTAGGTCGTCGGGATTCATAAAATGTGCAAGCGATCGTCAAATACTCGTGCTACGCTTGCTAGTTCGTGAGCACAGTCTAAAACATTTCTGTCCCATCGTCCGTCAGTTCTTCGAGCTATGTCGATGCCGATTGCCATTTCACCTTCCATTCCGCGGCCTGCTAAGCGTGGTGACTATGGCAAAACCCTCCCTTTAAAGGCCCATAAGAGGAAATTATACGGGCTGATGATGATGATGATTTGTATGTAAGCTATGGCTATATGAGTCTATGAGTGCTCTCAAAATTATCCATGTCATTTACCCAATTAACAAAGATATAGGTAATATATTTTAGAGACATTGACTAGGCTTCGGAACTGCTGGACTTATTTCAAAAATTCTTATATTTAAACCTACGTTGTCTAGGAGTAACATCGGCTATATTTAATTATGAAGTTCCCACGGGAACGGGAGTTACACGGGTGAAAATGTTCGCGGGAAGCCAAATTCATAATAAAGTAGGTAAATTAGATAAGAAAGAAGAAAGAATGGATGAAGGAAGAATGACAAAAAAGGTATACACATGGCAAGTGTGAGTGGCACAGTCGGAAGGGGAAGACCTCGACGAACGATCTCCGACCAGGAGACATCCTCGCAAAAGGTCAAATAAGATCCACCCTAAACCGACGTACTTGTATGAAGAATGTTATGAAAGTGAATGAAGCGAAAGATGTGTGTAGGGATCGTAGCAAGTGGAGGTCCATTTTCTGTGCCTACCCCGCTGGGAAACAGGCGTGAGCTTATGTATGTATGTAAATTAGATAAACTCATCGAAATGTATATTGTCGATATTGATGCATTTTTAATTGCACATTTGTGAAATAAACACATTAAAATCCTTATCAGTTAAATATTATAGGTTATCAAATAAATTCTCAAACAGGTTTTAAATGTCGTAGTATCCTACCTACTCATTAATCGATAAAATCACCTGAATCGATAATGTTCAATGTTACATTTAATTTTGAGAGTTAGTCATCGATTCTTAACGTAGCTATGTTATTTATTATTGTAGCTATTGAATTATGAATTTGTAAGTAGTCTTTATCCAAACTAATATGCCAATGTAATGAGTAAAACCTTACACCGCGGTTTCACACCGTAGTTCTCGTTCGCGTGGGATTTTATTCTCGGAATGACCTATGTAGTTTACCACGAGGCTTTTGGTACTTTACTGAGCATAAAGGCGAAAAGTACTTTAGCCTTCTTAAATGGCTTAAATACTACAAACTAAGCAACCGGTCTCTTAGTCGATGCCCTCGTAGACCCTAAGTCCGAAAGGCCCATAAACTGTATAAACTGTGTAAGAAGAGCGTCAATTGCACAAAAAATATTTAAAATCCAAAGCTATCATTCCTTAATTCCCAGTCCCGATTACCGAGATCTAAATCCTACATGGCCCTCTTGCTTTGTTTGAAGTTTTAAAATCATTTAATGAAATAAAGCACTGCTCGCTTTTATACCTGGTGAAGTAACAAAAGCCTTGGAGTCAACTACAAATCTCCGTCCGATAAAAAGGGTCTCTCGTACTTCAGGTCTGACGAGGTCATGAAAAAATTATTTGCAAACTAAGGGTCGGGAGGGGCGTGGTGTTCTCACGGGAATAACTGCATAAAATAAAGCCTATGTTATCTATACTAATATTATAAAGAGGAAAGTTCGTATTTATATATTTTTGTATGTTTGTTTGGAATAAACTAAAAACTAATGAACGGATTTCGATCATTCTTTCGCCATTAGAATGCTTCATTATTCCTGAGTAGCATAGGCTATAAAAGTCCACCCATGCGGAGCCGGGCGGGCGGCTAGTTATTTGATAAAGCTACATTGTATCATCATCATCAGCCCGTATTACGTCAACTGCTGAACATGGGGAGACCCATGTTCAGCAGTTGACGTAATACGGGCGTTGACGTAATAATAATCCCAAGGGAGGGTATTTGCCAGTCACCACGCTTGGCAGGCAGATTGGTGACCGCAGTATTATGTTGTACCACACAAGGAAACGCTGCAGCCCGTTCCTTGATATACGATTAATATATATGATGTAATAACAATCGGGACCAACGACTTAACGTGCTTTCCGAGGCACGGAGGGTAGTCTCTCAACCAACCAGACCCGAAAAGAAATCTTAGAATTTACACAAAGATTTCTTGCCTGGCGTGGGGATCGAACCCACGACCTCCGAGATTTAAAGCGAGCCAAATACCGCTACGCTACGAAGTTTGCTACATTGTATATAATGTTGAAATAATCTTTAAAATTGTTCCTATATTTTTTGAATTTTATAAGTAAATCTTCTCTTTTAAGGTAATAAAGATTAGTGAAGAAAGCGGAAAGAACTATTTCATTATCTTGTTTGAAATGAATTTATATTAGAACTAATAAATTGTTTCACTATTATAACTGTTTCACTATTAGAAAGCTACTACTATTACTAAGCTAAAGGAGTATTAGGAGGCTACATTTTATCGAAAATAAAGATATCGCGCCGGAAAACATCATGATATATGATCATGAATGTTATGATTCGATACCTTAATAAATGTTATGATGTACCTACCTAATATATAATTTATTACTAACACCGAGTCAAACAAAACTCGAGGTTGGAAGTTGGAACTTTAATTAAAAACCAAGTAATTGCATTCGTGTTGTACTTTTACAACAATTAAAAACAAGGACTAAATTTAAACTAACTAAAATGATCTAAATTCTCTATACTCATGGTTTCAGTTTAATCTTTTAACAATAAACATATCCAAAACTTGCTATGTAATATTTAAGGCAAAAAATAAAATCATTCCACCATTTGATCCACTTAAAATTAATGACGTACCACTGCAGCTAAAAACAAGTGAAAAATACCTCGGTCTGAGAATAGATAGTACTCTTTCATGGAATGCCCAGATTGAATACATAAAAAACAAGCTCTCGACACTAGTAGGGACATTGCGCAACATAGTTCGATGTATTCCGCGAATTTTAAGGTACACCATCTATAACTCGCTAGTAAAGCCGCACTTACTATATTTAATAGAACTCTGGGGAAGTGCTACGAAAACAAAACTGTCAGAACTTCAACGATCACAAAATAAATTAATAAAAATGCTTTTCAACTATCCCTATTTAACATCAACTTCAAAAATCTATACTGACACAAAGTTAATGAACATCAAGCAACTTTATATCTATAATACATGTATATTCATTAATAAAGTACTAAATAAAAAAATACACACAAACATTATATTAAAACAATATCGACAAGTCAGCCAACGAAGCTCACGACGAGCGAGCCTAATAGTGCTACCTAAAACTAGAACCAATTATGGCAAAAAAATGGTTACATTTGAGGGAGTGCAACTGTATAATAAATTACCATCAAGTATTAGAAATGTACACTCACTCAATGCATTCAAAATTCAGCTCGGCCAGTATTTAACAGCAAGTAAAACACGCTAACAGAAATGAATGCGTTGGGTGGGTCGTGTTTGTGAAACTATACATAGTGGTGAAGTCGAACCTTCATATTGTTAACATTAATTTATTGTTCTCAAGTAAGTGACATTTGTGTATGTTTTTATTGAGAATAAAGTTTCTTTAAACCTAAACCTAACCGGTGGCTTAACAAAAGTGCGGCCGGCGAGATAAAACACAATGGACCCTCGTTCAAGGACAAGAACCCTTAGAAAGAATACCTTGACCTGTAATACCTCAAAACATACTTTGTATACAATACAATAAATAATATAAGTAAAAAGAATAAATTACATAAGAAAAATTAGCTTCCCAAAGAACTGACTAAAGTTATAATACAAAATTATGTATGGCTGCGAAATAAATACGAAGCCAATTTAAAACCGTCAAAATTGCGTTATACTATTAACGATCATTATAAACGCTCTAAAAATAATCTTTATCCCTACGTCTATATCCTGCTAATATTATAAACGCTAAAGTTTGAAAGTATGGGTGGATGAATGCCTGTTACTCTTTCGCGCAAAAACTACTGAATGAATTTGGCTGGAAGTTTGCACGGGGATAGTTAATAAGCTGGATTATCATATAGGCTACAAAAATCACTCTCCGACCCACTGGAGCAGAGTAACACGGGTAAAACCGCGGGGCGCAGCTAGTTAATATACAAAGCTAAAAAGTTTGTTCCTTTGCTTGAACGCACTCTCAGGATTCAGGTCTGATTAGAAAAAATCTTTCAGTATCAGATGGCCCATTTATGAAGAAAGGCTGTAGGCTATATTTTATTATGAAGTTTTCACGGGAACGGGAGGTATGCGGGTGAAAATGCGCGCGGGAAGCTAGTGAATAAATAAAATCAATTGCTCAACGCTTCCTTAAAAATGGTAAAAATCATCACAGCCCCTCACCACCAGCCTGAGCCGAGGTGCAAGCCCCAGAGGAGACACCCACTTCTACAGGTTGCGTAGTTTATAGTTTTCAAGTCATTTAATAAGGTGCCGGAAGAACCCGGTGAAAATATGATCCGTACGACAGATTCAAATTAACATACTTTTTACAATAGTCTTCGAGTACTTATAATAAATAGCATTTAATACTTTATTGGTTTTTTTATAATTTATGGACTTGTCTCATTAAACGTTACTGGAACAATCTAGAATCGATTTAAAAATGTATTTTTTTTTATCACACGCCTATTAACCTTTTTGACATTCTGTCATTGATATCGGTACCTAACAAGAATATTATTGTTATATTATGTTATTGTATCGTCTTATAAATTAGCAGCTAGTAAAAAGGCAGCCTCCTAGGCGGTATTAATCTCTCCATCTCCATCACCACCATCCACCATCTCGGAGGTCGTTTCGATACCCACACCGGTCAAGAAATCTTTGTGTAGATTCTAAGATTTCTTTTCGGGTACTCGTTGTTGGCTGAGGCACTACAATCCGTGCCTCAGAGAGTAGGTACGTTAAGCCATTGTTCCCTATTGTTATAACATCATCTATAACAATCTTTTAACAGGGATCGAGTAGCAGCGTTCCTTGGGTGTAACAACATAATACTGCGATCACCAAACAGCCTGCCAAGCGGGGTGACTATGGCAAATCCTTACCTTGGAAGGAGGGCCATGGTTAGCTGTGGGCATTTAATGAGCTGATTGATGATGAACAATAAAGATTTCCTATATTCCAATCTATCCTTGCATTAATGTTTGTGACTGCAGTATCGTGTTACCAATATATTTATAATAATTATAAGTCATTTTTCCGAATTATGATTGTCTCAGTACATTGTTGGAATCCATCTCTCCATACATAGTTTCCTGCCTAGGAAACTGCATGGAGGCTCCGGAACCATCGCCATACGTAATTCTTGACAGTAATTTCTAAACAACTTTATCAGGCTCTTGTAAACGACAGCAAATGACAAATATAGTTTTGGGAGGGAAGATAAAACTATCATGTACCTTTACAACCAATTTCAGCAAGTACAAAAATCGAACTGTCCAACTAACTGTATTTTCATAGATGTTATAACAACCGAGACTGCCAAAGTTCGACAGGGTTCATCAATAAGTGTGCGAGAAGAGTTACGTCAGACATCGTCTGCTCTGAATTATCTTTGATCGAAATCTACAACTAAGAGGTCAATGAGACATTTTGACATAATTGATATCGCAGACTGGGGCCCAGGACAATTGAAAGTCTTATTATTAAACAGCATCTATATCTGCTTTAATGAAGCAAAACTAAAGCATCATTAAAGCATATCGGTGCCTTATAACAATATGCCATAGAAGCAGTTCACATCTGTGATGTACACCCGTGATCCTAACGCACAAATAATAAAATCTATACTAATATATAAAACTGAAGAGTTTGTATGTTTGCTTGAACTCACAAATCTCAGGAACCTCGGGTCGATTTGAAAAAAAAACGGAAGGCCGTATTTAGATAGCCCATTTATAGAGGAAGACAATTATGAGGAATATGCCCAAATGGGCATAAATATGAGGAAGGCTTTATTTAATTATGAAGTTCTTACGGTAAGTGGAGTTAAGCGGGTGAAACCGAGTTATATCTGTATACAATTTTAAATTTACAGTTAATTTACTAAATTCTGACTTTATTTTAATAAAGATATTACGGATTCTTAAACCTTATGGCACTTTTTGTATCCGTATTGTATGTATTTCTCGGTTTATTTTGCTGAACTCATACAGCAAAATAAAACGAGAAAATGCTTATTAGTATTCTTAGGGTGGGACCCCAAAAATAAAATTTGTCATGATTCGCATCGGGGGCTCGCACCATTATGTTAAATAAATCATTCATTTGTATTGAAAAAGTATTACAATTTTTTTTTTCGATCTTATCAAATAATAGAACTCATTTTTGTTTAATGTAATAACTACATTCTAGTGGGCACTTAAATTCGACCATAATTTAAAAAATATTACCATTTCTGCCTTCTCTATATAAACTTTAAGTATGTGAAATGCCCTATTCCTTCGTCTGCGCAATATTCGTAAAAAGGGGGACAACGTTTTAGCTTCACGTACAAATATATGAATAATCTTATGTCTCATTTGTAGAAAGGAAAAATTGTCTCGCCCTTTTACGGGGAACAACACCCATCAATGTTATGTGAAAATCGATGGCCAAAAGGGCAATTTAGGGGAGGCGACGTGAGACGCATCATTAAGTGGACCGTTTATAGCTGTACAATACTTGGTAGATATAATGATATGATACTGTAGCTGCGTTAACATTTTACCTTAAATTTGTATATATCTTTATCTAGTATTTTAAGTTAAAGAAAAATATAATTTACACGCATCACTATACTACTCGAGAGTTTCATTTATCATCCTTCTGCAGCTACAACACCCTATCTTACAATACTAAGTTTTTTCTATGTTACAGTAGTTTAAAAAATAAATTATATATTTCAAATAAATGTAGATTCATTTTTTTAAATATCATTTGATTTATAAGGTTTGTTAGGTATTAATTACATTGATTTGTACCTAAACTCTCATATCTGTAACTAAATACATTCTAAATATTACACTGAATATACGATTTGCTTAGGGAAAATATAATTTATTTTATTATATTATAACATATTATCCTTCCTCATGTAATTTAGACAATCAGTTTGTTAGATACCTACTATACGAAATATTATCTAACTTCGAATTCAATATAGTGCTTAATTCTTTCTCAATGTCATTTCCCTCTAAATATCATTAATAAATACGCTATTATGTATCGTCTAATAAAGTCTGTTTTGCTAGTATAACCTGATAACCAAGTTCGTTTCCCCAATTGCATGTTAATGGCCATCAAAAATAAATTGTTTGTTTTTAATATCAGGTAACGGACATCTGACTGTTGGCAATTGGCATTGATAATGAGTATTAATGAGATTGTTTGCTTTGTTATACAATTTCAGTAATACTTGTTGTGTTATATTAAAAGGAGCAAGGAGCAAGGAAAAACTGTAATTCTTGTATTTTTATCTATTGAAATGAGTAAAAGAACTATGAAGTGTTTGTGCAGTTTACAAAGACTTATGCATGTAAATCTACAAATTTGAATAGAACAGTGATTTTCAAGGTGTATTTACATAATTTGAGTTTGCATTGTGTTTACTTGAATAATTTGGCAATTAGATTTTGTATCTTTGAAGACTTTACTGAGTTTCATAAATAAAATAGTGGTAAATGTTTAAGTAAAATTATGGACAAGTTTCTTGATGTTAATGTTTTAAATGCTAAGATCAGAAAAGGAAACTGCCCTTTATTGTTGTAGCCATTTGAAAAATGTCGAGGTACTTACATATAAGTAGAAGAAATAAAGAAGTAAATAAGTTTCAAAACACATTTATTCCAGATATAAAACTTATGCTAACTTATCACCTATGTTGGCTTTGACTTTGGCATAACAACGGTTTGGTATCACTTCACTATTAGTTCCGACACTTGCAATGTTCAGTCCTCATTATCCTGGCGGCTTATTTCCTGGCGTTTCCAACTTCGTGAGTCTCCTCCACATCCTTCCCGATGCGAAGGTTGAAGCCGAACAGCCGGCCGCGTCATAACTTCATCCGTGAACGATCAGCAAGTCGATCAAGGCTCCTCGTCCTCCGACAGGGAAGGCAGGGCGAGCGTTCGTCGCAGCTTCTCTCTGCGTTGGGGAGAGATGGACTTCTGTCTTCGTAGGCAATCAGTCCTCATTAGATAGGACCTGTTCTCAGGCTCGAACACTTCCTCGGACTCATCTTCGACGAGCGCGGGCAGTGCGGTCCCGCGCATCTTCTGTCTGCGGGGGCAATCCGTGACCATGGTGTCCATGTCGCGTTGCTTCTGCAGCAACGGGTAAACATCAGCGTACAGGGTAGCGACTGTTTCTAGTTTCACAACCATGATGACTTATGTTTTATTTGTTAAAGATTGTAAAGTGTTATTATCGCAACGTGCTCTCAGTGCGAGCGCTCGTAGCAGAATGTCGGGCGGGGGAACGCTCCACGTATTTATACTGTCGCTAAGTGTGATATAAATTCGCTAGTGTGCGCGCCGACGTCACACCGTTGTATGTGTTGGCGCTACGATAGGATTTGCGTTCACTTGCGTCGAGTTCCGAGCGTAGTACGTAGAACACACCTTTGTGAGATTTTAACACGATTTCGAATGCAAACACGTGGTTTCTGGGGTGTTACAGAAGTGTGGGCGATTCTCGGTACTGCTGTTAAATACCTACGTAGTATAAGATCCGCAACGGGATTTCCAACCAATGCTTTTAGCTGAATTTCTGTAGTCTAATTTCTATATTGAAGTTTAAATTCAGAGTATTTACAATGGTATGGTTTCTGAATTGCAATTTGGTGCATATAGCTCTTTTAACACATGTCTTTGCATTTCTGGAACCTTCTCATTTAACTTCTTGATATGCACATGCCCTTACATGATGGAAATTGTCGGTAGTACAAGCATTGAGCTTGACCTGCTTATCGGCTGAAGCCCAGTAAGTGTGGATAGCATTGCACCGGCTTTCTGGCCTTCGCTACATATGCACACTATGATCATCAACAAATCACTCGCAACTCGCATTTATGCAACTTCGCAACATTTACCTAGGTATGTATATAATTATAAATTATTGTGTCATGAACGTCAAGTGATACCTACCTATTTTTATAAAGATGTTATATTATGATAAGTATATACAAATATTTAGATATTTTATGTTGAATTCTGGAAAAACTATTGCTCTTTCCATAAATTATAATGAAAGACATAGGTATTTTTCCAAAACTATTATTATTATGTACTTATACTAAAATATCATTTGACTTTATTGATAGGTAGGTACTTGTTCTTGTAAACCCTATAAGATTTTTACTAAAAAGAAAATTACAAAAAACCTACATATGGATATCAATTCTAATAATAATTTAGCAAAATATAAAGATCCACTTTTAATCTCGATTGTGGGTTCGATCCCCACGCTGGATAAGAAATTATTGTGTATTGGAAAGCACGCTATGCAATTGGTCCTGATGGTTATAACATCTTCTATAACAACCGTACAACAGAGAACGGGCAGCAACTTTTCCTTAACAATCATAACTGCGGTTACCAACCCGCCTACCAAGCGAGGTGACTATGTTAGTTATACATAGCCTTAGTTTATACATTGTCAGCACTGTGAATGTTATACAATGCATTATGAAAATAATAAAGCGTATTCCGAATGTATGTGATAAATAGCCCTTCAGTCGTTCATTTTCATCAATGATTCCGTTGAAGAAAATCGATTGATACATTTTTAAAATATACAAAAATACAGAGTGGAACTGATGGTTTTTAACAAAAGAATCGCTATATATTTTCAAAGATTATCAAATATTTGTTTCTTAAACAAACAAATACAGAAATACAAGGGCTCACTGATTAGATAATGGTTGCAGTTTAAGCCTGTACGTGGTGGGTGGGCGTCACTACCGTGGCTTCAGATTTGCGTCGTTTACCGATTCATTCATACATCAAGCTACAAAATCCAATTACTTAGTTCGGTCAAATTATCCCAAAAAATAAGAGTGAAGATACATTCTCATCAATCTGAAAATAGGTAAAATTCACGTAAACATCAATAATTTTACCTATTTTTTCTCTGTCTTTATCCATGTTTGTGTTTGATATGTATGGCGTCCGAGCCTCAAGTGTTGTAAGGACAACACATAGACAAGGGTTTATGTACTTCTTTTATTTTTTTTTATTTTGTTATGACTGTTATTACTATTTTGTATTCGTTTTGTGTGTTCATTATATGTTTTTCTTTCTTTCTATTTTCAATATAACAAAATTCCCCATCCTTGAATGTCTAGAATACACAATTTGATTGTCGTGTGGTTTCCGGTTTAGAATAGACCACTTCTGGTCTTCCCATGGGTATCGTAAGGGGCATAAGGCAGACAGACAGCTTATGGATGGGCAGAAGCATGTATCAGTTCAAAGATACTTACTATCTTGCACCAATCCGCCTGCTAAACGTGTATGGCATTACCCCTCAAAAACCCTAGCTTGCCAAAGTTGTTAAAAAAAAGCCTATGTTCAGTTAACGGGCTGATGAAGAAGAAGAAGAAAGTTTAGATAGACCGGACTAAATGCAAAACGTCATCCTATGAAATATTCAAGAAATTCCTTCTTAATTTTAATTAGAAATATTCAAGAAAAACCTTTACGTATAGACAGTTTTTCCAGGGAAAATCCAACGATTATAATCGCTCAAGATTGCATTGTCTCCGTCATTGAACTATGCCAGCTATTGTGTTATTCAGTGTAACATCATTCATCTGAGTTAATTATCTGCAGGTATTACAACATAGCAATTAAATACAACATGTGATTCATTCATATCTACGACTCACTTAACTTGCGCGGTTTCATCTGCGTAACTCCCGTTCCCGTAAGCGCTTTACAATCAAATATATCTTATAGACTTCCTCGATAAATCGCCTCTATAACACTGGAAGAATTTTTCAAAACGGACCAGCAGTTCCCAAATTACTTTCCCTTTCTTAAAGGAGTTTTGCCGTAGTAACCAGCGATATTCGTAGTATACAGCGGTCACCAACCCGGCTGTCCAGCATGGACAGCCGGATTGGTGATCGCTGTATTTTGTACATTCACAGATGAACGCTACTTCTCGTTACTGGTCATACGGTAAAAAAAGTATTTATTAAAAAAAATCTTTTTTTATATTATTTAAAAATAACAGTTAATTTTCTACGTGGTTCTTTTACAGTTAGTACAAATTTTAGATGTACTGTTATCGTTAAGTAAATAATTAAATATTGGTCTAAATCTTAGTTACTATCGATCTGTTCAAATGGATCTATGTGTGATAAATTATAATTTCAATATTAGACTTCATATATCTGTTTGCCTATTCTCCTCTCGTTTGTTAAGTGGAAAACAAGGTTTGTACAGTTAAAATAGAATTTGATTGTCAAGAGTATAATATTCAAGGTATAAATATAGCCTACTAGGCTTCTCGTGTGGTATCATCCACATGTTTCAGACGGACACGGACGGACTTAGTTAGCCACGACGAAGTCCGAGAAACAAAAAACAAGCTCCTAAAAAGCAGAATACCTCAATCCCCCCGCCAGCGACCGCCCTAAGCCAAAGTTCAAGTCCCACAGAGGGCGCCCTCATGCGCAGATTGCTAAGTTTGTAGTTTTTAAACCATTTATTGAGACGCACTGCTCGCCTTTTTCCCGGTGAAGTATCAAAAGCGTCGTGGCTAATTACATGTCCGTCCGAAAAAAAAGGTCATACATTTTTAGGTATAAGCATCTAACAGTGAAAAACAAGTGACTCGAGCCAGCTTAGTTTCATCTATATGTGAGGTTTACCAATAAGCGTAATACAAACAAGGATGAGATGATTACTTATTTGGTATGACGTCACTGTTACGTCAAACTTTGGTGTACAAATATACTTATTTGAAGTTGTTTATAGATTTTCTGCTTGCGACAGCAATTTTGTAGGTACAAGTTGCAAAATGAATAAGCAAACTCCGTGGTCATGCAGTGATGGAAAATTGTCATTGTTGTCAATGTTCCTATCAGAAAATATATAGGATATAAGAAATTATTGTACGTAATAATAATAGACGTGCTATGCACATATTAATACTTGAAGGAAAATCTTTGTAACCATTTTTCCAAAAATTGCGCAGTCGGTCTATGAAACTAGTACCTAGTCTATGAAATTACGCACACTTATAGTTCATATAGAGTAGGAGTGCAGAATGCTTTTACTCTGAATTGTTTGTAAATTACAGTTACTACATGTATTTATTTGGCTAATAATTAAAAATCTACAAATATTGCATACCCATAAGGATTTTAAGTCAGATTTACTAAGTTAAGTATTTTTTAGTGAAGTGCCTTAAGTAAACCTACACATGAGGTGCTTCCAAAATGTGTATTTTACAGTAAAAAAACATGTATTTAAGTATACTACATACTATATGTATCTATATAATATGTATGTATGTAATATATATCTAAGATACTACATACTATACTAATAATATAAAGATTCATAAAGTAATACAGCAAAACTCACTGGAAAAATTTGTGAGTTTTGCTGACAATTCTGACAGATTTTTTATTATTCTGAACTAATATATTTTAAGACGAGGTTCCCACGATAACGAGATCTACGGAAATGAATCCACGGGGGCCAACTAGTAAAATATTCTCAACAAACTGATTTGGACTCAAAAAATTATTTCTCAAAAAAGTCTTCAGTAACGCCTCGTTTTTTTTAATTCATTCAAATTCATGATTCTATCTACCGTTAAAGGGAAGGGAATCATTTTGGAAGGTCCTTATTTACGCATTTAATATGTAGGTAGGTACCATGTCTTTGTATAAACTTAATGGCGTCACAACGATCCTCCGACAAAACCCTGCGATTAATCTCAGCGACCTTCATTCTACCAAATAAATCCTCCAAACTGTTCAAGTTGCCTATTTGTATTTATCAAAAGTTGCGTCACACGATCTAAAATATAGGTAAATATAATGTACTAAGCTATTTTCATGGCTGTGCATTGTTGTTTGTGAGTGTTCATCTGTCTGACAGTCATTAGGACAATGCGTTTTATCTATATACTAGTGACCTGCAATGCTAATGTATTATGACATATAAACCTTTCTCTTGAATAACTCTTTCTATTACCTATAAAAATCCGCTTCAAAATCCGTTGCGTAGTTTTCAAGATCTAGACATAAATAGGGACTGACAGACAGCGGGAAGCGACTTTGTTTTCTACTATATAGTGATTAATTCGTGAAGCAAAACCTCTGAATCCCTTTTTACGAAAATTGCGCGGAAGGTGTATGACATTTCACATACTTATTGTTTAAATTGCCGTGTCGTTTCCGGCTTAGAATAGACCACCTCATGTCCTCCCATGGGTGTCGTAAAAGGCGACTAAGGGACATATGGCTGATGGATGGGCTGCAGCATCTATTAGCTCAAGGTTTACATCTTACTGCGATCACCAATCCGTCTGCCAAGCGTGGTGATTATGGCAATATCCCTCTACGATCCTGGCGTGCCAAGGTCTGTTAAGAGGAGGCCCATGTTCAGCATTGGACGTGAACGGGCTGTTGATGATTGTTTAAATAGAGGTTTTATTTATGGTCAAATTTCGATCACGTGGCGACCACTAGTTACTAAAAACTCTATACCTAATAATAATGTTTGTAGTAAACTCAAAAGACTGGAGCGATTTTAATACATAAATTCTTTCACCTTTAAAAAAGTTACGATATCCAGAAGTAATAAAGACCAAATTTTATGATGCAATGCCTTGAGGAACGGTAGCTACGCTGGTAGATGTAAATTGGCGTTGCGAGAGGGTTGCCTTATTATGTTACTTTTCAGGGAAAAACGGGATTCTTCTGTCGAAAGCAGGTCATAGCAAAAACTATATAGGTAATCAGACATTTTAAAATACATCCTTTTTTATCTGAGTTTTGAATTATATTTTTATGACATTAGATCGCAAATTAGCCATAATGTGAATAATGCTACTTTAACAATGACTGTCTAATTTAAAATCAGATTGACCATATAATGAAGTTTTGCCAACAATGCAGGACACACCATTTCCATTTCATTCTGATATAAAAATCGGAAAGTCTGGCAACGGCAACTATAAATCAATGCCATTAATGTATCAATAACCTTAAGAACTCATTCAATTCACCAATTAATTGTAAAACAGAGGCCACAGCTTGTCTCAATTAGAAAAAAAGGCATGAGGCAACCGTAACATTAGTTACGTCGGACAATTTTACGATCCACCCGACCACGACACCTAAATCAATTATTGATTCTATTCGTATATTAACTCCGTCGTAGAGTAGATGAAAATACAGAGGAATAATATGGCACGTACATTTTATACATTCACAAATTCTCTCGCTGATTTTATTTAGTACCTCTGTGGGATGGTTTCGGTTCCAACGCTGGACTAGGATCTTTGTGTAAAACCGTAAGATTTATTTCCGGTCAAGAAATATGAATATTTATTTTCATATTACAATTGGTTACATACTCTTTTGTTTTGAGAACTTGCTAATTCACACAAATGTTAATACCATAATGCGGGTTTTATTACATCACTTGTCATCCACGATTTAATATATCCTCACGCATAGTAACTAGCGTCTACAAAATATATTACATACCTACATATATTCACACCTCTTTCCCATAGGGGTAGACAGCGACTATTTCCTTCCACTTGCTACGATCTAAACTTAACTACCACTCTCGCTTCTTCTACATTAATTAATCTCCTCATGCATGTCTTTCGGTTCTAGAATACTTTTAACCTAAAACCAAAAAATATTCTTTGTACCTTTTCTATCTCTTCAGACAGTTACTGTTGTATACGACGTAAAATAGGCGCAATAAACAGCAACGGGTGTCCCAGGAGTGCCTTAAAGTCGGCCAACCCTAAACCCTATTGAGCAGAGGGGTGCACAAATTTATGACGACCAACGCAGATATAACTTCGGATGCTTCAATTGGCAAGTATTCGTTTTTAACGAGATAATATTACTCTGGTAGATATATATTTTTTTTAATTTCGTAGTCTATCTACCACTGATTTAGCCGTTAGATTTAGAGGTCTGAATTGATATTCAAAGGAAATATACTTCAGACTAGCTTTGTAACTAAGGCCCCTCGCCCACGGCGACTTTTTGCAACGATGCACTCGCGCGTTTCGTAAACGCGCAACAGCATCGCGACTGAATCATGGTTTTGTGGGCGATAGCACACAGCTAGTGACCGCATCGCGACTGTATCAATGCAAACGCGCGACATCATCGCTACTGCATCGCTGCAAAACGTCGCCGTGGGCGAGGGGCTCGGTGTAATAAAATATACAAAGTTTGTATGGTAAAAACGAAATCTACGCGGATGAAGTCATGTGCAACGGCTAGTTTTTAGATAAATTCAATTCAATATTTATTTATTTCTCATCACAATAATAGGTTATAAATTCTTTTTGAACTTAAATTATTTTTACATTTCACGGATATGAATATGTAACCTGTTTTGTTAGCCACAGGTACCTAAGATACGGTTTGAGATAAACCTGTATTACAGACCACATCGAACAGTGAGACATAAAGGACAAGAATAACAAAAATATCATTAAGATCTGAAATGTACTACAGTTGTGCAAATAAATTAATATACACACTCATATTATTGTCCTTAAGGAAAACCGTTAGCTTCCAGTGTACCTAACTAAACATAATTTAAATGATTAAGGAAAATGTACCTACACGTTCATAAAGAAGGCGCTGCTTCGCAAATTTAAATACAAATATGTATGTCGTCATCGCGTTATGATAAACATATCAAACCCGAAAATTATACGTTATAAGGCGCTTAAAAAATATATTTTCTCTTGTCAGGATCATTGATTCATTGCTATGATCCTGTTTCACACCTTTCTCGATGTGGCACTTAATAACTCCTGCCGTACTGTCACCGGCACCTTAGAGCCAACACCCCTGCCCCACGTATACGCCATGGCTGGAATAGCTCCGCCTAGTGTACGAAGAAGCGTGGCTTGTGCAGTGGAGAGACACAGGCAGACACACGATGGCAGGCATCCAGTTTTTGGCCGTGTACCACCACCCACACGTCTGAAAAGCCGCAACAGCTTTCTCAGACAGCCAGCCATCGATGCAAAAGAAGCCGCTAAATCTAGAGTGTAGCTATGGGTCCATCAATTTCCGGACTCACCCTCTGATCTCCCACCAGCTGAAAAACTTCCGCCGGGTGCCGACCTCCCCGGGTCAGTCTGGAAGTCTTTAAATAGACTTCGAACTGGTGTTGGGAGATGCCTAGAAAATCGTGTTAGGTGGCGGTACTCCAAAAAACGACAAATGCGAGTGTGGCGTGGTCCAATCAATGAACCACTTATTGTCATGCCCGAACTGCCCCACATCCTGCACAATACACGACCTAGATGAGGCAAGTGACCAGGGAATCGCTGAGGCCAAATACTGGTCAAGTTTGATTTAGATTACCGAATAACCTTTCGACTCGAGAAGAAGAACACCTTTCTTTCCAAACGGACATATGAAGTCAGCCACGAGGCTGTTGCTTCTTCACCAAGCATAAAGGCGAGCTGAGCTCCAGCCAGAGTAAATGGCTAAAAACCACAAACTTAGCAACCAGTGGGACTTTGACCTCGGCACAGGGCGGTCTCTGGCGGGAGGATTGAAATGACGACTTTAGATTTTTAAGGGACTGTCGTTCTACTTTACCTACTCTGCTTGACGACTATATAATATACGTACCGTTACATGTCGACTGATATTTGTTTATTAACTTAGCACCTTTTCACTAGCACTCAATAATCAGTCAACAAATACATGCAAGCATAGCATGCAATCCGATATAAGACTGCATGATCAGATTACTCATAGACTTGAAGGAAAGCTCAATGCCATTTGTTAAAAATTGCCGTGACCGCGCAGTTTTACCAGATTAATTCCTGCTCCTATAGAACTCATAAAATCATAAACATAAAATCATAAAATATAACCTAGGCTACTACTGGATAACGTACTTTCGAATGGTGAAAGAATTTTGTAATCGGTCATTTAGATTTCGAGTTTATTAAAAAACAAAATACTTTCTTTTTATAAAAATTAACAGCATTTATATAAAATAATTAATACAATACTTACAAAAATGTAAGTAACCTAGGTATATTATAAATTTCTGCTCTCTCTGTTCTGTTAGTTGGGTGTGATATCTCCCAATTATCATCATACGCGAATAAAAATCAATAAAGTGTTGGCACTTATATAACGAGCCCATGCCAGCCATACTTTAAATTCTATGATGTTTATGGTTTGTTTTAATTATATGGCTTCTGTTTTTTCTCTGGTTTTCTTTATTTTCCTATTAAATAATTTGATGCAAATTAATATCATTCAATTTCATTTCAAATACCTCGTGCCTACTTACGTATAATTTAATTTTCATTTTCAATCTAGAACATTAACTGCGACATAGAAAATCTACGAGCTAACGTTACTTACATGACAAAGTTATCGGAACACGACAATAACTAATTAATGTTTATTAGTTTAACACCTATTCACTTACTAAGCACGCGCCATTCAACTGATTATAAACAAATGACATTTGACAACCACGTGAAAGAAAATGGCGGCGATCAATTGACAATAGGTGATAGACTATTGAACTCTTTAATTAAGGAAATAACATATGAATAGCTTATGAAATTTCTTGCATCATTTTTAAAGAGTAATGGATTTCATCATGGTTTTATTGACGGGCCTCCTCAAATGAGATCAAGGCGTTGGTTTTTTTTTTTTAATTTTCCAAGACTGGGAATTAATTGCAACATCGCACGTAGACTTATAAAAAAGTGGGACGTAGTCTAGCTAAAAAATAAGTAATAAAAAAAAACGAAATGTTCGACGAATGGATATGGGTTATTTAAGCAACACAAAGGTCTTGTAAGCAAGTTATTGGTCGCAACACAGCCACAACCAAACTCAAAACAAACTAATTGCCTGTTTTCTTTGGTACCTATAAACAAAGGGATTGAAACCACAATAGGTTAGGTCACCACAAAGCCGCTGCGCCGATTATCCTCAACATTGAACCATTTCTGTAGACTATAGCTAAGAAAGTTTGTAAAAAATACTTTTTACTATGTACTAAAACGTATTTTTTACAAACGCTTCCGACAATTTGAAACTCGCAAGATAATATAAACAGGGAATTAATGACTGACTGATTTATAGACATCAACCTATTGGATAAAGAAACTTGACATTTATAAGAATATATGATGTAAGTCACAACGAGCAGTAAAAAGGATTTTTCAAAATTTTCCTTTTGGGAGAGCGGTGTAACGGATGTTCAAAGTTTGTATAAAAAAACATATTTTTGATTTGTCGTTAATTTGCACTAGTTTCAAAATCATCATAAAAAGCTTCATTTTTAAATCCTCAGATAAAAACAATAAAAACGGTAATTTAAAAAACTAATAAACCCGACTGCGTTTTTGTGGATTTTTTTTATTAAAAAAAGACTACATTTTTAATTTGCCGCCAAAAGTCCACCATTTTGTTTTTTTTATTTTGATATACTCAGTGTCACTCTCACAGTACACGAATCTAACGATATCTTTCAAGCTAAAATCCATCAAGCTGTTTAGTCTACAGAGAGAGCCAAACATTTTAATTTGGCGCCAAAATCCGCTACTTTGTTTTTCTTTTTAATTTTGATATTGGTACCCAGTGTCATTCTCACAGTAAACACGAATCTAACGACAAGCAAAAATCCATCCAGCCGTTCAGACTGCAGAGCGTGCCAAAGAATTATACATACATACATACCTACAGCTTGGCAAAAAAGAGTAGAAAATAATGGTGGCGCCACTGTGTTGTTTGTGTGGCAGCCCGTTGCAACCGAATAGCTTACAAACCTAATCTTGACACTTACCTGGTTTTTTTTTAGACATAATATATTTATTCCTATTTTATTTATGTATTATTTTTTCAAATCATTATGTAATTCTACTTATTGATTTTAACTTTGTTTATTATGAAATGTCATTATTTTGGGAATGTTGCCAACAGACAAAAAATTTGTTCCGTTTCTAGACTTTTTTGCCAAGCTGTACTCTCGAAAAACATAACCCTCCTTCTGGCGCAGTCGGGTAAATATTATAATAGGAATAAATTTTATAAATTTTAATATATTTGGTCATAATGTAGAAACTGTCAAATTTAAAATTTATTTCTTCAATATTTTTTGTAAGGCTTTAAAAATTAGTTCTAGACTATACATATACCTAATATAAGAATTACGTTAATTTAACAATATTGTACACGTCACTACTAACTAACCAACTAAGTAAACTAATATTGTAAGTCGTAGTAACCTACTTTACCTCATTTAAATTTCGTATTGAAGTAATTAAAATTCAGTCGTCAGGTAGATTAAATTAAATAGAACCAATGTTATCATATATTGCTAGTTATACAATTATTTATGTGATATTTTATAAGGTGGTATGCTGTTTTTAACCGACTGCGCCAGAAGGAGGTTATTTTAATGTATTCATTTTTGATCGACCACATCTGATGAAAGAATATCTAAGGAGTCACAATGTTCAAATGCTAAAAAGAGCACTCGTCAATTGACTATAGTGCTCTAGTATTTGGACATTTTCAGACGCTTTCGAAACTCTGGAAAATGTCAAAATATCAGAATTTCCAAGGCCTGTTCTAGGCACTTATTTTGATTTTTCACCCGCACAGCTTCCATTCCCATGGGAACTTCCTAATATATTCGCATAAAGCCATATTCTATAAATGCGCTGACTGTAAGATTTTTTAAATCGGAGTAATTTGTAAGTTTAGCGCATTCAAGCAAACTAACAATATATTTAGCTTAATATAAGTATGTTATGGAGGACTCCTTCATTCTGTTCTATAGGGACTTTAATCTAGTCTGAAAAGTGTTTTTTTTTTCGGACGGACATAGGGTGAACTCACCAGTAACTGGCCACTTAAGCTCACCGGCCAGTTCAAGTCAGTGTAAAATTAAAATGTGTAAAGAAATTATTATTATTTAATTACCTTTGGATAAAACGTCTATTAGTTTATTGAAATTGATGTGTGAAAAATTAAATTAAACAGAATTTCGTAGATATAGTTTAATCGAATGATAAAGTATTATTTTAAGTAGTAACTGGCCATTAAATTTAGAATGTAGCCACCAAAATGCTAATAACTGGCCATATAAAAATTATCGACGGGGAATATTGTTTCTTATTCGTTCTTCATGAAATCAGGCTATATAGTCATAAAAGACCGTAGCCGTCATCCAGCCGGAGTCGCTGTGGCCAATTCCCCATACAGATGGCACACTCAACGTGACTCGATCGGGTATTCTTTCATAGGGAAATATAATCATGGGATTGCACACCTGACCAGCAGCAGAAAATGTAAATAGCACTGTTATGTTTCTTTAGCTGGCGCTTCTTCGATTGCGTAAACGTTTCTGGATTCTTTTTCAGCTAAAACTTTGTCGGTTCTTGGACAATAATTGAATGACAGTAGATAAACCTTCATTGTCAATGTATTATTTTATTTCTTTGAACCATTTCCTAATGTCTGATTCCGAGACACAGGCACTTGCATTCGTAACTCCCTCTGATGTCCGAATCGACATGTAAGGATGCCGTTTTAAGAATGCTTTAAACCACACATTTCCAGGTTTGTCGTTCCGAAATGGATTAGGTCATGGGTTTTTCTTAAAAAAGTCTTGGACATAAACCTGTATATCCTCTTTTTTTCTGGGGAATCCTCGCTTAGCTTGTTGGATAATGAAGTTACCTAACTCATTTTATTCAGCTTCAGTAAGCACTGGATCAGGTCCAGACTTAAACTTTGTGCTAGGATTTCGTATTTTAAATTGTATGCTACTTCTGGGCATGCCAATTTTTTTAGCTGCTTGACGAATCGAACCTTCTTCGTTTTCATTAAATTTGATAGCCTCTTCTATTGGCTCTTTGGAGTATTGTCATTTTTTTAACGACATTTTGGAAATTCTGAACAACAAGAAACATTCCGTCAGAAACTGGCCATACAATTATCACTTACTGGCCACATGGCCAGTTACTAGTAAATGTGTGTATTTTTATTTGATATTTAATAAGACAATAGTTTACCTTATACAGCTTCTTAATACGTTTCATTTTTAATAAAATTAGTATATTAGGTTATAACCCAGTAACTGGCATGGGTGCCCAATAATTGAAAATATGCAAAAATTTCGATCAATTACAAGCCACCCCACAATTTCGGTTAAGAATAGATGCTGACACAAAGAAACATTTGTAAAGTATCACTTACCATCTATTCAACACACCAAACATGGCCAACTCACGATTACTTCACAAAATACCACAAAATTCAATTATTACATAGAGCAATACGTTAAGATTTTTGTAATGATTTACCATTTATGTCAGAACTTGAACACGGACTGTCACAAAATTGTCGATAATATTGGAACTAGTGTCATAGTGAAAATAAAAGGTTACTATAATGAAAGCTGCTTGAGTAACGACATATGTCGTTGAAGTGGATAGTGGCCAGTTACTAGAAGTGGCCAGTTACTGGTGAGTTCACCCTATGTACGAGTATTTATCCACGAGCCTTTTGCTTCTTCACTGGGCTTACAGGCGAGTAGACTGAGCTCCAGCCTAGATAAATGGTTTAAAGACTTCTAACTTAGCAACCTGCGCAAGAGGACGTCCTGTACTACTTGGACCGCGGCTCAAGGCGGTCGCTGGCGATTAGATTGAGGGATTTTGACTTTTGTATTTTAGGAAAGTTTTGTGCAACTGTCGCTCTACTTAACAGTTCGCGGGGAAAAGGGGACAATATTCGGTTATTATATTGCGGACTTAACATTTTTCTGCAACGAAGATACTACGAGAACACCGGTGAGATAGCACGAGTTAATTGATTACAATTTGAATGGATAAATACCATGTCTCATCTCCAAACGGCCCACCCGTTAGATGTGATATTTACCTACATTGATATAGTTACGTTTTTAATATATATCCACATTGAGCCATTATTATTACATCTGAAACTGACTGTCTTATATGGTACTAGCCCCGCGCGCGATTTTTCCCGCGTAACTCATGTTGCCGTAAGAATTTCATAATTAAATATAGTATAAGCCTCGATAACTGAGCTGAAAAAAATGAGATATGAAAAAAAAGCAGAGTTAAATAAACACTGTTTCTTTTTTTCAAATCGATCCAGTAGTTTCAGATTGGCGCGTTCAGGCAAACAATTAAACAAACTCTTCAGCTTTATTTAAATTAGTACTAGCTTTCCACACGCGGTTTCACCTGTCTAACTCCCGTTTCCGTGGGAACTTCATGATTAAATATAGCCTCCCTCGATAAATGGAATTTTCAAATCGGTCGAGACCTGAACACTGAAAGACAGGATGTTTTTTTTTGTCTTTATTATAAAAGAACAATAACTAACCTCAGTCGAAATGGAGATGTATAACCGTTTCGAAATACGACAAATCACCGTTGAGTCATGATGATTGCCACTGAAACTGACTTATATGGAAATGGTATGGTGTTAATAGTACAAACCAATGCTAAATGACACTATTCGCAAGGCTACCTAGGCTGCAGGTTACGCATTTTATTATAATTCCATGAGTGAAATATTATTCTTATTCATTGGCTTGTTTGCACAACCTGTTTCGTTTACACAAAATAAATTTACTGTTTTCTGTGATCAATAATCGAAAATAAGTATGTATGTATCGTGTTATGTAACATAAATGTAGTGTAAAGAAACAATAATATACCTAATGACTATTTGGCGAGAGTCATATTTTTGCTACCAGGGGGACACTGCGAAAGGGACTTTTTTCGAAAGGATTTTTTTGCGAAAGCGACATTCTGCGACGAAGCCATTCGTTTTATTTCTATTTGTGGTAGGTACCGTAGAACTTAAATAAATAAAACTTAAAATAAATGCAAGGTATTTTTATATAACCAGGGAACGTGCAGCAGCGTTTCCCTGTTTCTATTATTACGTAGTATTGCGTTCACCTACCCTCCATAACTCTCAATCAAGAGGAGGCCTATGTTTAGCAGTGGATGTTATACGGGCTGATGACAGCCCCGGATCTAGGGGGGGGCGAGCCGGGGCCCCAGCCCCGGGCGGCAGTTTCAGGGGGCGCCAAAATCATATAATATGTTAAAAATACGAGAGCGTGTATCAGCTTAAAAATATTTTTGGCCCCGAGTCCCCGGCGGCCCCGCTAGGCCTGGCTACGGTAGCAGTCATGGTATCGGCGGGGCTAGAGATGCTAAGAATCCCCGGGAGACGAGTGGCTATCAATTTCACAGGCGAACACTGGCCCTGGCAACACATAACGTGCGCACTCTACGGACCGAGGAAAGGATTGTTGAGCTGGAAGAAGAATTGAGCAGGCTCAGTGGGATATTCTGGGGTTGTCTGAAGTCCGTAGAGAGGGACGATGACCCTAAAATCCGGCAACTAGTTCTTCTACCGGGAGGGCGACCAACAGTCACAAGGTGGTGTCAGGTTTCTCGTTCTCACGTCCCTCATTAACAACATTATTACCATCGACAGTGTGTCTAACAGGGTGGCATACCTAACACTCAGAGTATCTAAAAGATATTTGCTGAAGGTTGTTTAGGTCTATGCACCGACCTCGGCACACACAGATGAAAAAGTTAAGTGTATGTATGAGGACATCAGAAGGGCCATAAATACTCATAAAACTCACATTAACGATGATATGGGAGATTCAATGCGAAACTGGGCAAGAAAAACGATGAGGACGAGTTGATAGTCTACGCTCCGACCTACTGGCGCTCAGATCGATATCCCCGAGAGCTTTCAAATCGATTCGATTGTTTGGATGAAGACTTATCAGTGAACAAGATCAACAACAGGTTCATAGAGGCTGTCCATACGGTAGGTTCTTCAAGTCTCGCCGTACCAGTAGAACTCAGAAACTTTTTAAAGACACCCTTAACCTAATGGTTGAACGACGCTTGCTAAGACTGCAATCTCACCAGGATGCTAAGTCATATAGGCAGCTTAATAGACGAATTACAATTATCCTTGCGACACGATATTCGTAGTTTTAATACTTCCCGTATTAAATATACGATAGAACGTAACCAGGGCTCCAAACTGTTTGCAAGAGATATGTCTATTGGGAAAAGCCAGATGACAAAGCTTAAGAGGGATGATGGCAATCTTGCGTTGACAAAACCGGAAGTGTTAAGGGAAGTCGAAAAGTTCTACGGGCAGCTCTGCGCTTCAGTCACCAAGCCTGTTTTCAGTGCGGCCATAGACTCAAGAGCCAAACTGATCGACACTATACCGAGGATATCCCAGACATCAGCCTGTACGAGATAAGTATGGCCCTGAAACAGCTAAAGAACAACAAGGCGCCGGTTTACATCAGAGCTCCTGAAGGCGGGTGAATTACTGGTACTTAAAATCCTTCAGAAGCTCTTCAATTCCGCCTTGCTCGGAGGCACCACGCCTAAAGCATGGAACAAGAGAGAGATGGTGTTGTTCTTTAAGAAAGGCGATAATACCTTACTAGGGATCTACAGACCCATCTCGCTTTTGAGCCATGTCTATAAGCTGTTCTCCAGGGTTATTGTGAATCGTATAAGTATAAGTATAAGCCTCCCGAACAAGCCGGATTCCATAAAGGTTATAGTACCGTAGACCAAATACATACGCTGCGGCAAATAATACAGAAGACCGAAGAGTTTAACTTGCCGCTCTGTTTAGCGTTCGTGGACTACGAGAAAGCCTTTGAGTTTCGAAATTCGGTCAAAACTGAATATGGAAAAGACGAAAATCATGTCTAACGTCCATGTTGTGCCTACCCCTATAATGGTTGAGAATACGGTTCTCGAAGTTGTTGACATACCTAGGACAGACAGTCCAATTAGGTAGGTCCAACTTCGAGAAGGAGGTCAATCGCCGAATCCAACTCGGATTGGCAGCGTTCGGGAAACTTCGCAACGTCTTTTCCTCCAATATACCTCAGTGCCTCAATACGAAAGTCTTTAACCAGTGTGTGTTGCCAGTGATGACCTATGGATCCGAAACGTGGTCCTTCGGGGCCGTCCATTAATCACGTGATCTTTTTTTAAGCATTTTTTAACCCCCCCTCCCCCTTGGTGATACATGGTGAGGATTAAGACTACCCCCACCCAAAATCACGTGTATTTTTAGTATCTACAAAAAATCTTTTGTAGATACTAAATATTTTCTACAAAAAAGTTATGAAATAGTGATATCTTACTACACCCCCCCCCCTCCCCCTTATGACATTTCGTGATTTTTGTCAAACCCCTCCCAAGGAGGGGGCTCCTTCAAGCCTCACGTGATTAATGGACGGCCCCTTCACTAAATGCCTTATGAACAGGCTCAGAGTCGCTCAACGAGCTATGGAGAGGGCTATGCTCGGGGTTTCTCTAAGAGATCGAATCAGAAATGAGGAGATACGTAGAAGAACGCGGGTTACCGACATAGCCCAACGGATTAGTTCGTTGAAGTGGCAATGGGCAGGCCATAATATGCACAGAGAACAGATGGCCGTTGGGGCCGAAAAGTTCTCGAATGAAGGCCGCGGATCGGCAAGCGTAGCGTAGGACGTCCACCTATTAGATGGACGGTTGATCTGGTTAAGGCCGCGGGATCACGGTCGATACAGGCCGCTTCTAACCGGAACAACTGGAGATCTACGAGTGAGGCCTATGTCCAGCAGTGGAGGTCCTACGGCTGAAATGATGATGATTGCTACATTTAATTTGATGTAAAAAAAAAAATAAAAATAAAAATCATTTTTATTTAGGTAAACCTATTACAGGCACTTGCAAATAGTCAAAACAAAAATTTAGTATTAAGTATTATTTAGATAATATCATATTTTATAATATTATTATTATTATTAATTATCATATTTTATAAATTTTCAAATTAAACAAGAATTTAAGTTATTATTTTAATAATATTTTAGTCTTAACGTCTTAGTTTATTATTTAACTATATTGTGTCAAATAGCTTGTTCTGTCTATAGTAGGTTAGAACAATTGTCATTATTTATAGTAGGGGAGCCCACGAGGCTAAATGGGGATTTACTCGAGCGTCGTAGAGACCTATTGGGATGCAAAGCTTAGATGATAAGAAGAAAAAAATGTTATATGATATATACCTTTACATCGGTGGGGGAAGCGGCTATAGATTTTTAAATATGTAAAAAAAAACTGTTGCATGGACATCCTCGAGCGCGTCAGATATTGATAGCATCAATGCCCCACGTATTTTTAATAATGTACGTATGTTAATCTGATCGTTTGCATGATGCGGGTGGTTGTATTTAAGGGTTGAAAATGAAAAAAAATAAAAAATATCGAGCGCGTCAGATTTTCTAAGGGAGTGTTAAGTGCACCAAAAAAAAGCTCTCATTCACTAATCTGACGATTTCGATGGGACGCAAACTCGCGGCCATTTTCATAATGTGCAAAAAAAATTCGCCATTTTGAAATACTCCAGCGCGTCAGATTAAGATATATATGGTTCATCTTTATGTTCTAAACGTACTGTCTCATAATCTGACGATTATCTAGAGGGATTCGCATGATCTGACAAAAAAAAATTAGAAAAACCTTAAAGGCCATCCCTGCAACTTCCCGCTAATTCCATTCCTGGGCGCTTAAAATTGTACTTATGACATTTTTGAGCTCAAAATATAATTTATGTGATATTTTGAGCTCGCTGAGTTCAAAGAAATAATATTTCTATCTAATCATTTAATGATGATTCCATCGACAATTCGAGGTTATCATATGTTCCTCGAGACTTTCGGATAACCGGCTTGCTCCGACGATATTCCAAAATATTTACACATTTTTTTAATGTTTCTACCGTAAATTTAATTGTTTTTTGTAAGGTACTTTCACCACAAAATACACATTTCAAATTAATGTCACTCATATTAAATATTTATAAACTTTAATTCACACAAATAATATTAAAATAGCAAAAGAAGCCAAAACGTTGTAAACACGTTGTAAACAGTATGCCACGAACGAGTCTTTATGATCAGCTGTGATGGCGTCATGGCAACAGAAACCAGAGTGGCGACGGAGTGAGATAGTGATGGGTAACTCATCATTTTCATATGAGGTTGAGGGAGTACCTCATTTTGCCTCGCGAGGTCCTCACGAGGTACCCCTCATTTGAGGCGAGGAGTCGTATGTCAGCGTATCTTACGAGCCGAGCCGAACTCAGCCGAATTCAGCCGATAGTCCGAGGCAGCGGGGCGGACGGTTGCGTCGACTCATAAGTACTCACGATTCTGATTTTTACGTCTCCCTCACTCACATAATTTTCTTTCACTCATGAGTTTTTGACGCGTGAATGAGTAGTGAGGTGGTTCAATGTTGAAATTCGAGTAACTCTTTCAATTTACGATCACGAGTACCTCAAATGAGGCACCTCATGAGTGAGGGAGACATCTCTAGAGTGAGAGAGTAATAGATAGAGAAAGAGTGAGAGAGGAATAGAAACGCGGAGAAGGAAATGTAGGCATCACGCAGCTGCACGCATTTAACTTTATCGACGATTTTTTGTTATTTCGGCTTGCGGAAATCGTCAGATTATATATTTTTCATTATTCTTGAATTATTTCCTTCAAAATAAAACAAAATTTAGCTACGCTTGAGAATGTCGAGATGACGTTTTTTTTTACAACTTTGTTGCCCTCCCCTTTTTTTACGTCACTCTCAAATTGTCAGATTAGTGGAATATACACTTTTTAGGATGTAATTAACTCACCCTACCTTAATCTGACGCGCTCGAGAATTTCTGATGGTCAATTTTTTTTTACTAATCTGATCCTGTATCCTTCATGGGCGGCCTTATATATGGGCCTCATGTTTTGTGGAGGTACTTAACCGGGTACAAGGTATCCCCCTGTATATTAATCTGCCGCGCTTTAGTAAATCCCGAAATCCCCGCTTGGGCTCCCCTACCATTAGGTGGACCATGAGTATATAACGACGGACGCGCTTTAATGCTACCACCGGATCCAATACGCCCCAACTGAGAAGATCCGGCGAAACAAACTCAGTGGGTTATTCTACTGCCGGTTTAAACACGACCCACATGAGACGGTCCGACGAAACTTACTCAAATGGGCAGAACGTAGGTTTTGGTCCAGTTACTTTAACTATTTATTGGCATACACATTTTTTGCCCAAACGGTTGTCTTTGAAATATTTGTTTATTGTGTTTTTATACTAGGTAATAGAAAAATAAAAGAATTTGAGACAGAACTAGCGGTCTATGAATATAATATACTAGCTTTCCGCGCGCGGTTTCACCCGCGTATCTCCCGTTCCCATAAAAACTTTATAATAAAATATAGCCTCGACAAATGGGCTATCTAACATTAAAAGAATTTTTCAAATCGGACCAGTAGCTGCTGAGATTAGCGCGTTCAAGCAAACAAACTCTTCAGCTTTATCTATTACGGCAAATAACTCTTTATTAGGTACCAATTCCTTGCGTTTTTATACTCGTGATAATTTCTCAACGAAGTGTCCGATTGGAATAAAACAAAAAGTATTTTACTTCTACATAAATACCCTTAATAACATTATGCTTAATTTGGATAAGGATTAATATAACGATATACATTTAACGTAGTTTCTTTCTTCAGACGATTTAATATTTTTTTATGAACATAAAAGCGGTTATTGTGACTAAACTATGATAGTTAGATATATGCTCTCGCGGACTTTTTTGTAGATCTTAATAAGACCTACAAACCCGTAGTACATCATTTTGTTCTATTGTCAATAGTTTTTGCAGCGCACGCATAAATAGGTTTTCGCTTTTACACCTTGGGTTACAAAAACGCAATTTTCTTACGGATCCCCAACTTTTTTGAAAATAAAATATAGCCTATAACCTTCCTCGATAAATGGACTATCCAACACTGAAAGAATTTTTTAAATCGGACCAGTAGTCCCTGAGATTAGCGCGTTCAAACGAACAAACAAACAAACAAACTCTGCAGCTTTATTTGTGACTAAACTATGATAGTTAGATATATGAATAAGACCTACAAACCCGTAGTACATCATTTTGTTCTATTGTCAATAGTTTTTGCAGCGCACGCATAAATAGGTTTTCGCTTTTACACCTTGGGTTACAAAAACGCAATTTTCTTACGGATCCCCAACTTTTTTGAAAATAAAATATAGCCTATAACCTTCCTCGATAAATGGACTATCCAACACTGAAAGAATTTTTTAAATCGGACCAGTAGTCCCTGAGATTAGCGCGTTCAAACAAACAAACAAACAAACAAACAAACAAACAAACTCTGCAGCTTTATAATATTAGTATAGATTATTATGTAAGTAGGTCAATTACAGATAGTTCACAGAACATCACACTATTATGCGTACTACTATTTTATTTGGGTACAGGGTCTCTAGGAAGTGTTACGCAAGTAGGTTTATGAAGCCAAACGTCTTTATCCTCAATATAGTCCTTAATGCTATAATAGCCTTTAGATATGAGGACCCGTTTAATATATACTTTAAAAGTTGGATCAGGCAAATCAGTTACATGACTAGGGAGTTTGTTATAAAACCTAATGCAATTTCCCATAAATGATTTATTGGTTCTACTAACTCTAAAACCGGGTATGGCAATTTTATGTTTATTTCTCGTGTTAACATTATGAATATCACTTTTTTTGCTATATTGATCTATATTTTTTTTAACAAAAATGATATTTTGGTAAATGTATTCAGAGGGAACGGTAAGAATATTAATCTCTTTAAACCTGGTACGCAAGGAGTCGCGACTACCTAAACCGTAAACAGCCCTAACTGCTCTTTTTTGTAATATAAAAATACTATTGACATCAGCGGCTGACCCCCAAAGCAGTATTCCATAGGACATAATGCTATGAAAGTACGCGAAATACACTAGTCTAGCAGTTGCTTCGTCTGACAATTGCCTAATTTTCCAGACAGCATAAGATGCGGAGCTAAGTCTACCGGTTAATTTTTCAATATGAGGGCCCCATTGCAGTTTTGAATCTATATATGATGTCGCACCAATGAAAACGTTATTAGCTGATAGATAATAATAGTGCAAATTTATTAAAGAGTATTCTTTCGATCACAAAAATTGACACCTATTATACAAGGTGTAACGGAAAGGGTATATACATAGATGCTTGATGCTTAGATCATTAAAACTACGTAACGGATTTTGATGCGGTTCTTTTAATCAGTAGAATAAATCAAGAGGAAGGTTTATATGTATAATACATCAGCATTGCACCCGTGCGAAACCGGAGCGGGTCGCTAGTATAAAATAAATTGCAATTGTTATAAGGATAAAATATCAAGAAGTGTGTTTGTTTCCTTGAAATCCGGTCCGATTTGAAGACATTTTTCAGTGTTAGATAGCCCATTTATAGAGAAAGGCTATAAGCTATATTAAATTAAAACGTTTCTACGGGTAAAGGAGTTAGGTGAGTGAAACCACGCGCGGAAGTAAGTACAGAATATTAGTACAAATACAAGCTGTCTGACTCTCTGTCTCTCAACAATAATATTATCATGAGACAAGTCACTATAGACTCAATATCGAGAGCGGCCATTATAGTGAAATGTGTATCCTGCTTGCTTATCGGGGTAAGTACATGTAGAATGACCTGGTAGAACGTAGTAGGTAGCAGTGTGTCACTATATTGCCATGCGGAGAGACATTTGCAATGTATGGTACATTATATCATCATCATCATCATCGTCAGCTGAACATGGGCCTCCTCACGAGGGAGGGTATTTGCCATAGTCACCACGCTTGGCTGGCAGGTATTATATTGTAACGTAAAGCACGTTAAGCCGTTGGTCCCGATTGTTATAACATCATCTATGATAATCGTATATCAGAGAACGGACAGCAGCGTTTCCTTGTGTGTTACAACATAATAATGCCTTTGTTTAGCAGTGGACATTATACGGGCTGATGATTCTTTCTGACTATTATATGAAAATTACCACAGCTAAAGTCTATGCATCGAGTTCAAAAGCCTAAGCTAAATACGGTTAAAGTTCATCACGGTCTGACCCTTTTTAATTGTTGTTTGTAACCTCCGATAAAAGCGGCCATTTTCCAGACGGTTTTCAGAGGGCGTTCCCTATAAAGGTTTTTAACCTCGAAACTTTGCTGGGCAATTTCCAATCTGGCTTTAATTGCAATTTTGGTAATTTGGTTGAAGATATAGCCTTTTACATTGGATCGGATCTTATCTTATGGTGAAAGTTTTATGTTAATTTTAAGACTGTTGGATATGTATAATGAAAAGGTAGCCATTTTATTGGCTTTCCTCTAATCAAGTTGACGATCTTTCTGACCCAGCGATACTTACGTATGTACGACAACCACGGTCTCAATTGTTTTAAAGTGGCGTGAGAACTTCTATTGCGCGATGTAGGATTCATGACGTCATATTATGCTTGATTAGATGACGATTCAAGTCCATTTGCACTTTACATCTTCCGTTGTAGATATCGTCATAATTTAAAATAATGCAATTCCTCTCATTGGGATGGGGAGTTTTTCACCACCATTTGACTTTATGTAGGTATGTTTAAATAGAGTTATAACCAAATAGAACACTAATACAGACACTAATACAAACATGGCGCCAGAATGGCTAGAAAATTATTTAAAAGTGTCGACGATAAAATTGAGAACCCCTTATCCTAGTTTAAAAAGAAAATAAACTATATGAATCCCTACCAGCAAAGTTGCTATATATTCATACTACCATATGAATGTTTAAATTATATTACTTATAGAAAAAAAATGGGTCATAGTAACAAAACTATATAAATAAGCGTTTCTGTTTAACGTTATATCGTAATTATTAATGTGAAGCATTTGTCATGCCATATATTCCCATTATATTCTTACTAATTTAGTTCATTAACTAACTTATGTAAGTCGTACCTACTGCTATTTAGATAAAGTTTTAAATATTATATTAAAAAGGTCCACGATCTTTGTTTCGTTCTGCCATAGGTGGAAACCGTCAAGACTTATACCTTTTTTTTTAAATATATATATATTGAGGTCATATCACCGTCGTGTCATAATCGTTACCCTCTTTATGACACGACAGTGATACCAGTCGACGATGATGATACCTATCCATTAACGAATTCGATATTAAACATAACTAATACCTTGTCACTTATTTCCATGATAAACTGATTAGAAACTATATGATACATGTTTATTTTGACGGCTCTACCGCAAATTTTATAAATTCCTTATACAAAATGACCATGGAAACCGATAAATTTTACTGTGTCTCGATATCGACCTATAAAACACGATTAGGAATATTCCATTTGGAAAATACTGATACACACTTATTTTTAATACGCCATCATATGTTTTTAGATACCGTGATTATTTGAAAGATAATTGGGCAGTAGACACTCAAGATGGGGGGGAACTGTCTGTGCTTCATAATAAATAATTGTCCCAGGTCAGCCGGGTCTCAAAAAAATCCACCCTAACCACTGAACCAGCAGTAGAGCCTCTATGAGAGTTCATCCGTTTATTACGACTCCGCTTATAACGAAAGACCGCTTTTAACGACGGAATTTTACAGAAATGACCTGTTACAACGACGACGATGAAACACGTGTTTACAAATAAAAAGTAGATTTCATATTTCGTAATGTATAGGTGCATTAGGTGCACATTGTGAAATAATTATTTGGATTTCACGTTTTTTGTCTCTAATAATCACATACATATTATTATTTATAAACATTATATAGTTATTAGTATTTAATTATTTTTATTAAAAAAAACTAAAATTGAAATTCTATGTTCTTTTAGTACGTCTTCCGGTTACAACGTCGTAATATCGTAGGTCCCTTGGCCGTCGTTATAGCCGGATTCTACTGTATTCTAAATCACTACTTGGCAACATTTTTAGAATTCTGGCAGCATTGCCCATTGCATTGCAGTAATACTAATATTAAATATATATATATAGTTATGACACTATAAAGTTTGGAATCTTCCCTTGTTTGAGTATTATTTCATGTTTATACAGCGTAGAAGTGCGTTTAATATTATAATACAAATCCTTAGTAACACAATGGATACTCTCTACTCCATAATCTCTTTTTGCACCTGAAATTGTTTTATTTAAGGTAAGGATAGCTTAACAATCTCTTTTTTTATCATTTTGTTTATCTTCAAAACAAATTTATCTAAGCATTGTACCTACTGGTCTGTAAATACAAATGACAAGAGATCTAGGTTAGATAATGTTTGTTCCGAATGACGTAAAGTCTAGAGGTTTGGCGCAAATATGGGGGGATATACGTCAGACAGCCACCCAAAAAGATTCACAATTAGGTACTCTCTGCGAGGGTTTTAGGCACTCTACCTACGGGTAACGGCCTAACGACTGTTATTTCATTTATAGATTTAATTTAGTTTAGCCCTTAATTTTTTTTTTTTCAAAATAATTAAATGACTCTTGTTTCTTTCTCGATGAGCAGCTTTCAGAACCGTTAATAGGTATTAGGAAAGGTTCTCGAGTAGCGGCTCCCTTTTCCAGACCCTTAGTTTGCAAAAAACTTTCCGATGTCCTCGTAGAACCAAAGTCCGAGAGGCCTGCGAACTTACTGACTTAGAGCGACAATTGCACAAAATTCCTCTAAGCAACTAAAAATGATAATCTCTCATTCCCTCCGTCAGCGATCGCCCTGAACCGAAATCCAAGCCCCACGGGGGGCGCATTTGTGCGCAGGTTGCTTAGTTTGTAGTTTGAATACGGCTGGAGTTCTGCTCGCCTTCATTACCGGTGAAGTAGCAAAAGCCTCGTGGATACATAAATAAAAGTCGGTTCGAAAAAAAAAATTCGGCTCCAATTAAAATATTAACGCAACTGATATAGGCTATTCCGTGTTAGCCTATATCAGTTGATTTTGAGCTCTATATCATTGAAATATTTGCCTTTTAGGATATGTTTTTTTTTTTTTTTAATGTCCCTCCGGCGTTTTTCAAACATACCCGAAAGGGTTTTTTGGACAAAAATACCCTTCCCAGCGGATATAGGCAAGCTATTTTTCGGAATAAGTACCTAACATATTTTATCCCCCCAGTATGAAATCAAACAACATTGTTATGCATGCATATAATTTGAGCTAATAGGCCATTAGGTACATCACAGTCAAACAAGATTTTCGTATATTAAGGAATCCATTATTCTTCTTTGTCGTAACTTCACAAGATTCCTTGTCTCCTTTGAGAATCCCTTCGTCAATTCCCATGGGAAATAATGGGATAAACTCATGCGATTGTGTGCCATTTCCCATCCCTTCCGTCAGTTACACGGGCAATGAACTTTGACACTTATCTCAAAGAGAATCTGTGTCAATTTCGCGTGATTGATATCGTCTAGAGAATAGTAGGGGAACACGAGGTTGAAAGTAGCGAATAGCATTGTTTATTGGAGACGTTACACATTTTCGGGTGTTCTTTCTTTGTGCACGTACTATTTAAGTATTTATTATCCCCATTGTGTTCAATTTGAATAAATAATGAAAGATAGAATTTTGTATTAACGCACTTTTGTACATTTTATTTTTAATTAGCTTCCCGCGCGCGGTTTAAATAACCTAACCTAATAATAAATTTAAGTAACTTTGTAATTGAATATCGTCGGTGATATTGCAATACCGCGTATGTGACGGTTGCTACTAAGGTGTGATTTCATATGTCAAGAAATATGTTTTTTCTTTATCAAAAAAAATAAAAATATTATTTGCTATATTTGATTTCAACCTTATAAGCTATTGTCACTTACGCCGTATTGCAATATCACCGACGATATAGCCTTTAGCCTTCCTCAATAAATGGGCTATCCAATACTGAAACAATTTTTCAAATCGGCTCATAGTTTTTGAGATTAGCACGTTCGAGCAAACAAACTCTTCAGCTTTATATATTAGTATAGACTAGCGACCCATCCCGGCTTCGCACGAGTGCAATGATGATGGATTATACATATAAACCTTCCTCTTAAGTTTCTCTATTGAATAAAAAAAACCGCATCAAAATCCGTTGCGAAGTTTTAAAGATTTAAGCAAACATACATAGGTACAGACAGACAGCGGGGAGCGACTTCGTTTTATACTATGTATTGATGATAGGGAAGTATTTTTCTATATTACATACAAGTTAACGATATCCTAGAAAATGTTTTTTTTTTGGCTTTTTTGCTGTAATAAAGAAATTATTTTTCATATTTATAAACAATTATCCAATGCACAAACTTATTGCCTTTATATCATATATTAATACCTGAATCATCCGGTTTCATTCAAGTTTTATAAGTTATAAGTTCATAGTTAATACATTTACAACTCTTTTATCTTGTTATAGTAAATTTCCTTATTACAAAATGTTTTATCGAAATATTGAATTTAATCGACACAGATTACAAGAAATACGACATATTTATCAATATTTATCCAAATCATGGTACGCTACAATAAATAAACACTTATAACATCCGCTGGAAAATCACCGGTTCACGGAATGACGCAAAAACCTACACAACCTATCAATTTAAAAGAAAAAGCAACCTACCATTTTATTTCCCTTTACGAGAAACAACTGACAATAAATTAAGAGGAATATGAAATAAATGTTCCGTACATGAATGAAGCATTGTTTTGAAAAATACGTATTTATCTGAGTGAAATGGAAAATTGCGCTTTGCAAGCCTGGCCCCCCCTTGTCCGAACGACTTGTTATGACACTATGATAACGACGGTGCGCAGATGTCAAATAGCGTTCAGATTGCTGATCGCTTAGCATACGTAGTTACTATGTTGTTTCTCAAAGTTGAACCCCTCCCGACCCTTGGTTTGCAAAGAACTTTACAACTTTACGCGGGTGCGTGGACCCGAAATCCGAGAATCCCGCAAACTGTAACGTAGAGCGACGGTTACACAAAATTCCCCTAAAAATCTAAACTCATTACTCAAGCCCCCCGCCAACAACTGCCCTGAGCCGAGGTACAAGTCCAACAGAAGCGCCATCTTGCTTAGTTTGTAGTGTTTAAACCATTTATTTATGCTAGAGCTTTATGAGTTTATACCCGATAAAGTAGCAAAAGCCTTCTGACTAAATAAATAGTGTCTTTCCGAAAAAAAAAAGATAATTCAAAGCAACAATCAACTAATATATCGTACATAACATTGCTGCTAATTAACACATAAAAACAACAATTATAAAAATAACTTCCAGTACAGAAAAATATTTATCGTGGATTAACTAACAAGATAATCATATCAAACTAGGTAATCATGTTTTTGGGAACTCATGTTACACTTAACATGAGTTCTGGCAGCTGATAAGTAAATTTAACCGTTAGACACTTTCAGAAACTGGGTCTCATATTCAACAAGTAGGTACTTATGATTTACTTCTATTAATGTTACTTTGGTAAACAAACGTCTAAGAAGTAAATTGAGGTATTAATCAATTAATACTAGTTCCTGGTTATTGTCATCTAATAATAAGTTTGGATGGCAGCCAATACTCAGTTCAAGTTGTACCAAAATAGTGAAAATTTTAATCAATTCGTGTGAAGATACTAAATGTGATTTGGAATTACTGTTGGATGTTATTTGAACTTAGCCCTCAACTAACCAGGACACGGAGATAAATTTTGGAATTTACACAAAGATATTTGGCGTCACACAACCTCTCGAAGGACTAGTAGCCAAAAATATTTCTTGAGGTATCTGATATTCGGCGTGGGGATCGAGCCCACAACCTTTGAGACCTACAACTCAATTTAATTCTAATTATTAACACATTTCATATGTTTTACTATTACAAGAGCATTGTCTAGTAAGTATTGCTACACTGCTTTTCTAATTGTTAAAAACAAAACAAAACTGCGTCATCAAAAATACAATGACCGGTCATGGCCAAAAGCAGTCGCGATAACACTAATTAACATTTTGGTCACATCAAATCACATTACACAAGGTATTATTGATGTATTGAACAAATTAACAAAACTTTTGTTCTACTGACTTCTACGACTGAATATATTGTTATGCTCTATTGAATATACAGAACAGACAAACAACTTGCACGAAAACAAGTCGATATTAAAAACAATATGTCTATTATTCATTTGAGACGTCTATGGTGACTGCGATTTTAGTGTATGCCATTGTGTAATAAGTCTGGGGTTCAACATTAACAGTCCTAGATCTCAAACTCACAAATATAGCTATTGGTCTATATCTAAGCAGCCTTTCTCCTACGCTACGATTTCCACTACATTAATTTTGTTTTTCCCAACATTTAAGACCTACACCGACATTTTTGAGATATTAGATACGCCTCTAACGTATCTGTCGCGACGTGACGTCATCTCATATAATCGTATCGATTAAAGCGAGCAAATGCGTTTGCTAACCCAGAGGTGTACGTCAGAGGTATTAGAACCACAGAATACACTATGGTAGAACTAACTTGCAAACCTACGAGGAATGGGAATAGTATGTACTGTTGTTAAAATTGAACTGTCTGTGGCCTATTTTTTATTACTAGAAAATAGTAGAAAATCCACAACGTAAATGTTTTTTACTTTTAATATAGATATGTATAATATATGTATAAACTTATAAGTAAATATGGGATACACAGCTCGAAGAACGGTAAGGTTCTTGAGTGGCGACCACGAACTGGCAAGCGCAGCGTGAGACGACCGCCTGCACGATGGAACTTTTTTTTTCCGACGGACATATGTATTTAGCCCCGAGGCTTTTGCTACTTCACCGGGCACGATGGAAAGACAACTTCAGAATGGTTGCAGAGAGGGAGGAAGGATGCGTGTCGCTAGCAATAGTTCCCGCTAGAAATCGATGGGGGAGGCCAATGTTCAGCAGAGGACGGCAACAGGCTAATATGATAATGAATGGATATAGCAAAATGAGTAAGTATAGGTTAATTACTGGTAGCTACTTAAGTGATGAATTTGTGGGGTTTTTTATAAAAAAAAATATTCTTACATTTGTTAACTTTGTGATTCTGATGTGTAAAGCAAATACTGGAGTGCTGAATAAATTTAATTATCCAAATACAATTTTTTCATAGATTTCAGTTTTTTCACATACACTTTAGGTAGTCCCCGTATCAACCCCATTAATTAGTTTTTGATGATTTTTTCTTAGGCGTCCTCTCTCAAGCACTCTTTCCTAGGCATCCGGCATTATGGAATTATTCCTATATGTGCGCCAAATTTCAGCGCAATCCGTTCAGAGGTTTAAGAATTAATATGTATAATATAGTTGATAGATCAGTCAATAACCATTTATACTATATAAATATTATAAACGGCAGGAGAGTAAAACAAAATGATAGTACCTACTGTGGTACCTACCTTATTATGAATAATTGTAAATCAACAATACCTACATACCACCGGAACATGTTATTGTTATATAAATGTAAGGAAAATATGTTTTCTCATAGTTGTGGTTTTTGCAATAATACCTTCATGATCCTGTAAAAACACAAACACTCCAACCACAAATATTAAAAAGCAGTTTGAAGGAGTGTCCGAGTTGTTACCTTAAACATTATTATCCCAATACATATCGTAGCTTAAGTTCAGATAACACCCGCGTATGTCAGAAATAGTACATTTTCAGGAAAGTGAAATAAGTAATTTGAAAAAGACACCAAAACAATACCAGTAAACTTTTTACTTCATTTTCAGTTTCTTTGAATGATGGGTTATCTTCGAGAAGCAGCTAAAATTCGATAACATGTTAGTTTGTGTCGTGATATTCTAGGTTTTAATTAAATTAAACAATACCTATGCAAGGCACAAAAGGGAGTTGGGGTGTAAAAAAAAAAAAAACCTAAACCTAAACCAATGGAGTTGAACAGGGACTTTAGAGGTTGATCTAAGTTTAACTGCATGTGGTCGGCTAGACCTAGGTTTAGCCGGCTAATCTTAAGTTTATGTTCACACCTACCTTTAGCCGTAACATATATATTTCTAAGATGTGTATTCCCATTTTCTAGTTAAAGGCATCTAAATATCAAAACCGCAAAAAAATACTTGATGGTGTCAGAACTTAAAACGACGCCATATATTATGGACAAAGGAAACATAATAGTCTAATTATCGAAGCTTTAATCACTTCACCGGGCTTAAAGTAGAGCAGCAATCTAGCATGTTTTTTAAATAAAAAATAAATAACCAATCTGCGCAATAGGGCGCCTCTTGAGTGACTATGATCTCCACTCAGAGCATTAATTACTTCCTTCAGTACTTTATAGTGACTCGTTAGTTATGGTACTTTTTTTTAAGGATTACTAGCAGAGTTTTGCAGTCTACTAGTATTCTTGTTAACCCCTCATGCTAAGCTAAAAATGTTTGTGTTACGAGCGGGTTCACGTCGATAGTGCAATGGGTGGGGATCGAACTGGCGACCACAAGATCACAAGTCTGACGCCTTAGCCATTGGGCTACGGCCGCTGCAATAATTGCCGGCATTTACGTTTAATGAGCGTGTATTTCTAAGCTTATTACTTCCTGTGCAATTCTCTCGCCTGTTTGTGTTTAAAAAAGAGAAGAGAAACCCCAAGCAGCGGCGTTGCTCGGGATTTCTCTCTCTGGTCATTAACTTGGTACTCCAAGTTATCAGCCGCGGCGTTGCCTGGGGCTGGTCTCTCCATTTCTATTGTATACTACTAACAATCATCTGTTATGGTTTACATACTAAAACCATCGGGTGTTCCTCCTAACGCCAGGGTTAGAGATACTGCGAACTGCCTCAGCATAATATTCAGTGCTATAGCAATTCACCTACACATGCATTCGTTTAGGTACTATACCAAATTAAGTAATAAGAAAGCAATTATAAACACAAACAAGCGAAAGAATTGCACAGGATGTTATTAGCTTATAAAAATATACTTATTACACGTAAATGCCGGAAATTACCCACCATCCAATAAAAGAAACCCATTAAATAGGATTTTTCCACTGCTGTACAAATAAGAAGCATATTTGAAAATATTTTTATTGATTACAAATTATAGTAATTAATTATACATTAGCAGGACCACGTAAACATTATCGTAAACGACGAAAGACCAATTTTTGTGTAACTAATTGTATACTCTAATTATATACTAGTAAATCTATTTTTAAATAGATATATTGTGTTACTAAAGGTAATGAATATTAAATAACAAATATGTCTAAATCGAAAAATTCCAGTCAAAACAAAAGATAAACATGTTTATGCTAACTTGTTTTTGCAGAACGCATTATAATAAATTTCCATATTGATCAGTATGTCGAATGTTCGGTTAACGATAATAAAACAGATCGGTAAAAACGATAGGGAAAACAATTACTTAAGGGTGATAAGAATATTATGTAAACAAATATTAGTCTATGATACAAAAATAAGATATTTGTTTTTTTTATTGATCTTGCCCGTGGCTGAGTGGTTACAGCAATTGCTTCTGAAATTGCTCTTGGTTCGATTTGGGACATTTATTTATGCTGTGCTTAATGTCCGTGAATTTATTGTTGGCAAAGTTCGCCGTGACACACAGGAATTAATTAACTTAGTGCGAAAGCGCAAACTCATCGACATGTGCATTCTGCCTATTCTTACCTACGATGTCAAACCTGGTCCCTGACTGAGTCGCAAAAGTCCAAACTCAAGGTTTGCCAAAGAGCGATCGAGCGTAGCGTATTGGGTATTAAGCTCATCGATCGAGTTCGAAATACCACAATACGCTCAAAAACTAGAATTGCTGATGTCGGTAATAAGACTGCCAGGTTGAAGTGGGATTGGGCGGGTCACGTGTATAGAATGCATAGGGATCGGTGGTCCAGAGTCGTTACGCAGTGGGTGTCGCGAAACTTGGGACTTATTTTTTTATTTTCCTGGATTTATCTGCTTCGCTTAGATTGTATGACTGCCCTGAATGCTGTATTAATTCTCCGTTCTCCTCCTGTACATAATATAGCCAGATATGAGTAACCCTGTTCACTCATCTGGCTTTGTAGACCACAGTAAGCCCGTGGTGATCTCCGGTGTCTTTTACAACTGGAAAACATTACTCGTATCAGATTTACACGGTAGAATTTCTATGTCACGCACCTCGGACATAGACCTAAAATACAGCTCAAAACATAACAACGAGGGCACACCCGACTTCTCCGGCTGCCACAACGTCCGACAAGTTCCCCGCCAACTCGGGTCACAAAAAACCTTCAACAAGGCCGCAATAAATGCCCCGCGCGCGCGCATCCTGGCTGACAACCTAGATTCAGAAGCTCCGCTCTGAGGTCTGTGTTTGCAATCTAGGTCGTCCCTGTAGCTGTAAAGATAGGCTCGCTACGTCGTCCGGATCTCAGCCCGACATAGCGACGCCTTAAAGGAAATCAATCATGGAACATTTAGACTAAACATGCGCCCATCACGTCGACATGGTGTTATCCCACACGTTATGTGTACGATGCACCAAACCGACCGCGATGTCGCCGAAATAGAATATGAAGATTAACACGTAAGGTAAGACACAGAAAGCCACACACGAACAATCACGGATTACTAAAGGCTACTCAAAGATTACTCAAGGCTACTCAACTTTAGATGATGCAGGTTCTGCTGGAGCTCCGCCTTTTCTCACTAGATCAGTACAGTTGTTCCACAACACAGAAAAGTTTAACAATAAACTTAAAGTTGATAATGTTTGGCGGCAATCTTGGTAAAAACCATAAACAACATTGTACTTCCATCCATAGACTAGATATATTTTTTATCTTTGGTATAGCCAACTATAATGACAATATTTACCTAGAAATTCGCGCCTGCCGCGACAGTGGGTGCCGGATGGGCGTCGTTGCCGAGGAAGGCCTAGAAAACGCTGGCGTGACGATCTAGACGCATTCAGGACAGATTGGCCGGAGAAAGCCGCACAAAAGGAAGAGTGGAAGGTTATGGGGGAGACCTTTGCCCAGCAGTGGGATAATATAGACTAAAAAAAATAATCGAATGTTGCCTTTAAAAAAAACTTAAGCATTTGTGGGATGGCTGAATGACGGCTTTTTTTTTATTTATTCCTCTTTTTGTTATGAAACATGAAAAACATGAATTTTAATGACACTGTCTGTATATATCAACATTGTGTTACAAATGTGTTTACAGGTAAAATATAATTTATTTAATTAAATAAACGTCTTTTCCTTTAGTCCATTCATCTTAAAACAGGCCACTCACTCGCTTAACCCTTAAGCGGTAGAGTGGACTAGGTAGTAGAGACGTGTAGTTCGCGAATGAATCCTTCAATTGAAGTACTTCAGTTGGAATCACTCTGTATCTCTTTCGTTCAGTGCAGATTCATATACTTCAATAGTTCAGTTTAGTCTATTTAGTTCACAGTGTTAAAATTCTTAAATTCAATATAATACGTACACAATATTACTTAATGCTTTTAAATGAAAGCAATACTTTTGATTAAAAAAAAAACTTAAAGAACTAATACAAAACAATATAATTATTCTCGTTATTAGTTCATTGCACGATCGATGATCGTTTGAAAGACCTGCGAAAACTGATTCAAATGAATCTTGTTCATAAGGTGAACTAGTGAAGTAAATGAGTGATATAGTTCACTTAGTTCAAATGAAGTATATCACTCTTTTCACTTCAATGACACATTTTGCCCATGTCTACTAGGAAGGTATACTATCCTATCTGTACCTAAAAGTTCCCGAAAGGAGTCCGCAGATCGGCAAGCGTAGCGTAAGACGTCCACCAACTAGATGGATAACCTGGTGCATCACGCGTGACCGCTGTGACCCTTGAAATCACGCCAATGATGATTATGAATAACATAACTCATGTGACCAAGTCATCAAACGAATAAAGATCGAATAAAAAGCAATACATACATATGAAGCCATAGAAAGACCCACATAAAATGGCAAACCTTGAACAAAAAGATATTCAGTCACCTGATATAATCGCGATAATAATGCAGACTAGCTAACTATTACAACTGCGATATTGCGTCATAAACTACATTACGCAAATGATATAGTTTTTGATGTCTCAATCATAAAGTTCGTCTATGATAGATATAGAATCGTTAACGTTACATGATCAAAAAACCTAGTGACTTCTGGTGTTAAATATTGGAAGTCTCGGCACAGGATTTTTCTCGAAGCTTTAGCTACTTTGCCATTAAGGTACATAAAAGTAAGTAGAGCTCCAGTAATATTAAATGGCTTAAAAAACTACAAACTAAACAACCTGCGCGAGATGGCACCCACTTTGGGGCTTGGACCTCATAGGAGGGTGGATTGTGGAATGGTAACTTTTTAAATTTATAGGGGATTTAGCACAACTGTCGCTTTACATAGTTTGCTCTTGAACTAAGGATCCTGTATATTGCATATCATAGTCACATTCCATGCTTTCGAGAACATGACGGTTAAAGATGTCTTCAAAGATTTTAAGAGTATGGTCGGATTAACGGATTTGATCTTGATATTAGCAAAATGATTTATTATCAACAAATTAAAGTTTGATAATAATATAATTATGTGATTTTTATCACATTAAACTAAAAAGCGAAAATATCACACCGAACAATACAGAGTTATCTGTTTCTTGTTGTTATACCAAAACCAGTTTTAATAAAACTCTTTCAGGAAAATAACGTTGAACGTTACAAGTACTCTGAAGGATATTATGATAAATTTTTGTCGAGAGCAATGACTTTTTATCCGACAATGGCAAAGCTGGTGACAACAGTAGCAGACCGTTTACAACACTGCTAGTTTAGGCTCCAGTCCACCACAGATGGTCCTTAGAAACTTAGTCACCATTAGTCACACATAACTTCTTGGTGGAAAATAAACGTTATATTATTATTACTGCTAAATATCGGCCTCCTCCTTCTTTTTATTTATTTTGTCCGGGAGGAAATGCATTTATGCTTCCCCTCCGCCGCTGCAGCGTTCCCTACACCACTAAAACCTCCCGGACACTCCCCGTCCGCCGTTGGTGACGGCCGGGTAAGCGAGGCAATCCGGCCCTCCTCTTAACAGACCTTGGCAAACCATGGTCTTTGATGATATTGTCCAGTTGTCCTGATCACCAGGCTTAACAAGCGGATCAGAGATAGATGGTAACTAACTAAAGCTAATAGATGCTGCTACTCATCCGTCACTTCTATGTCCCTTAGTCCGCCTTTTACGATACTCATAGAAAGATACCACACGGCCACGGCGTACACCAATACCTATAATACTTTTTCAAAACTCCTAGAAATCTTTCCAGATATATCTACTCCAAGATTGTACTTTGTACTGCTTAAGTATTTCAGTAACCATTATCACAAACATGTAACTTGCTGACGTAATGCCTTCATTCACTTTACCTGTATGACATCATACATCGCATCTATTGAATATTAACAACTACCCGTACACATAAACAGATTAGTGAAACTCATTTCCCGAAGCCGATTAACGTTTTTGATAAAGGTTTTATGTCTGATAAGCTGATAGGGGTACGACGTGGCTACTGCGCAGATGGATACCTAGATAACTAAAAGTAACTAACTTAAATTAAAACAAACTTATAAAATAGTAGCTTGTGCCGCGTGGAATAGTTCTTTGCTTTGGGCTAGCCCCAATTTTTAATCATTTTTCATTGGTGCTCCGCTCCTATTGGCCTTAGTGATGATAGGTATATAGCCTGTAACTTAATATAGAAAAACGTGCAATCTAACTCTGAAAAAAAAATCGGACCAGTAAATCCATAGTATTAGTACAAATTAACCATTCTAAATCTATACTACTTGGCAAGGTTCCCAGAATGCTGGCAGCATTGCCCCGTTCAATGGCAATGCTTATATGCTGTCCAAAGTAAATAACAGCACTAATATGGATATAATATGCTTTTAAATGATAAGCGATGCTTTTAACAGTAGATAGGATCTTGTGTATATAATTAACTATATTTTTTCAAATTTTATTATTATTTTTAATTTATTATATATATACGAATTTATTGAATAGGAACTTTATTATAAATTAGCCTTTCTCGACATATGGGCAAATAATTTTTCAATTCGTATCTAGTTCCTGAGACTAGCGCGTTCAACCAAACTGTTCAGCTTTATGTATTAGTATAGATAAACATCCACAGAACATTTAGTCCTTACAAAATGAGGCATTTAAAATGTTTGCCGAATGTTCATAAAATATGTGCATTTTTTAATGGAGTCTGCCGTTTTACAAAAGAAAATTATTCTACATTTTTGCTAGGACATAAATAATAAATGAATTTATTGTTCAATCATTAAATATGTAGGTAATAAGTAATAAAATAAATGATTAAATCCATTTTTTTTTTTATAGATTTATTTATCTTTTTTTTCCGGAGCGAAATGCTTTTACACTTTCCCACCGCCGCGCCGCCGCTGCAACGTATCCGCGCGCCGGCGCCGGCGGCGGGATATGTGGGACTCGCCCTCTCCATAGCGGTGGTATGCTTACTCATACTACGAGGAGAAGACCTTACACCACTAAAACCTCCCGGACACTCCTTCGATCCGCCGTTGGCGGGCGGGGGTCGGGTACGCATGCGGCCAATATGGCGCCGCCAATATTATTTTACCTAGATACACTTGTTAGATAAGTAAGACCATGTTTGTGTTTACAGCTAGCTCATTAATTATTATTTGTTAAATTTTAATCATCGTGGTTCGATAAATAATAATTTTATTATCGTAGTCACTAATATGTTGCACCAACTTAAGATAAGATAATTTAAATAACAAATGAACGTATTTATTATAACAAGATATAAATAACAACAATTGATATTGTAGAAATAGATCGATGATTGTATTTACACTAAATATTTCTTTCTGGGTTCTGTTCGTTGAGAGATTACCCCCCGAGCCTCGGAAAGTACGTTAAGCCATTGGTCCCGGATACTCGTATACTAGGTTACCTTTAAATATGCTGTTTATAACACTGCGGTCACCAACCTGCCTGCCAAGCTTGGTAACTATGACAACACCCACATCAAGAGAGGCCTATGTTCAGCAGTGGACGTTAAACGGGCTAATAATGATGATTTTATATAACGCATCATTATTTTCCTTAAAATAGCCAGTCTGATTTATTCAAATTATATACAGGGTGTGGCGTAAGTAGTGGTCCACCATTCAGGATTCGATGAAACAGATAATTAACTATAACAATTAAAAATTTTAACCATTTTTACCCAAGGGTTCCGAAAATATTTCCTTTTTGTTTTTTATTTACGAAATTTCTACCTTTTATTACAAATTTGTTTGTAGTTTCAACAAAAACCATTATTTTTTCATTTTGATTTCTGTTAATTACTGCTGAATACTAGAGCTATCATGATAAATTATGATTTTTTATGTAAATTCTTTTGAAGAAAAAGTTAGTTCTTCTCTAATTTTAACCCGAATTTTTAACATACCATCCAAGTTCAAGGGCGATTTTTGTAAAAAAAACGTACTACACTGTCAGTGCCCATTTATTTAATAATATGCTTACTAAATACCGATTTCAAAATGGAATCATTCTATCAAATCCTATAATTTCACAAAAAGATATTCAATTTTGATTGAAGCAAAGAAGATTTTCATTAAACTACTTTTTTAAACTTTATTGCGTAAATACTATTACAAAACGTATTAAAACTTAAAAATCTGATACAATGTAACTTTTTACATTTCAAATGTGATTTTTTTTAAGCACAAACATGTCAGGTAAAAATACCCTGACCCTTTTTTTACCTGAGACATGTTTGTTAACAAAAACCCGTTGAAGCTCTCGCAGTCGAGTTACGCACGATAGGAGTGATAAGGAAAAGATATGGTAGGGTATTGCTATCTCCTTCTTTACTAACGTTGAAATCTCCAGATATCTCGAAATGATTTAGTACGATCTCGTCACTCGTGTCGTGCGTCGTATGCGTTTTGTTTTTATTCTGCCTGTGTGCAAACACAGGCAGAATCTGAATCAGAAAAACTCCGCCATTTCTTTACCCCTGCCTGACCCCGGACTCTGTTTAATTTGCCTACTGATTGGACTTGTTGTTTTGGTGATCTCTGCGATATTGGCTACGTGTACTGGTGACTTTGGCTTGCTCAACGATTTGGACAAACGTGCAGTGCAGTGACAATTAAAAAATGTCTCGGTACACACTGCGCGAATATGCTAACATGCATTTTATTTATGGCGAATGCAGAGGTGTCGGCAGAGAAGCAGCTCGACTTTATCGGGAGAGATATCCCGATCGAAGACATCCAGACCACCGAGTTTTTGTAAGAGTGCATAACGCATACACCGAGGGAAGTATACCCGGCACAGGCGTAGGCGGTGCAGGTGAAGGACGACCGCGACGACACAACGATGAAGAGGTTATGAATTTAGTTACAGAAGATCCTTCAACATTGGTCCGTGTATTAAGTCGCAGAACTGGCATATCAACTAGATCTGTACATCGGATACTCAGAAGACATGAACTGTACCCATACCACTATCAAAGGGTGCAGTCATTGCTACCAAGAGATTATCAATTGAGAGTAACATTTTGTAGAGTAATGCTACGCAGAATAAGAGAAGACCCGCAGTTTTTAAGGTTCCGTAGCCAAATGGCAAAAAACTGAACCCTTATAGATTCGTCATGTCTGTCTGTCTGTCCGTCCGTATGTCACAGCCACTTTTTTCCGAAACTATAAGAACTATAATGTTGAAACTTGGCAAGTAGATTTATGTTGTGAACCGCATTAAGATTTTCACACAAAAATAGAAAAAAAACAATAAATTTTGGGGTTCCCAATACATAGAACTGAAACTCAAAAAAAATTTTTTCATCGAAACCATTCGTGTGAATGAATAGGTCCTATCTATGAATAGGTCTTCAAAAATGATGTTGAAGTTTCGAATGTAATTTTTTTCTAAACTGAATAGTTTGCGCAAGAGACACTTCCAAAGTGGTAAAATGTGTCCCCCCCCCCTGTAACTTCATAAATAAGAGAATGATAAATCAAAAAAAAATATAATAATATGATGTACATTACCATGCAAACTTCCACCGAAAATTGGTTTGAACGAGATCTTGTAAGTACTTTTTTTTTAATACGTCAAAAAACGTAAACCGCAATTTAGCTTTCATTCAATCAACTCGAATATAAAAATATTAAATAACATTTCATTTCATAAACATACGCTTTTTTATTTATCTTGATATCAAAAATAGGCACATACTTGTAAATGAAACGGAACCCTTCGTGCGCGAGTCCGACTCGCACTTGGCCGGTTTTTTTTTTAATAAAATATTATGGAGCGACAAGTCATCCTGCAAAAAAGATGGATATTTAAATCTACACAATTTGCATTACTGGCAGCTAGAAAACCCGCATCTCATAAGGCAAGACAGATCACAGTACCAATTTAAAATAAACCTTTGGACCGGAATCATTAACGGACTCATAATCGGTCCACACGAGCTGCCAGAAACATTAAATGCAGAAAGATATTTAAGTTTTTTGCGAATCGACTTGCCCTTGCTTCTGGAAGGTGTCGTTCCTGAAGTCCAAGAAGATATGTGGCTGCAGAACGATGGCTGTTCCGCTCACTATGCTGTTAGAGTACGAGAGCACCTTGATACAGCGTATCCAAATAGGTGAATTGGGCGCTTAGGTCCAATATCGTGGCCACCACGCTCGCCAGATCTAAATCCCCTAGATTTCTTTTATTGGGGTTGCCTAAAAGAAAAAGTCTATAGCAAAGAAATCACAAGTATTGACCAATGACGAGAGCACCTTGATACAGCGTATCCAAATAGGTGGATTGGGCGCTTAGGTCCAATATCGTGGCCACCACGCTCGCCAGATCTAAATCCCCTAGATTTCTTTTATTGGGGTTGCCTAAAAGAAAAAGTCTATAGCAAAGAAATCACAAGGACTAGAATCCAGGCAGCAGCTAGAGAAATCAGCGAAAGCGGTTTTGCCCGACGACTAAAACGGTCGTTTATTAGACGTTGCAGAGCGTGTATAGCTGCGAATGGGGGCCATTTTGAACATTTCGTTTAATTTAATGATTGTAATCATGACAAAGATTAATAATAAATGATAAATTATGTCATTCGTTTTTTTTTATTCTTTGTTCAAATACCTAAAGTAACAAGTTAGATCTTGATAACTCTGCAATAGTAGTTTTTTTTTAACAAATTGGCACTGACACTGTAGTGCAATTTTTTTTGCAAATATCGTAAGTATTAACGCAATAAAGTTTAAAAAAGTAGTTTAATGAAAATCTTCTTTGCTTCAATTAAAATTGAATATCTTTTTTTTAAATAATAGTATCTGTTATAGTGATACCATTTTGAAATCGGTATTTAGTAAGCATATTATTAAATAAATGGGCACTGACAGTGTACTAAGTTTTTTTTACAAAAATCGCCTTTGAACTTGGATGGTATGTTAAAAATTCGGGTTAAAATTAGAGAAGAACTAACTTTTTCTTGAAAAGAGGTGAATTTACATAAAAAATCATAATTTATCGATATAAAAATATATTTAAATAATGGTTTTTGTTGAAACTACAAACAAATTTGTAATAAAAGGTAGAAATTTCGTAAATAAAAAACAAAAAGGAAATATTTTCGGAACCCTTGGGTAAAAATGGTTAAAAATTTTAATTGTTATAGTTAATTATCTGGTTCATCGAATCCTGAACGGTGGACCACTACTTACGCCACACCCTGTATATTCGTAGAATTCTATTCATCGTTAAAAAGAACACTAGAATAGGTCTTGCTTATCTATATCTATATGCCCAGTGAAGTAGCAAAAGTCTCGTGGCTGTCACATGTCAGTCAGAAAAACAAAAAAATATAAAAATTTACTTAGTTCTTACACAGTACACAGATATCTTGTTATTTCAATAATAGTATTACATATGATTAGAATGCACTTTACGCATCAAGGGATAGTAGCCGGGCTCTTAGGAACACCTACATAACATAAAGGAAACCTTTTCACTTTCTAGGGTTCCGTGGGCAATGAGAAACGCGGTACGGTATAGTTTTATCGTGTCCGTACCTAATGTCTAATCGACTTTTTTATTACCGGGTAAAATTCTATTAGAACATATTAATCATGCCACTGAAAACCATTGCCATGTATACCATGGTGTTTAATCCATGAAAGAATCAAACATGTTAGCATTAATGCTATATTAATTTATCGAACAATAATTACTAAGGTCGGAAAAGGCAAACTGAAAATTAAAATGCAAAATTTATTGAAAAACACCTCGATAGGGAGGTGGTTTTGTAAAAAGGAGTCAGTTTTATATTCCCAAACAGTGCATCGGATAACTACGAAACCCAATTCTGTAAGTGGCAAAATGCACTTAGTTGGTTTTTATGAAGACTCATTGACACCCCGAGTATTAATACTAGCGTCACCTACTGAAGCCATATTGTAGTTTTATTTTAACTTACTGTAGTCTTAGCTATTGATATTTATAAATGAGACACAAGTACTATGTATATTTGAATGGTTGCTATTAACACGTAAAGTATGTTCATTAATTCTTATGATAAAGGATCCTAAAAAACCTATTAAATTATCCTCCCTTTGTTTAAAAAGTGTTTATATTAAAGTTAAAATAAAAATCTTATACCTATTATTTTTTACTACGGATTTGTGTATCAGTCTTCATATTTTTTCCTCATACTTGTTACTACTAACGAAACTGATATTAATATCATATTTTTTTATTAATAATTTGTCAATATAAAGAACATGTTTAAACTCATTTTTTGACAGAACTGAAGAAACTTTGATAATTGACTGTTATGAAGGAAACTTCATAACAGTCAATTATCAAAGTTGTTATGCAAAACATTTTCGAACCTCCGGTAATAGGACGTACATCAGTCAGTTAAATGAAAAAGTATCTAAGCCTGGCAAGCTTACCGCGGCAATTCGTAGCAAGCTGTTCGAAGTTATCGTAGCTGACGCATTAGTACGTAGTTAACAGCTAGGGGACCAATAACATATTAAATGTTTTGCGTTTCATATCTGATTGGTCCCCTAAGCTGTTAACTACGTACTAATAAGATAAGCTATATTGATTGTTATAACATCATCTATATTAATCGTATATCAAGGAACGGGCAGCAGTGTTTCCTTGTGTGATGCAACATAAAACTGCGGTCACCAACCCGCCTGCCAAGCGTGGTGACTTTGGCAAATACTCTCCCTCGGGAGGAGGCCCATGTTCAGCAGTGGACGTTACAGGGGCTGATGATGATGATGAATTGTGTAATATGATGGCTAATAGCAGTAGGGAGTCCATTGAAACCAGTAAAGTTTTTAAAGGGGTCTATGAAAAAAAAAGTTTGGGCGACTCTGTACTAAACGTTATAGAAATTACTCCGTATGCATTTGTTTGTTCGTAAACTTTTGTACTTAAATAAAATTCTGTCCACAATGGAAGATTATTGTGCCAACAATAAATAAATCATAACTATGTGATTCAGAATAATAATCATTGAATGGGATATTATTAAATAAGTAGTAATACCTAATTGTAAAGGAATATTTTGTACTGTGATAATGTTGTTGTGTAATTATCAACCAACAAACAACATCACGTTTACGTCCAACGCTGAACATGGGCCTTCTCTTAACATACCTTGGGAAGCCAGGGTCGTTGAGGGATGGGCCGGATTGCTTCGTGCGTACGCGCCCCGCCAATGACAGATCGAAGGAGTGTCCGGTGGGCTTTAGTGGTGATTGGTCCTGTCCTCGTGGTATGAGTAAGCATACCACCGCTAAGGAAAGGGCGAGTCCCACATATCCCGCCGCCAGCGGCGGTGGGAATGCGTAAATGCATTTCACTCCGGACAAAAAAAAAGTGTCGTTGAAGGATATTGCCATAATTACCAATTACCACGCTTGGCAGGCGGATTGGTGATCGCAATAAAATGGTAAGTAGCCTTGAGCTGATTGATGCTGCTGCTCGTGCTGATTGTCGCCTCTTACGACACCCATGGGAAGATATTGGTGGTCTATTCTAAGCCGGAAACCACACGGTGGTAGTTATCAATATAATTTTATATTTTACAGTTCGTGACCATATGTGGCCTGTAATTATTAAAATTGTTGAGAATGCCCCTTGTTATTGAGGTGCATTATTACTGCATTAGATTCATTTTAACACTACATACCTATTAAGAGGAGACTAATGTTTAGTAGTGAACGTTAACCGGCGATTAAAGTTGAAAAAAATATATACAGGGTGTCCCAAAAGATTACGTAGCTGGGAAGGGGGGTGATAGGGATGGTCACAAGGGTCACCAGAAAAATATAAAAAATTCCCTCTGGGTGTTTAAAAAAATAAATGGCATTTTTTAAAAGACTAAAAATTTTACACCTTGTGCTAACTGTACCTACAAATATGGCTGTATTTAAAAAAAATGCTGTTATGTAATCTTCAATAACAACAAGGTCATCAACATCAAAAATAACAAGGTGTAAAATTTTAAGTTTTTAAAAAAATGCGATTTTTTTTAAATACCCAGAGCGGATTTTTTTTTTCTATTGACCATTGTGTCCACCCCTGTCACCCCCTTTCCCAGCTACTTAACCTTTTGGGACACCCTGTATATGTACCTAATTATCATCATCATCGGCCCCTATAACGTCCACTGCTGAACATGGGCCTCCTCCCGGGGGAGGGTATTTGCCATAGTCACCACGCTTGGCAGGCAGATTGGCGACCGTAGTATTATGTTGTACCATACAAGGAAACGCTGCGGTCCGTTCCATGATATACGATTATTATAGATGAAGTCATAACAATCGGGACCAACGGCTTAACGTGCTTTCCGAGACTCGGAGGGTAGTCCCTCAACCAACCAGACCCGGAAAGAAATCTTAGTATTTACACAAAGATTTCCTGTCCAGCGTGGGAATCGAACCCACAACCTCCGAGATATAAAGCGAGCCAAATACCGCTACGCCACGGAGGTGTGTCCCTAATAGGATTTTGTAACAAAATAGTTTACTACTATGTCAAAAATAGCAAAAAATATAATTATCCAGGAACATATTATTATTATTATTTCCGTATATTTTATAGTCAGCTGGTGTCCGCATGGTTAATAAGTTTGTTAAAGTATATCAGGTTTCTGCGATACAAGTCTAGAACTTAGTGTGGGAACCCACGTTAACTGTTATGTGTGTAAAATGTCTTTTAAATAAATAAATAAAAATATGCATGTACCTAGTAGGTAAGTGTTTTTTTATTAGAAAACATTGGAAAATTTATCTAATTTAAAAAAAAACTTTAAATATAATCATATTGAAATCAATGGGCAATATGACGAAACAAAAGCATATTCTAACTGAATATGTTTACACAATGAAAACAGCATTTCCTTCTGTGTACAGTAGGTATATAAACATCGCAATCACTTCACAACTACATGATCCAAGTTATCGTCGTCTCATATATTTCTTTATAAAAAACAAAGACAAAACTATGTTAAAGTCATTCAGTGGAATGACTTTCATAAATTTTATTACTGTACTTATACGTAAAACTAACGATTTTCGTAATATAAAGATCAATATTGACATAGGTGTAAATTATCGAAATGTAGGCAGTTTCCTGATAAACATTGTTACTGGACTATTGTATTTATGTTTGTTTAACATGACCTTAAGATCTTTTAAACATTTGCTATATTAGCTACCCCTCTGACGTACATAGAAGATACATATGTAGCTCATGTAAATATGTAGTAGAATCCCGTAACTGTATCTTTTTAAAACAAATGACAATATAGTATTCATTCTAGGTTAACGTTGTATCATCTGTATAAATAAATCGCCAAAATTACTATGCATAACTTGAGAACGACTGGACCAAATTGATTATCTGATTCTCTTTTTATTGTATTCATAATTATCAGGACAGTTTCTGTATGAAAGAAAATTTTGGAGAAGCCCATGGGAAATGTTGGAACCTTTGACAGGCGCGGCGGTTACGGGCACCAACATCTTACTTAGTAATTCATAAAAGAATATGTAATTAACATATTATCTATTTGTAACTGCAAATTATGGTTATAGGTCGTTAGTTACTACAAAACTTTACATTGCAGAAAATTACGCGTAAATAGCCCGCGCTTGTTCAGACGTAGTTATGTTGCACCGTGCAAAGATACCATGTCGCGAAAACAGGTATTCTCCTCTAGACCTGTATAAAATGAAATCATGCGGCCGTAGCCCGATGGCTGTGTTCGCCGGTTCGATCCCCACCCATTGGACTACCGACGTGAACCCAATCGTAACACAAGCATTTTAGCGAAGCACGAGTTAACAAGAATACTAGTAGACTGCAAACATTTGCTAGTAATCTTTAAAAAAAAGAAAAGAAAATCATTGCAAACACAAGCTTGCGATCTGTTACCCGTAGCGAGCGTCGTCGAGAACTAAGTTTAATTATAAGTAATTACATATAACACAGTTGTTTAATAACGAAATATAAGTCAGAGAAAATATGTTATGATATCTTTTACAAAAATACCTTGCTTTTTCGTATAGTGGTAGTTTATGTGAATGAAAATCGTGACAGCGTAACCTTTTCATATTAAAGTTCTATATTTTCACTGCTAGTCCTCGTTTTATTCTTGCTATGGCATTATAATGTCACACAAATAAACCAAAAAATTGTCTGCATATGTACATTCCAAGTAGAGTTTACTCCAAATAAAATCCTTGCTTTGACATTTTTATCAATGTCCATTCCGCAAGCTCATCGCGCCGCTATATCGCATCGCTTATCAGCGCAGCGGTCACGCCATCATAAATAACGTCCTTATCAATCCGTAAACGAATAATACTCCTACGCAAATGCGTCGCTAATCTGACTTGTGGGCTTTTATTGTGGTTTTGCCTTTGTACAAACCAATCTGCGCATTTTCAGCCACGTGAATGTGTTGCCGTGAGATCTTTTTCGAAAAGTTTTACCAGGGCCCGATTTAAAAGTCTGGAGGCCCCAGGGCAACAAAGGAGAAGAGGCCCCCTGGCCACAAATTAGTTTCCCTCTAAATGTGTAGAAAATTTGAAGTATTTACCTACTTTTCAGGACGATTTGAAATCTGATTGTGAACAAGTAAAAATGAATAACCGTTATTACAATATTTAAGAACTATAACATTATTCATGATTCTACAAAGTACTTTATGTAAAGGAACAACACCGAACAAATTAATAAAAGAAAAGTTGTAGAGTTTATTCCGTTTAGTCGCATAATGCCAAATTCGCAAAATGGCTACCGTGTCTCAAAAGGACTAATTCGCGAAAGGACTAATTCTCAAAAGGACTAATTAGCAGAATGCCTAATTCTCAAAAGGACTAATTAGCAGAATGCCTAATTCTCAAAAGGACTAATTCGTAAAAGGACTAACACTTGATTATCTTAGATAATAATACTAATAAACGTTAGATGCTTGAATATAAAAAAATAGCCGTATATTTTCCATACCAAAGTCTGGAATCAGACACTTCGCCGGCCGCTGCCGCGGCACGCTCGCTTCGCTCGCTCGGCTCGTGCGTTGTGGTCACAAGCCTTACCTAACCTAACCTAAAGAAGTTGGAATCCTGGGTTGGAGTGTACTACCGTTTGTCGCAAAAACGATGTGGAAGGCGAAAGTATCAGGAGAATTTAGGATCCAAGAACGAGCGAAGCTAGCTAGTGACTTGGGGCATCCCAACTTGAATAGGTTAGGTTAGGTGCCGCGGCAGCGGCCGGCGAAGTGCCAGATTCCAGACTTTGGTATGGAAAATATATGGCTATTTTTTTATATTCAAGCATCTAACGTTTATTAGTATTATTATCCAAGATAATCAAGTGTTAGTCCTTTTGAGAATTAGGCATTCTGCTAATTAGTCCTTTTGAGAATTTGTCCTTTCACGAATTAGTCCTTTTGAGAATTAGGCATTCTGCTAATTAGTCCTTTTGAGAATTTGTCCTTTCGTGAATTAGTCCTTTTGAGACACGGTAGGCATTTTGCGAATCGGGCATTATGCGACTAAACGGTTTATTCCACCAGAATCACTACGTCAGAATGAAAGATTTTAAATATCTATTGTGGGGGGCCCTCTATCGTGGAGCCCCGGGGCAGTTTCCCTGGGTGCCCTTCCTTAAATCTAGCCTTGAGTGTTACCAATGTTACTGCTGAATAATGCAACGAAAGAATTTTTAATAGGTTTAGTCGATTAATTGACCAACAATATCTACAAAGATTATCTTTAATCTTTAAAAGTAATTATATGTATATTAAAATATCTTAATCATAAAAGATAAAAGGATAGCCTATGTTTATATTGACCCCGTCTCCCAGGCTAGATGTAGCGGCACCATCTAGTTAGATATCGAGGGGTGAAAGGCTATTTGTTTGAAGCGACATTTTATGAACTTTACAGGAGAGCCATTTAAAGATTCAAAATTTGGAAAAAAAATCGTTATGAAAAAACTAGTGCTCTTTCTATAATGGGGATCGCAAATTTTTATTGAAAAAAAATCCCTTAATGTTTTGGTATAATTTTCAATTAAAAAACAGTTATGAGTATAAGATAAATTGTCGCTTAATACAAAATGATCTGTATCGCCTTATTTTTAGAGTAAAGAAAAATGATTCAACTTCCAACATTGTCACTAATCAGCAGCAGGCAAAATGGTTTAAGTGACTTTACAGTACTTATGCAGGAGAAAGCAAAATGATTGAATCGACGTTACTCAATAATAATAGGAATAGGCTATTTTGTTTAACTACCAATTTGGGTTTGGGTTTTGGGTTTTGTTAACGATTCAGGAAAGTTGGCTTAAGCAACGATGAACATTCTTAAAGAGTTGTTTGATGTCTCAGATTTTGAAAGGAGTTATATAACTTGGTTGTTCTAAACAGAGTGAAAAACAGTTGTAGCGAAAGGGTTGAACCGACGACATGTCTTAATGAATTTGGCTGACGGCAAATTGGTTGAAGCGACATTGCACAGAGTAAGTAGTCGTAAGCAAAATGTTTGAAGGGACTTTTCATCTAAAGATAGCTACATCGAAAAACGATTTATCTGCCATCGAACTAAAATTTTAGGAAGGGAATAACGGCTTATGATCCGATTCTCTGTTTTTGTATACAGCTTAAATGATATACTAAAAAAATATGGCAAATTTGAAGGCTGATCATACATCATGTTTAAGAATTATGCACTAAAATGGCATTGTTTTAAGCGCCATAAAAGTGCTCAGAATTGTACGAAACCCGGCTCAGACGACGCAGAAAAATTCGCTGAATCCGAATATGTATATAACTCCATATCGTCCAAAACGTCGCTTCAAACAAATAGCCTTTCACCCCTCGATATTTAAATAGTGATGAAAGTATGCTTAATAATCTAATATTGATGGTCTAAAATATCGGTCTTATTACCTACCTTGATATTCATCGTAATGATTCCACAGGCCCAGCCTTTGGGCATGAAAGGCCCAGGGCCAGTGGTCGTACCACTTCATCCGGCAAAAATCTTCAGTTTCTGCAAAAGAATATTGCAAAACGTTTCTCCAGATATATGAATACCATTTGGTCATGGAAGTTGTTCCCCTTTTTCTTTTTGTGATGAAAAACTATCGGAACTACCGCTTGAGGAGTGATGGCGAGATATGTGCCAGTCAATCGTTTACTTCGGTTTTGAATAGTACCTCATCATCATCATCATCATCATCATCAGCCCGTATAACGTCCACTGCTGAACATGGGCCTCCTCCCGAGAGGGAGGGTATTTGCCATAGTCACCACGCTTGGCAGGCGGGTTGGTGACCGCAGTATTATGTTGTACCACACAAGGAAACGCTGCTGCCCGTTCCTTGACATACGATTATTATTGATGATGTTATAACAATCGGGACCAACGACTTAACGTGCTTTCCGAGGCACGGAGGGTAGTCCCTCAACCAACCAGACCCGGAAAGAAATCTTAGAATTTACACAAAGATTTTCTGTCCGATGTAGGGATCGAACCCACGACCTCCGAGATTCAAGGCGAGCCAAATACCGCTACGCTACGGAGGTTGTCAGTACCTACTATTCGTATATTACCGTCGGAGTATTTGGTTACTATGGGTATTAAATCATCATCATAGCCAGCTTCTATTTCATTATGTATTGTTTTATACATTATATATAGCTCAGAAACATAATGTCGGATGTGACATTATACGTCAAAATCATTAGTCGTAAGTGCCTTTATCGCAAAATGACACATCCATCCTTTTGCTTCTGAGGTCTAGATACATAATATAAACCATATTCAAGTACACACATACAATTATTTAACGTAGGTAGATCACTCCTAGACTCCTGTCTAGGAGTTCAGTGACCTACTAATATTGAAAATGTGTAAGTACTGTTCGTCCTTATATCACGCAAAAATAGCGTGACAAATTTACAAGAGCCTAGTCAGGTAGTAAAATCATAAAATATTTATTTCCGTCTTATCTAATGCACCTAGTGAAGTATTACTCAGGAACTATTAATAGGAGTGGCTTACTCATAAACATATTTTTTATAATACAGTATTTACCTACATTCATATCATAAAAATAAAACTCATATCAGTTTAGGCGACAAACTACACCAAATGCACCGGAATCTCAGTTTTTATTATAAAGGCCTTAGGTTAATATAGACTTTACTAAAAAATATATAATATCTGGTTACGGTAGTTGCTTCTGAGACGTGGTATTCTGAGTTCGTTTCCCTCTAGGACAATTATTTTTGTGTATCACAGATAATTGTTCTGAGTCTGGGTGTGCATTTTATCCGTGAATCGAATCTTCATAAAGTCCCCTGCGACACAGGGATACATTTTCCTAGTATGGGATTCGCCCTTTAAATAATAAATAAAAAAAACTGAGATGCACTTAAATACTACAATTACAAATACAAAAAAAGGTTTGTATGGAAGGACACCGCTCGGAGAGCACGGTAAGCCCTCACATTGGCATTTACCTGTGTATCAGAACAATATACTACGTCACCAACAAGCCCAAGACTGAAGTACTGCTCGCCTCATGTGTTAACTACATGAAGTCCAAAAGAAAAACCCAATATGCCTAACAAGCGTTACGGGACACCAAGAGAACGCCTATGTTAAGCTGTACACCTATACATGTTTCTGATAATGACGATAATGTCTCTGGTAGAAATAAAACTGTGACTAATAGAAGTGCTAAGTATCTTCTCATGTAGGTCGTATCTGAATGAATTTCTTTAAAAAAATAGATATACAAAACAAGGTCTTCCTGACTGGTTGTTAGGAAGGGGTTGCAGGTCGTCACTTTACTTTTAATTCATGAAGCTGAATGATCTATATACTCGGTGAAGTAAAATAAAATACCAGTTTATTTTACTTTACCAAGTTAACAAGGTAAATTAAACAGGTCATTGAAATGTAACGCTGATGAAATCTTTGTTTAACAAACAGAGATTTGATCATCATATGACTTTATTTTTTGTCTAATACTAAGCAAAACATTGTAGTTGTATTTGTGAATCACCAAGAGATAGGTAAGCTAGTTAATTACACTTGTATGATTATCTTTATTATAAGGATGACAACTATAGGTAATGAAATAGTAGGTATTTCAGTGATGTATGTTTTATTTATTTTGAGCGATTTGAAAGTTGATATTATTGTTCACATTTAAGAGGCTCTGTCGCAAAATGACCACTTCTCAAAATGACTACAGGTAGCAAAATGTCCCTTTCTCAGAATTTCCCTTTCGCAGAATGTTCCTTTCTCAGAATGTCCCTTTCGCAGAATGTTCCTTTCTCAGAATGTCTCTTTCGCAAAATGTCCCTTTCGCAAAATATCCCTTTCTTCAAACAGGCAGATCTTTGTGTGATGAGCACAATTATTTGTTCTGTCTGGGTGTTTTCTATCTAAATGCCTCTTTGCCTAGTTTGGGATTAGACAGCAGTGTGTGAGGTGTCCCAGATTATACCATACTATACAGTATTTAATATCGTTTTAATATTTTTCTAGTTTTAACAATAACTTTTGTAATTATTTTTTCGCCTCCTTTGCCGCTTTAATGGAGGTCATCGCCAGCGACCGCCCTGAGCCGTGGTGCTTAGTTTGTAGTTTAAACCATTTATTAAAGCTGGAGCTCTGCTCGCCTTTATGCCCGGTGAAGTAGCAAAAGCCTTGTTGCTAACAACGTAAATTGGTCCGAAAAAAAAAATTACAAATACTAAAAATAAAATAAATATTTAAGAGGGGCTCCTATGCAACAACTTTTTTTTTACCCTATTTTGCTTGATATCAATAACGGCAATAGGTAGACACTTGAAAATGGTACGGAACTATTCGTGCGCGAGTCCGACTCAGTTGTTTGAGGAAGGGGATATTTTGCGAGAGGGACATTTTACGAAAGGGACATTCTGAGAAAGGAACATTCTGCGAAAGGGACATTCTGCGAAAGGGACATTTTGCGAAAGGGAAATTCTGAGAAAGGGACATTTTGCTACCTGTTGTCATTTTGAGAAGTGGTCATTTTGCGACAGAGCCATTTAAGATTTATAATACATAAAACAACATTTCAGTAAAAAAATTTGTTAAGAGCATACGGACATTCTTTTTAAAATCTTTCAGAACCTATTATAGAAGAAACGCGATATCAAACACTTCAGCTCCGCTTATGCCTCATAACAAACAGCAGCAGTCCATCTGAAAATATCTACACCAAAACAACTTACGCTTATTGAGCACGTCAAATCTATATCTATTCTTATGCATAAAGCTAAAGAGTTTGTTTACTTGAACGCGCTAATGTCAGGTAGGTACTATCCCGATTTGAAAAATTCTCATTCTGTGTTAGGTGTTCATTCATTGAGGAATGCTAAAGGCTATATAATGATTATGAAGTTTTTTGGAAACTGGAGTTACGCGGGTGAAAACTAACTTACGCGCGCAAGCTAATCGAATTATAATTACTGTTTTGTATTCTATTCTTTGTTATAAACGTATTCGAGTTACAAACTTATCGATTCATCCCAGAACCATACCACTTCTAACATAAACAACATAGAACTTACGCAAATTCAAGTATAAACAATAATGAATCATGGTTGTGTACAAATACAATAGTCATGCAATTGTAAACACATGCACAGAATTATTACTATGGCGATAGAAGCTTCCAAGTATTCATGAGGAAAATCTAAAATGCATGTGGTCTAATTTGTCGTACATGATACGGTGCACCAGAGAGGTCTACGTGTCTGCAGGTACGACAGAAGGAGTATGGGGATAGAACTAACCATTTTTTAGAGATGGCAGGTGATTTTTATGTCTAATGGTTTCTAGTGGTGGGTCGTTGTCGAATTTCTTGCGAACGAAACGCAATCGTTTTTCCGACGACGAAAACGGTTGCAGAAAACGGTCGTTGTCGCAACTGGTTTGAAGACGGCTTATAAGACGAAATTCGTCGAGTGAAGTAGTTGCAGTTTCTTACAACTACTAACAGTTGCAAATGTATGAAACAGTTTACTAAATATTTCGTTTAATCGGTCGACATTAGTAAACGATGAAATCCCTTCATACTTTTCCAGGCTTAGGACTGGACAGGACGGGCTTAGGCTTATTTACCTATTATCCCAATTCATTCGGCAAGGCGATTTTGCACTTTAAGTGAACGAAAATAAGGTTGCAAGGGTTTGACCGTCGCGCCACGAACGATAGCACTGACGAGTGGTAATAAAATATCGACTGTATTTCGTTGTCAAAAAGTTCACTTTCCATTGGAAGAACTGTTTGTGCGAAACGATATGAACGACGACGCGACGAGTGTGATAGTTGAATTAATGGGTTTTCGACTGTTTTTTCTTACACGTAAAGTAAACAATCGCATCAAGTAATTCGAAGACTGGTTTCTGCAACGAAAACTGTTTGGACCCACCACGTAAAAACGGTTGCACCGTCGCAGAACATAAAGCGGTCTTTGAAAACGGTTCGTCGTCGCAACGCCCACCACTAATGGTTTTCGGCACACCGTAGCATGTGTAAACGCTGCACTCCGTTCCCCGGTACACGATAAACGTGCTTTCCAAAGCACGGAGGTTGTAAGGTATATGAGTTACCGACAAAGGTCTAATAAAAAAAATATTTTGCACGGCCGGTCAAGTTCTAAAGATAACAGCAACGAGCCAAAACGGCGAGCGATCCTCAACGTATTGTCGACGATATCTTGTCTCATTTTAGGCTTGTTCAGATCCAGACTTTAATACCAAGTTGTTGGGAAGAGCTAGACTAAGTTAATAATTGAACTGCACATGGCATAATTACAACACTGGCAAAAAATCTAGACAATTTCTGATAATTGAAGAGTTGCAAAACAAAAGAGTCAGGGCACCGTCAGCTCTGGTGCCTTTGAAAAAGAAGAAGGGGAAAGGACTGGAAGGCAAGAGTGGCAAGTAAATATCTACTGTGCTGTAATGGCACTAGCTGTCCTTGTATTGGACATTAGATCCCCAATGCTATTTAATATAACGTAGATAGGAAAGTCAAAAATTAAAAAATAAGGAAAATGACATCAACAATACTAACAGTAAAACAATCGAAGTATTTTATACATGGCTATAAAACAAGATGCGAGTTACCGAGGTCAGTGTGCACAAACAATGTCAGAAGATAAGAGAAAGCTGTTAGTAACATGTAAATAGGTATAAACAATTGTGCCACTTGTTTTTTTAAATATAGATAGTACTTACGTCACGATAAATAGGCATACATTTATATGGTAATAACAACTTACTGTAGGTAATCGAATACCTACTCCGTGGCGCCAAATCTGTGATTTCGACTAATGTTGTTGCTATGAACCCGACGTTGCATTTTGGTTGAATGCCAGACAAAATTATAGGGCTCCATATTTTATGTGCATTTGGATACACATAGGCGATTAACACACGGCACCGCGCACCGCCGCGGTAGACGGTGAAGCGGATCTCATGTCGCATTGGTTTCTATTAAATCCGTGGATGCCTAACACACGTCCACCGCCCGGCCGCGCGGTGGTGCGGTGCTCTCACCGCCACCGCCCCTCCGCGCTGCCGTCCGCGCGGTGAGGCGGCGCCTCACACACGGGGCGTCGCGTCGCATAACCGCGCGGATCATCATGGGTGCAGGACGTGTTGCAATTTAAAAATGGATGAACGAAATATATTCTTATTTTTTTCTCTCTACGCCATAAAAGCCAGAATGCTGCCACCGCTTCAGCGTCCATTCTTGCCAGTGTCTGTGATCATACATACATAAACTCACGCCTGTTTCTCAGCGGGGTAGGCAGAGACAATGGACCTCCACTTGCTACGATCCTTACACACATCTTTCGCTTTATTCATGCTCATAACATTCTTCATACAAACACGTCGGTTTAGGGTGGATCAAACCTTGTTAAATCCATCCGCGCGGACAGGCGCGTAAACCGCCTTACCGCGCGGGGCACCGCTACGAAATCCGCTTTACCGCCACCGCTGCAGCGTATTCGCGCGCTGGCGGTGGGATATGTGGGACTCGCCCTCTCCATAGCGTGGTATGCTAAATTCATACCACGAGGAGAGGACCCTACACCACTAAAACCTCCCGGACACTCCTTCGATCCGCCGTTGGCGGGGGTCGGGTACGCATGAGCAATCCGGCCCCCCGAAGGCATCCTTTGAATTACCTACTTAATCCTTAACACATGGAAGTATTTCTTCGTGTTCACCGGCTTTCGTAGGGGTTTTACTGTGTAGATTTTTATTTTTAATACGTTTTGGCTCAACACAACTTTACTTACGATTTTTTTATCTTCGGAACGACTTATGATATTGCTTTTGCTACTATACCGGAAATAAAAGTGAGCAGGCAAAACCAGACATAGGGAACACGGTGAAAGGATTACGGAATTATGGTTTTTAGAGAAATTTTGGGCATCTGTCGCTCTACTTTTTGCCAGGCCTTGTGGACTTGCGAGTCGACAAGGGCATCGGAAGGTAGAAAAAACAGATTCCAAATGAAACGATATCTTTAGGAAAAACATGTATAATAAACTTACAAAATGCATAATATCGTGTGGTAATAACAACGTACTTGCAGCTATAATGTTGTAAACAGGCGTCCAAATATCGGACGCACTTCTGTATCAACGACGGATGCTGCAGGCGGATGATTTCGCGCGCTGGATCTTCTTCAAAAGAATCTGGAATAGATAGAAAAGTTTCTAAGACTTTGGACACGAGGACAAAAGAATTTAATCTGCGCGGCCATAGATTCTATAGCCATAGATTCACGGGGTGAAGAGAAATAGGTTTCCCTATACGTTACATAATAAGTCGCCAAATAATTTGTCAAATAAAAAAAATTTAATGCTCCTTTGATGTTCCGCACTCGTGGGAGCGCCAACACCATTCTGAACGTTCTCAGCCACAAGCTGGACAGCCCCCTTCTGGGGCACTGGGTTCAAGCACAAGTACGTGTGCCCGGGGCCCCAGAGGGCGGCAAATACATAAATTCGTTTTTTCTTAATGTAACTAACATAGTTTTTTAAGTTTTGTACCTCTAATCATATTATGGACCAAATATGTCTAAAATAAAAAGATTTTATTTTTGATTTTATTTTATTTTTTTATTTATAGGTATTTATTTTATTAACAAAATTCTCTATTATATTATTTTGGGGATGTCTCGAGTTTTTCGGACTCGATTGGTTTTATTTCAATAATTATTTATTATTAAAGTGAATATAGAACTAAACATTCAGTGAATATTTCAAGCGTATTCCAGTTGCTGTTAATATCCACCAAAAAGCAGCAAATAAATCGCGTTTGTTGTATGGATATAAAATGGTCAATGAGGTCGTCCCAAAAGCACCTGAGTGTTAAAATAAATATATTATAGTTTTTTTTTCGGACCGACATATGTAGTTAGCTCTGAGGCTTTTGCTACTTCACCGGGCATAAAGGCGAGCAGAGCTCCAGCCTTGATATGGTTAATGGATATGGTTTAAACACTACAAACTAAACAACCTGCGCAAGAGGGCGTCCCGTGTGGGACTTGGACCTTGGCTCAGGGCGGTCGCTGACGGGGAGATTGAGGGATGGATTTTAGTTTCTTTAGGGAAGTTTTGTGCTACTGTCTAAAATAAAACAAGCTTTAAAAGAAGACTTTGACGGTCACTGCAATGGCTAGAATTGCACTGCGAGTGGGTTCGATCAAACCTGCGACCACGTGATCATAAGCCCGAGACTCACACCATTCAGTCTCGAAGGTTTAGACAACCATACGTTACAAAGACTTAAGATTTGCTTTTGTAACATTATGGTCTCAGTTAAACTAAAAAGTATTAACAAAAATTATCTAACTAAAAGAGTTATCAAGAATACTACTGGTGCGCACTTCTATAACGTAGTTTGTCCTCGACGAAACGATTCTATTATTTTACTAAGGACGCGGACCCGACACGGGTTGGTACCAATTTCCAATGGTACTGTACCAAACAATTTTCATTTTCACAATGCAGCGTAACATGTTTAGGTAGTTATAGTGGTGTGCAACAACAATATTTGGCTTTAAGTATTCTCTTGAGTATGAACTGTCTCACTGTCGTAGTCTTTAATACTATGGTTATAGGAATAAAGTTTCTAAGTAAGCTAAGTCTCAAGTGTTGTTCTTGCAAACGGTTTTCAGGTTTAGGTGTACCTATCGGCCTTGTATGCATTAGTTTACGTTGCCTTTAAACGTTACCTATTTACCATTTTTTATGTAACGCAATGATGATATTTATTTTTATAACTCGCATTAAGAAATTCATTTCTAATCTTTTTTTATAAAAAAAATAATTTTACGAAATTTTATGATTTTTTACAATATAATATACTAATAGATTGGGACTAATCCCTCCCACACTCCCGCCACTGTAACTCTTGCAAGCCAGGATCAACAGCGGCACACATGGAAGAGGCTCTAAGCTGTTAGGCTTAGGCTGGTCCCGGGACACCTAAATGTGTTGGATCTCGCATATAATTTAATCAGAAAGTCTTTAAGAGGAGTTGGAAAGTAAAATTCCACTTCCCTTCAGCGCATAGCGGGAGACATAAATGAACGAATGAGATAATATAGATTATTTAATTTAACTATTCCTACAAAGTAAGCTGTTTCTTATGTTACGTAACTACGTGAGGTAAATAGGAGGTTATTTCGTCAACTATATTCGAAAAATAAATAAAAAACGATTAAAATATCCAAGCCTTAAAGAAGGCGCCACGCGCAAGCGCAGACTGCTTCGTTGTAGTTTTTAAACTTTTTAATTTAGCCTGGTGCCGCCTATATCACCACGTGAACTAACATAGTATCTGTTTTTAGCATATTTATCATAATCTGAGGTTATCTCTATGAATATCAAGTACCAATTACTTATTTGAAATAAAGGATTATTATTATATTTACCATATTATCAAGATCAATCTGCCGCTGCTGGTTCCTCCGCGTCACTGTAGCAGAAGACACAGGTTTTCTCGGCGGTGGGTCCCGCACTGTCGGCACAGAACACTTCTTGTTCCTGGCGCTCAAGATTTTAGTCAGCAGGATGTGGTTGTGCCTCTCAATCTCTCGGAGACGGTCATTGGAAAACGACATGTTGACGCGACGAGTTTGGGGGACGGAAACTGACCTGGAAACGTGTTATTTGGGGTTGAACCACTTTGCCTTCGTCATCATTGGCATGTTAAGTCCACTGCTGGACAATGGAATATTACTCTCTCGTAGTTTTTTGTCATAAACACTCCGTTTATATTTTAGATTAGAAACCGCAATATCGTGCTATGGTACATACGGAGGGTGGCTGCTTAACAAACAAAATATCTGGGTGTCAAAATATATGCATTCTCGTAACGTCAACCCAGTACCTACGATTGAGATAATGTTCCAAGTATTTGGTTACTGTCGATTCGTAAAGTTGCAAAAACTAATTTCTAAATAGGGGTAGGTAGCAGCGCGCGTGCTTTATATAGGCCCTGTATAAAAACTCTTTTAAAAATTTAAGCTTTCTACCATAAATATTGTGGGCTATTGTAGCGCATGGAGGCCCCGTATCATTGATACGGCTGATATAGTGAAGCAACGCCACTAGCCAGAAATTACAAGTTCTGACGACATTTTTCTCGCAGCACTGGACTATACAGTGTTATCTATGTACCTATATAGTTCTAATGTTATGATTAGCATGTCATAATAAAATCCCTTAATTAAACGGAGAGGCTGAACCCAAACTGGGCGTGCAGCGTACACGTGCCTCGAGCTCGTGTAGGACGAGCTATCGACCCTGTCACCCGCTACCCCCGCCGTCATTTGCATGTGCTGTGATGCCCCCAGCAACGCCACCATTGTGTCAATTTTGAAACAAAATGTAGTAGCTACGCACAATGTTAGGTAACATAATAATGGTGCACGATACACGCTCAAAGAACGCGAAGAGATTCGAGGTGGGCTCAGCCTTAACGCCTCATTTTGATGCTACGGTGCTTTTTTGCTCTAAACCCAAATTTATGCACTGTGCATAAATTAACTCTGAATGATAATATGATAATATCGATTGTGAACCCGTATAGTTTACGTTTACTTAGTGCTTTTATGGTGCTAAATAGGAGAACGAGTTCGCTTGGCTTGTACGTGGGCTAAATACACTTTGCGCCCCCTGGTGATTATCTTTTCAGCTTTAGATACTCAGGTCTTTTCAGCTTACGCCACCTCTGAAATCACCATAAAGTAACTCTACACCTTCCTGAAATCAGTAGATCTCAAATTATACTCACCCAAAACTAGTCGACCTCCCAGAAATCGAAAGCTGTTTATTACTAGATACTGAAGACTGGCTTTTGCTCAATTTCACAGAAGATTTCAAATTGTTTCCTCTAATTTTATCACTTTTGGCAGACACGATATCACTTTTCGTCAAAGACCTAATAGATTCCTCATCTTCACTTTTATCATCTTCAAATTCGTCAGAATACGCATCTTCTCCATGTTCTGATTCAGATTTCTCATCCTCCGATACATAGACGCAAGTTTCGACACAAATGTTCGGGGGTCTCTTCACAGCGTCCACGATGCATCCCATCTCCGACAGATCCTTGGAGAGTTCATCGACCTCGTTGTTGTTTTCCTCCTGATACGGTTTGTATTGCATGTTGTTAGAGTCGCCGGAAGAATACTTGGTATCAATATAGTTCAGCTCTAATGTCTCTCGAGACATATTACATTGGAAGCGTGCAGTGGTCTGCTAGAAGAGGTAAAATTACAAATAACTACTGTGGCTGTTTACAATTGTGAGGATTTGTATAAATTGTGCCTTTACAGAGAATACAGTGGCGTAATATAGAGTAATTAGAGCATACTTTACATTGCCTACATTAAAAATATTGTTCAATAGTAATAATAACCGACTGGTACAGTATCTGAAGTAAATTAATAATAAAAGATGAAAAAATGTTTCATATTACTTGTGGGAAGTATACGTCTTTCTACTTAATAACATAAACAAGAACATAGAAATAACACTTACATCGTCAAGGAAATATTAAAGCGCCTACAGATAAAATAATAGCAAATTTATCACCTACTACTTTCTGCTTCGGCAAATATATTTTTTGCAAACAATAATTCTACGAAACGACTCACAAAGCAGAAAACGATTTCAATTGATAATTTAAATACAAAGTCACATATGACAACAAAAGACGTCAAAATTATTTTGATTTAGGAATCTTACAAAAGGTTTTTCGGGTACCATAAACGGCCTGAATCTTTCGATATTGTATCACTCTTAATGCATTTTTAACGATATTTCGTTTAATATTATCATAACAAATAAGCAAAAGAAAACTTCAAAAATCAATACTACACTTAGTGACAGGTAAACAAATGTGGCGCGGTTTGATTACATACCGAGTTTGTATGTTCCGTTTCCATGCAAACATTCCATCTCACGCAATTTCGTAAGTATTTTTTTCGGGCAACTTTTTAATCCTAATGTAAAAAATATCAGTGCAATTTGCAATTAATTTTAATTTTGACACAATTTCCATAAACATTCTGACAAATTTGAAATTTCCTCCTTTGATACTTTTTATCAAACAAATAGAAAAATAAGCCATAGATATATAGGTATAAATTAAATAAGCGTTTTAATTAAAAACATAAAAAATAAATACAATCCAGTGTACAATCCTAACAAAATGAATGGAGGTTTCATTTCTAAACCGAAGCTCTGCCAAACATATACATTCGTTCTTATCGGTCGATGTTGACATTTGTATGAACGAAGTATGATTCATTCATTCGTTCGTTCAAGTAAAGTGAATTTGGATGTGTGAATTCGTGTGTGCGATAATGATTTTTGATAAATTATGTGTTTTTTAATTAGTCTAAAAAAACTATATAATTAAAATGGTTACTATTATAAAGAATCAATTACTTAAACACCTTTCGAGGTATGTATGTCCTTTGATTTCTATGAACATGTCATAAAATCGTATAGATTTTTAGCTGCGATTTTTAATTTAATTAATTTATTTTGATTAGGAAGGAGTAGTTCCTATGTTAAATAAGTATTCTTTATTTCATTTTTGTTTTCACGTGCTGTACAGTCGTAAATAAGTTGGCAATTAACTAGTTCTTTGTTCATATATTGTTATCGTGACTACTTTATTATTTTAGAATGTTTTTGTCAGTGTTGGAACGATAAAAATAAACAAGATCGTGTCAATATTGTGCCCACTGATAAGAAACCATTCAAACAGTCTTAATATTTAAAGATGAAGAGAATATTATTCATCAAATCAAATGTTCCAGTGTACTATCAGTTATTCTTACTGAATGAATCTATAAGTTATTCTTACTGGATTCTGTTAGTCTCAAACAACACTTTAGCCTAATTTATTACTATGTTCAATTCACATAAACTTCTTAAAAAGTTAATGATATATGATACTTTAAATCATTTTCACTTACACTTGCATCATCTAACTTTTATCCTAACTAAAGTATAAAAAATCATTTGTCCTTGTGCTTGTCTTAAAAAACAACTCCCATACTAGGAAAATAAATCCCTGTTCAGGGACTTTTTAAACACATAATTTACACAGACAAAACACACATGAGACACAGAATGACTATCTGTGGTTCACACAAATAAATTGTCCTGAATGGGAAACAAACCCAGAGTAATAGGGATCAGAAGCGACTGCTTGGCCACTACTGGTGACATTTAATATTACTAGATAAAGATAGAAGGCAGAATATTATGCCTCATATATGGCTGTCATTTACTTTTATTTTAGTTTAAAAAAAAATGAATACTAAAATAAATTACTAAATGTGCCACATATTAAACTATTAATCTGTTCCAGCAGGTTATTACAGAATGTTTTTGTCTCAATCCTGTGTGAACAATTTAATGATCAAAAGCAAATTTTAATCACACTGGTAGTTCTGAAGACTACCATATAAACTGTTTTACACTCATATTAACATTTTTTTTTTAATAAAATAATATTTTATTCTTTCTTATTACTTTTATATATACTGTAAGTTATAACTATAATAACAATTGATATTACAGTATTAATCAGTTTCTATTAATTATGGGAAGTACTCTGTCTACTTCCAGTTATAAAAAATAGGACAGTGCAAACGGTGTGGTGTAACCACACGGGCCAATGATTGAGGGATTGATAGAATTCACATTTCACATAGATCAATCTATCAATCAAACAAAACATAACTACTCTATCTAGTCACTGACATGATATTACAATTGTTATTGACTGACAATCAAATTGGAGTGCAAATGGATTTTGCAATCTCAACTAAAAAATTGCTAGGGCCCCCACTGCTTAGGCTGTAAATAACAAACCAACATACAAAGACGTACCACACCATAACTAAATATATATTAATAGTTATTAATTCTATGTATATTTATACACAGGTACACAAAAAATCTGTCACCAGAACAGATCTCCCTCTCAGCACTGCGAGGATCTGGTGAACTACAAGATTTGACACTTGATGAAGAGCTTCTGACTGATCTATTGGAGCTTCCAGGATGGGTACGGCTGACTGCGGCTAAGTGCAACCGTGCTTCCTTTAGGATACAGTGGACAAAGCTCAAAACTGTTCCTATTGTACTGGTAAGATTCAATTCTTAACTTAGAAAAACAGTTTCCATCAATATTTGTACTATTATTATAGAATAACTTTAATCAAAGTAAGAAGAAAATAATTGTATAATAAACCTTTATTAGTCTAATAATCCAAACCACTTTAATTTTCTGTAACTTTTAATGGAAAACCTAGTTTACTTGACATAGAACTAGAAATTATATAAAAAAGAAATGCATATCACTATCATTTAAGCTTAAATTCTACTTACCTACTATGTAATAAGCTGTATATATCTTGCACTATACTTATTAGATATAATAAAAATCTTTTTTATTTTATTTTAATATATATTATTGCAATCTATCATTATGAGATATTCAGCAATATTTGCAAAAGTAGTGCTAGGCTGCCCATCCACTGATAGGAAAGTTAATCAATGTTGATGCCTAGAAAATCAAGTCTTGTGTCATCTTTTTTTCAAGCCTTCTGGGTCCTGTCAACATTAGATTATTTGCCAGTTCATTTGGATGTTTTAAATAGATCTTGATATGCTTTGGCTCTTTCTGAGATTTCCTCCATTACAGTACAAAAATCTTATTAATTATATTATTTAAATAAAAGAAGTACATAGGTAATTATAATTAATAGTGAAGGCTATTCATTGATTCTTTATCTAGTTTTCTGCATGCGGTTACATGCGCGTATCTCCCATACCCGTAGGAGCTTTATAATTAAATATAGCCTATAGCATTTCTCGATATATGGGCTATATAATACTGAAATATTTTTTCTAATGTTTATTTTATACTGCACTGGCATGATCATATACAGGGTGTCCCAAAAGGTTAAGTAGCTGGGAAAGGGGGTGACAGGGGTGGACACAATGGTCACTAGAAAAATAAAAAATAAAATCCGCTCTGGGTATTTAAAAAAAAATGGCATTTTTTTTAAAACTTAAAATTTTACACCTTGTTATTTTTGATGTTGATGTTGATGACCTTGTTGTTATTGAAGATTACATAACAGCATTTTTTTTGCAGTGACCATCCCTATCACCCCCCTTCCCAGCTACGTAATCTTTTGGGACACCCTGTATATTATTTTATATATATACTAGCTGCCCCCCGCGATTTTACATCCGTCACTCTGCTCCAATGGGTCGTAGCGTGATATTTTGTAGCCTATATGTTAAGCTAGCTTATATCCGCGTGCAAACTGTCAGCCAAATCCATTTATTAGTTTTTGCCTGAAAGAGTAACAAACAAACATACATCCACACATACAAACTTTCGCATTTATAATATTAGTAGGATAACATAAATGTCATGTTCCTTTTACCAAATAGTGTATGCATAAGTGGAAGGATGTGTACCATATTTGCAACATATATTTCTCTCATAAGATTGAAAATCAAATGTAAAATATTGTTGTTTTGCCCTATAAAACATATGTAACAGAAATATTTCTTGAATAATGAAATTACACCTTATTACCAACTGAAGATTTGTCTTTGAAATTGATTTTATGATTATTACAGGTCACTTTTAGTAGTCATAATTAATTTCTGGTTTATACCGTCGTAAAACACTTGATATATTAAATTATATTTTTTTAATTTAAACTTATTTAGGTATGTACCAACTACAATACATACATATAATTCACGAAACACAATCGCCAATTAAAGTTAATTTATGTTTTTAAATTATTCGTAATATTTATCTTTCAATAGCTACGCGAATTTGGGAAAGAGGAAATACTTATAGTAATTACATAATACTTATCAGATATATTAAGTAATTTTCAAAAATTGAGATGGATAAATTTTGACAACCGGCAGCTTTCGAACCCGTATCTTAAGTAAGTATAGCCCGTATTGTCTAATTCAGTCGTTGAAATGTATCAATCTCTTTATGACACGTTTCTTAGAGGAACGTAAAACGTACGTATACGTTTAGTATACTCTTTTTTTTTTTTTTTTTGTCCGGGGGCAAATGGGTTTACGCATTCCCACCGCCGCTGCAGCGAATTCGCGCGCTGGCGGTGGGATATGTGGGACTCGCCCTCTCCATAGCGTGGTATGCTAAACTCATACCACGAGGAGAGGACCCTACCAAACACTAAAACCTCCCGGACACTCCTTCGATCCGCCGTTGGTGGGGGCCGGGTACGCATGAGTAATCCGGCCCACGTTTAGTATACCCTGAGTGTATATTTAATCAAATCAAGACTAAGCTTATTTTATTACCTACGTGCTTATTTTTTGTAACCTCGCTAAAGCGGAAGTCCTATTACGCGAGATTCAACAACCTCCACTTTATTCTTATTTCAAAAAATATTTGTACTATTTTCGTCGCATTACTTATGTTTAGGACTGAAATAGTAAAAAGCCGTTGGTTCAGTTGGAAACAAAAGTATAATAATAAAATGTATCAAAATGACAGGTAAAATAAAAGGTATAAAAAGTAATAAAAACATAGACAAAGTAAATATAAAAAGGTTGTGCGGTCTTGCACAACTTATTTACAAAAACTCTGAAAAATCATATTAAAAAGCTTTTCGTATTTTCCCTTGTACTTATGTGTGCTTTATAATTTAAATGCGATACTAAATAATATGAAAGGAAGTAGGTATATAGAAAAGTAACCGGAGTTTTCACTTCACATATGAATAGTTATATTACTATATATTAAGAAGAGTAGACATAGACAGAGTATATCATTGTATATAAGTATAATTAGTATATAATTCAGTCACATCACTACATAGTATAAAGCTTTCTCTGTCCCTATATCCCTATGTATGCTTAAATATTTAAAACTACGCAACGGAGTTCGATGCGGTTTTTTTTAAAGTGATTCAAGAGGAAAGTTTATATGTATAATACATGAGCATTGCGCCCGTGCGGAGCCGGGGCGGGTCGCTAGTATAAGATAAACCCAATTATTTTTAATAAGATGATTTGTATGCTGAATGCTTCATTAATTCAATGAAATAGTAACAACTATGTATATAGGTAGTGATTAGTCATATCTTTATGTACTTGTGCTGTTGTATCGATAACGAAATATTAGCACTAGACCGATAATACGTTACGTAATTAGTATAATAGTGTAGAACAACATTCATAAATTAAAGTATGTAGTTTAAATAAAAGTGAAACTAAAATTACACGACTTTACGAGTATATAGTCTGGTGATTCGTACAAAACGTCACTTTCACCGAAACAGACTATAGTCAGAGATTAATTTTATTAACGACATAAAAATGACGAATGCTATTACACTTGTCCGCGTAAATATAATTTTCTCCATACAAACTTTGTTCAGTCGTAGATTTGAAGTCATAGAAGCTGATCCAAAGCACAAACTGTAATTAACTAAAGCGAATGCACAGAACTCCTCTATAAATCTCAAAGTCATCATTTCTCAACAGCGCAACCGAATAGCACCACATGCATCCCTCCAATGCCCTCGTAGACCCGAAGTCCGAGAGGCCCGCGAACTGTAAAGTAGAGCGACAGTCGCACAAAACTCCCCGAAAACAAATCTAAAAGTCATAATCCCTCAATCTCATCAACCGCCCTCAGCCGAGGTCTAAGCCCCAAAGGGGGCTTGCACAGGTCACTTTACAGTTTGTAGTTTTTAAACCATTCATTAAGGCTGGAGCTCTGCTCGCCTTTATGCCCGGTGAAATAAAAAAAGACTCGAGGCTGACAACGTATGTCCGTCCATAAAAAAAACCATTTGCATGTTACAGTTTAAATAGCATTGTTTAGTAATATTTTTTGTTAATTTTTATGGGTTTTGTGCCAAAAAAATAACCCCAAAGAAAATACAATAGAGCAGAGGAGATTTATAGGTAGTGCCAACTGGGAGATATTACGGTATTTTTGGCCAAGCCATATTAATATGCCTGCAAAAATGTTACTGCCTACCGAACATTCAAAGTAGTGGAACCGTAATTAAGTAGTAAGTTACTTTGGTAGTTCGTTTTCCTCAACAAGACTCTGAAATGTGACTACGCCATCAGTTCAATTACTATGCTTAATCAATTTATTGCGCCCAACAATAAGAATTCAGCTCAAGTTAACAGCACATATTAAATCTATCTGTACTACTAATGACTATGTCCTGACTGACGGATCAACGCACAACCTAAACCAGAGATTTGAAACTTAGAGGGTGTATTTTCCCCTAAGAGATTGAAAAGGGATGGCAAAGTTTGAAATCGGAATCTACGCGGAAGAAGTCTTAAGCAACAGCTAGTAGGGACATACAAAATAATAAAATAGCATTCATGCTTTGCCTAAAAGGTCGGTCTTGGCTAGGCAACACCTAGCGATTGAGTTCTAGTTATTCAAAATAACTTTTGTTGACATCTTTTGCTATCAGGAACTTTGTGTTCTGGTATTTTAGAAACACTTTAGCAGATGCGCGGTGAGCCCTAGAGGCCGGCTTCTACCTGAAAGTGAATATTTGACGAATATACGTTTGCTTACAAATTTTTGGTGCCATGTAACTATGCCTCCATACTCTCGTGAAGACAAGTAGGTCGTTTGCTTTAATTATCCGTAAAGTATAAAGTTGATGCCTTTGTTTGCGAAACGTTGCGAAGTGTTGTTTCAAACTTCCTAACAACTTATTCATTAACCTGCTTTTAAAACACGTAGCATAAGGAATGTTGTTCTAACATAAACATACTCTTTGGATACTTATTTAAATAAGTTATTAATTAATTTACCTATATCGATTTACCTTTCTTTATATATATATAATTCTTCTGTGAGTGTGTATGTCACTGAACTTCTCTCAAACGACTGGACCGATTTTGATGAAATTTTTTGTGTGTGTTCAAGGGGATCTGGGAATGGTTTAGATTCACAAATCATATATAATATATATATATATATATATATTAATATATTATCATGCAGGACAACGTCTGTCGGGTCCGCTAGTACTATATATAATGATGAAGAGTTTGCTTGCTTGACCGCGCTAATCTGAGTAACTACTGTTCCGATTTGATTTTTTTTTTTAATTATTACATCGACGAAGGCTATAAGCTACCGCGAAACCGCGCGCGAGAAGCTGGTGGGTACAGAGATAATAATAAATATTATTAAAATAATTAGTGGCCAAATTAAACTACTGAATCATAATATAAATAAAATCCTCCCGAACGATATCGGCCACGCCGGCCAATCTCTAAGGAAAATAATATTATATTATAGTGCACAAGTATGGGGGCAAACACAGGTGTGCATTATCTATTCCTTTACTCAAAAAATCTGGTGAGACGGTTCACACGACCGTGAGCCATCAGGCAGAGAACTGACAGCTGTTGGACTCCTCTCTCGTCCTTCAATAAAACCACGGCGAGACGGTCAACCCCCTTAAAGTGAGACGCACCTGGCGGGGAAAGAGGCAGTTGTGGGTTCTAGACCTTTTCTCGTGGTAGACCCTCTCGCCGTTCGTTCGTCCCTACTCCCTATGCCTATCCCTAGTAAGGGACCAATTAATTTAGTCTAACAAGCATATAATATTTCCGTACCTCGCTATCTGGAAAGAGATCGCAATAACGATAAGACCGCGCATTGCAATTAAATTAATGTACAGAAACTACAAGTGTAGACCAATCCCGGCGGGGGCAGCAGGTGACACGATTCAGGAGCTAGGCAGTCGCATCGTTCACTCGTTCGAGCAATATGCGCGTTGAATGTTTAGCGTCAGCTTAAATTATGGTGCCTAAAGTATGTGTAAAAAATTTACACTTTACTTTGAATAGTTTGATCAAAAAACTGTGTATAAATTCAATTACTCTATTTGCAATTTGTATTTTTCCTTATATAAAGAAGTAAGAAGAAAAGTTTTTCCACACAACTAGTATTCTTGTTGGCCCTCGTGCTAAGCTATAATTTTTGTGTTACGAATGGGTTCAAGTCAGTAGTGCAATGGGTGGGGCTCTAACCGGGATCGAACCACATGATCGCAAGTCCGACGCCCTAGCCACTGGACTGCGGCCGTTTAAATGTTATTTCAACCAACAGTTATATTCAATATGCCTTGCCAAATAATATAGTTGTGATAGTATGTATAACTAGGGTTATCATACCTGCCTATATGTCGACGTTAGTTTTCAAGTAACGTCATATCGGTTCATGTTAAAACTCATGTTTAGCACTATTCATTTTATTAATATTATACACAAAACCGTGTTATCAGTTTGACTGTAGGATCAAGTCTTTGAGTAATTATGATACGTTCCGATAGGAACATAATTAAATATAGCCTATAGACTTTCTCGATAACTGGGCTATCTAACACTGAAATAATTTTTCAAATCGAAAGTAGTTCATGAGATTAGTGCGTGCAAGCAAGTAGATTTATATATTAGTATAGATATAGCTGAGGAAAAGACGCGTGCAAAGTATGTGTGTCGCAAATATTTTACGTTCAGTACATGAGGACGTACGGGGCCGAATGCTGGGCTATAAAGAAAGCTCACGAACAAAGGTGCACGTAAGCGAGATGAAGATGCTAAGATGGGCAGCAGGCGTAACTCGACTCGATAAAGTGCGAAACGAGCACATCAGAGGAAGTTACAAGGTCGCGCCATGTTATGAGGCGCCCCGAAGACCATGTCGTGAAACAGGCCCTAGCACTGCCAGAAAATAGGAAAGGTAGAGGACGCCCACTAGCCACCTGGTGGTCCACAGTGGCCAAGGACTTAGAGCGTGCCGAAACAAATATTTCGACAACCCAGGACAGACCATCCTGGCGCCGCAGAACGAGGAGAGCCGACCCCAAATAATGGTAAATGGCTAGGACAAAGTAGAAGAAGACATGAGGATATAAAACCAACTAAACATGTCGGAAACAGTTTTCAAGGACGACAACCCTGTATACAATTCGTGACAACTAACTAATGCTTGCTACGTGCATGTTAAGTGAACTGTAATTAAGTTAACCCGGCTTCTGCCATAAACATTACTAGTACACCTGCATTATTTATGATATGATGTTATTTCTGCGCATAATACATAATATATTAAGACATAAACTACCCTCACCAATCCCTCAATCGGTTTTAAGTGGGAGTAATATATATTACTATACCCTATTCATCGGGGCTTGAGACAAAGTGTAAACAAAGAAAACATTGTTTCTCAAACTTTTTGCATTTTTTTTTTATTGCTATTTAATTTAATATAGGGTTTCCCATTTGTGTGTCTAGCAGCTCGGGTTAAGATAAGGTACTTAACTATGAAGATAATAAAATCATAAATCACTCTTATTGAATTAATTATTCGGAGAATTAGGAGGATTTTGAAGAACTGTCGCCATCGTGAATAACGAAGCGGTCAACTATATTCAACTATCAATTATTCCATCAATTTTAAGCATCTTTTGCTCTTCTTTTTTACATTGTCAATGCACTTTTGTCAAGCCTCTACTGTTATTTTTTAATTGCATCGGCTAGTAAAATTTGAACTTCACTTAACTTAAAGCTTTTGTTATTCTCAGCAATAAATCCTTTAACTTGGGCCCATATTAACTTTAAGGATTTAATTCACTATGTCCTTTTAGAACCTGTTTACAGTGGCTTGCGATATTCCCATTATACTAATCCTTCGACCACGTTTCTTCTATGAGTTTGAACACATTAATAACAGCCACCTTTTCCGTTGAATGCGTTGGAGTTTTCTTTGATCGCTTTTTCTTTGGCGAAGAAAAAGTGCAAGCGTCGCTTGGTCCAGGTGCACTCATGTTTTAAGCTCGAAAACGTAAGTATAACAAAAACAAAACAACCAACAAATAACTTAAACTTCATAAAAGATATAAATTTAACGAAAATATCTATAATAATAAATAAGCAGAACTCTCGTATCAACAAGTTGATCTATAGTAAAAATGGCGGATATAATCCGACCGATAACCAAACGTCACATTTTTATGTAAAATGTTCGGGAGTAAATGTGGTCTATAATTTAGTCGTATTAAAATGCATTCGAAGTTTGGGAATCAATTCTTTTTTGGGTGTTTTTACATGTAAACGATTTAATAAATCATTATACTTCATAAAAGATGACATTCCTAGGGTTGTTAAGATTTAAACAAATGTCGATAGTAATTATCGACTTTTCTTACTATTATTGACGATAATGTAACAAATAATTGGGATTAATTTAATTACAAATTTTACTAAATTAAACAAATATTTTAATATAAGATACATTTATACTCTCTGAAATCCAAAGTTTATTTTTAGAAATTGGATTTTATTTACTCACTATTATTTTAGATCAAGTACGCGTACATATGTAAATTATGTTATGTTACTAAAATGTATAATAAAATTTAATAATCAATTTATTTTTATTTAAGTTTTATATAAAAATATCGATAGCTTATAGTCGATGGCCACGATGGTTCATTGTCCATCACTTATTAGGTCGCCATGCCCATAAAATATAACATTGGCAGGTACTGTCTGTCAGTACTACTAAATTTAAAAACTTCATAGGCGTGATTGTACTGACAGATGTAATCAAATATATTCACTTCATCAATCGTGACCCTTAAAGTACCCTTTTTATGGTTTGTTTACATTTAATCTCACGCCTCGATGAATACGGTATAGCTTCCTGCGCACGGCTTCACCTGTGCAGCTCCCGTTTCCGTAGAAACTTTATAATAAAATATATATTATAGTCTACAGCCTTTCTCGATAAATGGGCTATGTAACTCCGAAAGAATTTCTTTAATCGGACTATTAGTTCCTGAAATTAGCGTGTTCAAACAAAAAAACTCTTCAGCTTTATATATTATGAAGAACTGTGGATATTAATCTTAATTAAAGGATGTTATATACTAGGATTACGTGTCAATGCCAAGTATTGTTATTGAAACAAAGTAGCGGCCACCAGAACCTTATTGCGCGATAAACGGAAGCGCAAAAACAGAACCGAGTTACGATCAATCTCCGCTCTAGAATTGCTGTATTAGGTACACTATTGCGGGATATTATTTTTCTATACCAGTGATTGCCAAAGTGGTCTAGTCCCCCAGAGGTCCACGGGAATCTCGGAATCGAATTGCAAGTGTGCAATATGATAGACATGGAGCAAGAAGGAGTCCACCATAATATGTAAAGTTTTAAGGGGTCTAGGAGAGAAAAATGTTTGAGAGCGTTTGAAAGCGTTTTATTAGTCATCATCTCTGATGACTAATAAAACGCTTTATCCTAAATAACTGACTGACGACGGACTAACGACTGACGGATGAAAGCGCAGCCTTAACCACTGATCGTAGAGACCTGAAACTTGTAGGAGGCATTCTCTATATGACGCAAGCATCCGATTATAGAGGATTTTTAATAAAGGATGATAGGGATTGGCAGAGTTTGTATGGAGAAATCGGAAGATAGACCAGATATTAATAACAGTAGAAATATTTTACTTTAAAACTAGCTGTCTCGCGCGGTTTCCCCCGCGTAGGTGCCGTTCCCGTGGAGAGACATAGGCTATGTTTAACTTAAAACATAGCCTATGTCTCTCACAAATTACGTGGCTTTCTATTGGTAAAAGATTTAAAATATCGGTTCAGTAGATTGGACGTTGTAGACCCCCTACAACGTCAAAAACTCACAAACTTTACCTCTTAAAAATATTAGTACATATAAATACCCATTCAACAGACAAATAAATGGTGACTTAAAATAATACTGAAAATAGGCAACAGTACTTTTGATACCTGTACAGGTATATACTAGGTAGACATTATATATATACATAACTAATGAAAGATAATATTATTTTTATCATACGTAGGTACGTAACAACGGTAGTAGTTATAATATAAGTAAACAATTAAGGCTGTTATGTCAAGGACTTTAGTAAGAAGAAACAATAGCTGTGCATTATACTTTTGCGAGTCAGGTTAAATTGCTATTATGGAAAATACATCAGGTAGCTTAAAAAATATTGTGAAAAAACCGGAATGCGAATCAGACTCGCGTACCATGGGCTTCGTACCATTGTTCAAACAACATTAGAAACGATATTATTTTATTTTCACCTATCCCAGTGTCAGTACAAGTTAAATTTGACCCACATAGCCCCCCCTGAATGGGAGTCCCCTTAAATATTCGTTTTAAGTATTTGTTGTTATAGCGGCAACAGAAATACATTATGTGTAAAAATGTCAACTGCCTATCACGGTTTACCCTTTTTACCTGGTTTTACCCTTTCGGTACGGCTTCCGATTTAGGAGTGGTTTTGCTATATTTAGAAACAAGTTATGCATGAACACCAGTGGAACTCAGTGATAGATGCACATAGCAGAATATCATGAAGATTCTCAATAGGTCTTTTTCTTGTCTTTATATATATAATTCTTCTGTGAGTGTGTATGTCACTGAACTTCTCTCAAACGACTGGACCGATTTTGATGAATTTTTTTGTGTGTGTTTAAGGGGATCTGGGAATGGTTTAGATTCACAATTTTGTCCGCTGGACAATGTTTTTTTAATTAATTTTTAGTTTATTAGTAGTAGGGATGTCGATCTGAGATCGATTAATCGAAGAATCGATTTTTGGAGCCAAAAAGATCGATTTTTTAATTCGATATGTAGTACTGAATCGATTCAGTGAATCGATATTTCACCCTTAAAAATCGACATTCGATTTTATGACAGACTGTTGTTTTTAAAAAGTTTAGAAATTAAGCATTGGGAACTATAAGCTACACTATCTATTTTCTTAACTTTGTAAACCAATACATAAAAAAATAAATGTCTTATTTTATACCTGATCTGATCTTTTGATATGGTAATAAAAATATTTTTTATCATCGAATCACCTGATTTTACTGATAAGAGATCGTTAAATTATAATATGTGTCATGTTTTTAATAAAATAGATTTATTTACAAAAAAATAATTTAATTTAACATTATAAACAAAAACTTGAAGAAAAGATCGATTTTTCAGAAATCGATCTTTTTGGCCTCGATTTTTGTGTGGATCGATTCATTAGGTCACGATTCGAATCGATTTAAAAATCGATCTTTTTTGGAAAGAATCGACATCCCTAATTAGTAGTTGTTGATTTTGGAATGTTTTTACATTGGATCCGACAGACGGCGCTACCATCGCAGTGTCAAATTTTAAATAATATTTAGGGTAGGGGTAGGGTAGGGTAGGGGTATGGTATGGGTAGGGTAGGGTAGGGGTAGGGGTAGGGTAGGGTAGGGTAGGGCAGGGGTAGGGTATAAAAGTCCACCCGTGCGAAGCCGGGGCGGGCCGCTAGTTAGATATACAAATCAATAAAATAACATCAACACTTTTTAATGAAACATCAAAATCAGTTAATATTTCGATTAAAAGTACCCAAAAATAAGCTTAATGTCGACAGCAATTACAACCAAATTCAGTAGGTCCAAATCATTTTGTAATTAATGCCTAACCGGCACGGTTGGGTGAACGCGGTATCCTTGATCTTAGTACTGTCGATAATCGTGTTTACTGTACATCCTGTTGTCTGCATTTTCACAGTCTTCAGAAGGCTATCGACGTCTGTGTAAACCAGCAATTCCCAAAGTGCTTTAGGTGGTCCCCCCAGGGGTCCACGGGAGACTCGACGAGGGTCTACGTAGGCGTAAAAAATGGGGCTCCCAAGTTATAAGTGTGTGATATGATAGGGAGGGAGGGTTAAAATTTAATCTGGTCTCTTGAATGCTATAGGTATTTTAATTTTTTGTGATATTGCCGTCGATTTCAGTGTCCAATAAAATGTCAACCGAAATGCATGATTTATTTTACGGGTTTGTTCACCATTGAATTTAATATCAAATCACATATATTCGATCAAACATTTTGGTCCTTCAAGCCGGATATCTGACCTATGAACTGAGCTACCAAGGGCTTGAACCCGAACTGCTTAAAAAAAACCAAGCCACATGGGGTCCACTTGTTTATTTTACCTATATTTTTCCTCATAATCAGTGAGGGATTTCGAAAGGGGAAGTCCCATAAAATTAACTTAGCTAACAGAAATAAACTTCAATTGTTAGTAGCAAGTATGTCTAAGGTTTCCTACGCAACGTGAAAAGCTTTAAAATGTGGAAATTTTCTATTTTACATATTTTTAGTTTTTAATTTTTATCCTATTCTTCTAATATTACATGATTAGCTTGTGCCTGCCTTCCCCATTTGACTTTGCCCGTGCGGTATCCTATAAGTCTTAGCATGATTATAATATATAGCTTATAGCCTTACTCGATAAATGGGCTATCTAATATTGAAAGACTTTTTCAAATCGGACAATTAACACACCACGACAGATTAGCGTGGCGCAGGCGGGCAGGCGGGTTGTTGACCACAGTTTTATGTTGCAACACACCCTTGTGTGTTACAAACGCTGCTACATCATAACTAACAATCGTATGCCAAGCGGGAACGGTCCCTGCCATACGATTGTTAGTTATGATGTAATAACAATCGGGACCAACGGCTAAATGCGCTTTACGAGGCAAAGTGGATAGTCTCTCAACCAATTAAACCCAGAAAGAATTCTTGTCTGGTAACTTATATCTTGAAAACCATAAAAATAGATCCACTCCAGGACATAAATATTGATCGCAGGCAGGATGAACATAGGAAGAACTTCTGTATCTTGGATCACACTGACAAAAAGAGATGATTAAACGTAAAACCTTTATTGAGTAAACTCCCGCACTAGATAAATAGATCCGTGTGTCGCTCGGAACTTTACGAACTCTCAATCCACGGTCAAAGTCACCCAGACTCAGAACAACTATTTTTTTTATTTAAAACTTAAGCACAAACTATTTACCAAGTTGGTCTTAATGCTTAGTACGCATTATCTGCCAGTCGACCTTAGGGTGGTGATGAAACAACATGGTAGGTGCGCCGTAGTTTATCAAAAATATACAATAAAATGATAAAATAACAACCCCGGAGTTTCTTTCTTCCTTTCTTCTCCGGGTCGTCCACTTAAGCAGCTAGTGAAAGGTTGCATGTTAGCCAGGGTAGGGCGAGGATCGCGTTGCGCCCCTACCCCTGCCCTGTGATTGAGTGCCTGTGGTCGGTGCCAGTGATCACATCCTCTTTATATATCTTTATATGATATCTTTACCTTTTTACTTCAGAGGCACCCTGGGTCGTGGTCCTAAACCCCATAAGGGTGCCCTCAGGTATGTGCCACTTAGATATAGTGTGACCACTTGCAATTTGAATGCGGTTTTAATTTCTTCTTATAATAATAATAATTGGTTAATTGCAAAAAATATCACAGGACAGACGGACGGACTTTGCAGTTTGTAGATTTGTATGATTTGCTATTGCCTACCTACTACTGCCTAATTACTTAGTCGGGTATCTTATAGAGTAATAATTATCTGTTATTTATAGTTTATTATTTTATCTTCTTACATTGTAATTCTGACAAGTACAAGTGTATGTAAATACCTAAGTGCTGAATAAAAAATCATTATTTCATTATTAATTTAACTATTAATTATTGTTAATATCTATTGTTAACACAAATCATTGTCCTAGATGTAGATCGAACACAGAACTCCAGATCTCAAAAACAACTATGTACCATAACCACTGAACCACCAGCCAAATATAATTAAGATTTGTTTTTTCTTTTTCAGAGTTTAGATGAGGTGTCTATAGCACTAGAAGTATGTGCAGAGCCTCGGGTGATGAACCCAAATGCGGCTGGAGCCATTCCTGTGCCGGGGAAATACAGCTATATACATAAGGTAACATTTTATTATCATAAACTATGACGGGTTTTCTTCCTGAAAGGAAACTTGACTAGACTATGAAGCATGAGATTGATAGAAGTGATGGGAGCATACCTACAATAATTCTAACCGCGCGTGTTTTTTTTTATGTCATCCCTCTCTAGCCCTTTCTCCATAAGCCTGAGCATTATATTATTGTTAATATTTCAATTTTGACAATCATGCCGTATAATTTTGTTTAGTACATTGCAAAAAAAACAGACGTCCGTTTGGTCCCGATTCGTTCTTTTGTCGGGTTTTGCAACCATTTGTATTTTAAAATATTGGTCAAATGTTAGGAGTCACTCAAAAATTGGCAGGAATAAGAAATACTGACATCATTCTTTATTTAGTATGGTTTCAAATTGTCACCTTTTTTTTAAGTTCCTGTTCTTATCTATTCAATCTCAAAGCTACTAGAATCCAAATACTTTTGACTTCCAATCTAGGACTTGTTATCTTGCAGTGCACTGACCTCTAGTACACTCAACTACCGGTCTGTTTACTTTGCTAACATATACACTTTATAAATAATCATAAATATAATACAAACATTTCGTCATAGTCGTAGAACAAAGACGGTTCTGCAAAACAGTAACTTAACAGTACGCCACATAACAGTTTAACAATCAGGTTTTAGATGTAATTTGATGAAAAAATAAAAAAATCTAAAATTATCAAAACCGTCGTTGTTCTATGACTATGACGATTTATTTAAAAAAAGATTTCTCCGAGTTTCTGAGTTTGCATATCCAGAACCAGTTGTAATAAAAAAAGTGGATAAACATAATAAGCACATGATTTATAAATATGTAAACGCCTATATGAATAAGAGCTTAACTCGCTTCTTACTATAGACAACTAAAGTAAGTCGGTAAGCCATACCTAACTATAAGCATTCATAATCGATAATAAGCTTACTGAAAAAAGATTACTCCCGTTTCTTTTTTATTTTCAGGTAATAGACGGAATATCTGTGGCTGTGAACCATGTGCAAATAGAATTTAGCTGTGAAGCTTTCACCAGCAGTGTTCAGGTAAACTACACCTTGATTTTCTCACCTAAAATTTCTGTCAGTCTGGTAATATCATATTTTTGTATACACATATTTCTAGGGTATCTACTCAATTTTGTTATAAACTGTGGCTATCATAGGAAATAAACTAATCAACTAAATCAAACTATCGTAAAATATCATAGACTTACGAGAGCTTATTACTATTGAATAAAACATAATTTCCTACCAACCACATTACTAGTAGAAATAGAGTATAGTACTGATATATGCATTCCAAGTATAAATAATATCAAAATTATTTCACGAGAAACATTACGTAAATAATCTCGAGTAAGAAAGTAATAATACAAATAGTAAATTAATTGAAAAAGTGATATGAGTGATGACTTGATACCTTTATGATTTTTTTTTTTTATGAGATCCGTCCTTCGACTCTCTATTCTTGTATAAATTTAGAATTTTATGCCATCGGGAACGTATTTCAGACTCTCTAAGACTGACCATAAATCATAATCCAGCGGAATAAGATCGGGTCTACATGACAGCCAGTCTTCAGCTCCGATGAAATCCGGAACGTCCGTTTCTAACCAAAATTGAGTGTATCGAGCTTTATGACCGGCGCTGAGTATTGCAGGGATATTCAGTATCATTTGTCTCTATCTAGATCTTTGGCTATCTGTACGCGTGATTGAGTACCAAACATTCAAACATCTTCACAAACACATTTATAACATTAGAGGGATTAAATCCCTGAGCTTCTTCACGGTTACAATGTCAACGAATAGAGTTATAGAGTTGCTATTAGGACTACATATGTAATTATAAATCTTAATATTAAACTTTCCAGATCTCAAGAGTGACAGTGGAGTCGCGTACGCCTGAAGGTCGCAAGGGAGATCTAAGACTGACTAGAATCAAATCACCTGATACAGGACAACTGCTTATATTTAAGGTAATTAAACAGTAATAGATCACAATTTTTTTAAGTTTACCACCCAACATTTTTTTTGTGTTTAAAATGTTGACATTTTATTTTTTCAATAATACATCAACTACTTGACTGCACCGGTGGCTTAGTGGCATCGGTAGTTATTCTAATACCTGGATTTCTGGGTTCGACTCACACCCTTGACAGTTATTCGTGTGACCCACAGATAATTGTTTTAAGTCTGGATGTGCTTTGTAAAGTCCCTTGCGACACATTGATAAAATTTCCTAGTATGGGTAATAACTTTTTTTAAGTGAAAGAGATTCAAACCAAAACACAACTTAATTGTTCTTTTCACTCTGATGTAAGAACTTTTCGTTAATCAATAATTACTCTTATTTCTCTTACTCTAGGAACTAGAATGGCAAAGCGCCCGAATAGAAGCGAAAGCACACGGGGCTGCAAACGCCAATCTACCACCATTGAGACTGCTCCTAGGCAACACGCACTGTCGAATAGTCATTAAGAAGAGACTATCAGGTTAGTTCAGTTTTATTTATTTATTAGGAACAACAAACAGTTACATATTATTCTTAAATCTAGTAAAACATACATAATAATATAAATATGCAACTCACAATGCTGTCCACAGTATACAAAAGTGAAAAAAAATATATAAAAAAAAATTGTATAGTTAGTGCTCTAATGTTCTTATTTTACTCTTATTGATCTAAATTGTTTATAATTTGTAGTAATTTTTTACGAAATGTGCAATATGGCGTAGCAAATATATCTAAATCTGTAAAATAATGATTGAAATTATTAGTAATGCGGCGAAGGGGTGCACGCACTCCAGCGTTCGTGCGGCAAAAACTAAATGCAAAAAGTGGGCATGCGCGTACACCTCGTCTGTTAACGGTTCTAGGAACAAATAAGAATAATCGATTTGTTATACTGGAGCAATCATATTTATCATTACATAAATCAAACAGATGTGTGTGAACTTAGCAGATCATTGTCCAGCAGATCAAAATAAAATGTGAGTTCTTTTCGCATGCAGCTAAGTTCTATAGTTCCTGATATTTTATAGAAATAGTTCTGGTGTTTTTATCTCGAAAAATGTCAATTAACGAAATGATCTGCCAACTTCCCGTAGCAAATCACTTTGCAGCATATCAAAATAAAAGGTGAGTTCTTTTCGCATGCAGCTAAGTTCTATAGTTCCTGATAATTTTTAGAAATAGTTCTGGTTTTTTTATCTCGAAAAATGTCACTTAACGAAAACGATTAACGAAATGATCTGCTAACTTCAAACAACAAAAACAAATGTAAGATCTTTTCGCATGCAGTCGAGTTCTGTAGTTCTAGATACTAGGCTAAAGTGAACAGACACTTTCTAGGCAAGCGTGTATCATCTTAGGCCTTATCTTCGCCTTCCATCAAGCGAGATTATGGTCAAACGTAAAAAAAAAAAAACCTTTTCAAAGATAGCTGTTCTAAAACGACGTTAAAGTGCCAGCAGATCGAGCCAGAACGTTGAAAAAGTTGATAATGACAATTCTCATCCTAAAAATGAAATGAATCATTCAAGTTATTGCGAAAGGCTGAAACTCTTTCGCTTTTCACATATTCGTATGGAAACTGCAATCTAGAATTCGATTTGAGTCCAGAACTCACGTCCCAGTACCAGCAGATCATGTCCGAACATTTTAAAAGTAGAAAGAATTATTTTCATCGTTTCAAACAAATGCTATAGGCTAGAACTCTTTCGTTTCCCACCGATCCGTAGCAGAACTGTAATCTACAACTTGATTCGAGTCCAGAACTCACGTCCCAGTACCAGCAGATCATGTCCGAACATTTTAAAAGTAGAAAGAACTAGTTTCATCGTTTCAAACAAATGACATAGGCTAGAACTCTTTCGTATCCCACCGATCCGTAGCAGAACTGTAATATAGAATTCGATTCTAGTTCAGAACTCACGTCCCAGTACCAGCAGATCATGTCCGAACATTTTAAAAGTAGAAAGAACTATTTTCATCGTTTCAAACAAATTCCATAGGTTACAACTCTTTCGTTTCCCACCGATCCGTAGCAGAACTGTAATTTAGAATTCGATTCGAGTCCAGAACTCACGTCCTAGTACCAGCAGATCATGTCCGAACATTTTAAAAGTAGAAAGAACTAGTTTCATCGTTTCAAACAAATGCCAAAGGCTAGAACTCTTTCGTTTCCCACCGATCCGTAGCAGATCTGTAATTTAGAATTCGATTCGAGTCCAGAACTCACGTCCCAGTACCAGCAGATCATGTCCGAACATTTTAAAAGTAGAAAGAACTATTTTCATCGTTTCAAACAAATGCCATAGGCTAGAACTCTTTCGTTTTCCACCGATCCGTAGCCGAACTGTAATCTACAACTTGATTCGAGTCCAGAACTCACGTCCCAGTACCAGCAGATCATGTCCGAACATTTTAAAAGTAGAAAGATCATTTTTCAGCGTTTCAATCAAATGCCATAGGCTAGAACTCTTTCGTTTCCCACCGATCCGTAGCAGAACTGTAATCTACAACTTAATTCGAGTCCAGAACTCACGTCCCAGTACCAGCAGATCATGTCCGAACATTTTAAAAGTAGAAAGAACTATTTTCATCGTACTGGGACGTGAGTTCTGGACTCGAATCGAATTCTAAATTACAGTTCTGCTACGGATCGGTGGGAAACGAAAGATTTCTAGCCTTTGGCATTTGTTTGAAACGATGAAAATAGTTATTTCTACTTTTAAAATGTTCGGACATGATCTGCTGGTACTGGGACGTGAGTTCTGGGCTCGAATCAAGTTGTAGATTACAGTTCTGCTACGGATCGGTAGGAAACGAAAGAGTTCTAGCCTATGTCATTTGTTTGAAACGATGAAACTAGTTCTTTCTACTTTTAAAATGTTCGGACATGATCTGCTGGTACTGGGACGTGAGTTCTGGACTCGAATCAAGTTGTAGATTACAGTTCTGCTACGGATCGGTGGGAAACGAAAGAGTTCTAGCCTATGGCATTTGTTTGAAACGATGAAAATAGTTCTTTCTACTTTTAAAATGTTCGGACATGATCTGCTGGTACTGGGACGTGAGTTCTGGACTCGAATCGAATTTTAAATTACAGTTCTGCTACGAATCGGTGGGAAACGAAAGAGTTCTAGCCTTTGGCATTTGTTTGAAACGATGAAAATAGTTCTTTCTATTTTTAAAATGTTCGGACATGATCTGCTGGTACTGGGACGTGAGTTCTGGACTCGAATCAAGTTGTAGATTACAGTTCTGCTACGGATCGGTGGGAAACGAAAGAGTTCTAGCCTATGGCATTTGTTTGAAACGATGAAAATAGTTCTTTCTACTATTAAAATGTTCGGACATGATCTGCTGGTACTGGGACGTGAGTTCTGGACTCAAATCGAATTCTAGATTGCAGTTTTCATACGAATATGTGAAAAGCGAAAGAGTTTCAGCCTTTCGTAATAACTTGAATGATTCATTTCATTTTTAGGATGAGAATTGTCATTATCAACTTTTTCAACTTTCTGGCTCGATCTGCTGGCACTTTAACGTCGTTTTAGAACAGCTATCTTTGAAAAGTTTTTTTTATTTTTTTTTATTATTATATATAGGCCTACGTTTGACCATAATCTCGCTTGATGGAAGGCGAAGATAAGGCCTAAGATGATACACGCTTGCCTAGAAAGTGTCTGTTCACTTTAGCCTAGTATCTAGAACTACAGAACTCGACTGCATGCGAAAAGAACTCACATTTGTTTTTGTTGTTTGAAGTTAGCAGATCATTTCGTTAATCGTTTTCGTTAATTGACATTTTTCGAGATAAAAACACCAGAACTATTTCTAAAAAATATCAGGAACTATAGAACTTAGCTGCATGCGAAAAGAACTCACCTTTTATTTTGATATGCTGCAAAGTGATTTGCTACGGGAAGTTGGCAGATCATTTCGTTAATTGACATTTTTCGAGATAAAAACACCAGAACTATTTCTAAAAAATATCAGGAACTATAGAACTTAGCTGCATGCGAAAAGAACTCACCTTTTATTTTGATATGCTGCAAAGTGATTTGCTACGGGAAGTTGGCAGATCATTTCGTTAATTGACATTTTTCGAGATAGAAACACCAGAACTATTTCTAAAAAATATCAGGAACTATAGAACTTAGCTGCATGCGAAAAGAACTCACCTTTTATTTTGATATGCTGCAAAGTGATTTGCTACGGGAAGTTGGCAGATCATTTCGTTAATTGACATTTTTCGAGATAAAAACACCAGAACTATTTCTAAAAAATATCAGGAACTATAGAACTTAGCTGCATGCGAAAAGAACTCACCTTTTATTTTGATCTGCTGCAAAATGATTTGCTACGGGAAGTTAGCAGATCATTTCGTTAATTGACATTTTTCGAGATAAAAACACAAGAACTATTTCTAAAAATTACCAGGAACTATAGAACTTAGCTGCATGCGAAAAGAACTCACATTTTATTTTGATCTGCTGGACAATGATCTGCTGAGTTCACACACATATCAAACAGGAACATAATTTCCAGATATAATCTTCTGGACTTCATGGTCATTAAGTTGTATTTTTCGACTAAATTAATAGATGATAAGTAGGTCCGATAACATCTGTACTGCAGTGATCTAAGAAACTTGTGTTGTATCCTTTTCAGACTGTTGATATATTTCTTATAATGTGGGTTCCACACCACAACGCAGTATTCTAGTTGAGATCGAATAAGCGCTTTATAAAGGTGAATGTAGCTATGGGCATGCTTAAAATCTGTTGTTGCCCTCATCACAAACCCGTACATACGATAAGCTTTATAGATTATATTTTGAATGTGTTGATCGAGATGCATTTTCTCATCGAGCAATACACCGAGATCTCGAACTGAAGTTACTTTGTTTAGAAATACCTTATTTAATTGATAATTGTATGATATGAGAAATTTGTTTTTTGTGAATGAAATTGTTGTACATTTAGAAGTGTTGAGATATAGTTTATTTTTTATACAATAGGCAGAGAAACGTTGAAGGTCTTCTTGAAGAGAATGGCAATCAGAAAGAGATTTTATCGATTTATATACCTTTAAGTCATCAGCGTAAAGTAAATATTTGGAATGTTTGAAACAAGTATTAATGTCGTTTATGAAAACAATAAATAAAAGTGGTCCTAGGATCGATCCCTGAGGCACACCAGATGTAACACGTCCAGCTTCAGTGGTAGAATGAAACCCTTTGATTACTACTCTTTGAGTTCTGTTTGTTACATATGAGGTAAACCAACGAAGTAAGTCGCCACGAATGCCATTGTAGGCTAGTTTTGTAAGAAGCAATTCATGATCTATCTTATCGAAAGCTTTTTGAAAGTCAGTATATATAGCATCTACCTGTGTTTGCTAATCCATGTTTTGGAAAATATAATCTGTAAATGTTACCAGGTTAGTAGTAGTTGATTTCTTCTTCATAAAACCGTGTTGTTGTTCTATAATAACCTTACATATTGTTTGATGCATCTTGTTGCACACAAGTTTTTCAAAAAGCGTCGACAAGGCAGACAGAATGGATATAGGGTGATAGTTACAGGAGTTAAGTTGGCCTTTTTCCATATCTCTGGAAAGGTCCCTTCAGACATGCACATATTAAATATGATATGTAACGGTATATATATATATATATATATGTACTGATGGCAACATTTTTAAGAAAATAAGGCGGTAAGCCATCAGGTCCCGGTCCTTTTGTTGGATCTAATGATTTAAGTGCACTTAAAACCGATTGACAGCTAAAAGTTATATTAGAAATGAGAGTAGAGCTTTCATCAACGTTAAGTGGGGGTACCCATTCATTAACATTGAAAGTAGAAGGTTCAAATACCGATTAGAAGAAGTCCATGAACATATTGCAGATCACCTCTGGGTTGTTAGAGCATTAACTTTTATATTGCATTAAATATGGAATACCTTTGTCACCTTTACGGCTTGAGATGTAAGTCCACAAATATTTAATATTTTTTTTAAGATTTTACTCGATAGTGTTAATATATTTTCTATAATCTGATTTACAAATAATATCGAACTGTGTCTAAAAAGTGAGAACTGCTCGTAATCAGAAATATTTTTATAAGTTTTCCATTTTATCCAAGATTTATTTTTATTTCGTGAAAATCCGAATAAGGGAATTGGAAAACAAAATAGGAAATTTTGATGTACGTTGTTTTGATTTTAGAGTATGTTTTTTTATTGATGTATATGTTAAGTCATAAAATAAGTTCAGACACTCTTCAGCTGGTAAATCTTTAAACAGCATATTCCATTGAATTTCCCCCAGATCTTGCCTGATGTGTGCGTAGTTTGCTCTATAGTAGTTAAATTTTATAATTTTTGCAGGCGTCAGGGTTTGTGCTGGTGATTTGTATTTAGTAATAATAAATAAAGCAGGATGATGGTTATCTAATGGTAGTAAGATATTCGGTGCGGGGTAACAAATGCATTCATTATTAGTAAATAATAAATCAAGAATACGTCCGTTACAATTCATAGTAACATTACACTGAAAGACATTTAGCAGTGATATAAAATGTTGTATATTGCTACAGATAGACGAATTACCATCACAAATTAACTTATTGCTCGTATCATGGGCAATTGGCAGCTACTAAATTTCAGGTAAATTATAGTCGCCAAATAAGTAAAAAGCGTCACATCTATATTTTTCTATTAAGTTATGTTATACATCAAAGTAGGCAATATAAATATGCTCTGGTGTTCTAGGTGAAAAATAAATGACACTGAAGAGAATTTTTTTATTGTTATTAGCTGGAAGTAATATGGATATGTGTTCTATTATATTTATATTTATATTATATAGTTTTAGATTTTATTTGCTGTAAATAAGAGCTTTATAGCAAGGCAATTACTTCTATACATGACATCGAATGTTCGATCTTTAAGAGCTTTATTTAGGTATCACATTGCCAACAAAAATAAATAATAGATACGAAGTTTTTTTTTTAACAAATCATAAAAAATGCTGTTTGGGCAGTAAATGTGATACACCTGTGACTGACGAATTCGAAATATTAAAATTGCTCAGTACATATTATGTGGTCACTAAATTGCAATCATAAAATTACTGACTTACTTAAAAGTGATAAAGATGTTAATCTAAATGTAATCTCCTCAATTCTTTCTAACAACCTGCCTAAATTACTATCGTTGTGTTATCTAAAGTTATTCTCTTTTCCATAATATGAAATATACTTTCATATGGAAAAGAGAAATAAACTTTAGAGCATATAAAACGGAGCAACACAAGAAAGTAGAACCAGAGTTTTGTACTTAGGAGGTTTATGTTAATTATAGTAACTACACTGTGACTAAGCGTTATACGTTATTTCTCAGTTGGCACAAAATAGGTCAGCATATTGTTTTTCTGAAGGTCCAGTCTATATATAGAAGGAAGTGGTGTTAATTCCCCTAATGTACTTTTACTATTGTGTTGTACCATAAATGCTAAAAGCTTTAGTTTATTTTGGGTATCGAGTCTAATAAAAGGATTTGAAGTGTAGGAAAATATAAACTAACGTAAAATATTTATGACAATAACTTACTATTTAGCACAAACAGTTTAACTTGTAACTACAACAAAACCTTTGGAGCCAAATTCAAACAATCAAATCTTTCCTCTTTATAATATTATTATAATTAAATAAACAGATAGGCCGTAGGCCTAACATTACAAACTAAACATTATTTTATCTACTTTTTATTTATATATACAAATCTTTTTCACCAGATTGTGCAGTGATAGGATCCCGTTTAGCAATATGCCCCGAGCCCGTGGCATGGGCACTCACAGATGGGCAGATGCGGGCGGCTCTAGCTTGTGCCGCGGCTTTGGCTCAGCCTGTTAGGAGGGCTACTGCAGCTGCAACTAGAGCTAAAGCTTTGAGGAAGGTAATAAATATAAATTATAGTTGAATTTTGATAATTTTGTATCGAAATCGTAATTTAATTTTTATTGGTTATGTTCTATGTTCGAAAAACGGAATATAGAGAAACCCGTAAAATAACAAAAAAAAACTATAAATTTTGCTGACTGTGGCACTAAGTTTCTTAAGAAACTAAACTAAAACTAAAGATTGTTCAAAATAAACATGATGTAGGTATAATATAAAGTAATCAACTACGATTTAAACTAATTTAGTTTTTATTATATAAATAAATTATTATTTGTTAGTTTTCGCGCTTTTTCAACCGAGTAGAACTTGTTCCACTTACAAATAATTTTCAAAAACGGTCTAGATCCAGTGATCACCCTACATAACTCACAAACTTTATCGTAGCATAAAAAATAATAGGTAAAATAGTATCATACAAACTTGTATGAAATATTTTTATTGTAGTATTAGCGATGACATATAAAGTGTTAATTAATCTCCAACAAATATTCCAGATAGAGGAGCCTCGGGAACAGATGCCGTCGCGTCCGTCGACGGGTGAACGCGACATTCTGGCGCGAATGTTCGCCAAACACGATGTGCGAGAAACATCGTACCATCTCCTCGCGCCGCGGATCGATCTACACCTGTGTGATGATCCTGGCTGTGAGTACTTTAATATTTTAAATAGTCGTTTTCCAACAATATTTATAATAAAATAGAGTACTCTTTATTGTTCACATATAACAAACAGGACTAAGAAATACACATGAAAGAAAACATAATAGACACAGTGCAATGGTTGGTCTTATCAGATAAAGCGTTTACTGTTATGTATGTATATATATATCAACCCGTCGCCGGGTCGGCGACGTCGGCGACAAGCGTATTGCTCGTCGCAATTTTAAATTTCGTGTATCATCGGCAGAAAATCAAATAACCTTTAGGTTTAAAATAATTTTAACAACAAAAGACAAATTGGCACTCACGTGATAACATAAACTATATAAAACCTTTAACGTTTTCAACCTAGTGGTCCACAAATATTTTTTTCTTGATTATGTTATACATATAATACCTTAATATAATATTATCTGAAATAAAAATGTGCAAATTTAAAAAAATATCTTATTATTCGTATACATTTTCGAATGTGTTTTTAGGGATCTGTTAAAATACTTGCTAATACATTACACCGTTAATTGTTTTCAGTGGGCAGATCTGAAATGCCACTATTGTCAAACGGCGGCGCCTTACAAGTGACGTTAGTAAGCATGCAGGCAGACTTGTTCCCTTATCACAAGGCGTCCAATGACAGAAGACATTGGAGAGGATATAGGTTCGTAGTATCTTTTCACCTGTCCGGTTATGTCCACTGCTGAACATGGGCCTCCTCTTAATAGACCTCGACTAGCCAGGGTCTTTGAAGGGTACTGCCATAATCACCACGCATGGCAGGCGGATTGGTGATCGCTGTAAGATAAGATAATCTTTGAGTTGATAGATGGTACTGCTCATCCATCAGGTGCATGTCCCTTATTCGTCTCAAACGACACCCATAAATCCCATAAAATCTAAAATTTAATTCCAGATGTGATTTATTGAGGGAGTCTACTTTTAAGTCTTTGTTCTGAGTTTCCAACTTAAAGGCTGAGTATAGTTTTGAGATATCTGTTTTACCATGAATCTAAAATTGAAGATTAAATTTATGTTTTATCTATACTAGTAATACTAATATATAAAGTTTAAGAGGTTGTTGCTTTGTTTGAACGCGCTAATCTCAGGAACTACTGGTCTGATTTGAATAATTAGTTATTTGTTAGATATTGAAGGAATCTCATTTATCGAGAAAGACCATCATCATCAGCCCGTATAATGTCTACTGCTGAACATGGGCCACCTCCCGAGGGAGGGTATTTTGCTATAGTCACCGCACTTGGAAGACTATAGCCAAGCGTAGTGACTGTGGCAAAATACCCTATGGAGCTATGACTATGACTATGGCGAAATTACGCGGGTGAAACCGTGCGCGGCCATATATATTACATACATACTTACAATGTTCGTATATTATTGCAGGGAAGCAGCTACGCCTCACAGTCAATGGCTGTCACAAGCCCTATCGTCGTTTTGTACCACACTACTGGATTCACTCGATCCCAGGCCGCTCAATCCTACTACCAAGGTATTATTTCCGCTTAATCCTACTACCAAGCTAATTTACTAGCTGCGCCCCGCGGTTATACCCACGTTTCTCTGCCCCAGTGGGTCGGAGCATGATGTTTTGTAGCCTTTATGTTAATCTAGCGTATAACCTATCGCGGTGCAAAGTTTTAGCCAAATCCATTCAGTAGTTTTTGCGTGAAAGAGTAACAAAAATATACATCCACACATTCAAACTTTCGCATTTATAATATAATTAGGGATCTGGCAGCATAGATTACCCGTTTATTAAAACTACTAGCGACCCGCCCCGATTCCGCACGTGTGCATGCTGATGTATTATACATATAAACCTTTCTCATGAATCCCTCTATCTATTAAAAAAACCGCAGCAAAATACGTTGCGTAGTTTTAAAGATAAGCATACATAGGGATATAGGGACAGAGAAAGCGACTTTGTTTTATGCTATGTAGTGAAGTACTGAAAAATCCGCATGTTACAGGCAAAACTGCACGGTCAAGTTACAAAAGCCTCGTGGCTAACTACATATTATGAGAGTCCGAAAAACAAAATTGCAAAATCTTATATCTGACAACCTCCGTAGCGTAGAGGTTTGCCTCGCTTTAAATCTCGGAGGTCGTGGGTTCGATCCCCACGCCTAACAGGAAATCTTTGTGTGTATTCTAAGATTTCTTTCCGGTTTCTGGTTGTTTGACGGACTACCCTCCGTGCCTCGGAAAGCAAGTAAAGCCGTTGGTCCCGATTGTTACAACATGATCTATAAAATAAGCTTATATCAAGGAACGGGCAGCAGCATTTGCTTAATACCTCCCCGGGAGGAGGCCCATGTTTCGCAGAGGACATTATACGGGCTGATGATGATGATCTAACAAAGCTATACATTTATGATGATGACCATCGACGATATTATTAATAATAAATAAGTATATTTATGATATAATTGTTGTATTCTCATAGCCACCGTCTAGTCAGACCGAGACTGAAGTGCCGCTGTCCAACGGCATCAAGCAGCGGCCCCCACAACACAGCGCTTCCAACGCTCCGTCCACTAACTCTACTACCTCACAAGGTATTTACTTTCCAACTCCTCCTATAAACTTTCTCATTAAATTCGAGGCGGGATCCAAGATATTTAGGTGGGACCAGGACCAGCCTGAGCCTTAAAGCTTCTTCCGTGTGTGCCGCTGTTGATCGTGGCTTACAGGAGTTACAGTGGCGGAAGTGTGTTAGGGATTAGTCCCACAAAAATACCCCGCAAGGTAATACTATTCATTTCACATAGAGTATAGTATAAAATAGTAGTAAGTAGTAGCGATTTCGGCCACGCTGATGAAACTTGAAAAAAGATAAGTCTTTTGCGCTAGATATGCACAATTTATACTAGCACTTACTTTTATATTAAAAGGTACCAAAGGCCTCTTCAATGTTGGCTTCGGCCCCATGAATGCCTTTCAAATGACCGGGTCCCCACGGGCCCGTGGCCTCTTTATTTCCAGCAAAACATTGTAGTATACATACTTATACAAAAAATATACATCACTTTCATCAATATACAACACTACAATTAAGGCAATAGGTGAGGTTCTGTAATCGACGTGCAATTTATTATAACTTATACATCTGTTGTCTCTACTACAGACTGTTTTAATGATTTCATTAACTATTACAAGATTATGAGTATAATTTTGGCTTATAACTAGAAAGTACATAAGATATTTGAAAGAGAAAATGAAAAGGTAATAATGGGTTGTATGCATGTGTTTGTGAGTTATGTTGGGTGTGTGTGAGTTAATGTGTAAAGTGATGTGGTAATGAGGTTTTCTGTTTCATCGTAACTTTTATCTTGCAGAAATGTATAAACTGACTTTTTGCATTTAAAATATGATAGGCAATATACTGAAATGTATTTATATATTCTATTATAAAGAGCTGGCCCTTGGAAGTGAAAGAATCTTTTTGAAAAGATCATAGATAGAGGGTGAATATTTGGTCTTTTCGTCGTTTAGTTAGTTTTTTGAATATATGAAGCTGAAGGTTTGCTTAAATCTCAGGAACTACTAGTAGGTCGATAAGAAAAAATCTTTCAGTGTTAAATAACCCATTTATCGAGGAAAGCCTATATTATATAATGACGTTCCCACGGAAACGGGAGCTACGTGGGTGACGGCGTTCAAGGAAACAAACCAACCTTTCAGCTTTATATATTAATATATATTCAGTGTTATAATATTGTTTATGAATTGGATTGTTTATTTCAGCGTCACCAACCAGAACAAGGATACTACAGCAGCTAGGAAAACTGATGACAACGTGTCTTGTTCTTAGGATAGATGATTTCACTGTGAACAAGGTAATTCGGTAATTTATTAGGTTCCTGGTATAATTTTTGAGTAAACTTTACATACATACCGAGCTGTAAAGTAGAACGACAGTTGCACAAAACCCTGGCTGGAGGTCTGCCTGCCTTTATGCCCGGTGAACTGCTACTTCACCAGACATAAAGGCGAGCCGAGCTCCAGCCTTAATAAATGGTTTAAAAACCACAAACTAAGCAAACTGCTCAAGAGGGCGCCCCCTGTGGGGCGTGGATCTCGGTTCAGGGCGGTCGGTGGCGATGAGATTGAGGGATTATGACTTTTAGTATTTTAGGGGGTTTTGTGCAACTGTCGCTCTATTTTACAGTTCGCGGGCCTCTCGTACTTCGGGTCTACGAGAGCATCGGATGGTTCATTGCAAACAAAGGGTCGGGAGGATGGGTGGCTCCGATACTTTTTGTATAAGATAATGAATACATGTTACTTATATATTTATCTGAATATCGTTATAGGTGTCGACCGGTTCCAAATCTCGCGAGGCTCCCCGTCCGCTCGTGAGTGCGGAGAAGGCGACGTTGCCGGGAGACGCGGGACTGTTACACGCCGAACTTACGTACTTCTACTACCCGGGAGATGTCAGCTTCCCAGGTAAATATTAATTATCAGAAAACTGAAAAGATGCATGAATAAAAAACAAAACAAAAATTTATAACAATCTTAAATGTTGATATACTTACTACCTTTGATAGACTAGCAAATGATAGATTAGATCTTTCATAGATTACCAACCTTATGAATAGTACACACGTACCTGCGTACACATATACGCGCGCGTGCACACAGCCACACCCACATAATACACGCATATCCACACCCACATATACACGCATATCCACACCCTCACCTATACGTATACATCAAAAAAATATATCCTTCCACTCTAATGTAGACAACCTGTACAATGGTCTTGTGATGAAGCAAATAAGTTTGTATATTGCAGCCCCGGGCGAGTTCTAAGTTATTTGCTTAGTTTAGGCTCCATTAATATCAAGCAAAGAAGGGCAAAAAAAAAATTGTTGTATGGGAAATATTTATTTTATTTCATTTTCAGATTTTTTTGTTATAGCGGCAATAGAAATACATAATCTTTGAAGATTTCAACTGTCTAGCTATCGCGGTGCTTGACATACAGCCTGGTGACAGACAGACACGTAGGTAGATAGAGAAAGACTCGTAGGATAGGGTCCGGTCGTCCTTGTAAGTCGAGGCTCGCGACGCTTTCTATGCTTCTGACCTAATCCCAGCCCGCGCTGGTGATTCAAATTATATTTATAATACGCGACTATCACATGCTACATTGGTAGATTTAAATTCTATTTAATAAAATTACTGTTGAAATGTATACTAATTAATTAGCCTTTTTTTTTTTCTTTGTCTCTTTTTACCATTGTATTTGACTTATAATAAGTACGATCGAGTCGTCTATATTATCAATAAACGTTTTCATGTCATTACCATTACATTTAGTACATAGTATGTAAAAACCTATGAATGAATTTAACTCATATCATATTTCAATTTACCATATTTTTATTTCCAGTGCCCGCGCCCAAACTGTACGTACAACTGAGTCCAGTCCGTATCTCGGTGGACGTGCCAAGCGTGGTGTGGCTCGGTGCCTTCCTACCTAACATTATACCCAAAGGTGCAGAGGCACCTGAAGAGGAGTTGCCTTCAGCGTATATGGATATTAGAATGGAATCCATCATGCCTAAGGTAAGTCTAAATTTTAAGTCTCAATTTTTGTAACAGCAGACTGTATGTATGTTAATAACACTAAATATTAAGGCACTATATATAGCGCACTATGGTATTATTCATTGTGATCATTTTTATGTACGAAGTAGCATTCATAGTGACCGTCTGCGGGCTGTTGAGTATTTATTATTTGTTTTATTTTTGGTATAGAAAAAAATACTGAATTTGTTCACTAACATAATCACTATTTGTGACAGTATCTCCTGTTAAAGCTCTTATATTGTTTGTTACAGATTGTATTGGAAGCCGGACCAGAACATGTGTCACAGCAACGCGATCGTCCCAAAGAGCTTCACGTTTGTACTGCCAGAGCGACGCTCACCAATGTACGGGAACCGGCTAGAGCAAGTTAGTAATATACATTTATTACATACAAGCTGATGCCCGCGACTTTGTCCGCGAGTTGTTTGTTATACCTTTGGTTTTTTAACTATCCCCCGGGATCTCATTCATTTCCTGTTATTAAAAGTATTTAAAATGTTGACCGGGGATGTAGGGTACCACCATGCAAAATTTATTTACATCGGTGCAACACTTTCGGAGATAAGCCCGTACAATCAGACAGAGAAACAAAAAAAAATGAAAAATCTGGATGTTTTCTATTTTACTTCCAACATGGGGAACTCGGATTTAAGCGTAATTTTTTTCTATGTACAGTCATTTAACTTCTACAGTTTTATTATAATATGTATATCACTACATAGTATAAAACAAAGTCACTTTCTCTGTCCCTATATCCTATAGGGATTCAAGAGAAAGGTTTATATGTATAATACATCAGCATTGTACCCGTGCGGAGCCGGGGCGGGTCGCTAGTATGCTATAAAAGAAACAAATGTAATGTGTCATCATCAATATAAGTCCGTATATCAGGTGTTGCCATCACTATGCTTAGCAGGCGGGTGCAGGCCATAGTATTGTGTACAGCATGTACACAGGCTAACGCTGCTGCCCGTCACTATGTATACGCTTATCATAGATTATGTTATGACAATCAGGACTAACGGCTTAACGTGTTTTCCGAGGCACGGATGGTAGTGCCTCCACTAACCAGACCTGGATTTACACAAAGATTTCTTATCCGGCGTGGGGACCGAACCAACGACCTCCGACACTTACGGGGTGATAGAGGCTGTCTTAGTTCTTAGTCATTAGTGATTACGACCTTATAATCAGCGATTACCTATTTGTCGCAAGGCGATATCGATCGTAGATACAAAAATATAACTTTCTACTCTGCCTAAATACAACAAAGTCCACGTATGAATTATAAAACTTGAGACCTCTGTGAAAAAATCGTTCGATGATAAATATAGAACACATATATAAATGAACATTTCTTAACAGATTCAGCTGGCACTCGGGCAGACTTAGCCTCGATCATATCAGCGTTACGTCGGTCAGCGCCGCCCCGGGGACAATTTCCGTGCGCAGCTGACGATTTGGATCCGTTACATGAGCAGTTTATATTACATGCTGATAGTAAGTATATTTGTAGCGACATTATACTAGCCGCACAAACTACAAGAAGACGAGCAGCGCCATCCACCACCTAGCATCCGAACTAACCTGTATCGCGTAACACAAGTTTGCAAGCCTATTAGAACATATACAAGTTCTTACAAAGATCTTCATTTTCTGTGGAGGAACACCACCAACCGTTCCTCTACATATTCGATATTATGTACTAAGGCCTAATTTTTATCTATAGATAAAAAAATTGAGATATATTTTTTATATACAAACAAATGTATGGTTAGTATTTTCTTTCTGAACTATTTCGATTCTCTAAACTTCTTCATTACTGTTATTTGTTATTATTATTATTTTATATCCGGACATTGGCACTACATTGATCCAACAGTTTAACTGGATAGTTGAACACTTCAAATATCTATACCGTATTCATCGAGGCGTGAGATTAAATGTAAACAAACCATAAAAAGGGTACTTTAAGGGTCACGATTGATGAAGTGAATATATTTTATTACAGTTATCAGTACAATCAAGCCTATGAAATTTTGAATTTAGTAGTACTGACAGACAGTACCTGCCAATGTTATATTTTATGGGCATGGCGACCTAATAAGTGATGGGCAATGAATCATCGTGGCCATCGACTATAAACTATCGATATTTTTATATAAAACTTAATTCAAAATAAATTAATTATTAAATTTTATTATATATTTTAGTATCAATTTATATATGTACGCGTACTTGATCTAAAATAATAGTGAGTAAATAAAATCCAATTTATAAAAATAAACTTTGGATTTCAGAGAGTATAAATGTATGTTATATTAAAATATTTGTTTAATTTAGTAACGTTTGTAATTAAATTAATCCCAATTATTTGTTACATTATCGTAAATAATAGTAAGAAAAGTCGATAATTACTATCGACATTTGTTTAAATGTTAACAACCCTAGGAATGTCATCTTTTATGAAGTATAATGATTTATTAAATCGTTTACATGTAAAAACACCCAAAAAAGACTTGATTCCCAAACTTCGAATGCATTTTAATACGACTAAATTATAGACCACAGGTACTCCCGAACATTTTACATAAAAATGTGACGTTTGGTTATCGGTCGGATTATATCCGCTATTTTTACTATAGATCAACTTGTTGATACGAGAGTTCTGCTTATTTATTATTATATATATTTTCGTTGAATTTATATCTTTTATGAAGTTTAAAGTTATTTGTTGGTTGTTTTGTTTTTGTTATAAGTATTTACGTTTTCGAGCTTAAAACATGAGTGCACCTGGACCAAGCAACGCTTGCACTTTTTCTTCGCCAAAGAAAAAGCGATCAAAGAAAACTCCAACGCATTCAACGGAAAAGGTTATTAATGTGTTCAAACTCATAGAAGAATCGTGGTCGAAGGATTCGTATCCGTACAAAGGTATCAATTAAACCACTTAAATTATGGGAATATCGCAAGCCACAGTAAACAGTTTCTAAAAGGACATAGTGAATTAAATCCTATTGAGTTAATAGAGAGTTTTAACAAACAATAAAACTTACCTATTATTTTTTCTGAAATATCCGGAATCCATCTTTGAGTCAAGCAGTGCTTTCCTTCCCTTTGTCAGCGTTTTCAGGTCTCCCCGCTAGATGGCGCCACCATACTTACCTCAATTATTCGACTTGCCTAAGCGCGTGCCCGGTATTGTTTCGTCATTATAGCACTCATGATGCACCAGGTAGACATTACCTGGATTCCGGATATTTCAGAAAAAATAATAGGTAAGTTTTATTGTTTGTTAAAACTCTCTATTATTTGTTTCGTATCAATATCCGGAATCCATCTTTGAGTGACTTGTTTGTTATCTCCTGGTGCCGCGCTGGCAAGCTATAGACGCTATAATGTGTTAAAGTTGGTATTTAAATAAAACATAGAACGTAATATAATGAAGTTGTATTAAAAGTATGGACAGATTTACAATTAACCTTATTAATTGTTAGGATTTAACGTGGCGATATACATTTTAAGAATAGTTGGTTACAGAAATAAAGATTTTAATGAATAGGATCAAAATAATTTGATAATGAGACAGAATTATTGACATTATTTAAAGAATCACTGGTATCAATTAATTCGCGTTGATAATAATTTTGAAATTTATGTATTCTTTTCCGATTACAAGAATATGATCAATAGGGAAATTTTCTACAAAATTTAAAGAAGCTACTGCGGATCTTGTCGAACCCGGAGAAGTCTCGATACCAGCCTCTTTCATAAGTGATTTTTTCCCAACCTCCAATTATGGTTCTCGATGCAGGCTTGGTTTCACCTCTGGCTGTTAAAAATAGATTAGACATGTTTTGACGGCGGCCAAGCGATAGTTGTAATAATTTTCGTATCCAGAAAACAACATTTAGTTTTTTATCTGGGTGTTCTCTAAGCCTCCATCCAGATTGCCTATAATTCACAGTATCTGTTTTGGAACCGAAAACTGGTCATAACACTATGGCAGTGTTTTCATCAATTAAATGCTTTTGATCAATTCTTAGTAACGTTAGGTGATGCACCCTGCGACCAGAAGCTAATAATAAAATCATAGCTGTATGTCTTGACACTTGGTAAAGATTATTTTCGTCAAGACTGTATGATCTCATGTATAGCAATAATATCTTAGGGTTCCAAATAAGTAGGTGGTTTAGCAGGTCATTGTCGAGAGACAGATATAGCTTTTAAAACATGTTTTACAAAAAAGTTTGAAGACAAATCAATATTAGAGGTCAAATGTGTTAATGTATCCAACATCGCAATGTAGATGAGCTAGATACCGAGCCACTTCATCCGCATTAGGGCACTTGTAATTAATAGAGTTACACTGGCACCATTTTCTCCACCTATCCCATGCAGGTCTGTAAGTGTTTATTGTAGATGGTCTCCAGCTTGACATCAGCAATCTTTGCTGTTGATCAGTCCAATTTGTTTACATGTCTTGCCACCCAAAATCAGCCATGTCTCCAAATGTAGTTTCTGTACTTGAGGAGGGTGCATGCCTGTTCTTGTATCTATCAGAACTTGTGCTAGGTTTTGGATCAAAATCCAATCCAAAATACCTTGTTCCATTTCGGAGCGACTAAGATGTAATGTCCGCTCGATTCATTCAGATGGCTTAGTACTCTCGGGATTAGATTCGGCGGCGGAAACAACCACGCTAGGTTGTTATGCCACTGGTGAGAGAAGGCATTGTGTAGATACGCTTCGCAGTCTCTCGGATCCAGCAAGACATATCTGTTTACAACATGTGCCGTTTTTGATGCAAAGAGATCTATCTCCGGCGTGCCCCACTTTTCAAATATCGCCGTTGTCGCTGTCGATTTCAAATGCTACTCGGGACAGTGTTTCTCTCGAGATAGAGCATCGACCTCGGTATTGAATCTGCCCGGAAAGTAATGAGCTACCAAATGTATGTTTAGAGTATCTAAAACTATGAGTAGTTGTTGAGTTTGTTTTAGAAGTCTCTTTGATTTTGTACCGCCTTCCTTGTTGATGTACGCTACCACGGTTCGGTTGTCTGTTTGAAGAAGGATATGAGAATGATGTAACTGATGTTGTTCGTGTAGTATAGCTGCGTAAACAGAGTACATTTCTTTTTTATTCGCATGCCAGGACTGTTGATGAATCGTCCAGGATCCTGACATGACGTCGCCGAGTTGAGCTCCCCAGCCTAGATCCGATGCGTCCGTGGTCAGATAGTGGGTTGTCGGGCTCATACTCATATGGATCGGCATCGCTCCTCCTATCGCTTCGTACCACCATTTCATCTCTAAGCGAACTGGATTTGGTAGATGTACTTGGTAGTAAGGGCGGTTCTTTGGCAACTGTCGGCTGAAGTATTGCAGTGTACGACAGTGTAGCCGGCCCCTGTATGTCACGAACGTAGCAAAGTTGAACTTCCCCATTAGTAATTGGTACTGTTTGAGGGACAACTTGCTTTTCTAGAGTTGTTGGCGAAGTGCCCTGCGTAGCGTTAGGCACTTTTGCCCCGACAAGGACTTTGCGTTGCGTTTTGTGTCCCAGATTATGCCTTAAACTCGAGGCATTGTGTCGGGGTCAAAACCAACTTCTCGAAATTGATTATCCAACCCAGCAGTTGAAGGATTTTGACTGTAAATGCTATATTCTCTTGCAGGCCTTGTTTTGATTGATTTGCTATGAGAAAATCGTCAAAATAAATCACGCATCTGACGCCGTGACTCCTCAGAAATTCCGCTATCCAATTGGTTATGGACGCGAAGGTTCTCGGAGCCGATGAAAGGCCAAACGGTAGGCATGTCATCTGCAATAGCCGATTTTGTTGTGGATCTGGATGGTAATTCAGTCTCAAGAACCTGCGATGTTGTTCGGAAATCGTACGTGGAAATAAGCTTGACTTATGTCTATTTTTGCCATCCAGTCCTGGTGCTGCAAAAATGTTGGTAATCGGAAATGATTGAACAGCTGGAATGGCTTTGCTGGCACAAAATGGTTCAGTCGTTTCAAATTGAAAATTGAGCGTGATGCTCAATTTTCGGTACTAGGAAGAATGTAGACAGGTAGCTGGGAGTCGATTCGGCCTGTTCCAGTACTCCGGAATCTAGAATGGTTTGAATTTGTGCAGTCATATCTGGAGAAGTTTTTGTTCTGTGACATCGCATAACTGTGGCACTGGGGTATATTAACAGCGGCTTTAGTATGAATGGAATGCAGCATTTTTGCAGGTGCACCCAAATTGCTCCATGTACATACGAATTGCTTTAGACAGCCGCCTTAAAATAGTCCCAAGTCCAGGGGGTTACACGCCCCGATACTGACTCCTCGGCGCCCTGACGGGCGCCCGAGAAGTCTACGAGTGGTCCCGAGTCAATCTAGTTTGATTGAAATGTTGAGACACATGTTTTCCTCTGTTTGTTGAGGTATTACGACGAAAAAAGGTTTCTTCCGGTTGTTTACTTGTAGAAGGCTTTTGATTCTAGTAATAACTGAATTTCGATTGGTCTTTGGACAATGGTCTCGAAGATGGAATAAATTTATCTAGCCCCCCAATTTTTTGAAGGTAGTTTTGAACGGGTACTTCGTCAAAAAGCGATTCAAAACTGGGAGGTATTTTGGACAAAACATCGCGATGAAAATCTTCTGATATTTGACGCATAATTCCCGCCTTATATTAATAAAATCGGTACGTTTACCGCAAACAATTTGTAACAAATCATCAGACGTCTTATTGTAACCAGATTCAATTGAAAATAAACTTTAAACTTTTTTTTTTTTTTTTTTACACAACATGTTGGGATTCAATAATTCGTTTCGTTATATGCCCAATCCACGAGATTTTGCAAAGACATTTGTAACTCATGTTTTTGGCAAAGTAAGGCAGCAAATGTACGTTCCATTAAATAAGAGCGGGAATCATTTTTTAACATCGTGGATTCAAATCTTTTAGTTCGTCATTAACATTTAATTCTACGAATCCGGGGGTAGCAAGATATTTCTTTTGTGTTTCGGAAAATCTTATGGCATACCAATCATTACTTTTGAAATGTTGCAAATCTATTAATTTTTTAAGATAATTTTCGTTTACTTTAGGATATATAGGATCTTTAACAGTAGTGCCCATATCAGATAAAATATTCAATAGATTTTTATTATATTCACCGGAAGGCTTATGTAGGTCAAGGTCATGTGATGCTTTGTTCGTATTTAAAAAATCAACGTTAGCGCGAGAAGAACACGACTTTGAATTTCGAATTTCATTATTAGCATAAATGAGGTTTGTCAAAAAGGCTACTTTGTTGTAACAAAAATTCAAATTGTGCATTGCTCACGGTTTGCGGTTCCGTTCTTGCAATTTTCGTCGGTGGGCAGGACTCGTCGCTCGATGAACTGTCATCTCCATTGGCTGGATTCGAAGACGTAGACTTCTACGTTTTTGGGCTTCGCTCTCCATTTTATTTTATCGGGGAGACAAATTAATATATTTAATTTAAATTTTAACTGATTTAAAATCTTTAGAAACTTAACTGACTTTACGGCGTGGAAAACGACGCTATAATGACGAAACAATACCGGGCACGCGCTTAGGCAAGTCGAATAATTGAGGTAAGTATGGTGGCGCCATCTAGCGGGGAGACCTGAAAACGCTGACAAAGGGAAGGAAAGCACTGCTTGACTCAAAGATGGATTCCGGATATTGATACGAAACAAATAATATGGGCCCAAGTTCAAGGATTTATTGCTGAGAATAACAAAAGCTTTAAGTTAAGTTCAAATTTTACTAGCCGATGCAATTAAAAATATAACAGTAGAGGCTTGACAAAAGTGCATTGACAATGTGAAAAAGAAGAGCAAATTATGCTTAAAATTGATGGAATAATTGATAGTTGAATATAGTTGACCGCTTCGTTATTCCCGATGGCGACAGTTCTTCAGAATCCTCCTAATTCTCCGAATAATTAATTCAATAAGAGCGATTTATGATTTTATTATCTTCATAGTTAAGTACCTTATCTTAACCCGAGCTGCTAGACACACAAATAGGAAACCCTACATTAAATTAAATAGCAATAAAAAACATTGAAAAAAGTTTGAGAAACAATGTTTTCTTTGTTTACACTTTGTCTCAAGCCCCGATGAATAGGGTATAGTTCAGTCTTTATTGCTTTTATGGCTTGACATAAAAGTTCATTTTTTTATATTTGCTGACCTGACAGACGTTTTCCTGTCTTAATTAAAACTGTATTAAATTAAACTTATTAATATTAGGTGTGATAGCTCTGAACTAACCGTGATGTGCACTAAGAGCAGCACGTATTCTGTCAATGTTATGTCAAACACCATAAGATAACATTAAAAAGTGTATATTGTCAAAAGCATAAGGCTACATCCAAAAATTTAATATGGTTTAGTATTCTTAATTTTACTCATCTTCCACGCAATAGGGATGATGACTAAAACTATCTATTTAGTCCGTCAGATTACCTAAAAATATTAAATATATTTATTTAGTATTAATGCCTATTGTGTTATTTTTTTCTTGACACAACAAACACCACCAAAAAAAAATCAGCGGTTCAGTTATTCACGCGTGATGCCGTGACGAAGGGAAACAGGGATTCATTTATATGTATATAGATATATTGCATTACTTTGATTCTTACAATGTCGTTTGTTTTGTACATAATAGAAACATTAAGATATTATGATATTCTTTTTTTTCAATTAGTTTCAACATTCGCCTTTGTTTTTCAGGTCTAGACGACATAGAGCGCGGCACAGAGACGAGCCCAGAGATGCTGTGGCGCGAGAATAGATCGGTGTGGTGCGCGAGAGTGGAGCCGCTGTGGGCAGACTTCTGTGGCGCGCGCGCTACCAACTACAAGCCGGCCCCCCTGCTTGATGCTACTCCGCTTACTGCCTGGGTTTGTATAATTATTTTAATAAGAACATGTCCTGACCCACTGCTGGTCAGAAGGGTCTTTCCGTCCTTCCACTTTTTTCGGTCTACGGCACTTTTAGGCCAGTCTTTTAAATACGAGTCCAGTGCACCAATTCAGTTCAAGAATCTCTGTCAAGGCCTGCCGGGGTAGTGTAGAATTTACGAAAATATATATGATTTATCTAGGAGGTATTGGATTCGATCCCCACGCCGGACAAGAAATCTTTGTGTACATTCTTAAGATTTCTTTCCGGGTCTGGTTGGTTGAGGGACTACCCTCCGTGCCTCAGAATGCACGTTAAGCCGTTGGTCCCGATTGTTATAACATCATCTGTAATAATCATTAGTCAAGGAACGGGCAGCAGCGTTTCCTTGTGTGGTACAACATAATAATGCGGTCACCAATCCGCCTGCCAAGCGTGTTGACTATAGCAAATACCTTCGTCGGGAGGACTCCCCTGTTCAGCAATGGACGTCACACGGGCTGATACATAAATATTTGGTGACATGTTATAATCTTTATATCTATACTGTATTCATCGAGGCGTGAGATTAAATGTAAACAAACCATAAAAAGGATACTTTAAGGGTCACGATTGATGAAGTGAATATATTTTATTACAGCTGTCAGTACAATCACGCCTATGAAGTTTTGAATTTAGTAGTATTGAAAGACAGTACCTGCCAATGTTATATTTTATGGGCATGGCGACCTTATAAGTGATGGGCGATGAATCATCGTGGCCATCGACTATAAACTATCGATATTTTTATATAAAACTTAATTAAAAATAAATTAATTATTAAATGTCATTATATATTTTAGTATCATAATATAATGTACATATGTACGCGTACTTGATCTAAAATAATAGTGTGTAAATAAAATCCAATTTATAAAAATAAACTTTGGATTTCAGAGAGTATAAATGTACCTTATATTAAAATATTTGTTTAATTTAGTAACGTTTGTAATTAAATTAATCCCAATTATTTGTTACATTATCGTCAATAATAGTAAGAAAAGTCGATAATTACTGTTTAAATGTTAACAACCCTAGGAATGTCATCTTTTATGAAGTATAATGATTTATTAAATCGTTTACATGTAAAAACACCCAAAAAAGACTTGATTCCCAAACTTCGAATGCATTTTAATACGACTAAATTATAGACCACAGGTACTCCCGAACTTATTACATAAAAATGTGACGTTTGGTTATCGGTCGTATTATATCCGCCATTTTTACTATAGATCAACTTGTTGATACGAGAGTTCTGCTTATTTATTATTATAGATATTTTCGTTGAATTTATATCTTTTATGAAGTTCAAAGTCATTTGTTGGTTGTTTTGTTTTTGTTATATTTACGTTTTCGAGCTTAAAACATGAGTGCACCTGGACCAAGCAACGCTTGCACTTTTTCTTCGCCAAAGAAAAAGCGATCAAAGAAAACTCCAATGCATTCAACGGATAAGGTGGCTGTTATTAATGTGTTCAAACTCATTGAAGAAACGTGGTCGAAGGATTCGTATCCGTACAAAGGTATCAATTAAACCACTGAAATTATGGGAATATCGCAAGCCACTGTAAACAGGTTCTAAAAGGACATAGTGAATTAATCCTATTGAGTTAATATGGGCCCAAGTTAAAGGATTTATTGCTGAGAATAACAAAATCTTTAAGTTAAGTGAAGTTCAAATTTTACTAGCCGATGCAATTAAAAATATAACAGTAGAGGCTTGACAAAAGTGCATTGACAATGTGAAAAAGAAGAGCAAAAGATGCTTAAAATTGATGGAATAATTGATACTTGAATATAGTTGACCGCTCCGTTATTCACGATAGCGACAGTTCTTGAGACTCCTCCCAATTCTCCGAACAATTAATTCAATAAGAGTGATTTATGATTTTATTATCTTCATAGGTACCTTATCTTAACCCGAGCTGCTAGACACACAAATGTGAAAACCTACATTAAATTAAATAGCAATAAATTTTTTTTTTTAAAGTTTTCGAAACAATGTTTTCTTTGTTTACACTTTGTCTCAAGCCCCGATGAATAGAGTATACATATTGACATTACAGGGTTAAGGGGTGGTTTCTCCACATGAATACTCCTCACCTTTAGCAGTATTATCATAAAATAGGAATTTAAAAAATCATCAACTTGGGAATCTGCAGCATTTTATTGTTATAGACCTCACAAAAATAGTACGTTTTTTGTTAAAGTAAGCTTTTTTTCGAACATACATATACATAGGTAGGCAGGCTTTTGCTACTTCACCGGGCATATCAAGCAATTTATGCTTTCAAATTTGTAGATATCAATTATTCATATTGACTAATATTTTTACATCAGATCTGCTTCGAAGAAAATTTCTCCAAGATTTGGATAGTAGCCCGTACCTGCGGGTTAGCTGGTCTCCAACTGAACCACTACCAGATGCTGTTCCTCATGAGACAGTTGGAGAGGATCTCAGAGATGACCGCCTGGTTGGCGCATGATGCTGAACGGCAACCTGATGCGGAAGAAGGGTAGGTATATATACTATTATAATACAGACAGAAAATTTGTATTTTTGTGTGTAACGATTAAATTCAAAAGGTACTCGATCGATTCCATCTTAAGCTAAATTTTATGACTTATGACTTTCCCACGGGAACGGTTGCTACGCAAGTAAAATAGCGCTATGTTAGGACTATTTTCATTACTTGCGTTGGAACTTCGATTCAACAAATTTAAATCAACATCTTTCGAAATAAATAAATTATATTTTTGGCATTAGCGTAGAAGCAGGACGTAGGCATGATGAAGAAATTGTGGATTTCAGAATGATAATTTTTAATTTTATTAAAGGAGCTTTGAATTTATATATATATATATATATAGATATATCCATTCGGGAAATGTTGATCAGACGGGTTGTAGCATCAGTTAATTGTTGATCAGTTAGCAATTGTTGATCAAAACAGTTTTTGTTGATCTAATGTATGATTCGGCATACAAATGTGGCTCCAATTTGATCAACAATTGCTGACCCTCTAGCGACACAAATAAGAACTATTCACTGCATTATTTATACAAATCCGCTCCATCTATTGTTGATCTGATTCAAATGGACCAATCAGAGGTCACCTTTGCCATGATTGGTTGGTTTTGTTATGCGCTGTTGCCACTTCGCTTCGCAAACGCTATGATTAAAGCAAGACAGTGTTAAGTTAGGGCATGTAGAGTAGGACTTAGGAGCTTGGTTCTCCATAAGATTCGAGAACTTTTTTTTATTACAACCTTTTATTTTTTTCTTTCACCTGTCCCATTGTCTGTGATCAAATCTTGCAAGTTAAATTTGACACACTTTACGGTTTCCGATTGAGTAAAAATTTTGCACGCATAATATGTGTATCGCGTGACAATGCAATATTATGATGACATGGAGCTGATCTAATGATGGAGCTGGAAGGTGGCCATAGGAACTTCGTTATAATACGACATAACCCTATCGAGTTTGGGCTCGTATGATTCGTCACGATGAGTACTTTGTCTGTAGATGGAATCCAGGGTCTGATGATGGAGCTGGAAGGTGGCCATAGTAAGTCCGTAATTAAACGACACAAACCCATCGAGTTTGGGCTCGTTTGATTAGTCTTGACGAGTACTCTAACTACCATCTCTATGCAGACGACTTGCAGCTTTATCGTCACTTTAAAGCAGAGGACATTAGTCTTGCTATTGACGCCATCAATAATGATCTTGGAAACATTAGTGAATGGGTAAAGTCCTTTGGACTTCTAGTAAACCCCACTAAGTCACAAGCTCTCATTGTTGGTGGCAAACATGCGACAGGCCTTTTATCTCTAAGCTCTGTTCCACCAGTATTTTTTAACAACGTGCCTATAGCTTATTCTGCTACCGTAAAAAATCTTGGGGCACAATTGATAGCTCCCTATCTTGGAACAGCCATGTTGCAGAGGTAAGCAGGAGGGTATACGGTTCGTTTCAGTCTCTTAAGCGTCTCCAAAAATTCCTTCCCTTCCATACCAAAGTCACTTTAGCCCAAACTCTTCTTTTACCTCTTCTGGATTATGCTGACGTCTGTTTTCTGGATGCAACCGAGGAACTTCTTGGCAAACTTGAGCGGCTGCAAAATTTATGCATCCGATTTATTTTTGGCCTACGAAAATATGACCATGTGTCGGAGTTCCGATCACAATTGAAGTGGTTGCCAATCCGACGACGTCGCGATTGCCATATTCTTTCTCTTCTCTTTTCTGTCTTACATAATCCAAATGCCCCTTTCTATCTATATTTAAATCAATATCAAAAGAGAAGCGACATGCACACAAAAAATACAAGAAATAAACACAAATTGTGTGCTGATTACCACCGTCTGCAGAGAGTCCATTCTTCGTTTGTAGGGCTTAGTTTGCGTATGTATAACAAACTACCGGAATTAGTGCAAGAGTTACCACTCAATAAATTTAAAACTCATGTAAAGACTACCTTAATGAAAAAAGGTTATTACACAATAAATGAATATATTAATGATAAAACTGCATGGTGCTAGCGGTGTAACACACTCAAACTTACATTATTGGATGTTTTGTATTTTTTATTATTTTATTGTCAATGTTATTATTGTATACTCTGATGTACTTCGGAACATGCTATGCTGAGTCTAACTTTTGCCTCTCCTTTTAAACGTGATTCCTCAAATGTTGCTATCAGTGTGCTCGTCATGCTCCCATTGTTTGTCATTGCTTGCGGTGGCGATGTGAGTCGGGTCGCCTCCTTCCCTCTAATATGGCGAGGGAGACGATGGCTGTGTGCTCACACGTCATACTCGTGAACGGGTGCTGCTTGCGGTGGCTGGTCGGCTTGCTGGTGGTTGTATTTGAGATGGTTGTTGAAACATGAGTGCTTAAGACGATAATTTTCTCACATGGCTTGTTCTTTGGTAATGTGTGTGGATGCGCCCTCCGTTTTCAAGTGCTAGAGGTTTATGAGGCTCTTACTTACTTTTTGCTTGAGGATTTTTAATCACTATTTAGCTATATCTATGAAAACGTCTAGAGCGTGCATTAGCGCACATGCTTCATATTATACTTTAAATGAAATATTGTAAAGAAAACATATATTTAAAAAAAAATGGACACACTGTGATAAAAAAGATGACGAAAAAAAAAATCCCGGAGTTTCTTTCTCCCTTTCTTCTCCGGGTCGTCCACCTAGGTAGCTAGTGAAAGGTTGCAGGTTAGCTAGGGTAGGATTCTCGCCGGCGAGGACCGCGTTGTACCCCTACCCCTGCCCTGTGATCCAGCGCCTGTAGGCCGTGCCAGCGATCACTTCCTCTTATATCCACAAATCTGACTTTAATATCAGTGGCACCTCTGGGTTGTGGTCCTAACCCCATAAGGGTGCCCCCAAGTGTGTGTCACTTAATTGTATGCTTTCAAATTTTTTTAATGTAAATATTAACTAATTATGAGTAGAGGAATTAATGACACACGGACAGACGGAGTAAATTGTCTGTAATGTCCTACAATTAGCAGCACTCACAGGTTGCATTTGTTAGTTATAGTTACCTAAGTAGTTCTATTCATAGAATAAGAATAATAACCTATTAATTATATTTCTTTGTTATTGTGATTTTGACAAGTACAAGTGTATGTAAATACCTAAGTGCTGAATAAATTCATTATTTCATTATTATTTCATTATTTCATTATCTACGTGAACGCTTTGAGTATTTAATCCCACGCGATAAAATTTGCCGTACAGCTACTTCTCTTCTTCTCCGAATGCCTACACACACTTCCAGCCGCTATGATGGCTCTTTCACCATACGTGCAGTACGCCTTTGGAACTCTCTTCCCCACTCCATTCGTGCTAGCTCATCTATCGACGTTTTTAGAAAAAGAACAAAAGAACATTATCTCTTATCTCATTAGTAGTGTTTATGATATGTATTAGTTTATTTTTATTAAGTATGTATGTATTGTATTCATATATATTATTATTATACGTATTAGCATTAGTTTAATATACTCAAACTGTAACTATTGTTGTGTACACTGTTCTTGCCCGTTTATCACAAATCTCACTCTGAATATGGTTTGCTGGAAGAAAACTCATAAATGAGTTAAGCTCGCCATTGTACATCATCTTTAATTGTTGAACTTTTCATAACTTGTTTTCATGTGTACAATAAAGAATAAATAAATACTTTGGTCCTAAATGGTATCCAGGGTCTGATGATGGAGCTGGAAAGTGGCCGTAGGAATTCCGTAATAAAACGACACAATACCATCAAGTTTGGGCTCGTTTGATTAGTCTTGACGAGTACTTTGGTCCTAAATGGTATCCAGGGTCTGATGATGGAGCTAGAAAGTGGCCATAGGAAGTCCGTAATAAAACGACACAACCCCATCGAGTTTGGGCTCGTTTGATTAGTCTTGACGAGTACTTTGGTCCTAAATGGTATCCAGGGTCTGATGATGGAGCTGGAAGGTGGCCATAGGAAGTCCGTAATAAAACGACACAACCCCATCGAGTTTGGGCTCGTTTGATTAGACTTGACGAGTACTTTGGTCCTAAATGGTATCCAGGGTCTGATGATGGAGCTGGAAGGTGGCCATAGGAAGTCCGTAATAAAACGACACAATCCCATCGATTTTAGGCTCGTTTGATTAGTCTTGACGAGTACTTTGGTCCTAAATGGTATCCAAGGTCTGATGATGAAGCTGGAAGGTGGCCATAGGAAGTCCGTAATAGAACAACACAACCCCATCGAGTTTGGGCTCGTTTGATTAGTCTTGACGAGTACTTTCGTCCTAGATAATAACCATATGCAACTCCATCAGATTTAATAAAACAAGGTCGTTCCATTTGTTATGACTGAATGTTTATATTTGATTAGATGGATGACCCAGTGCCAAGGTGAGCACGTGCCGAAAGCTGAATGGTATGAGGGTGTATAAACATGTCATAATATCACTAATGTTGCGCCTCAGGGTACCAGGGCGAACCCTCTTTCCCCTACAATGGACCTCTGGGGGGAACTACGCCGTAGTAAATCCCGAATCATAAATACTAAAAAGTAAAGAAACAAAATATATATTTTTTTAAATTAGAAAGAAAGAAAGAAAGAAAAACATTTAATGAACACACAAAACGAATACAAAATAGTAATTACAGTCATATCAAAATAAAAAAAGTACATAGGTAAGGACAACACTTGAGGCCCGGACGCCATACATATAAAACACAAACATGGATAAAGACATAGAGAAAAAAAATACAATAAAACATACACAATAAACATTAACAACAGTAGTAGGCAGCGAGGTGCGGGGCGGAGCGCGAACGAGAGTCATTATAACATCGTATATTATATTATATCATATCAGTACGCAGACCGCTCACGCGCCGGCCGTAGGTTCGCCAGAAGTGCTATTTACCTAAATTAGCTTTTATTACTTGTTCATAAAAGTAACTAAAAGGTTAAAAATGATTTAATTTTGATGATAAATACGAGTATTATATTTTATAGATACATTATAACCAAATTTATTTTTTAATAGAAGCGTGTTATACAGGGTGTCCCAAAAGGTTAAGTAGCTGGGAAACGGGGTGACAGGGGTGGACACAATGGTCACTAGAAAAATAAAAAAAAAATCCGCTCTGGGTATTAAAAAAAAAAAGGCATATTTTTAAAAACTTAAAATTTTACACCTTGTTATTTTTGATGTTGATGTTGATGACCTTGTTGTTATTGAAGATTACATAACAGCATTTTTTTAAATACAGCCATATTTGTAGGTACAGTTAGCACAAGGTGTAAAATTTTTAGTCGTTTAAAAAATGCCATTTATTTTTTTAAGAGGGAATTTTTTATATTTTTCTGGTGACCCTTGTGACCATCCCTATCACCCCCCTTCCCAGCTACGTAATCTTTTGGGACACCCTGTATAGGTATTTTGACGGCAAGAGAAATAATAAAGAAGGACAATATATATATATATATATTAGAGAATGTATCATTATGTTAATATAATTATACTACTATGTTATAGTATAATTTTATTATTTCACTCCTTGCTACTATTTTCCCATCACCTATTGCGTACTACTACCCTTCATGCTTCTTCTTATTCATCTTTATTCCATCCAAAGGTTGTCTGGAAGCGATCGCTGTCTGCGATAACACCGCCGATTGCACATGGCTAACCATTACTTTTTGCTATTTATATTTGTGTTATGTTGGTGAGACTATTTCTTGAACGACATCTCCATACTATGTACGCGAAGCCCAAATTCGGTATATATTTATTGTTACGCAGTAATATAATATATATTGGAATAAAAGGCGCTGGTCTTAGTTGCACTATGACATACTAGCTGCGCCCCGCGGTTTTACCTGCGTTACTCTGCTCCAGTGGGTCGGAGCGTGATTTTTTGTAGCCTACATGTTAATCGAGCTTATTAACTATCCCCGTGCAAAGCAGCCAAATCAATTCAGCAGTATTTGCGTGAAAGAGTAACAAAGATACATAGATCCACACATACAAACTTTAGCATTTATAATATTAGTAGGATATCGTTTATTTTACAATGATAAAAAAGTGACAGGTTCACTACAATTTAGAATAGACAATGCTCGAAATAGATTCAATTCGTTACAATTATGTTAGTTTTATCATAAAATAATTAAATAACTGGTTTGTTATTAGCTGTGTTCTATGAAGTAAAAATTGAAGATTTACTTTTTGAGCTGTATCAATGAAACACATAAAATTAATTATACAATTTGTTCATTGTATATATCTTGTGTTTTTCGGTGACTTATTTACTGTCGAGCATAATCGACGGTGACGCGACGTTGGCGCTCATGTCACGCTTGGGCTTTTCGATTATGGCCGATATTGGTGTTCAAAGGATTAATACAAACATGCTGTAAATATTATCTGTATATTTCCTCAGGACAATAGTAGTAGGGCTGGTAGTCCCTGCTGTAGAACTGACCTTCGTGCTTCCATCCAACTGCCCCGGACAAGAGTCTTCCAGGGATTTAGACAGCGTACCTCTGGACAGCTCCAGTTTACAAGACTTGAAGATGGGTAAGGTCTTTAGATTTTAGAATATCACTGCAGTATTTTAAAAAAACTTAGTACTTACTTTCGGGTGCATTTTATAATTAAATAATTATAATTTGTATGTATGTAATGATTGGGTTTATTTATTTAGGTCAGAATCACAATCTAAAGGCCGTGTGTTTTAATCCTCAGATATATATGAGCATTAAAAATAAATTCCTCTGATAATTTTTATCTGGGGATTGAAAATAGGTCCTAAGTATTGCACCCAATTGAACAACTATCTTTTTTTATTGCTAGGTTGACTGATCTTCGGTTCGCACCAATTTTATGACTATTTTTAAAGATTTAAGCTACTTACTGGTTTAATTTAATAGATTAGAAGGAACTTTGAAATAATGAATAAGTGAACTAATATTAATTGTTTTTTTATTCATTTTTCTTTTTTTTTCTTTAAATATTTAAATATCAGTTTTCTATTAACATTATACCTTCTTATATTCACTTATATATTATATTTCTGTCTCCTATCTGATTATTTTGTTTGTATTTCCCGATCTTCTCTATATGTGGGGAGGGCAGAACAACAAGCAATATCTACGTTAGGTGCATCGTCGCCGCTCGAAGAAAACTTTAGTAAGTTTGGTTTCAAAATTTAAGCTCTTAAACACTATGGTCACATCAATGCGACCATTTAGGCGATAAGTCACAACGTCACATCATATTTAATGCAGGCATATTTTAAACATCATTTAGCTTAAGGACAACTCTAGTGTCGATTACCTTAGAATAACTTAGAAATATCTATTGAATTCGAAAACCACGCCGTCCGGTAAGACTAGGGCCACGCGGCTCAATTTCATGTGCGTTTAGTTCGATAGCTGCAGTATTTGGCTTATAGAAAGTATTTTCGTTGAATCTCACATCGCATGGGTGAGCCGTGGGGCGTGAATGGTTCAGTAAGCGAAGGCTCACCGGTGAGTTCTGTGCTCTATGTAAAGATACTCATTATTTCACATCGCGTTCAACGTGTAAGTGGTTATTAGTTGTACACTATAGTTAATTCAACCATAATCCTAAACCGTGGCACCAAGACAAATATATTGAAGCTTTATTATGCACATTATTCAGATTTATAGCACTGCTTTTACATAGGTCTCCACACCATTTATAATATTATTTTCAATTAACTTTTGCAAATTTTGTAATAATACCATTTATTAAATTTAGAACTATGTTTATGGGCATATACACTTTTAGTTCTTTTATTGAGTTTTATATTTTTTATGTTCTTCACTCTTTTATGTCAACGCTTCTCCTAATTATATTTTTTATATTTTTTTTCTATTCCTATTGGTATTAATCAAAAGTCAAACCTTTCTTGATGATAAAACTTGGATGTTCAATTAACCCTAGAAGAATCGTGGCACATGGCAAAGCTAATACATTGTTTTAACAATATCATACTTTTTCCATCAGATCCCACAAAATGATTGACCTGTAATCAAGCCAAAGCTCATATTTCCCATATATCTAGAGCTCAGGGGCATAAGGTTGGTCTATGCCCGGTGAAGTAGCAAAAGCCTCAGGGCTAACTACATATGTCCGTCCGAAAAAAAGAAAAAAAAAGGCATAAGCTTAGATGTGCCCTTATACCTCAGTAACATTCGTCATATGTGCCTTTATCGTAGACACTTACGAAATGCGAAACTTACCAAATGCTTCTGAAGATAATAGTTCATCCGTCCTTATGCTTCTGAGGTCTAGCTATATTTCCCATTATAAGCTACAGCTAAGTTATAACATAGTTTCCAAGTGCGTACACTAATGGGGATAAAACTTCAAAGTTTCACCACTTGTGGCGCCACTCACAGCCCAATACACAATATTTTTTAGATAATGTACTATAGTTCGGCCGTTCAGAGAATGCGTTCCTGACACCTATCAGTTAGTCACGACTAGTGATGGGCACAACATAACGGAGTTCGTTACCGTTCCTCCAAAATGAACCTCCGCATTATTTTTAAGATTATTTTCGTTTTAAATTGGCGGAATCATTTAAAATTTATATTTTAGTTATTTAAGTGGAAACCAAAAAAAGGTAATATTAATATAATAAAATTGTTTCATTCATTCTTTGTTACAAAGTTACAATCTGTATATCTATGCAATAAATTACATTGAATTGAATGTGTAACCTGTGAACCTAAATATAAAAATGCTACTTTCTTTCGCGCGTTCGGTTTGGCCGTAGTTTTAATTTTATATTACATAAAAGTTATCTTATAGTCCATTATTTTCAAATTCTTAAAAAGAAAAACAAAACGTATTATTTTATAAAGTATAACTGTATAAGAATAGATTACGATACTATCTATTATTGCCTGTTATTGTTAGCACAGCACTACAAATATAAAGCGCTGACATAACCTTGTAATAGCGCAGTATAGATTTAGAAAAATATTGTTTACCAAGTTATTTGACACTCAGTTTGGCACAAAATTATAACATTCATTGATTATTGATATAATAATGTTGTTTTAATGCTCATCAATTGTTAAAACGGTAAACAACCAGCAAAAATATTTTTATCGTAACTGCAACGCCATTACAAAGTTATTTCGTCAGTTCAATCGCGACGTGTCAGGAACGCATTCTCTGAACGGCCGAACTATAAAACGTTTAGGTTTACGATATCAATTGTTTTTTTTTTTTGCGAAAAAATAGCATACAGCAATGCATCAATATTATAATGTTCGAATAAAGCTAACCATGCATTTTCTCTTGATTTTAAAACTATCTTTAGAGATTGCGTTCCGTTTTGCTTTTTTGTTTACCTACTGTATTAGTGGCGCCATCTACGCTACGCTTTGCATTTTTATTAAAATAAAAGTCCATTTCTAATAAAAAAAATTAAATAGCTTCCGGGAAACACCTATTTGAATTTCTGTCTGTATAATTTAAGTTTAAATTAATTTCCAGTGGGTTCAGAAGCGACCATGGCGCCATCTATGCTGGACCGTGACAGCGGTGTTTTAGCGACCGCTTCGGTCGATGTATTCTTAGCTCAGTCCATACCTATTGAAGAACCACCGTCGCCCAGCCCTGGCATGAGTTTTGGAGGTTAGAATTTATTATTTACTTGTAATTGTTTGTCAGTTGTCGTCTGAATCTAAAAACTAAACTAGGTTTATAGATTAAGCTTTCACTATTCAGCGATTTCTTTAGAAAGTATGTAGGTAGGTGCTTTCCCAAAAATTGTATTTTTATAAAAAAAAAACTGTTTATGTGGTCGTAATAATTTTTCAATATTATAATTGTGATGTAGTTACTTTTTTAATAATAACTGAAATTTCTCTCATTTATAAATCTCATGTTTTGTCTCCCAGGTTTCTCATCAATGCGTCGCGGTTTCAACTCTCTGGTGACGTCAATAGACAGTGCATTGACCCGCGACGACACACGTAGCGACGCGGCTTCCACTGCTAGTTCCGATAGTGACCGATATGTGGTCGTGGGACTGGCGGCTGAGTCACCCGATGACGCAGATATGGCTTTTAGGTATGAAACAATTCATATATGGGGTGAAGCTACTGCCATATCAATGAGACGGCGCCTCGGGCTATAGGAACCCGAATCTTGTGTGGTAAACTCCAACAAGTTTTGATGCGGGACCCACCAAGGGAGGATCCACCGTTGTGGGCACAATGGACAAACTCACAACCTTAATAGAGTTGTCTTAACTTTTGTCGTAATGCAGGTATATAAAGACATCATCATCATCAGCCCGTACAACGTCCGCTGCTAAACATGGGCCTCCTCTCGAGGGAGGGTTTTTGCCATAGTCACCACGCTTGGCAGACAGATTGGTGACCGCATTATTATATTGTAATATACAGGGAAACGCTGCTGCCCGTTTCCTGGTTCCGCTTGTTATAGATGATGTTATAGCAATCGGGACCAATGGCTTAACGTGCTTTCCGACGCACGGAGGTTAGTCCCTCAACCAACCAGACCCGGAAAGAAATCTTAGAATTTACATAAAGATTTATTGCCCGGTGTGGGGATCGAACCCACGACCTCCGAGATTTAAATAGAGCCTAATATCGCTACGCTACGGAGGTCTTATAAAGACATCATCAAATTCAAATGTCGCTTAAGAGACATGATGGAGCGAGTTCCGTATTCCGACTCGCACTTGGCCGATTTCGAGTCTAGTGGCTGTGACCACAACCTTATTTACATAGGCAATACTTATTCTGAAAACTAATTGTTACAGAGAATTTGAACACGGTCGAGTTTCAAGCGGCGTAGAAGTGGCGGCAGAGGTTATAGAACGTTCGTCATCACCAAGCGATCATTCTGTGACCAGCTCGTGTAGGAGACGGGATGTGGTTAGTATACATTGTGATGATGAAACATTGCGTCTTTAACAGTTCTACAATTATTGTGTACTAGCTTGTATATATAAAAATATGATTGTGAAGGCTTCAAAATTTAAAAAAATACTTAGCTACATCTCGCTTCAAAGTTTGTTTCTATCTATTTCTTGAGCCAGTAACTGACCGCAAGAAAACTGCTTTATACACAACTCCACCAATAGATGGCGTTGTTTACACAATGATCTCTTATTAAAAAAAGCAGATCGACGACGCGTCACATTTAGAAATTAATCATCAAGATACAGCTAGTATACATCGATAGATACTATCATCATCATCAGCCCGTATAACGTCCACTGCTGATCACCACGCTTGGCAGGTAGGTTGTTGACTGCAGAATTATGTCGTAACAAACAAGGAAACGCTGTTGCCTGTTCCCTGGTATACGATTGTTATAGATGATGTTATAACAATCGGGACTAACTGCTTAACGTGCTTTACGAGGCACGGAAAGATAGATAGATATAGTATATATATATAATTGTAATAAACTGTATTCTTTATTAAGATATCGACCAGTACGTGGCGACTTAACAACATACATATAGTTCATCAAAGCGGCAGCGGTCGAACCAGCTTACGTTTAGCTGCGGACGATCTCAAGTCCGATGAATGCACCGCTATACCGTGGGACGAGTTCCAGGTAACATTGAATTTATATTTGTTTGATAAAAAGCTGTGTTATATTGTACATTGATGTGTTGTATGTGGTGAGAAAAAGTACCAATAAAAGCAATAGGGTAAATTTTTGATGCATTTATCCAGAGCGCAGAAGAATAAGGTCGCAGGTGCCATTATCGTCAACTGACACTTACGACTAAATACTTCTGAGGTAGAATAGATATCCGTCCTTATGCTTCTGAGGTCATAATATACATACATACATGCATTGATATAGATAAAAGGTTATATAGGTATTTAGAATATGCGTCTAGGTTTTTACAGATAATTAAAATACTGTCGTGGAGCTATGTATGCGTGTGCTCGTATAATACAGGTTTAACTTGTGTGTGTGACACGGCAGTGGTCCTTCGAGCACGCACACAAAAACACAGTATATATACAAGATTACACACACATATCGCAACAAGCACTGTAAAGTTAAACTATCTAGTATATCTACATAAAATAATTTTGAAACTTATGGTACTTTTTTTACAAATAAATTTGTAAAAATACCGTCTTTTTATTGAGATATTTTGTCTAATATACGTATATTGCCACATACAATACTTAAATAATTGTGCTGAAAAATTATGCTATGGTTCAAACTTCGACTTTCATAGTTTTATTTGAATCAAATTTCATAATTTGCGACTTTTTTATAATTCTTTTTCAGCACAATACAATGCAATGCAATGTTTACATTCAACATTTTCATAATTTAAGTACCTACACCTCACACGAGACAAAATATAAAACCAGTATTCATATTTCAATATTACTAACAAACATAATTTTCTTTCTACCTACTTTGTAAGTATTAAACTAACACATTCTGTTTATTTACAAACAATTTTTCTAAGGCGGAGTAATTTATGGAGCATGTATATCAATATTTTAATATTCCGCATTCTTTTTTATTTTATTTTTTTACCTACATTTTAAGAAAGTCATCAATGTAGGTGGAGACAATATCATTGTAGAAATTATAATTTGTTATTTAAGTAAATGTAGATAAAGTTTAAAATCCCATATCCTAGGCATCTGTATGGTATTTCTTAATAAAGCTGGAGCCCTGCCTGGTGCCCGATGAAGTAACAATAGCCTTGTGCAGCCACAGGGCTAGTACAAAAATGTCTGTCTGAGTTAAAAAGAATTGAATGGTATTTCTTATTGTCAACATTCAAATTTATTCCTCTGGTATTTTTTATCAAAGGAATGAAAAATTAGTCCTTATCCAACCAATACGATTTCTCGTGTTACAATCACTTCAGGGTTACCACAGCATGCAAATAAAAAAAACTAAGCTATATAATGTAAACTTTTATTGATAACAAAAGTATAAAGACTGCACCGGTGACTCAGTGGTTACAGTAATTGCTTCTGGTGTTTTCGGTTCGATTCCCACCCGGGACAGTTAATTGTGTGAACCACAGATAATAGGCTAGTTGACACTTTTATTATTATTTTTATATGGTTAAAAATGGTTTCACTATATCAAGAAAAAAATATGGCATTTATTTGAGATCTAGAAAGCACTAAAATAAATATTTTAAAATTGGCTTGACATTTACAGATGTCAGCCATGTTAATCTATATACATTATCTGTGTTCAAGATCGATGACATCATTACTCAGAAAGTGTAATAATAAATGATCGCGTTCATGTTTTTTAACGAGAAGTATGACGTCACAAAATGGCTGATAGCGTTTTCGTAAGTTTAAGACATAGACAAAATAAATCATTTTCATATTGAGTTTATACAAACATATTCAAGTTTTTTGAACAGAAATTATTATATTTAGGTTTCATATGACAAATACTTTTAGAAATAAACATAATTTCATATGTGTCAACTTGCCTTTTGTGTGAGTCTGGGTGTGCTTTGTGTAAATTGAGTGTTTGTAAAGTCCCCACGACAAAGGGATTAATTTCCCTAATGAAGTTGTCTTTATTTTAGTTGTCTTTTTAAATAAGTGGTAAAGCAAATCATTTTGATACATATAAACAATGATATTGTCTCATTCAGATGTGCATGTTCGTATCACCGAAATCATTGTATCTTGTACCCAGTAAGATGTATCGCTGTAACACTTAATAATGTTGATATGGCTGGGCTTCGAAACGAGAGATTTTCCGATATTGTAATCAATATTTTACTTTGCAAAAAAAATAAAAAAGTAAGCAACTTTGTTAAAATTATTATATTTTGAATGTTCAATCTGTTTTGTAAAAATACAGAGCTATTTTAAGACTTTAATATGTATTAATTTAATTAATTTGCACCACGGCGAAGGTTGTCGGTTCGATCTCTTCTTCTCCGATTTTGTGTAAAAACTAAGATTTCTTTCCGGATCTAATTGGTTAAAAGACTACCTTCCGTGCCTTAGACAGCACGTTAAGTTTCGTCGGTTTCGCAGTGTCTTACTACATAATACTGCAGTCACGTACCCGCTTGCTAAGCCTGGTGACTTTGACAAATTCACAAAGATTTTAACTATTGCTGATGATAATATTTAATATAAGCCAATAGCAATCTGACAATCTCTCGCTTCTTAGCCCACTTTCGAGAGAGGAATGCATCCATTTTATCTCTAACTATATGTGTCTATGTGTGTTTTTTCCTCTATGGCAATTCCCGCCCGCTCGGCTATCGTCAATCGAAAGAACCGACTCAAGGTATTTAACATGCGATCAATAGATCTCGATCTAAAGATCATTTGACACAATGTAGTGGTATCATTATGTTGAGTGCCCTAGTTGTAGAGGTTATGTGTCGTAGCCAAGGGGGTTTGTCTGTGTATGAGTGAGTGAGATAAAAGATATTTCTGACACTTTTTTTAAATTACCCACATAATACTAAAGGAACTAAAGAAATATTTTGTATCGATAGTTCCTATTAAAGAAATAGTGATATTATTAATGAGTTTAAAGTCTATTTAAATAAGTTGTGATCAGAACTATCTTTGTAAACGCTTCATCGCTATCTGTCATGTCCGCCATTTAAGCTACACTAGCGCTCTCTGACGGAAGGTAGGACGCATTAGGCCACACTACAGCATAGCATAACTCACTTTTTTATGGAAAATAGATATTCAAGAAAATATGCATGTAGAAATAACAATATTAATGAACATATATATTAAATATGGTTTTGGGAATACATGGAATAATGTCTATGGTTATGGTAAATGTAAACACAATATAACATTATCATTTGCAAATAAACGTTAGACGATCGAATATATTATATCGATTTATAGGCAATATGTTAATAATGAAAATAATATTAAAAATTACGTATGTATTCATATAATGGATTTAATGAATTTTATTTAAAGAATTGTAACACTTATTTGTAAAATACTAACTCATTCCTCTAGCAGTTCTACTACCAACCTTAACACAATACTAGTTAGGTCTAAATTTGTACCACAACATACAAATAGGTAATACATTCATAATGTGCATGTACAACATTGATGTCAGCTGTATATATGTCGCATGCCGCACTTCCTCTCATCTCATGTCACACAATATCTTTGTACACACCGCTATTATGTGGACATCTTGTTTTGTGTATCACGGCCCTTATTGCTGAATACAATTTAATATGCTATCGGTACAGGTGACATCTTGTCGATGATTCTTCAGTAACGCATAAGTGACAGTTGCCTAATAAGGTGTAATTTCAATTGTCAAGAAATATTTTCTTTACATATGTTTTAAATGGAAAAAAATAATTTGTGAAATTTGATTTTCAACCTTATCAGCTATTGTCACTTACGCGGTATTGCAGTATCACCGATGATGTGTGGGTAGAATATACTTGCGTTTTTGGGACCATAGAATATATATAAATGAAAATATTGTTATAATTAAAATACTAATAAACAATATTGATACTAAAATGTATCATTTATTAGTAATAATAATACCAAACAAAGAAAAATGCCAAAGAATATCAAATTAGGATATAAATATTTGTCATTGATTACACTGTATTAGCCACTGTCACTTTCTTGGTATTCTACTCAGCGAAATGCTGTCAATTTATTTTATTGAATGTTTAGTCTTATAATATTAACAGTATTGTTATGTTATTGGAATATACTCATAATTATCACTTATCTGTGATCTAGATGCGTAATGAGTTTGGGTTACTTGATACTTATTTTGCATTAAATCATTAAAACAAATTACAAAAAACACCTTATCTAATTGCCCTTACACAGTTACCTGCCAATCAAACCTTTACAAACAAACCTCTCAAATTCAAAATTCATTTATTCCGTAAAAATGGTTACATTTGTTTGGAATGTCGAATTCGAACGTCACATGTTTCCCCTACCGTGCAGTGCGTGACGTGGCGACTACTAAGAAACACTGCCAAAAAACACAGTAGAACACAGTAGAAGAAAAAGGTTTAAAAAAATAATAACATATCACAATAGTTTATTAATGTTATCACAATATACTTTATTTTACATTGATTAATGCCAAGCATTTTTGTCACAAAGATAATTTGGCTTTAATTTAATAGTCATTTTTAACTTATTTATAGACAATTCCGATATAAGTTCTATTGGGAAGTTTGTGATTTGTCTCTATTATTCTATTCAGCAATACCGGCCTCCCAAACCCCCTACATCCCACCCTTTCCCCTGTAACGTAATCTTGTGAATACAGAGCAAGTTCTCGATGCGGGCGCGAGCGTGGTCCGAGCCCGAGTTCCGAGATGATGAGCTAACGCCGAGAGAAGTGCCCAATGTCACTGCCAAACTTGTTAGGACTCAACTGCCGAGGCAACCGGATGAAAAGGTAAATAATAAAATAAAAAACATTTTTGGTTTACGTAAACCAATAACAAGCACTTGTAAGTAGTCAAACATTAATTGAAAAATTCATTTATCATAAGTCTTAAATTAAATTAGTAATTTATTTATGAAATTATTAATTATTATTATTATTTATTTATAGTGTTGTAAACTCTAAAGTGCAATCTAATGCCTTGACCTGCTCAGCTGTGGTATAACAGATTGTCGAAATTTATCATCATTCTGTATATTGATACCTGATGTGCGAATTAATATGATACCTGGCTCGAAATTCAACTGTCCTGCTGTAGCGTTAGCTTGACATGCATGCAAGTCGGAGTTTTTATTATGTATGTTATTGAATAAAACTATATTTATAAAGCACTTAGGTATTTACATACACTTGTACTTGTCAATGAAACACAATGCAATAATATTAATATCAATAAATACAAAATATGGCAACTTAAATCTATTGCGAATTAGCTAATCATCTATCTGTCGGTCCTATATATAGTAATGACAAAACAAACTAAAATAGATACAATTGATAGCAAATATATAAAGATTTTCTCAATTCGCTAAGAATATAATTGTCAGAAATGAAACGAAAGAAAATAACCATCAAATTAGTTTATTTTACTAATTAGTTTTTTTTTTTCAAAATATGTTTGTGAAATCAGTTATAATGTCCTGTCAGTCAGAATCATAGATAAAACACATTCATGTGTAAACGGTCCAACATCACAGTTTTTTTTATTAATTCATTTGAAATTGCATCGTTATGCCAATATAGAATAAGCAAAAACATCATCTTCCTGCCCTGCTCCAATTATTTGGGGTCGGCGCAATATGTCACCTTCTTTAATTTTTCCTATTAGACGTCACGTCACCTTTTACACAGTCCGTCCGTCTTTGTTATAAAATAAGTTCCAAATTATACATACTAATTTGCTAAAAATGAGAATGATGTTTAAAATTTAAAGAAGTATATACTATATAGACAACCTCTGAAGCCTAGCGGTATTTGGCTCGCTTTAAATCAAGAAGGTAGTGGCTTCGATCCGCACGCCGGACAAGAAATCTTTGTGTAAATTCTTAGATTTCTTTCCGGGTCTGGTTGGTTGACCCTCCGTGCCTCGGCAAGCACGTTAAGCCGTTGGTCCCGATTGTTATAACATCATCTATAATAATCGTATATCAAGGAACGGGCAGCAGCGTTTCCTTGTGTGGTACAACATAATACTGCGGTCACCAACCCGTCTGCCAAGCGTGGTGACTATGGCAAATACCCTCCCTCGGGAGGAGGCTCATGTTCAGGACGTTATACGGGCTGATGATGATGATGATGACACTATATAGTTAGTGTTATTCGTATCTAAATGACTAATCACCTATTTTAATTACTTTAATTCCTCAAGAAGATTATCATCCATCATGCTTTGTTAACTTTTATGTAGGATTGGCCCGCCACTTTGTCTGCGTGACTTTGAGTATCATTTTTAATTATTACATCATAACCCCCTTTAAAACCCTTTTTTCTCTTTATATCTGTTTTGTAATTTTGACGTGAAAGGGCGACAAACAGACTAAGTTAATTTGGCATTTAAAATATTAGTAAGGATTTTTTAAATGTTTCAGGGCATCATGTCAGGATTGGCACCATTCGAAGAGCTATTGGAAGCGAAAGTTCGAGAATTATGTATATCACTCAATATGAGTACTGCGCTTGCTTTGGCTGAGCTAATTGAGGATGAGGTCATCGCACCTCCGATGCCTCTTGAAGTAAGTATTTAAACCTCTGTGGCGTAACGGTTTAAGAGTCCCTTTAAGTATCGTATAGGTCGTGGGTTCGATCCCCATGCTGAACAAAATATATTTGTAATGTAATCTCTTAAGATTTCGTTTCTGCGTTAGGTTGATTGAGACTACTTTCCGTATCTCGGAAAGAACTTTAAGGGGTGGACACCAATAATGTGAGTACTTTTATCAGATCATCAAAAATAAATATAAATAAAAATATAATAAAATATTGTACCTACATTTGTGCAGTATTTTCATTATGTCTTAAGATGGGGTCAGGTTACTGTTGGAAGCCCAGGAGTGTTCTTCTTAGTATTTCTGTGAATTATGCCCGGTGAAGTAGCAAAAGTAGCTCTTGGCTAACAACGTATGTCCGTCCGAAAAAAAACTTCTGTGCTTCTATATCGCATTTAAACATTTCAATATTAAGACGAATAAATTGGACCACCGCTAGAATCGAACCTGCATCTTAGGTATAGCCTTAACCAATTAGGCTATGGTGGAACCCCAACCGATCATTAAAATTAACCAATCTCTTTAACACGGTTTATACCCAAGATCTATCCTACCTATACTCGAGTCATGCCGGTGGTTAAATTTATTAAGCTCAATTTTGAAATGTAGTAAGCGGTAAGCATTTATTTCCATAAATAGACGACCCCATGTCTTCCCATGGGTGTCGTAAAAGGCGACTAAGGGATATATGGCTGATGGATGGGCAGCAGCATCTATTAGCTCAAGGTTTACATCTTACTGCGATCACCAATCCGTCAGCCAAGCGTGGTGATTATGGCAATATCCCTCTACTATCCTGGTTTGCCAAGGTCTATTAAGAGGAGGCCCATGTTCAGCAGTGGACGTGGACGGGCTGTTGATGATGATGATGATTTCCATAAAATATTTAAAACGCATTTAAACAAGTTTAATTTTCCAAATTTACTCTTACAACTCTTTCAGATCCTAATAGAAAACGTGAAGCTTCATCTAATAGAAGATCGGCAGATCAGATCGATATCTTCCCCACCCCCTCAGCCTTTAGACGTTGACTTAACAACCCTTCGTATGACCAGAGACACAGCTGGGGTGGTCCGACTAGGCCCCCCCATATCTACCCCTTCTACTGTAGCCTCGCCAGCTACGCCCCAACCTCAACCAGAACTGGACGAGGCGAAAGAGAAGATAGATAGACTTAGCAGAGAGAATGAAGAGTTGAGAAAAAGATTGACCACTTTAGCGAGAATAGCGGAGGATAACAGGGAATTGAGAGCGTGAGTATTACGTTTTCACTCAGTGGCGTAGTGGTAAAAGTATCTGAGATCGTGGGTTCTATCCCTAGGCTGGACCAGAAATCTATACATAAATTCTAAGATTTATATTCGGATCCGGTTGATTTAGAGACTACCCTCCGTGCACGTTAAACAGTTGGTCCCGATTGTTATAACATCATCTAAGACTAAGACTTACTTCGTACCTAACCGGCAGCAGCCCTAATCTGTAGTACTGCGGTCACCAACCAGCATGCCAAGCGTGGTGACTATTGTAAAACTTCGGCATGTTCAGCAGTAGGCGTTATTCAGGCTGGTGATGATGAAGGAATAACATTTTTCCTTATATAATGAATATAAATGGAATGTTATTTTATTTATTTTTAATACAGTAAAGTAGAAGAGGCCTCGGTACTACGTCAGTGCGTGCACTCGGCGCAACAGGAAGCAGCTAGTCTATTAGCCGACAAACAAGAACTGTTGGAAAGCATGCGTATACTTCAGGTAATCCTCACTTATTAATTACGAGCTTCCCGCGCACGGTTTCACCCACGTAACTCCCGTTCCCGTGGGAACTTCATAATTAAATATAGCCTATATTAATCAGTGATAATGTAGCATACAAATGTTGAAAGAATTTTATAATCGGTCCTGTACTTTTTGAGCCAATTTGTTACAAACATACTTACATACAAATCTTTCTATAATATTAGTATAGATTAATTAAAATTGTAAATGCGAAAGTAACTCTTGTCTGTCGGGCTGACGGCCTTTAAGACCAAAACTAAAAAGTAAATTTAAATGAAATTTGGTACACAGATAGTGTAGAACCTGACAAAGGACATACTACTTTTATAACGAAAAAGGGTCTTACTAAAATAATTAAAACTGATACTCAAAGTTACTATTCCATGCGGATCGAAGGAGTGTCCGGAGGGTTTTAGTGGTGTAGGGTCCTCCCCTAGTGGTATGAGTGTAGCATACCACACTATTAACAGGGCGAGTTCCACATCCTACCGCCAGCACGCGAATAAGCTGCAGCGGCGGTGGGAATGAGTAAATGCAAATCCCCCAGGAAAAAAAAAAGTATTTGATTTCTCTATACATAATAAAAAATGAAGTGCTCTATTTGACTTTTGTTTCCTTCTATTAAAATCTATGACGTAGCCGTCTGCAGCGTCTCATATTAAAACATAGTTTTAAACAAATAATCAATCCTATTTTTAGGTAAATAAGTGGTTTTATATATGTTTCAGGAACAAATATCAGGTGGTTGTCGCGGCAAAAGATAGCGGTCAAGAGGCGGTCCGCCGCAGGGCTGCCTCGACTGTACGGCGTGTTGCGGGGACCAGCAAACGTGAATGTACATAATATATTACATATATCTGTTAATTATACGAAGGCATGTCAGAGCCAAATACTGTATATTGGGTCAAATTAAAAAGGTAGAAAAAAATGGTTATAATAAAAAAAAAACTATTAAACCTTTAACGGGCAGAGGGAATATAGAAACCATCGTATTTTGAACTCTGTTGGATTCTAATAAAGACCAAAAGCAATGATTTTGTAACATACCTACTGACTGTTAAGGCGCAACGTTCTCACTTTAAGTATTTATCGATGAATATTTTGGAACATAGCATTTTTAACTGTTATACTAAAATAATTGTTTATTTTGTAAACAACAACAACGGGTCTATTGTTAATAAGTCTTAAAAGTTAATGGAATCAGTAGACCGAGGAATTTCAATACAATGATAAAAGTATAATATTTAGATAATAGATATTACAAGGCTTTTTCTAAGTTTTTGACCTAATGATGACTTAACATAGGTCTGTTATTGCCACTTAATTTCGCAAAATAAATAATCCTTAAATATATCAGATAAGAAATGTCACTTTCCGACAATTTCTCCGTTAAATACCTGAAGTGCGAACGTTGCGCCTTAAGGATTTAATATCGATTGGGTCATATAACAGACCATGAGACCGCTACTGATTATTATAAGTATATTACGGAGGATAGACAGATTTAGTATAGTTATAAGTTTGTATCGATGGACAGTTACATTTTTTGGTAGCGAATGTGGGTAGCAGCCGCCTGTACCTTATATCGATATGAACAATTTATTGGAAGCTAACATGGATCGCAGCGGTATCACTAGTACCTTGTTATGGCAGATATACCAAGAGCATTGAACAAATTGTGTAAAAAAGTAAAAAAAAACGATAAATTGATTAAGTATAGGTATCAAAAAGACCAAAAATAACTATTTATATAAGTCATGTGGAAACGTCAGGCTTCAAAAGGGACTGGAGTGCGATAACTTGAGTACTTATAAATGATTCGACATGTATTGTGTTATGTAAGTATGAAACTTAATACATACAAGCCAAAATTAATTTTGAATTTTGATGAGTAGTAGTTAAATAATGTACAAATTTTATATTATTATGCGAGAAGTAAAGATAAGCGTTTTCTCGACATATTGAGGATGGCTTAAGGGCATTTCGCAACAGAGACTCGTAAGTAAAAGGATTCCGTAAGAAAATTGCAACCGAAAACAATACATAGCAATAATATAGCAAACAATAAGTTAATGTAATTGAAATAAAGTGAAATAACCATTTGATAAAAATGTATTACAATACAATTCCTTACAGCAATAACTACACACACAATTAAACGTATTTTGCGTCGATACTTAATAATAATAATAATTATTAAAAATATATTATTTCCGTCGTAGTTTATTTAAATATCTTTAATTATCGTGTATACGAATTTCAATAGCAACATAAATACTTACTGGGTGCATTTAATTTTGAGAAAACTTGTTGTATCTTACTCTTAAAAACATCTAAAATCTCTTTTTTCTTTTCTGTCTTCCGTTTACATGGTTATTGCTTCCATTTCTTTTCATACCTAGTCAAGTTAAATTGTTATTTATCGTCTCTCGCGCTTTCACCTACGTAGATCCTGTAGATGTGAGAGAGAACCTCATCTTAAAAGCCTATGACGCTCACAAATAATGTGGTTTGTAGTATAAGACTTTTACAAAATTGGTTCAGTAAATCATGACCCTCTAACAACCTTACAAACTTTACTTCTATATTATATTAGTATAGACTTATATTAATAATTGAAGGAAAACACTTTGTACCGCTTTTTACAAAAAAATCGCGGACGGAGGAGTATGTAATTTTACACACTTATAGTTTATATAGAGAAGTGCAGAATACTGATATTTTTTTAAATTATGGTTGAATTTAGACTACTGGTCGACTACTGATAATTATATATTTATATTATATCCTTTTTTCCGCTGGGATGTATTAGGCAGCGGCGGGGTTTTGATGTGGGACTCTTCTCTACATAGCGATCATATGCTAGTCATAACTTGATAGGTATTATTATAATGTTCAAACTCTTGTAAACACACTGTGAAATGCAATAAAATATTGAATACATAGATGGATGACATCCGGATTCTTGTAACATCTTACCTAATAAATATCACTTGTATATCTTATATATGAAATACATATTATTATAGTGATAACAATTTGGTACAATATTAGGGTATGTAATATTAAAATGTACCGAGATTGCAATATGTCTGCATTTTTTGTTATCAAAATTATGACGTAATGTAGGCACAGATTCATATTTAACTTATTTCTTGTATTAATCATTGAGGTTGAAGTAATAAAGAAAACAGACAAACACGATCATAATAAACGTAATAAGCGCGAATTCCTTAACAATATAAAACATTTTTATATGAAAAGTATAAAATCAATTTTACAGATGAGTTGAACTATCTGTTCTTATTAACAAATCTGTATTGTACTCAACAGGTTTGAAGTTATATAACTAAAAATTTGATGCTAGAAATGTTACTAATTGTAGGATATTCATATGAATTCTACGTTTCAGAATTAAAAATTGAAATTAGAACACCAATATAATTATGATATATATAATGTATAATATCTTCGTATCAAAATTATGTAAGCCAGTATATTCATTGTTTTAAATATTAATGTAAATAAATTATATACATATTTTGTCATCCCGCAAGCCCCAATCCATGATGTAAAAAATATAAATACGTATAAAATGTTGATAACATTATAAAAATACCTCGTTAATAAACATCAATATTTTTAAAACTAGCATATTAGTGGTTTAATTTAGCAAAAGCAGTATTTTCTGACTGTTTAAAATAATTTATTGTTTAATACAATAATTATGTAACTATTTTATAAACTTAAATGTCATCTGTATATTATGTATTGTAGTCAATATAGGTTGCTTACGAAATCATAGAGCTGTTTTGGGATTTCTTCTATTGAACAGCAGATACTTTCGTGCATATTTATTCTTCACTAAATTAATCACTAAACATTATGTAATCTACTTTCAAATAAAAATATATATATGCCATATTTTGGAAGCATCATAATTATATATAACAAACTTTTGTGGGGATTATATATTATAAATACCAATTTATTATATATATTTATTATATATTCTATTATCAGGCAGCGTTAAGAAGCTTTTGATGTATACTCTCGTTTCTTGTATATAAATAGTAAATTGTATTTATAAAGTAATTCGACATTATTTTAGTGCCAAAAGTGCGGAATGTATTAAATAAGATTAAAGATTTAGAACTTTGAACAAATATTAATAAACATAATACAGAAAATCTCATATTTTTGGTCATAGTAACGTATTGAGGTTTAAAGAAGAGCTTAGATGCCGCCGCGTCGTATTAAAGATACGGTGTCCCTCTGTAGCCTCTGTAGTTTGATACCGTATGTTCATTTCTTTATGAGTGTGTAAAATGCAAAAGTGTGCAAGTTTCGTCGCTAAGAGATAGACGAGCCTCGCAAAAAGTTTGGACACGGGTATCATTTACTGCTCACAGATTGCCAATGTACATTATTGATAACTATGAGGCTATTCCCAAAAAATGTAAGCCATCAATGTGTACATATATTTTGTCGCCATAGGATTAAATTTAAAACCCTTCAATTTATATATTTGCAAAGATTTAAATATAACATCAGTTACGTACGGGTTTAAAATGAAATAACACGAAGTGGTAATTCAAATAAATTAGATTTTTATGGCCCAAACAATTTTTATTTTACTATTTAGCTCATGAATGATTCAATATTTTTTTCAAAGAACTAAATCAAATCATTATAACGTTTTCTGTGAAAAAATGTTGTATATAAAAATGTATATGTTTTATAAGATGAAGTAGCATTTTATTTTCATTTATCGGATTATACATATTTTATAAAATAATATGATGTGATGTAGCTATTTTTTCAAACGTTTAACGATATTTTATTGATATCCATAGATAATTGGATGTTACTGTATTGTGTGGAATCATTTGAGTCAGGTTTCAGACATATTCAGAGAGATTTCGGGTTTAAGTTTTTCATATAAAAATATATTTTTTTTATACAAACTGTATTCATGATAAGAAGCCAAGACAATGTTAAACTGGCAGTTTTTAACAATTGTTTTAATAATATGTTCTCTGTTAATAATACCTTTTTGTCATTAACATAAAAAAAACTGTATATCACCCTACATATCTGTGTATTAAGTGTTTTATAGTATGTGATACTCATCAATGCAATGTACAATATCTCTCTGATTGCGTCTTATTTATTGGAGATTGCGCCATGCATAAACCTCAGTGAGAATATTTAGAGGAAAATTTTTGATAATTAGGTATTGTCAGTCGGTTCTAGTTTAGAGTAAAGTTGTGTATTCAATTGCTGCAGTCGTGTTAATATTTTAGGTAAAATAATTTTCAGTATTATTCCATTGACTAAAATAAAAATCAATCAAACATAATGATTAAACGTGTTTGATCTCAATATTATTTGTGTCTCATCGTCATCTCAATAGATACCATGTTTAAAATTGTGTTCGGAAAAACCTACTGCAAGAGCAAATAGTGAAACTATAATTAAGTATCAAACCTCTCAATTCCTTTTAATCTTCACATATCGATATTCGATATATTTTTTTATTCAAAAAAGTGCACGAAAACCGCATTAAAATATACTCTGTATGATCTTAATATCACAATGACTAAATTATTAACAAGAAACTGCAGTAAATTATCACTTGTTAAAATGCAAAGTAACATTTCATGATGTCTCTGTATCTATAACTATTTATCTCTTTACTATGTGTTAGGTTAAATACAAGTCGTGCCTGTATTAATTAGGTACATATATGTATTCGCTTATGGTTGTTGCTGCCTTTTTATACTCTTGTCTAGATAACCGATGTAATGTTAAGCGAGACTTGTCCTGCGTTCGTCTGTGTCTGCTATTTTTGATCGTTTAAAAATGATGTTTGGATCCATTTGATCGTTTAATCATTTAGTAAGTTATCTGTATTATGGCTGAGAAGTAAAATATTTTATTTATACTAATACTGTAACCTAACCTAAACCGCTGTACGAAAAGTATGAGTGCTCTTAAGATCAATAAGTGAGCGAGAGAGTATTGACGTCGCACTGAGGTAACGGAGCGGACGATACTCGCCCCGTCTTGCCGCGCGCATACCTAAAGCGCTATACCGTCTCGTACAAAGGTACATTATAATTTTGTATGATAATATTTTCGTTATACATTCTAGTCACTAATAACTAAAAATGAATTTGATGTTAAGGTCAGATACATTAAACATAATTCTTAAACGATCCTAATTTTTCTGTATATTTTATATACTATTACTACTAAATGTTAGTTGAAGCCGTCTGTCCATTTATATGTCTTTGAATTGTCGAAATAATCAGAAACATGTACCATAACGTTGTTGCAATTTATTTAGTTACGGAGGAATTGTTAAAATTAAATCCAATATTCTATATATGGTCGTTTTATTTCTATATTACATTACTATATTATGTTTTGTACCCACATAGCTATACTGGCGGAGTATCAGTCATCAGTTCCAGAGACGCTCGTACCATAAGCCCTTTAACGTGAACATTTATTTTATTTGTGAACATAAACTTAATATTAGCCGGCTAAACTTAGGTTTATCTTCGAGAAGCAGCTAAAGTTCGATAACATGTTAGTTTGCGTCAACTAGGTTAGAACTAGGTTTTTAATTAAATTAAACAATACCTATGCACGACAAAAAAAGGTGTTGGGGTGGTTAAAAAAAAAATAACCTAAACCTAAACCAATGGAGTTGAGCTAAAGATAGAAGAAACTAACATTAACACGTCGTCGAAGATAAACCTAGGTTCAGCCGGCTAATCTTAAGTTTATGTTCACACCTACCTTTAGCCGTAACATATACACTTTAACCGATCAAAAGTATAATCGGTTAAAGTGCATACACAAAATCACACATTTATTAATTTGCTGAGAAGAAGGAATAAAGGAATAAAATTTAAAACTTGCTCAACTGCTCAATAGACGCTTGACACCATTGATTTCTTCACAGAAAAAGAAAAGTAACAGATCTTTCAATTTATTAAAATGCACAAAAAGTATTTGTTGAACAACACGGCAACAATTCTATGATTATGTAGAGAAACAGTTGGTAGTATATTAGTATTCTACCTTCGATCAAAGAAAATTTAGATTTTCATTGCTTGGCAATTGGCAAGATGGTATGCCGGCAACCCTAGCCGGCTATACTGCATACTGTAAAAAACAATATTATACTGTTTTTCACTACATTATTACTTGTTACTGTTGAACAAAAACAAAGTATACAAAATACTGTTTTGAGGGTCACAATGCTTAACAGATATTTGACTGAGATAGGTCTGCGACTCGGTCAAATATTTGTTAAGCATTGTGACCCTAAAACCGTATTTTGTATACTTTATTTTTGAAATATGCCGCGTGGTTTCCGGCATAGAATAGACCACCCCATGTCCTCCCATGGGTGTCATCAAAGGCGACTAAGTGACATATGGCTGATGGATGGGCAGCAGCATCTATTAGCTCAAGGTTTACATCTTACTGCGATCACCAATCCGTCTGCCAAGCGTGGTGATTATGGCAATATCCCTCTACGATCCTGGCTTTCCAAGGTCTGTTAAGAGGAGGCCCATGTTCAGTAGTGGACGTAAACGGGTGAAATATTTTATTTCAAATATTCTAGACATCAAGTAACAGTTACCTTCATTTTTCATTTCATTTTAAATACTGTTCAATATTCTTCTCAGATCTAAATATACTTTTTTCTTCTAAAAATAAGTTGGCAGCCCTATATGCTCTATGGCAACCCGATATCTCCTAATACAAGCAATTCCTTGCTTAAAAGGTGATCTCCAATAATTATGTATCGAAATGCCTATTGTAATTGAAATAAACGTTTTTCGTCCCACAATCAACTTGAATAAAAAAAATAAGTACTTTGTGTTTGAATTAGTACTTTAACAGTGATTAGAGTAATCACATCTCAAATTTCAAACTTACTTCTATGAATCAAAAGTCACTGAGGGGATCGAGTTCTTTGATTAAATACGTCCAATTTATACGATACATCATATCATTTTATTATATTTAAAGAATGTAATAGTATATACACTAGATACTATAAAATAACATATATACTAAAATTGTACAAAAAAAAGAATACGACATTTAATTATTACATGAATAAAATGCATATACATTTTTAAATGTTTTTGAATACTTTACGGAAAAGTATACCATCTACCGTCTATCTATGTTTCAAAATTGAGACTAACAAAATACGACCACCGACAAGACTCGAACCTGCATCCTAGGTTAAGCCCCTAATGCCTTAACCAATTGGGTTACGGCATTAGGGTCCATTACGGTCCCTACCGGTCAAACAACTAAAAGTATACAACAAAATAATTATCAAACAGAACAATAATAAATTAAATGACCACGGCCTATTTTAGATTTACTATTACAAAATAACAGCGTAATAATTAATAAGATTAAGTGAATTCAGTTTCACAAAACTCACATCAATCTTTTTCTAAGTGTTTCCGAACTATGTTCGGTTTATCTAGTGTTGGGTGATGGGTATATTATTTTGAGTGTGTATCCGATCTACTAATTTGATTAATAAGTGGTGGTATTACCAATTAAATACGAATTATTTTATTTTAGGTAGCGTCAAGCAGCAGGTGTAACTACTACTACTAGTTTTATTTTGAAAAAGTCTGTGATATTTTTGATTTACAAAATCAACATATTCGGAGGTTTTCTTTTTAAGTGATCAGAAATATGAATTTGAATAAAATATTATGTGCTTGTTTTGATTAACTTCATTAATGCGATTTTAATGTAAGCTGTGTATTTACACGGCAATGCCGAGTTTTTGCTGACTTCGGTGAGTTACTCGCAGCGCTCCGTCTTTAGTCTTTACTTTTTATTTGGTCTGAGGTTATCGATTAAAAAAATGTTGATCAACATTTTTAAAATCAGTAACGAAATAAATTTGAGAACATGTAGATTTTGTAAATCAGAAATGTTACAAACATAATTTTTGAAATTATTTTTTTTAATAATTGTGTAAATATTTCTTACCACTATTCTGATAAATTGTTAACGGGTAAAGTATTATTTGTTAGTGGTAACAAAATACATGTGACGCTAGAAGTGGGAATAACGTGACTGTCGTATCATGGCAACATTTTTAGTGATGGCCGATGTTTCAACTTGAACGGGATGCTAACGACCGTTGCCGAATTTTAGTGTTGAAATTTAATTAAGTTTCTCATAATTCGGTGTTTATAAGTGATTAATAAAGAATTTATTAACTTTTAGTGTCATTTAGTGTGTTTTTAGTGACTAAATTATTAGTGTTGTCAGGAAAAGAATGTTTGTTGTGTCCTCGCCGTAACAGGATCACTGGATAATAAAATATTGGATTACCGTTTGCTGTTTATTTAATTGTCGTGGACCAAAGGTGAGTTGATAAACCTTATTAACTTGTCACTGGTAGTATTAAAATTATGACTGGTTCATGATGCCACGAAAGCTGTACGCGTGATATGCGACAGCCTAGCGCCCGGTGGAGATAACGGAAGATTATAGCAGATTGCAAAGATTCTGATAAGATTCGTCGCTTCATGGCGTTGCAAAGCCATGGGTACACACCATAATACCTGTCTTACAAGTTATAAATCATAAACTTGCGTCAAAACTTGTTTGTTTAACATAAACATTTGGAAGTTACTTCATGCTCTATTTCTTACTGAAAACTTTGATACATATTGAAATTTCAGAGTAAGATGTATTTTTAAATTTGCTTTATGTAATTTAGTAGTCATTTTATGTATTCCATTCATCTTAAAACTATAACAAAACTATTGAGGTACACTTAGGTTAGAAAACTATTTTTATCATAAATGTATGAGACTCAAACTTACTTATTAGTTCAAACTTAGAAGTAAATAAAAGTATATTTTTAAAGTTCAAAGGACACTGTCACCATGTCATTGACTTGAAAACTCCACACAAATGTGCCATTCTCACAGATTATTTTACTCTAAACAATTATCTGTCATTGAGAAGATATCTGATGGCCATTCACAACATTTTCTTATTATTTAATTCATATTATTATGTGTCATTGCTGTAATTATTTTCCTATAGGTAATTAAAAAATATTTTATATATATTGTTATTACATCATAGGTCATGGCGATGACTATGTAATCAAAATGGTTATGTTAGAATGCATGAAATTACTTGTAGTTAACATTATTATCAAAGCAAATATCAGTGATACTGTAATATCATAAGTGGCAGTCACTAATAAGGGATAATTTCATATGTCTAGAAATATTTTCTGTATAACATTTTTAAGGGCCAAAAATCAATTGTCTAACTTATGTGATATTGGAGTATCACCAATGATATGTTATCATGACTCACTAATACATATGCACCTTACTTTGCACCTTGGTCATCCATGTCAGACTGATACCCTGCTCCAGTGGATTGTAGGGTGATGTTTAAGTGTTAATGTTAATCCAGCTTGTTGTAAATAATGCCTGTGCAGTCAGCATAACCAGTGCTGTGTATTATTACTGTACATACAATAAAGAAATAGGAACATTTTTTAAACATTGCCAATAAGAGACGTAATAACATTTCTACTTGACTCTATACCAAATAACAGTTCACTGATTTTAGAGTCAATATGATGTAACAGACACAGTTAAATGTGCATTTATAATATTAGATGATTATTCATGCAACACTTTTTTTTTCAACTTTCAAGTAATGTGGTGACACAAATTACCATGTACTTACTGACATTTCTTTTACATAATTATACCAACATCTAATTTGTACTGCCTTTAGCAAATTTAGTGTAGTGATATTCTGATAACTTTAGTAAATATTAGAATAATTTTATCATGTGTGTTGATTGTAGTGTACTTTATGACATCATAGCAATATGGTACTTTGTTCATCGCTGACTATTCTATCAATGGGTGTCTGTTAATGTGCGATACATGTTTTCTTAGTCTATGGGTTTTGATTCTGTAAGCAAGTCAAATGATTTAATGTGATGTAACACATTACTCTTGCATTCAAATACTGATTGAAGTAAATCCAAATGGGATTCTATATTTTATTATTCTATGCTAGAATCATTAGTATATAACTGTAACTTATTTATGACATTATCAGCAGATAAGAAGCATTATCAGGCCTTGTTTTAAAATTATTAACATATGTTTCTTAATCAACTTAGATGACTGTTGCCATGACATAATAACCTTTTAATTCAAGTGGCTGTAGCCCAATGGCTCAATGTGTGATCTTCTCGTCGCCGCTTTGATCCAAACCCGTTGCACTACCGACGTCAACCCACTTGTAACACAAAAATACTAGTAGACCGCATAACTCTGTTATTATTCTTAAAAAAAGATCAATAAATTCAATAAAACCTCATCTAAAATACACACAGGTAGGTAGTATCTCTATTCTCATCTATGCTTATAAGTATGTAATGAATAGAGTTAGTGTCCAAGTGTTATGGTAGGTAAGTGGAGTATGGTAGGTATTATAAGTAATTAGGGAAGGAATATGTCCAGCGGTGGACTGAGATAAGTGTGTGATGGATTGCATGGAACATGGATATAAACATAGTATATTATTTGTATGGTTTTTTATTCAATTTATTAGCTGCCACTGTCACTTACCTACTTCATAAATAAAATATAGCCTTTAACCTTCCATGATCAATGGGCTATCTAAAACTGAAATATTTTTTCAATTGTTCCTGATATTAGTGCATCCAAGCAAACTAACAAACTCTTCAGCTTTATATATAAGGTACTAGCGACCCGCCCCGGCTCCGCACGGGCGCAATGCTGATGTATTATACATATAAACCTTCCTCGTGAATCCCTATATCTATTAAAAAAAACCGCATCAAAATCCGTTGCGTAGTTTTAAAGATTTAAGCAAACATAGGGATATAGGGACAGAGAAAGCGACTTCGTTTTATACTATGTAGTGATAGATCATAAAAACTACATAAATACCTTTGTCTGAATGTCGTTTTTTGTTTCAAATATTAAAACACAAACACAGTAGTACCTACTTAGCTGTTTTTTCCATAAGCCATGACATAAATAGGTTATAATAAACAACATTAAAAACTATTTTGTATCAAGTACCTGTGTAGTTAAACGACATACCTATTGATGCTATTTGTTATAAATATTTGAACTAGCACGGTTTCATATAAAGAATTCGCCTACATGGCAAAATGCCAACGTTGTTATTTTATAATTTTACGGCGTGCTTGAGACCTCATTTATTTACGAACCATTAAATTGTGCGTATAATATGAACACGTACGCAGTTAAGTAAAGTACTAATTGCATACTGTTTGGTATTTTTACTTAATATATCTGCGTATTTACGTCCACTGCTGAACGTGGACCTCCTCTTTAACAGAACTTGGCAAGCGAGAAGCGTTGAGGGATATTGCCGTGGTCGCGTTTGGCAATGTTATTAGTGATAGCAGTAATATGGGAGTATGTTACAGCTGATAAATGCTGCTGCCCATCCATCAGGTATATGTCCCTTAGAAGCCGCTTACGACTCCTATATGAAGATATGGGTTGATCTATTCTAAGCCGAAACCAAGCGGTGTTTGGTATATTATTTTGATAAGTTTATGACACAGGTCTTTGCTTAACCTGTCGGCGGCCAAATCCGGCCCGCCATACGCCAGTGCCATCAATTCGGCCCGCGAGACCTCAAGACTAGTGTCTCAATAAGGTCTGCGACTGCCAATGTCCTATTGTTGAGTTAAGTAAGAAGAAAACACAAAATAATTATTATTCAATCGCGCACTTAGCGACTGGTCTAGAAATACGAGTAAGTTAATTTCAGGAAAAATTAAGCCCTTAGAACATTCTGCAAAAAGCATTAAGGCCCTAAGGCTTCAAAGTTCGAAGACCCCTGTTCTAGCGAAAATAAAAAAACTAGATTAACGAGACATTAACAAGTTATCTACTTAGTTTTTTACTCGGATAAACTCTGAGTATTCTAAGTATTAATCGAAGTTTTTTTTATCAAATTAGGGCTATGCCCGCAGGTCCGATATGTACAACAACAGTTACTTTAGTAGCTTCTATACGTATTATTAATTGACATCTATTCAACTAAGACAAGATGATAATTAACAAACACTTACATTTATAAGCGTCAATGTATTTCTATGTCATATGCTATCAATATTAAAACTTCATTACAGGCCATTTATTTTGCACTGATCTAAGTATTCCACTATTCCACAGACTGTAAGAGATACAGAGACGTATTGATCGAGCACTTGCTCATGCGCACCTTTATTATCGTACCTGCTATGGTTGCCACTTACAAGTAACTTTCTAACCCCAAGTTCGTAGACGAAAAGCGAGTATAGAGATAAATGACCGTTCCTTACAAGGAAAGAGCAAAGTGAGCAAATATGTCTTGCAAATTACTATTATCTTTAACGTCTTATGTCCATTGTTCAGTAGATAGAACACGGCTATCAAGTTTATATTCACTCCATATCACTTATACCTATGTCACTTATCTTAAGTATTGATTTGTGATAGCTATTTGCCACTAACCTCCTAGGTTACCTAATGCCTTAAATAACACGGAACGCTTGACTCTTTCAAGCAAGATGTTGCTCTTGCATGTCACTTTTGCAAGTCGTTGCGCCTACTAATTAAGAAATATGAAGTGAGCCTCCTCACAATTAAATTAAATATCATATACCTACTTAGAGATTTGCCGCTTTGGCAGAATGTGATTGAATTTTCATGAAAAAAGAGGTGAAAAAAATTCTCTGTGTTAATTATGATCTACACTATGAATTTCTCACAAAAAATAAAACAAGACCCGCATGTAATTTGCTCTACATATGAATCATGTCAAATTATAATTAAAACAGTAATAACACTTTGGGACCGCGGTAAAGGTAATAGAGAATTTGCAAATTATTTATTTGTAAGTCATATTCGTTGTCTTGGTCAAAGAAGCATCTTATTCTTACTTTGTTAATTCAATGAAAATCTTAAACGTCATCACTACGTAACCACTCTCCGCCAGCGCCCTAAAACCAACGTCCAAGCCTAGCGGGCGCAGGTTGCTAAGATTATAGATTACTCTAGATCTATTAACTCTTTATTGTACACTTATATCAAAAAGAAAACACAGATAAAGGACGTAAACCTGAACTTAACATAAAATAGCTACAATTGGCCACCTCGGTTTGTATTTAAAAAAAATATTCAGTAGAATAAAAACTCTGCTCGCTATTCTTTAAAATGTACAATTAATCAGCAACCTGACACGTAAGTCAACTCAACGAAAACCTTTGGATTAAAAGGCATTTAGGCTAGCCTAACTATCTTTAAAATTCAAGGTTTAATTAATACTGATATAGTTGACAAACAACCTTTGTAATCCCGGTCGAGTCTTTCATACACTTAGTTAAACAGTATTTTATGCGTCATAAAATCTATCTATCTTCTATCTTCTGTATATATAAAAATGAATTGCTGTTCGTTAGTCTCGCTAAAACTCGCGAATGGCTGGACCGATTTTGATGAAATTAGGCAGGAATCATCGCTTTGACACAAGGAAGGTTTTAACGCAAAGAAAAAAAAGGGTAGGTAGGGGTTAAATAGGTGTAGTATAAGTGTAGGGAAGGTGTAGGATAAGTGTTGGGTAGGTGTAAGGTAGATGTAGGACACCGCGTAAACGAAGTCTCGCCGGGCCAGCTAGTTTAAGATAATAATTAAATAACATTACTCTAATACTTTTGAAAGCTTTGTCGTTTAATACACCGTATCCAATATACAGGGTTATTTGACAAACACCGGTAGCCTCTCAGGACTGCGTTACTAACATCATAATCAACAACTTTTGTTCTATGACTTTTAAAAATTCATTATATTTTAATTCATCAGATTTACACACAACAATAAAAATATTTAAATTCAGCGCTCTAAATGTTACGAAATCTATGCGAAGCAAAAGAAAGCGATAATACCGACAATAGCGAGGAGGGGAGCGGGGAATACAGAGTTGAAATGTGTTAGATAGGACAATGAAATATTGAAGATCTGTTTTTTGGTAAATGTATTATGTTTTGTAAAAAGTCGTAGAACAAAAGTTGTTGTTTATGATGTTAGTAATATAGTCCTGAGAGGTTACCGGTGTTTTACAAATAACCCTGTATATAAATAACACAACAATGATCTAGTTTAGTCTCACTATAACTATACATAGATATAGTACTAAGTACAAACAACCATCCATATACAAACATTTACTTATATTAACTTGCTAGGTATCTACGGAATCCATCGGATAAACCGGCCTAGATTAAAGGCATCGGAATTTGGGAATGGGGTAGCGGCCGATACGCTTGCGACGAAGCAAGGTCGTTGGTCGCCTGTCGCGATACCTTGCCAGCTAATGTAGTAAGGTAACTAGTGATTTTAGCTACCTAGGTATTATATCGGTAGTCTAACAGCAACTAGACGGCTTACTTGTAAACTGATAGTGTGGAATACTTATTCTGCTAGATTTAACGCTGTGGTTAAGCTTGCTTTACTTGTGTCGCAATGGAAGATGAGGAACTGGCAGTCAATCGGAAATCATAGAATATTTTCTAAGCTCCAACATTTTTTTTATTTTTATTAAGATTACTAGGAGAGTTTTTGCAGTCTACTAGTATTCTTGATAACCCCTCATGCTAAGCCAAAATGTTTGTGTTACGAGTGTGTTCACGTCGTTAGTGCAATGGGTGGGGATCAAACCGGCGACTGCAAGATCACAAGTCCAACGCACCTAGCCATTGGGCTAGGGCCGCTTTGAATTTAAGTTGGATCTATCATATCCTTTATTTTACGTAGTACCTATATTGTAGTAATATATATTAGGTATAACCGGAGATCAGTAGTCATCCTTACTATATGTATAAAACCCACAAGATGCTTGGATGTAACCATTTTTCCTACCCCAGCGTGGTACCTATTATATCATACTGGATTTTAAAATTAAAAATCAGTTTGGTGCTCATCTAATGTATACATGGCGATAAAAATAGGAACAAAATAAACAGGAGAAATTATATAATTATATACGTACATAGGTACTATGTATATATATAGATATAGTAGTATACAATGTACAATTTGACGTGTTTATTTCTTTACTACTTTGTTCCAGTTATAACGACTTGCTACATTTTATACCGCAAGTACGACTATCTTTCTCATTTAAATATTCATTTTTATATTTTCGCTTTATATACATAATATATAACGCTGAAGAGTTTGCTTGAACGCGCTAATATCAGGTGTAAAATATCTGGGCCGATTTGAAAAAAATCTTCCAGTTTTAAATAGCTCATTTATCAAGGAAGGCTATATTTAGTTATGAAGTTTTAGTTTAACGGGAGGTACGCAGGTGAAACCACGGCGGAGGCTAGTTAAATATAGTCGCAATAGATGCGCCGCGCGGTTTTCGCCGCGTCGTTGGACTGCTTCTCTGCTTGTGTGTAGCGTATATGTTAATTCAGCTTATAAACGATTTCTGTGCAAAATATCGGCAAAATCGTTCCTTTTTTTTTGAACGGTCATAATGTAGTTAGCCCCGAAGCATTTGCTACTTCACCGGGCATAAAGACGAGCAGAGCTCCAGCCTAGATAAATAGTTAAAAAAAAACACAAACTAAGCAGCCTGCGCAATAGGGCGTCTTCTGTGGGACTTGGACCTCGGCTCAGGGCGGTCGCTAACGGTGAGATTTAGGAATTATGGCTTTTAGTTATTTTTTTGAGTTTTGTGCAACTGTCGCTCTATTTAACAGTTCGCGGGCAAAATCGGTCCATTAATAGTTTCGTTAAAGGGTAACAAACATCCAACCATGCAAACTAAATCCATGTAAAATTTATTGTTGTTGCTATGTAAACGAATGAATCATACTTTCGACCCCGAATACTATGTATAAGGGTGAATATACAAAAGTTGGGTAACTTTTAGGGATATTTTGTTTATGATATTTTTTTAATAATATTCCCACAAATTTGGGCATATAAGATAAGTAATATAATAAATATATTGTACGTGTTTGGGCCAGTCACTTTTTTAAGTAGATTCTGAGATATTTTGATTTTTCTGAATTTGACTGCCAGGGGACTGATGAGGGTGACATAGTACTGACAAAAAACACAATTTCATGAGATATGTATGTCATTTATTAATATTTAGAAGAAATCTCTTAGAATCTAATAATGGCACATATTCTTCGTAACTGATTTTAAATGGAATGGTTTTCAAAACCTTCTCGTGAAGATTTTTCATGCTGTCCAGTAGACATCTTTCTTTACAAATTCTTTCTTACCTGCCACTTAACGGCTGTTAGAGTCATCTTCTAAAAATTACTGAACTAAATTATGCACTTTAGTTTTGGCATTAATCTTTATTCTGTTTGATAGGTTATGTCCAGTTTTTTTATAAGTCACTGCTTTGTTTTTAATTCTCCATAAATTGTATTTGTCTACTACATTTCCAGATATAGCTTGTTTGAACTTTTTTTATCTTCATGACTATTTATCTTAGTGTAGTTTTCTTCTAATTTAATTTTAATAACTTCACCTTATATACCTTATAGGGCTTTCTTCAATAATTCCTTTTTTTTTTGTAATATCTTCACTCATTTCTTCAGATCTGGTTTTTGGAGTTTTGTCAACTGATCTTACAACTGGGTTTCAACTGTTTTTAAATCGTTTATATTTTTAACGCTATGTATTCAGTTTAGTTCTCAGTTTTGAAACCATTTCTTCCATTTTTTTTAATTGTTTATTTCTGGACTTTCTCTGCCTCTTACTTCTTTTTTTTGCCTCTTTTGCTCTTTGGTCTTCTTTAATAGTAGGTCTCATTTCTTCACCAACTACTGCTTCATTGTCTGTAGGTGACGGAGTATTCTGGCTTACAAAATAACAGTAGTATGTTTCAATTGTTGTTGTTTTTGCCTGTACTTTAATTAATAATTTTTCAATTTTTTTCTAGTTAATCGTTGCTCCCAAGTGTCATTTCTTTAACATATTTTCTTTGTCCCTTCTCCTTTTTTTTAAGTACTGCAACCTTTGTTTTTCCTTGTATTCGGCTTATTTAACAGGGTCGCTTTTGATTATAGCTAAGCAAACCTTTTCGGTTTCTATTTTCTTTTTTAATATATCTTCTCTATCCTTAGACATATTTTGTTTTTTTTTTTGGAAGCGGCATATTTTTTTAAATTGAAATAAGTAATAAAAAATATGCTTACACACTCTAAATATCAGTACTCTGGAAACACGTCAGTCCTCTGGCGCAATATCAGACAAAGGACTGACGCCAACGGACTGACGAACCAGACATGAATTTAAGGTTATCATTAGAACCAACGTAAACTTTGATGTGTTTGAATAGCAACAAGCTACTTTAAAAAAAATCAAAGCTAGCTATGTATTAATTAAAATATAATCCAGGTTTACAAGAAAATAACGACTCACCATAGGACTGACATTTTGACTGGATCGGCACGTGTTTCGGTGACAAACACAGTGCTAGCACTGGCACACTAGGTGGTGGCCGTAAAATGGCGCTGCCTGCAGCTAATTTCACTACCAACGTTGAAATTTAACAGGGATTTTAATTTGAGTCTACAATATTTAGCGGGAAATTCAAATTCGAACAACAGACAGCGGACTGACAAGTAAAAGTGAACACAAAGTTTTTTATATTTTTTACAACAACGGTAAGAATATTATTTTATAAAATTTGTAATATACATTGTTAACTACTTCATAGATTGTAGTGAAACAGTAAGCTTGCTTAAATTCATGGCAATATTTAATACACAGCCACTTCATTGCGCGTTTTTGGGATTATGACATGCCAAAGTACTGACGTTTTGAGAACATATTACAGAAATTTACAAACTTGTATTTAAAATGAATAGCTGAAATTGAGTGACCAAATAAGAGGCGGATAATTGTTTTAAAATAATATTCAAAATATATACAAACTGTAATAACACATCGTTCTATTGTCTAATGACACTGAGTTACCCAAATTTTGTAGAATCACCCATAAATATTGTTTACTACTGTATTTATTAGTTTAGCTAATTAGTTTCATGTTCATACAATTTGATGGGGCTTACTATGTAAAGAAAGGCCACCCATTAAGTGTGTTAATGTTAATTAGTACATTGTACTTACTATTAATTTCTGTGCTTTCGAGCCTTAATCTCTAGTAGTTATATTTCTTTAGTTGTTGTGGTAATGGAACCGGTATGGAAATTGTAGGACTGTATTATAAATTTTCCAAAATAGAAACTGGCTTTTTATGGAATGAGCTACAAAATAAGTAATGCACACAAATTAAAAATAAAACTCATAAATTATGTAAAAATGTTTATTAAATAACATTTCTTATTGTGTCAATGACAAAACTACTTGCGTGTCAGTGGCTCTGAAACAATACTGCTTCATTTATATTTTTATAAAAACCATAAAAACAACAAACGATTTCTCTGATTTCTTGCCAGTTTTTCTCAGAGTTGCCATATTCAAAAATGGTGTTAAAAAAATGTGTCTCATCGCAACAAGATTTAAAATATTTTAAACGTGTCGATATGAATAAAATATAATCTAAATAAGTTTTTTATTCTATCTATGCAAACAGTAGTTTACGCTTTAAAAGCTAAGTTTACGCTAAATTTCAGATACTTAAAAATAAATATCACTTAAAAGTTTTAACAATCAGAAATTTACGTACACTCGGTTCCAAAAATAACGGGTCACATAAACCCGAATATCTGCCGAACTACGTATGCCATCCTAATGAAACGAAGACTGTTCAATTGAGAATTTAATTATTACAGATAAAAAATAAAATAAAACTTAGTTGCACCCACAATATTAATCTCTAAATTAAAAAAATCTAAAGTAGTCATATTTTTCTTAAGATTACATTTTTTTTATGACTGTTTTTTTGCTGTTTTTCATCACTTTCTTCATTTAATACTTTGTATTGCCTCCACGAGCTCTTCTGACAGCTACCAGGCGATTAGGCATGCTGTACATCAAATTTCGGAGCCGGTGCTGAGGAAAACCTTCCCATTCCTCCACCAGTGCTTGTTTGAGCTCGGGAAGCGTGATTGGTGGGGGGTTTCGACCTTTCACGCATCTCTGAAGCTCGTCCCAGGCGTGCTCGATGGGGTTTAAGTCCGGGCTTCGCGCTGGCCACTGCATGAGTTCGATACCGACCTCTTCAAGGTAGTCATGTACAATTCGGGCGGTATGGGGACGCGCATTATCATGCATTAATATGCCATGCCGGTCCATCCTGGCCATGAAAGGACCTACATGTTCATAGAGGATCTCTTCCACGTACCTCTCTGCATTTAGAGTTCCATTTTGAATGAGTACCAGCTCGGTGCGGGCCTCAGCAGAAATCCCAGCCCAAACTTGTACGGAGCCTCCACCGTACGCCACTTTTTCCTCCACACACGCTTGATGGAAGCGCTCCCCTGGTCTTCTGTACACCAACTGCCTACCATCATGCTTATAAAGCATGAATTTAGACTCGTCCGTGAACATTACCCTTGACCAATCGTCTAGTGTCCAGTTTAGGTGCTCGCGCACGTATCTCTGTCTTGAAATTCGATGTCCCCGTTCCAGTTTGGGGCCATTTGCCTCAATGGTTTCAAATTTGCTTCTGCAAGACGTCTTCTTACTGTTTGAGCGCTTAAATTGCCACCTCCAAAGCGAATAAAGTTAGTTTTTAGACCAACAGCAGTTTGAAAACGATTTCGGAGCATTGTAGCCACCAGTTGTCTGTCTTCCCTGGCCGTTGTGCATCTTGGTCTGCCTTTTCCTGGTCTTCTAAGGTGTGATCCGGTCTCTTGGTACCGCTGGACCACCCGCTGAACAGTCGACAAAGATACACCAATGTTTCTGGCTGTTTCACGCTGGCTCCGCCCAAGTTCCAAAAAAGTTAGGATTCTGGTACATTCCTCTAGCGTGACTGCCATGCATCACCTCACAGAATAATAATTATGCACGTGGAAGACGTTCACGATATTTTTTTTGTGACAGAATAGAAATGGAAAGCATCCATAATGACATGAAACAAAAAAATATTGTTTTTAAAAATAGTCATTTTTTTTAATTTTGTTTTTCTAATGAAGTTTTTTTCATCAACCAGTTTAAATAATATGCTATTAGAAGCGCAACTAAAAAGTCTTTATTCTGTTTTTTATTTCATTGATCTAACTTTTACAGTTCTGGAGGTATTTCAATTTTTGTGACTGACCCGTTATTTTTGGAACCGAGTGTATTTCATTAAAAAAGAAGATATTGGTTTTAAGTATCGGTAATTTAAGTTTACATTAAGGAAAGAAGAGCGTAAACTTTAGAGCCAGTCACTTTAAATTACGTATATTCTGTGTATTAACGAGACGTACGGGTCATCGTTCTATATCCATATATACCGCGGACGTCCTCACTTCGTTAGCTAACACAACGGCCTTGGTACGAGTACGACGAACTTTGCTAAACCGAATTATATCGATCCCCAAAATACTGCCATGACAATATTTTTTGCTCTACAAAACGAAACTACAAAATGTTATGTACTTATACCCAAAGCTATTTCATAACTGAATTTGCTTTTTACATTAGATTGAAATAAAAGCAAAATGTTTGTAGTACCATTGTGTTGGAGATTGGAATAATTTTAAGTCACCAACTTTGTTGGCGAGACAAAAGAATATCATCGCAACGAAAAGAGTGTGACCCAATTTCTCGTAATATTTTTAGAACAACCTCTTTTCGAATGCAATTTTCGTGCCAAAAACAATTTGCCATAGAACATTTTCTAGGTTTCCATTTTGTTACTTGTTTATCTTGGTTTCAAATGTTATTTTAATATAACTAGCGCATCTTGGATGTAATATCCCGTTGCCCCGGAAACTTCATAAATATACAATTGAAGAAGCCACTAACTACGATTCCTGATGTAGGAACCGAAACCACAAAAAAGCAACGCCTATAATCACTGTGTCAGCAGCACAGTCAAAGCTTATGATTAATAGTTCCACTGTTCAAGCTCAAGGCATGATTGTTTCATAGAGATCGTTTATAAGCCGCGTCTTATGTCAATTGTCAACGGTTCTGTCAGAGGCCGGGCTGGAAATACCTCCCTAATTGGTTTGTCTCAAATGGTAGTTAAAGACCGCTAATACTCGGACGTATCACAAAAACGTTGACTCACACATAATGTTCGGTTTTTAAAAGCTTAATACTCTATATGTTCTTTCATGAAGGGAAAAGAATATTAAATTATGTTTTCTAAGAGGCATTCTTATTTTCACACGGTAAAAGAACCTTATGTTACTCTTCTATCTATCCCTCGAAAATAAAATAATTTGTTGACTAATCATGCATGAATAATTAAATGAAAATAGGTAGACCGTATGTTGGTTTCACTAGTATGGCTACATTTTCTCACGTTAGTTACGACCCGTGTGTTATTTTGGTTTACGGAAGTGGATTTTAAATGAATCCTTATGTCAGTCCGGATGACTTATCTTGTCTATTTATTTCTATGAAGCAATCACATAAACTACATATTACAATCTTTTATAAATAGTTTGTAGTCTCGATATTCACCTTTCATTCAGTCGTCATCTTCCATACCCAGTCTCATGATTAACAAAACCGCTTTAACATAAAACTAGGTCAGTCCATCTATTATAATATCATGCATCATCATGTGTCTGTCAAGCTGTGCACGCCATTGTCGTATTAGGTAATGGCATGCAACATCTGACCATCGCTCTTTATGCTCTCGCGTTTTGGAAACCTTGGTGAAATTGTTTAATTTCAAAACAACTGATTCTGACCGTCGGATAGCTAATGAGTGTGGAACTACGCTCCACCGCTCGCTGTTGCAAGCACCTGGGCTATTTCCGGAAACGCTAGAAATTTGACCGCGGCCTGCTCGTCCGTTTTAGCAATATGTAGTCCTTGTGATACGATTTCTGAATGTTTGTTCAACGTTTCATATCCTGTATTATACTACTTCTTCCTGGCTGCAGTAATCGTAATTCAAGTGTCCAGGAACATTGTTTGGTTCCTCTCATTTGTGTTTCAAATGCTTACAGGATAGAAACTTTGCTATTCAGCGTCAATGATTAATTAAAACAATTCGACGGCATCAATATTTCTAATAGCATACAGTTTACATTTTCTTAAGTTATGAAGAGTTGCCGAATAAATGAGGTTCTCCAGCTTTTTTTTATTTGAATTGACTAAGATAAAAGTCTGCCAATTTTCGCTAAGCTACGTCCGTTTTGCTCATACGTTACGCAATAAAAGAATTTTCGTCCAAAGTAAAACTGCAAGATAATAATATAAGTATTGTACCTTTTATAGTACGCTAGTAAGCACAGATAATGATATCGATATACTAACCCACTTACGGCTGTTGTAACAATGCTAATTGCTGAATAAAAAAATATATAACGTATTACGAAACAATGCGGTGTTCGCAATTTGACGCTTGCTAGATTACAAAGCAGTTAGTTTTGCTTATTGAGCCGTCGTTTGAAGTTCCATACGCAAAATACATAGTACATTGTACATAAAAAAATCTTTTACTGATACAAAGTCTAAATAATTAATGCTAGTACAGTGCATTATGGGCACAAAAGAGGTTTACAAAGTATATGCATCACCTACCTATCATAGTAGATAGTGTCATTACACATGTACTTTTAACATACTATTTATTGTTAAAGGATATCATATATTTTGGGAGCACCTTATTTAAAACTTACAAAGGAAATATGAATATATGATCTGAAATATGGATGATTTTGTATAATGTTAAATCTGAGTTAGCCACCAATATGAGTTATTTGTATTATAAATAAAAATAAAATAAATAAACTTATTACTTAGTACTATTTTGCTGTAAATAAATAGTTTCAAGTAAGTAAATATTTTACCGTTACTCATGGTGGGTCCTCATGTCACGCCTTTAACATTCCTAAAAGGATACCTCAAGGCCTTATCTACTATCAAAACAACAATAAAACGTTAAAATTTCTTCCTTCATCGATAATATTCATACCTGCTAATATTAATACCTCCAAAGACCTGATTGTAAACCGCAATTGTGGTAAATTCAATTTTATTCTGCCATTAACAAGGTCGTTTTTACCATGACATGTGAGATAGGCTCTGAATGCGTGGGATGTCGGTATTTTAATGGGACCGACCAGTCTTGAAACATGTTATTTTAGTTGCGTTTCGCTTTCCGTTACCGTTGTAAACTTGCTGCAGGAAAGAGATTAAGTATCAAGTAAATTGAATAATGACAACTTGCATTGTAGGTATTACATCTGTGTCAGCCACCGGTGGTGACGAAATGGAAATATATTGTAAAGATGATACGTGTAGTCAAATTGATTTATCTTTTAATGATAGACTTCACGAATTTTACTAACTAGCTTGTGAGAAAGTGTTTCTTAGCCCTCCTATACTCTTTCTGATTAAATTCGATGCGGGTCCCAAGGTTTAACTTTTCCCGGGACTTGGTGAGCCTCGGTGCTGATTGCCATTTCCAGTGTATGCCACTGTTAATCCTGGTTAACAGGAGTTGCAGTGGTGGGATAAGTTCCAAAAAAACAATAACTAGTTTATGACTTACTTAAGTCTGCGTAGAATAGTTACTTTGGGCTAACTCTGATTTAGACAATTTTTTCGTTGGTGCTCCGCTCCTATTGGTCTTAGCGTGTAGATATATGTATATATATCCTGTCTTACAGAGGAAGGCTATAGGCTATATTATAGCCTTACTCTGTAAATGGGCTATGTAACACTAACATAATGTTTCAAATTGGACTAGTGGTTCCGGACATAAGCGCGCTCAAACAAAAAAATAAACTCTTCAATTGTATAATATTAAAGTAGGTTAAATGTCCCCACGCGTGACGGGTTTTAGTTCCGTTTTTCGGGGATAACATAGCGGTCACTATAGGATAAATCTTATTTTGTCAAGTAAACAAACATTAAATGTTTATTTCGATATCTTGCATTTCTTCTAAGTCGTGTTGGCTGAGGGACTACCCTCCGTGCCTTGGAAAGTACGCTAAGCCGTTGTTCCCGATTGTTATAAAATTATCTACAACTATCGTATACCAATAAACGAGCAGTGGCGTTTCCCCATTACAATGATATGCTAATCATGCCAACAAGAGGTTCTTCCCGTTAAACCCTGCCTAGTGCTCTCAATGCCAGTAATGAGGGAATAGCATAATGACATCCGGTGCACTAAACATTGTACCTACGATATTTTCCAAGAAAATTACTGGTAAACTGCGTAACCATTTTCAAATTAGACTCAACGTGTAAGCAATTTTTCGCCCCTACATGCGATAACGTACTTACTTAAAAACGTACATATCATGTCGTTTTTTAAAAATAGGAGTTTTAATGAAGAGTGCACCTTACATGTTAAAGATTTTAATTATAAATTATACCTAGTTGATTTGTGAGTCTTAATTTATTTCGAACCTTTCCGAGCATGGTCCTCCCAACTGTAAGGCAGGAGCACTGCTCGCCTATATCCCCGACGAAGTAGCAAAAGCCTCGTGGCTAAAGTCGTTCGTATGAAAAATTATATATAGGTCCTACTTTAGCTATCGATCCCGTGTAAAACTTATCATAAAATCTATATATATAAAAGAAAGTCGTGTTTGTTACAACACTTATAACTCGAGAACGGCTGGACCGATTGCCATGGTTTTTGATTTGTTGGATTTGTTTCCGTCCCGAATAGCAGAATACATTTTAAAAACAAAAGAAAGTCGTGTGAGTTACACTATTTATAACTCAAGAACGGCTGAACCGATTTGGCTGAAAATTGGTACGGAGGTAGCTAAGAACTGGGAGAAGGACATTGGATACTTTTGGGTAGGGGTAGGGTAGGGTAGGGTAGGGTAGGGTAGGGTAGGGGTAGGGTAGGGTAGGGGTAGGGTAGGGTAGGGTAGGGTAGGGGTAGGGTAGGGGTAGGGTAGGGTAGGGGTAGGGTAGGGTTAGGGTAGGGCAGGGGTAGGGTATAAAAGTCCACCCGTGCGAAGCCGGGGCGGGCCGCTAGTATAACATATAATTATTTGAATAACTTATATCTGTAATGTTGAGATATTTTCAAAAGCGGATCAGTAGTACTGGAGATTACCCTGTAGATCTAAACTCACAAACTTAAATTCTTTTTAATAATAGTATAGATGACTTCAACATCAAGTTAGCAAATATCGTCAATATCTTCGTATGTGTGTTGATTTTCTGGTTTTTTTTTATCCCATCTACACATGTCTTAATAAACGAACCTACGCTGGATACAAGTAATTTATTTAAATATATTTCAATCATCTTCAGCATGGCCATAGTTCAACAAACAAGTAAAATCAATATTTTATTTTAAACGTACCAACATAGAAAATAGTCTGGACTTGGACGCCGAAGACTAAAAATAAACAAAGCTGCCTCAAGGCATGTCCGAAGGTTGAGTTAAGTCAACATGTTTAATATTGCCTAAAGCTCAGCTTACCCTAATCTAATTGATGGATTGAAGGTATTAAATAACATCGGAAGAAAACATGAAATACTTAAAAGTTTAACTTAATTAAACATATAATTATTTACTTTGCACATTGCCATTCAACGGGGTAGTGCTGCCAGCATTATTGGAACCTCGCCAAGTAGTATAGATTAAGAATAGTAATATTTTATAAGTTAGTTACTACATATATTAAAATATTAGGTACCTTTAGTTGTAGGTATATTAGGTATATGTATTTTTACATTAAAGTAAAATGATTATAAATATGAAGGAACTTTCCCGCGCGTTATCACGCGTCCCTTTTAAGTAGTAGTTCCACACAATTTTGCCGATTTGGCTCCAGCTCTCGTCGGAATATAGTTATCATATCATATAGCATATTATTATGTGACCTCAGTCCCGCAAGCACGGCAAATAAAGTCATGTCTACTCTATAGCGCTTGTTTCAAATACCTAACTTGATGTATTAAAAGTTTTATAAGCTTACTAGCGGCCCGCCCCGGCTTCGCACGGGTGGACTTTTATACCCTACCCCTGCCCTACCCTACCCCTGCCCTACCCTACCCCTACCCTAACCCTATCCTACTCCTACCCTACCCCTACCCTACCCTACCCTACCCCTACCCCTACCCTACACCTACCCTACCCTACCCCTACCCTACCCCTACCCTACCCCTACAATACCCCTACCCTACCCCTACCCTACCCCTAACCTACCCTACCCTACCCTACCCTACCCTACCTTACCCTACCCTACCCAAAATCCTATGTCCTTCTCCCAGTTCTTAGCTACCTCCCTACCAATTTTCAGCCAAATCGGTTCTGCCGTTCTTGAGTTATAAATAGTGTAACTAACACGACTTTCTTTTGTTTTTAAATTTTATTCTGCTATTCGGGACGGAAACAAATCCAACAAATCAAAAACCATGGCAATCGGTCCAGCCGTTCTCGAGTTATAAGTGTTGTAACAAACACGACTTTCTTTTATATATATAGATACTCATGTCTAAACTAGCCATGCTGTTCCTACTACGTTGTTTAGCATTCTAATGTTGAATAAGAAAACAGTAGGTACTTAAGTAGATTTTAAGTTTATTTTAATTGACCCCAGTTTTCTCTTCAGTTTTTTAGTAGGTATTGATTACCCATTCCATCGCCCGGGCGGCTTGCTCCGGTCACAGTTCATTCACAGTGCGTAATGTACACGACCTGAAATTCCGCATTCCCAGCTCCTGGAATTCGGACACCTTACATAGTTACATCCAAATTAACTATGAACCTTGTTTATGAATAAAACTTAACCTAAATTTAATTTATAAATAACACATTATACTTTTACTTGAAGGATTGGTGTAAATACAATTAATGGTTATATTATTCATACTTAAAAATGTTTCTCGATCTTGTGTTACATGTACACAACGCCACGGGGCGAGAAACGCGTATGCCTAATGTGGGGTCAGTTTTATATTTAGTAGGTAGCTATAATACTTAAGCTACTTTTAAAATAATATTATATAGTTTGTAGTTCTTTATGGTCATGTGAGGATATCTGAGCTGAGATATATCATTGCACAGCTTTGCAAATAAATATTTTCCACTTATTAATAATAATCATTAACGATATTAAACATATTTCATTCCAGTATCATGTTTGAATATTAATTTGTGATTTTATAATGTGATCAGGTTGTTAATATATAATTAAATATGTCAATTATATTTTTTAACGACGTCATTAGATACCTTCATTTCAATAATGGTAGTTAAAATCAATGATAGTCTTGTATGACTAGGATCTACGCAGATAGACACAACATTAATTAAATAACAATTATAACATCTAAAATGATACTATACAGTAAAAAGCTTGATATTGTATGGTTTGAAGTCAGTTTTATTTGACCTTATGTAGATAGGATCTCTACAATAGCAGGATCTGTGGTCTAAAATATTAAGCGTTGTCGTTGCGCGCAAGCGGAGCTTCTGTCGAACGCACGCTTGAGGGACCTTCCCTCAAGCGTGCGTTCGACAGAAGCTTGTCGTGGTTTAAAGTTCCTCGAGGAAAGTCGCGTACATCAATGTGCTTCTTTTCGGACGGACAGATGTAGTTGACCACGAGGCTTTTGCTACTTCACCGGGCATTAAGGCGAGCAGAGCCCTAGCCTTAATAAATGGTTTAAAAACTACAAACTAAGCAATCTACGCAAGACGGCGCCACCTGTGGGATTTGGACCTCCGCTCTGGGTGATGTATGGCGGGGTTAAGTTGAGTTATGGGATTGAGTTATGGTGATTTTAGAGAAATCTTGAGCAAATTTCGCTCTATGAAAGCATTGGAAGGTTGAAAAGTGATAAAAAAAAGAACTTATGTTCTTTAAATCCCCGGCTATATCGTTCATCTATGTAATGAAATTTATTTATATACCAACATTAACGTATCAAAACTATGTGTACCGATTCCAGTACTAAATACCTACATCGAAACTATTTGTACCAACATTCCCTTGCCCTTAATAAGACTGCCTTCGGCTAGTTCAGTGAAACCGAGTTTTGAGACGTCCCGCAGCGGCCACAGTCAATACCTAACTGTTTCATCTTACTTGTCGCCGTTACAAGGTTGAACGTCTAACTGTGTTTTTAATATCACTTTTTGATGAGAATTTATTTAAAAATTGAAGGTTTTTTTGTGGTAAAAATTGAACGGTTATTAGTTGTATTGTAGGCCTTCTACATTCGTCGTGGTTGTTATAATAATAATTGAATTATGATGTGCAAACACATTGTTTTATCTGATACTTAATGATGCTTTGTATTATTATGTTATTGCTTATGAAATAATGTATAGTATATGAGATTTTGATACAGTCTGCAAGTAATGATTAAAGGTATTAAATTCTCATAACTAAACATTAATTCTGCCACATTTGACGATTACGACTCATATTGGTAAAAGAAGAAAGGAATGCGATTTTAAAATGCATATCTCTCAAGTCTTGGATTGTGGTTTTTATTATTTTATTGTCTGCATACAAAGATCTTTGCATAGCTGCACATAGCTCTTGATAGCGCCGTGAGACCTACTATGTAATATCCACAGTCCCGACACGGACCTACCTTGCATGCCGCTGTACTTATCTATAGTTCTACTTTATCTAACAGTCGTTGTACTAGTACGATATTATGTTTAACAGCTTCATTAAACTCAGTTTTTACATACGTATATTTATTTTAGATAGTAAACAGCTTAACAGCTGTTGTGATACTAAACTTAACAGTTCATTTCATTGCTTTTTCCCCCTATAGATGTTAAATATTGCTAGCGCGGTTAGCTATCGTAAATTATGCAATGAGCAGTAGAATTCATCTGCATATTAGAGAACTCTGTAGCTAAGACCTAAAGTCTACCAGTGGACGTATAAATAGTTAATGATGATTAGGTCATGCGCCCGCGCCTGAATTAAGTCTCAGCGTCAGTGTATTTTAAAATCCTGAATATATTGAACTGCATTGCTTTAAAGAGACATGCTTACTTTTTTATCTTGTAGTGATTCATTCGTTTTGCGATTACTTTTTTCGCCATAATGTCTTACTTTTAATGAAGGAAAAATATAATTAGATCTTTCAGAGCAGAATACATCCAAGTTCGGTTAACATGGTGACTCTTTAGTCTATTTCCAATTATTCTAATACCATAATTTCTCAAGTGCCTTACACGACAGATCTTCGTGAATTCATTGGTTGTTAGCTAGGCTAGGGGTCAACTTCGATCTGGGGAACCCGCAGCATTTACCAGTCGCGGGCTTCACTAGGATGTAATGCTGAAGCGTTGCCAGTGGTTTTAGTGGCTAAACACTCTTCTTGTGTTATACCATTGCGCATACAAAACTCGCACTACCTAGGGGGGGGACCACGGGACCTAGACAAAAAAATTACGGTCGCCATAGACCACTTTGAGAATACTAATAATATCTATAAAAGATTTCGTTCGTTCCGCCAGCCGCACTGCCATAGCAACGTCCTCCGGTCGGTTACACTAATGCAATTTGTTCAATTGCGGTCGACAGCGACTTAGCCGCGGCCACTTGCTAGGCTTCCGATATTTGCAACTAGACTTATCTCGATATGATGGATAGGATGGACAGGATGGACTTGATTTATCTGCGGATTAATGTATAAATGTAATATGCATCTAAAAAATAATAGATATATACTTATACGTCTGAACATAACTATAGAAGAACACTTTTTTGAACAAACGGATCTTTTTGTATTATCGAAAGAACGTTTATATGGAAGAAAATTTGGAATAAATGTCACGGAAAATATCAAACTATTTATATTCTAAGTGAAAGATTTTATTGTTTGGTTGTCGTTTGTATTGAATAAGCTCCGAAAATACTGGACCGATTACAAAAGTTATTTAACCATAGAAAGGTACGGTATCCAGGTGATATTTAAAAATGAGGTTCCTACGGGAACGGGCGCTGCGCGGGTAAAGCCACACGCGGGAATATAATCTATTATATCTTTGTAAGTTTCTACGACTGAATTTTTATGAATAGAAATTATAGTGCTGTTGTTTATTTATTCACTGATCGCGAGTTAGCGACGTTTGATTGCGGTGGTTAAGGTTTCGAATTCGATCAACACAAATATGATATTGAATTATTTATCGAGTACTACCTATTATTTGTTATCCGCTCTAGAATGTGTCTGTCGTAGGTATATATTATTATACAATTGTGGCTTGGATCGCATGATTAAATAGTGAAGTTAGTTAGGTATTTAGTTGTTGATGATTGTTTGGTACTAATACTTTTTGCCTACCCAGACCGCCTAGGCTTCACGTCTTTTATCTTATTTTATGTATTGGATTGGTAATCGGATGAGTAGGTAGGTACTAACACTTTATTGATATATTTTCTCAAAAAAGCACTTTCTTTGATAGCTATCAAAGATATTTAAAGTTAAAGAGAAATACTAATTCTTCTATATTTATATATTTACTTATTCATCATAATCATCTTCAGCCCGTATACCTTCCGCTGCTGAACATGGGAAAAGGAAACGTCCTTGGCATATGATCGTTATCTATAGATTATCTTATAACAACCGGGACCAACGATTTTACGAGGTGCAAGAAGGTCATCCTTAAACCAACGAATTAAAGAAATCTTAGATTTTACACAAATATTTCTTGTGTGGTATAGGTACCGAACCCAGGACCTCCGATACTGAAAGCGAGACTTATACCGCTACGTCACAAAGGTTGTTCTTTTTTTTTACAATTCAATTAAAATATAAGATTTAAGGCCTTGGTTTTAAGGTTTGTTATTTAATGTCAGGGGCAGGTAAATTCTAATTCTACTTAAAATAACTAAACTTTAATTGTCTTTTACATATTTTAACATAGTGGTTCCACTATCACAGAAAGATAATCGTAATATTACTACGAGAGTTCTCCACACGATTCTTGTTCCGCCGTCTCCCCTAATCAGTAAAACCAGTGCTTCCACCTATAAAATGGCCTAACTTCTAAACTTCCCATTCAAAATTATACCTTAACTCGTGCGCGTAAAGTTGTTATCTAATTGCTGGGAATAAGTTACATAAACGTGTCATGAATAGATGACGACTCGAGGGTTGGCCAAGGACGTCCATTGTCGAGACCTGGCCGTACTTGTGGGATGAGATGGAGTCCGAATTACGTAGTATACATGGATAGAGGTCACTTGGATTTGTTCTTTTGTGTATATATATATATATATTATAATGTCACCGGAAAATAATAAGAATCCTAAGTTGATTATCTCACTAGTTAGTTGATCACCTTTCTAGTTAGTTGATAAACTAACGAGGTTTCGGGTGGTTAAAAAAAAACATAAATATTCTATATTGTACCATTTTTATTATTTTACGGTGACATATAATATTAAAATTATCGCTTTTTACTAAGTTAATGCTTATGAAAGCACAAAGATACTTTGCGCATTATTTTTGTAACGTCTGCCTGTCTTCAAGGTAACGTCCGTTATATCAAATTCGGATACCAGCTGCTGTGTTGAGGAATAATTTAGGATTATATTTTGAAAAAGGTTTTTGACGTGTAGTTCCAAGGAAGGGTCAATAAAGTTTAGTTAACCCTCATTATGCTGATGACATCATGGGACAGCAAAGCATGGAAAAAAAAGTACTTACCTATATTTATTTGTGGTGGATTCATATGTTCGATCAAAGAGGCTTGCAAGCATTAACGTAATTTACTATTCAGGTTATTTTACAATCCGTAACTAATCGTATGCGGTTTACTCATATAGTGTAGACGTAATGATACCGTTTGCTAATATTTAACTATCACATTCCTATGATATCTAAATATATACTATAGGTATACAGTATATTATGAATATATGATATATATAATATAATATATTATAAACGAGAAAGTTTGTAGGTATGGATGGATGGATGTTTGTTACTCTTTCATGTAAAAACTACTTCAGGCTTTGGCTGAAAGTTTGCACTCGGGTAGTTTGTAAGCTGGATTAACATATAGGCTACAAAATATCAGGCTCCGACCCATTGGAGGGGAGTGACGCGGGTATAACCAGGGGGCGCAGCTAGTATTTTATATATTTTATACTATGTACCAGACTACTCGCGCGCTTTCAACCGCATGTATGCCATGTTAACATCTACATTTAAATATATAAGTATGCTTATATTTAAGTAATTAACTTTACAATTATTCTGGAATAATTATAGTGATTTTTATCAGTTCTGTAGTTTAAGTTTGCGGTTATTTATAAACAATTTTAATGATTAATAGCTAGTTCGTACTTTGGACTTATCCGGATTTTGAAAGATTCTTCATTGATGCTCCATTCTTCGTCTTAGCGTGATTATATAGCCTATAGATAGCATTCCTTAATAAATGGGATATCTATCACTGAAAGCATTTTTTTCAAATCGAACTCTTCAGCTTTATAGTATAATTAATATAATATAATTATTGATGTCACTCTTTTACTCGTATATTTCACAAGTTTAAATTGATACCTACTTATTGATGTAGAGTAGACAGTTTGTCAATTGGCTATCTTTAACGGCATTCAACGACAAATTACCAAGTAGCAATTTTAAAGTGTTGTCCTTAATTAACTCTTTGTCAAGACTAAAGAAAATGAACTTAACTAATGTTTAACTTTGTTCTTTTAGATTGTTCCAGCTAATACTCGTAAGTAGTTGCTTCATAAACGTAGAATATTTTTTTACTAATTCCATTTATTTCAGTGGATCAAAGAGGCATCCGAACTTTTTCGTGGAATCCGCGGCTCTAAGCTCAAATCCTATGGTTATTGCGGCACCTGATTATAGTATTTCCGGACAAAGCATAGAAAACACCGTCGCCCTCTGGGCGCCCTTGATGACCCCTATGACGATGACGAAATCACAACTTACTATCTAGGAGTACACAGTCCCCAATAAAGTCCACTACACAGAGACCACTTTATCCGACACACCATAAAAGAGTGAGAGCGCTGAGATCCCCACGCTCTCGCTCGCGAACTATTAAGTTATAATATTTATTATAGCGTAAGTTTTGCGTTTAATATGCACCTTACCAAAAACATATCTGCATCACCCAAAAGTAGACTGGTACATAATGCCCCTGGCATTAAGTCCGCCATCGTACAATGTACTGTGCATGAAGTTTAATAAATAAATAAATGAAAACTACAAAGAAGACGACAGTTGCACAAAACCTGCTTCTTAAAATTCCTTTAAAAAATTAAATAAGACTGAAACTCTGTTTTTTTTATGCTACGCTGATTAATAAAAGCCTCGTGGCTAACTGTGGCTTTGGCCGTTTGGCAAAATAAAAAGTGGCACTTTAGTAATTTATTATCTAGAGTTACTTGAACTACTAAGCCTATGTTCAAAGACGACCGGGAGAGCCAATTTATGTTTTTTGTTTAATCGACTGATTTCTCCAATTGCCTTACAATATAATAGTTGTGTAATATTAGTTATTTACTAGGAAGGATTTGAAAAACTTGTGGATGATATGAAAATCGTGCCATCCGGCGATATTGAGTTCGTCCGTTTTCGTTAGTTTCATTTATTCATACTAAATGAAAGGTCGTGTTTTCCGTGTGGTGAATTTAAATTTATATATTAGATATTAATAATTGTGATTATTAAAATGTATTTTTAATTAATTATAGTTCATTACAACCGTTAAGGTATACGTTATTTTTTTAATTTAACTATTATTATTGCAGTTTATTATTGAGGGAATACCTACGTATTTATGTGTGTTAGTGCATAATTGCACTAGCACATCCAGATTCTGAATATGTATCAATACATTTATTTTAGTTTGATGATATCGTAATCGTAAAACCCACAACACTAGGACATAAAAAATCTACATCCTACATTAACCTCGGGTTCAACAGTTCATTTTATTCGACGTCAACTACTTAACATAAAATTTACCATAGTAATGTATGTTTATGTAGTGAACTATGGGATATAGCTTCCCGCGAGAGTTTTACCCACGTAACTCTCATCACCGTAGGAACTTTATACTTAAATATAGTCTATGTTATTCCTATATATCGCTGGTAGCTTTGCAGTGGTGAAATCGTTACAGTACCTACTTAGTTTCGGAGTCTATACAGTGCAAACAAACCAACAACCAAATTAACACTTTCCTCGTTATAATATCAGTATAGATTAACTGTTAATAAGTTATTGTTTATTGATTTGAATTTTCTTTTCTTTACAGATTAGTGAATAGTGAAGTGTATCGATGAGACTTGACTAGGTTCTTGAAATTAGGCGTCGCCACGCTGCTCGCATTACTTACATGTAAGTATTTTCTTAAATGAAAGTGTTCTAATGAAATAAATGTTTTTGAATTAAGGATTGCATCACTTTCGTTCCTATAAGAGGAATCACTGAATCGAATAATACATAGTGCTCATGCTGTTTTTTTTTTAAATGTCGTGCTGGTTAATTAGAACATAAAATGATTATAATTATTGAAGAATATTTATTCAAAATAAATACTTTTAAGACTTTCACGTATCATTATGACATAAGATAACTTTCGGGTTTTAACGTGACGACGAAATGAAGCTTGTAACTAATTCAGAATGTTTTCAAAATATCATAACTTTCGATCACGGTAGGCAGCGGCTTCGCTGTACTTTATCAGGTGTGCCTCTTGCTTGCCTTGTCTGCCTCGTTACCTTAGAAGGCAAAAAAAAAACTATAGCAGAGTTATAAATAACTTTCCACAGTCGCGGACCTTACAGAATTCCGATGTTCAAATCCGCTTAGGATTCTCTAGAATTCTCTTTCACAGTGGATGTGGATAAAAAGTTTGTTTCGAGAAATCGTTAAGTCCATATATCAAATCGATCGCACGATCAAAATATAGTTGAACTAAGTTAATGGACTTATGATAATTGAAGACAAATTATTTCAAAACTTATACTTTTTATAGGTAACTTGAGGCATTCTGTTCATTGTACCCATCTTCATCTGCCCTCGTAGACCCGAAGTCCGAGAGGCCCGCGAAAAGTAGAGCGACAGTTGCACAAAACTCCCCTAAAATACTAAAATTCATAATCCCTCAATATCATCGCCAGCGACTGCCCTGGGCCGAGGTCCAAGCCCCACAGGTGGCGCTCTATTGCGCAGGTTGCTTAGTTTTCAAACCATTTAATATTAAGGCTGGAGCTATGATAGCATTGATGTGAAGTAGCCGAAAAAAAAAACAACTTCAAAATTAGACAATTGCTTTGCACTATATTTTATGGTAATTGTTTTAACGTTTATTACGGTTCTTTACTTAGTTGAAATGTTTCAATTGGACGCGGTCCGGTTTTGGCGTTCGCGTAAATATTTGAGTCATCATCAATGTTAACAGTCCGCGACAGACTTAATGGATTGTGGACGCCGTAATTGTCGTGGCATTGTCTTTGTCACCCAGTTATTGGATGCCGCCAGGGACCGCCGTGAACCGAGGTCCAAGTCCCTCAGGTGACGCCGTCTTGCGCCGGTTGCTGAGTTCATAGTTTAAAGACTATTTAATAAGGCTGAAGCCCTGCTTGCCTATATTCCCAGTGAAGTAGCAAAAGCCTCGTGGCTACCTGCATATACCAAAAAAAATTACCTGTTATTGGCAACTTTGTGTCGTATTTGATGTGAATGTATCGGTCGATAATCTATAGATCAACTAACAACATTATGATTTGTCTAAAGACCATTAGGTTAACAATACCTGGTCAGTCTGGTCACACTGCTAAATTGTACGTTTCATCACAAACACAAACCACACCAAGGCTCAGAAGAACTATCTGTCGTTCACATACAAAGGAATAGCACACGAGTTATAACAATCTATCAATATAGACCTGTGATACCCAAAGTAAGATTTAATTTGTGGTATGGATACCAGGGCTCTCATACTTATTTGTACCAGATACTTTTATGAATGTGTAGTTTTTGCATCTGGTTAACTTAAATAATAGTCTCGCGTCAGAATCGAACCCAAAAACGCTACAGTCAAATATTATTTAAAATGCTAGGTTTGAATATGTTCATGTTTGACCCGAATTAATCTACAACTGTGCTGTTTCATAATATGGAACAGTATTAAAGTTTTAATTCTTATAAAGAGTAATTATATATAAGAAGGATTTCTTACTAGAATTTTACACATATTCCATGAGCAAGAATTTATATAACTAAATGAACCCTAAAGTACAAATCTTTCACAGACTAAGTTATAATTAAACAACTACATTAAGTACTTAATGGCTGGAAACTATCTAGACAAGGCTAATCCCAGTTCTTAGATGTCTCGTTTAAGTGGTTAGAAGTAATAACTTTTTATTTTATAGTCTTAGTATAATTACTTTATTTTTATTTGAATATCTCTTGGCAATATACCGCATTCCTTTACCTTGATCAACCATTACCACAACTATCAGCATTAAAAAATACATAATGACGATGTTCGAATTTCTACAGCAATCGAAATTGCTATCGTAGTAACTGACTGCTTTTTAGGTTACATTTGGGGATGGGGGGGTTAGGTTATATTTAACCAAAATTATCATAGAATCTTATGCAAAGTTTTTACCAAGAAACTGAGAAATTAATTAACCCACAATAGATCATCATAATGGAAAGAGTTATAATAAAATGTAGTTAGTCAGAGATAATATTGATTGACCTTTTTACTTCGTTAATGGTCTATAGGTACTCTATTAATGTGTTCCCATTTACACTGGAAATGGAAGTCTATTATACAGTATATGATAGATCATTAGGGCAAAATGGGCCAAAAACTGTCAACACATCGTTGCCGAAAACGTTACGATATATATGAAGTGTTTCTTCTATTTTTTTACATTTAAAACTCATCGCCCACTTAATTGGGGCATCCCCAATTGCTCTGTACAATGCCGGTTGTTGCACCCGGTATACTAACAATTTGAATCGTTTGAGCCAGTTACCGTCGCGGATGGACGAAGACTCTAAACGGATGTTCTTCAATGGAAGGGTCGCAGGACTGACACGAATATACTTGGCTTGACTGGCACACATAGTATAACAGACGCTTATTAGTCACTGACACGGTTTTTGCCAATAAACTGCTTGACGGATAAGTAAAACAGTTGTTATTTCTCTTTCACCTATTGTTTTAAAGCGTCATCGGTTCTATTTCGCCTAGTCTTATACTGTCATACTCTCTTAGTTGATGGTTTTCTAGAAGCAATATCATATCAACCATACGTGCCGTCTAAAAGCATATGCCTTCATTATATCGTGATTTTTACTTAATTACAGCTGCAGCTGAAATACATATCTAACAATTAAATAATGGTCAATAAAAAAGATGTTCTTCAGAGGTCAATAATGAGTGTCTTACTTAAATATTCAATTATGTAGGAGCTAATATATTGAGTGGGCTACCTTCCTACCTGCTTTCTGATTTTTTCCGCATTATAATATGTATATATTATTATACTAAAAATCCCCCGCATAATCCTCAACATAATAATATGTATCACCAATAAGGTGCGTCAATTAGTATTCTAAACACAAAGTATTCACCATACACACGAGTATGTAAATGCTTGCACGATTTTCGAATTATGATGCTCCTATTGAATCGGTGTTGTATAACTTCCACTCTAAAATGACACGCATTTCCATCGCGTTTATGGTGTAATTTATTTAAGTGACAGAAGTGCCAGTTTAGTGTCGATGACGCTTATTAATATCACGGCTCACCATGGTTTGTTCACTTGATTAAAAGTTGGGATTTAATTGGGGACAATTTATGCTTGATTCTGATATTGATTTAATATGTCATCTTGTTGTTATGTATGTTCAATAATTAGCTTACCCTTATTATGACGGTTGCGCGCCCATATATAGGCTCACAAGGTAGATCCGTCAAAAAATAAATGTATATTTGTGATTTCTTCAAGGAGCTACTGCCTATATTGTGAAATGGAACTGAACTACAATACGAACAATACTTATTTATATAACTTATCACGCAGTCAATGGCTAAATATAAATTTTCAAAGTGACACTAACTAAGTAAGGTGTCACAGCCTCGGTCGAAGTTATGCCCTCCAAAGTGAACAGTCGTAATTAGAAGTAATGGGCACGAAAACAAAATGTCGATTGGATAGTATTGTGGTAACACCGCTTGCCTTGCTTCTCATTAAAAATAAATAATCTCACCACATACATCAAATAATGAGGCTCATTAAAGAAGCCAGACAGACGCCCCTTTTAAGGAAGTTGTTACAATATTTCCTCTACTACTTTACTAACATTTATATTACGTATTTACAGAATAGATTAAGCGCACCATTGTTTAAACATTTTGAGTATAAATAAGATACTTCCGTGTTTACAAAACAGCTAAGGTTTGGCCGGAATAATTAACTAAACGTTTAATATTAATACCGTTTTATTAAGAGAACAAAGTTCTTGTAGCGCAGCGGATTATCTTATTGGGATGACAAGTGCTTGAACTCCAAAATACTTAATGGGACTGAACCCTTCCATACATCCACTGTAACACCTGTATAAGCCAGGCTCAACAGCGGTAAGAGACTGAGGCTCGCCCCGGAATAACTAAATATTTTGAGACCCGCTACTATTTTAATCAGATAGTACTAGAAGTTATCAAATAAGTAATTCCACTAAAACTAGATATATACATATGCTGTACAATCTTCATTTTGCCGTGACCCTGCATGGGATGTGCAATCAAGTACAATATATTTTTAATACTTTTAAAGAGAAAATATCTGCTTTAATTATATTTACCGAAAACCACGACATGCATATTTCGTTAAAAAGTATGTTATGCGTGAATTCTATACACTCTCAGTTGTAATTTCACGGTTAAACCAGTTGTTGGGAACTAAAATGTGTTTATCGGCGCAATTTCACGCCTTATTGGGTGAAAAGTAAAAATTCTTTGCATTATTACCTCATACAATCAATTGACATCTCTACACTCCTAACAACTATCAATTGCTTACACGCGACTTACGCAATTTCTATCTAATTGTTGAGCGCGTATTGGCGCGCCGTTACGCACGCGCTGTTACGTGATCGACTCTTGCGCATATCAAAGATGTACAACTAAATGGATCTGTTAAAGACATTACCAATCTCGCTATGTGATCTAGAGCTTCCATTCAAGATTATTATAAATCGGTACTAATAAATATATAAAAAAACCGATTTCCGAAATTCCTTTACAATTGGGATACTTAATTATCGATGTGGTCATAAGGCATGACATTGGGTATTTATTACACGATTTGGCGGCGTAGCTTGTTTCAATTGACCAAATACTTATATTTACATAAGCCTTATTCTTAAGGAAAAATAATTATAACAGTACAAAACAAGAAAGTATGCTATCATAACAAACTGCTTGAATCTTTCATTTGAATTATTGAGGTCCATGCATATAAATATTAAGAATTAAATTTTACTAATTACTGTATCCATGTATGCATGTAAGTATGTAGCTTAAAAAACATACTGTCAATCTTCCTAGGAGCATCTAGCTCATATGTAATTTTACACCCGTGGTGGTAACACTAGCAAATATAAAAGCGGCGCCTCTACGTTTTATTGTTCGCTTAATATATGAATTTATGTTTAATTATTTTAAGAACATAATTATATTTTAAAAAGATCGTTTGTATCAATATAATTCTCGGGTAGTCGTAGTGATTAGATAGAAAAAATAATCCATATGTGAAAAATATGCAATGTCTTAAATAAATGAGTATACCAATATTATGATTTTGTCATTACACATGTATTTAAAGTATTTCATCGAAGTGTTATACACTTAATCATTTCTCGTTTCAAAATGCATTTGACACACAAATTTTAATATACATATTTGTTTCTATTAACTTTCACTGACTTCCATTCATTCAGCATACGGGACCATCTAACTCCGGTTTCTGTCGACCTCATTGTTTGACCTCTCAAACATACATATTTGTATGATAAATTTACATTTTATAGTTAAAAATTATGTCTTTTTGTTGCATAACGGCTATTTTTGTATTTAAATATGTTTTCTTCAACGTTCTCCCAAGAGGCGGTGAACACAATCATAATCAGGGGCTCTGTGTTATTGCCTCGTAAAAAGTAATAACTTTTTTTTTCATAATCGTCGGAGTTTCTCAATGCGACGCGCTGCGACACTTTAATATTGTTTCTCGGAATGTTTGCGATTTGTAGCAGGGAAATTGTAATTAAAAACCAATATTTTATTTGCAAGCGTTCTGGGAAATGGTTTGTGTCATTGGATTGAATTAATTCATTCATTTTAGTAGTTTTCATCGTTGTTAATAAGCGGAATATTGTGTAGTGGTTGATATAATATTAATTATTAAGCAACATTTTTACATTATGAGACTTCGTTTTTTTGACAGTTGCAAAACTAAATAAAAGGAATCGATGTATTCCACGAAACTAATGTCATTAAACGATTTATAGTTAAGCATAAATATTTATATTGTCTAGCAATGACTTTAATAACTAAACTCGAACTTAAAAACAGAAAAAATGCTAAATGTACCTATTTTGTAGCAACTGTTAAATTACTTATGTTTGGAAAATTATTATTATGAATATAAAGATTCTGAAAATTTTAATATGCTTAGGTAGGGTTATGTTGATGGTTAATTTTCCGAAGGTTCTATGTATTGAAGCCATTATTGTCAAGTGGTGACCATAGACTCTACATAGAGCTGTCAAATGTTGCAGCATCATTAACACCTTGGTCGATGTTGTGTGAATTTTGTGAAACCCTTGTTTCCAAATATTATTTATTGTAGTTTTTACAGAAACATGGCGACTGTTTTTACTACTTTATTACAATGTTTAAAATGAATATTCTGCAATAGAAATAGTCATGAAATTAAGAACCAGTGATGCTGTCCTGCCTGTTACTGCTGACAATATTAATGTTAGAAATAGCCAATTTGATATTATTAAAGCGGCCAAAGCGGCCGTAGCCCAATGGCTAGGGCGTCGGACTTGTGATCTTGAGGTCGCCGGTTCGAACCCCACCCATTGCACTACCGGCGTGAACCCACTCGTAACACAAGCATTTAGCTTAGTAGGAGGGGTTAACAAGAATACTAGTAGACTGCAAATATTAAAGTAAGTTAGTAGTTAAAATAATTAAATGGTTGTTGTAGGTACATTATATAGTTTAGCTGTACCTTAAGGCGACATTCTCTCATATAAGGTTGCTAAGACATCAGTCTGACAATGTCGGATCTACATTTCATTAGGTAGCTTATAAATGAATTTAAACATGTATATGTATAGAAACACTGAATTTGACAGGACGCGGTAGAGTATTGACAATTATTTCCATCTTGATGGCACATCACACGCATGATAGTTATCGAACTACACACATGTAACGTCATCGGAAGTCTACTGGGTGACTTGAATAACTTACGGTAACTTTATTTACACCACACACGAAACTATGAATAAATACATTTACATATGGTTGATTAGTTAACACGTTATACCGCGTTCAAGATTCCTTAAATGGGTATTGTCGTTATAAGTAAGGTGCATTGACACTGGCTTTTTATCGTTTTAGGGATTAATGGATCTTAATTCACTCAGTCCATCATAATCCATTCATCTAATATGGATGTTACGATGAACGGTAAATATCTTAAGCATTCATGTTTCTTAACATATTTACCGTAACAAGGAATTTAATCATATACACACAGAAAGTTTAAGAATTTAAAAGCCTTGAAATAAACTACATAACATACCACATATCTTCGGAAATCCGAAATCGGGACCCGTGAACAGTAACGTAAAGCAACAATTGCACAAAACTCCCCTTACAGTTTAAAATCTCATCATACTAATATCATCCCCGCCAGCGATTGTCTGGAGCAGAGTTCCAAGCCCTAAAGAGGGCACCGACTTGCGCTGATGGTTTAATATCTAGTTTTAAACCATTAAATACTTAAGGCTGCATCACTGCACTCCTTTGTACAAAGCGAAATGGAGAAATGAAAAAAAAAAAACATCCAGTGATTTATTGTTAGCAATATATTTTTTCTGACAAACCTTCATTGAGTGGCCTCTTATTACTTACGATATATAATTACTCGACATTGAACCAAACAAATTCACAGCTTCACAGGTGATTAAAATCGAAACAATCGCACCAAACAGCTGTCTAAACACCTTCGTATAACATCACTCGCTCGTTTAATCAGAACTCACTTTTACCTTGTCTGAGTAAGCAATGACTCATTTACGCGTGTTTATAATAAGAATTGTCATTAAGTGTGGAAATTAAAATAAATGTAAAATAGGTAATAAAAAATTGGTAGAAAAAAATACGTTATGTTTAATTCTCGGAGGATTTAGATAAGGCGGTCAGCAAAAAATTGCTAAGTTATGCCACTTGACATTTGTCACGTGATTAAACGATTCTATGTTAAATAAACGGGCATTCATTGGTTGATTGTTCGTTGAAACGAGCGATTCGATCGTCTGGATTAAGGATTCATAAATATCAATGATTTAATTTGTAATGTGTGTAAATATTCCCCGCTCGTCCACCCGACCCTTAGTTTGCAAAGAACCATCTGATGCCCTCAAAGACCACGGGAACTAGACAGTTCCCGTGGAAATTTTGTTGTAAATAAAGTGTCTAGTTTTTGTTAAATAGTTGCATTGAAAATAATACCCGCATTCTAAATCCTGACGAATGAGTGCTTAGCCGATACACGAACATAATTATGCCGAGTCGGCTCAAAAACTTGCACAATTATCTTTTTTGTGTGAATGATGCATTATAATGGTGCTTATTTTATTATTTTTCTTTCAACATTTCTGACCGGTTTCAGCGGATGTGCTCGCAATTTTAAAGCAAGTCTTATTTCAAGTCGAAAAGAATTTGTAAACTTATTTTTTTTAAACACTGAGTCTGTGATAGCAGCTATATTATGTGAAGTTTATACTCAATGTTAAACTTTCATTTCCCAATGCAATTTTCCATTTTATATGGTTCATAAATTCACAGATTATGAAAAAAAGATACGAATTTGAATAACTTTTCAATATCTCAGTTGATGATACCGCGACGTTGACTTAGGAATTTGATGATATTAGCGACATGGCGTGCCTTATCTAACATCGCATTTTATGACAACGTATAGCTGCTCCATAACATAATATTACGCAAGTTGCTTAGTTTGAGTTTTTCAACAATTGAATAAGGGTAGATACCTGATCGCCTGAAAAAAAAACTCCATAATACCTACCTTAACTAAGTAGTCTAGCAAATGTTGTACATCATAATAATATCAGTGTAAGTTACGTTATGTAAACACTTTATAGATTGTGCCCAAACGGCTATTCTTATCTATTATAATTAATAATTCCTGATGCTATATTCCATTGATTGGAATATAGCATCAAAAAAATGCAATGTTCATATAATAATTGATATGTTGATAAAACGGGACGTGTAATTTAGACATACTTTTTTTATATAGGCGAAGAAATTCTTCGTAAAATTGTAGTAATTGAACTATCTTGTATACTCAATGTTCGTCTAAGTGCTCTCGTACAATGATATCTATCGAATAAAAATACATTATTATAGCTTTGTGGAATCATTATTTTATGTTTGATATCACTAAACATTGTAAGTAGACGTTTCCACTAATAAATACTACGAAGCACTTGTTTTAAGTGATTTTCCATTAGTGTACAACTTAAATGTAAATTGCTAGATCGTGTAATAACTAATACATATTTAATTGATTTTGTCTATCAAAATTGTTTCCAATTTATGAGTTACAAATAAAGTATGTGACATGCCTAAAAATGAAAAGAACAGATTTGGTTGAAACAGTCAGGCAATTTTTTATGGTCTACTTACATCTAAACTAATATTATAAAGCTAAAGAGTTTATTTGATTGCTTGAACGCGCTAATGTCAGGAATTACTAGAATCCGATTTGAAATTTCTTTTACCTCTAGAAAGCTATGTTATATAGGCGTAATATAAGCTATATTTAATTATGAAGTTACGGGAACGAGAGTAAGAGGTTGAATCTGCACGCGGAAAGCAAGTCGTTATTGTACGGCCATAATACTACGACAGCATGACATTTCTACAATTCAATTAACATTAGAGATGTGTAAGCTTAGTTTTCTTAATCACGCAAAACGGCTTTGGTAGCTTATAACTTATTCTAAAGATATCTTTTCGTGTGAAAATTGTGTGATTATCGTCGGCTACTATGTCTTACACTCTTATCATCGTCGCGAATAACTGCTAATGCTTTTATAAAGCCCTAACATTCCACTTTAATGTACCAACTACAACATAAAACGAACCCTATAAAAACATAGGAGTCTCGTGTCCAAGTTGCAGATGCTACATAGAAGTAATGCCAACATTTCTAAGCTATGTAACCCCGGTGAACTAACGGTACACCCACCGGCACGACTCGCGGAGATTCGGAGACATTGCCCAGTTCCGCTCCGATAGTGAGGCAGTTGTGAATGAAGACATCTGATGGTACGAACGGTTTTTATGGAAGTGGTATTGATTTTATTTAGTTTATTTGGTAAAATGATTATTGCGTTCCTTATTTGAGATTATGCTTTTCCGGAGCCGTGTAGTTCCCGGCTTAGAATAGACCACCCCATGTCCTCACATGGGTGTCGTAAAAGGCGACTAAGGGACATATGGCTGATTGATGGGCAGCAGCATCTATTAGCTCAAGGCTTACATCTTACTGCGATCACCAATCCGTCTGCCAAGCGTGGTGATTATGGCAATATCCCTCTACGATCCTTGCTTGCCAATGTCTGTTAAGAGGAGGCCCATGTTCAGCAGTGGACCTAAACGGGCTGTTGATGATGATGATGATTTGGTTTTGTATTTTGAGACTAAAGTTTCGATGACGTAAAAAGTCGGTTCTTGGACTCCACTTCAGGAAAAGTGAAATTGGGTTAAGCATTTGACCTGAATTTAGACTAGTAAAGTTAAACAAGTAACTATATATATATTTGGCAAATACATCTAGTCTGACCTTAACAATTATTTTTTTAATTCTATAAGTCAGAACATACTTGTTAACAAAATATAGTCATCTATCTTGAATGTAATTGGTAATAAAATCGATCCCACGTATACAAAAATAATTTGTTACTATTATGACATTCATAGAGCCTATTGTAACCAGACCTATAAAGAAAAGAAATTTATTTATATGCTAATCGGTAATTTGTGTTTCAGTCAACTAATTATTAATGTCGTTTTTCGCACGTATTATTCAAGATCTTACGACGCTTCATAAAATACTTCATAAAAGACAGTGAAAGTGCATAAACTCCGAGATTTATGGCTTGTAATATGCTTCGAGTTACAAAACTGATTAGCGAGGAATCTGAGGTTATTGGTACTGGACGGGTGTAAATATTGGCAAGTTTTTGTTAAGTGTTGTGGGTGTAAATTAATATTATGGTGTGCCACTCAATCTTCACTTTCTAAAGAACTTTCAGACCTTCTGTCTTTCTAAAGCGGCATTTACTTTTCTATTCGTTACACCTGTTGTACCCTTAAAATATAATGTTTTGTTTAGTATTTTTAATCCCATCAAAAACATAAATGTAAAAAAGGAAAGCCAAGTTCAATACAAAAATTAAGCTTGGCTGTGGGCTTCGCCGCAAAAAGAATGGAGATCTGAATGAGTGCCAAGTTCTATGCAAAATCAAAATATGTATTTATAGGAACAAAATAACATTATGAACAAGTATTAAACTCTAATTCTTTGCTTTAATGGATACCTATAACAATTGCTGTTATATAAAAATGTGAGATCTTAAAGTAGGTTAGATTTGAATTGGCCAGTTTTCATTACATCAGTAATTTTATAAAGTTATTCATCATTTGAATACTGATAAAAACTGGCCAAGTCAGATCTAACCTACTTTAAGATCTCACATTTTTAAATAACAGCAATTGTTACAGGTATCCATTAAAGCAAAGAATTAGAGATTAATACTTGTTCATAATGTTATTTTGTTCCTATAAATACATATTTTGATTTTGCATAGAACTTGGCACTCATTCAGATCTCCATTCTTTTTGCGGCGAAGCCCACAGCCAAGCTTAATTTTTGTATTGAACTTGGCTTTCCTTTTTTACATTTATGTTTTTGATGGGATATCATTACTTTTTGTAAAGAAAACAAGGCAGGTATTGAGATTTAATGTGTTAGTCAAATAAATTTAGTCGAACGACGCAGCATAAAACGCAATCTAATAGGTGGGTTTTCGCTAAACAACCGGGCATAACGATGACGCTGGCGCGAATGAGCGCCGCCTCCGCTAACAGCATACTTTGGTTCGTTCACATTTTAAGTCCTATAGCGCTTGTGAGCCTCGCGGGCATCGAGCGCGCGTACAAGTGCAAGGCGCGAGCGAGTTCAACCAGCATTCTTAAATTAGTCAATACATACATACCTATATCGGTAACAATAAGACATCGCTATTGCCTTGACCTTGGTATACATACACATTGGACTTTCTTTTAAGTTACAAAGAGTTCGAACTAACAAATTTATACCTTAAAATATTATTTATTAAATATTAAAAAATATTATGTAAGTATTGAATATTATTATGACGTGAGTATAGCGTTTTCTCACTGGAACTAAAACTGAGTGAGTGAGACAACGCTAAACGCGTGACAGTTGACAGCGGCAAACTTATAGCGAACGGGTTGTAGGTATAAATAAAGTATTTATTTATTCATTGAATCTCATCTATGTACTCTTTTATACTGTTATTGGTTTAGGCACGAAGAACGTTTGTGGTTATAGTATGACAATCATTTCATTCACCGTTGAGAAAGAAGCAGGATGAACATAAATGTAATAAAACAATAAATAACTAAATCGGTATTCGTAGGCGATGCCTATGTTTATGTGTTGCTCGGGAGCACTTTTATGTAGATTTACTTCTGTTCTATGTATAATTATATGGTGCCGCGCGCCGCCGACGACACACCGTTGGTCGGTTTTTTAGAGCGTATTAAAAGTTTTTTCTATGGGGACAACACTTTTTTTTTAACTTTTTTTGTTTTTTTGATTTTTTCCTGGGCTTACACACAATTACTGAGCTGGATTCCAAATTTCATCCTTCTAGGTCATCTGGAAGTAGGTTAGAATTAGGTACTATATGTCAGTCAGTCAGTCAGTGCTAAAATTTACGACTTTTTGACCTTCATATCTTTATAACCGTTTGAGCTAGCTTCATGAAATTTGGGCTTCTACATGTCCTTATGGATATAATTAAACACACGTAGTTTTATGTGTTTACGTTAAAGAGGTTTTGAGTTAAAGAAGGGTCAAAAGTGGCACCAAGTGGTTCGTGTAATATTACACTTGGCGCTGGCTAGCCAGTTCTTTGCTTGAACTTGGCTTTGACACGCTGCCGCGTGTCTAGATTTAGTCAGTTTCTTGGTATTGTTTTAGTTTTAAGTTTAAGTTTAATTCTGGGATGGGTTAATCGTGTTTAATTGATATCCACGATTCAGGCTATGCCTAGTGTGGATGTCAAAGGAAATGTTTAAATTGTATAATGTTAAAAATGAATAAATTATTTCTTATTTATTTATAAATTCGCCGTTTAATCAAGCTTTTGGATTCGATTTCGCGATAAGCGACGCATTATTTAATTAACTTAAATTATTTTGCTACAAAATATTTTAAACTAAGACGCTGCATTTATTTATCAATAGACAACCATCCTTTTAATGAATTAGTTGTAAGACATGGTGCATTAGTCGATGCCACCAAATCAAATCAAATATGTTTCCGATGTGACGGCCATTTAGGGCAAGTTCAAATCTTTGATTTTATATAGATTCGTAACTACTAATGTAAAATCCATTTTTAAATGGTTTGTCGCCTCGTTGCCCATTTTTAAGCAATTTTGATATGCTCGATTCTAAAATAACTGTGGGATTTTTCGACCTTGTCAGCCACTTTAGAAAATTGGCACCATAGAAACGGATATTGTGTCGAACTGCCCTTGGTTCGTCAATGGTCCGTGACCTGATACAATGGCGGTTTGAACAATCATTTATACTGACCAATTGACCTAATGTTATTTACCTATTTCAATTAATTTTATAGGTAGTTTGGGATGACCTATCGAGTCAAACGATTGGAATGTCCTGCTGATTTGTGGTCCTTGGTTTCACACAGAAAGCCGTGATATGACAAATAGTAATTTACTTATATTCATGAAGTTGTTGTTATAGATGATTTTGCTTCACTTAGAAGTATTTTTATTAGCAGTGTTGTAATTGTTACAATATTTTATAGATGTGTTTTCTATACCGAATATGTTCCTGTGTTTTTGATCGATACGAAGCGTGATTGATGTACTTTTATTTGCACGGAGATAGTTAGTTTTTCGTTTTATTTCACACGATTGATGACGCAGATATCATTCGGTTTTGTATATTTGGGTCACAACAGTACGAAACTCTTGTATGAATAATCGAGGTAAAATGGAAGTAACACATTCCTCTGACTAATATGATGATGTAGGTGATGGTATGATGCCATCTTGTTTGCAGTGATATCATAATCTTACAGCATAACTGTTTGTTTTGGTAATAATATGGTAAGCACACGCATGTTATCAAAGTACATAAATATGTAACATAAAATTATAAAGGAGCCGTCAAATTATAAACTCATGTGAAATAGCCGATATAAGTATTTTATTATGTGAGATGATCTAAACCATCAAGAATAGATATTAAACATAACATAAATCTATGAACATTTCTAACTTCATCTGTAGAAGTGACATCCTTCGTCACAATGTCATAAAAGTTTCATTGGTGTAATTTGGAATATTCGTAAGTACAACATTCTATTCATCAGTGGATACTTAGTTGTTATTGGAATAGGATAGTAAGCATTAATTTATATTCCATATCGAATTGTCTATTTTTATACCATGTTTTTAAGACACATAATCATTATCGCTAAGCCCTTAATAACCTCGAATCCAAACCAACACCATAACTGATGGCAAAATACGTAGCATAATATTGATTTAACGCTCAAACGGGGTCCCGTGAAAATAAAATTTGTGGGCATGTCGCATTACCATCTTACCGCAAATATGAAAGTCGGGAGGCCTAAACCACCTTTGAGAAAGGTGTCATCGCATAATGCCGGTAGATAATTCTTTTAGCGGTGTCATGGTAAACCCTTGTTTGTGTTATGGTTTGACTTTGGATACGTTACGCGGTAATCTTGTGTGTAATAAGAGAGTTAGATGATGTCGCGTATTTTTTTAAATTTGGAAGAACAACAATTTTGTGGTTTTTTGTAGTAGAAAACTTTGCTGTAGCTACATGTTTAAAAGGATGGGTTTTGATGTAGGCAAGCAAGGAATTTACTGTATTCATTTTGCTAGTAAATGTTGTTATGATATCGACACATACCTACTAAAGGTGTAATTAGTGCATATCATGTCAACTTTTGATTTATAGCCAGAACCTATAGAAATTATACTTATAAGTGTACAAGCCACATTGGTATGGAAAATCAATATTACAAACATTTGGAAATTAATTTTACTTGGCCTATACTAATACCTACAAGGTGGACAGCGATCGCGAGATCGAATCAGCTCCAGGTATATTTTTATGAATCACATGAAAACGAACCAGAATTTTATTTTCCCCGAATGATGGTAGGTGATAAATCATACGTAACATATTATTCAGCCATCGATCCACTGGAGACGGAAGACATATGGGACCCAGTAAATTTTTTTAGTGAATAATAAATTCGACCTTGAGAGTTACGCTCGACATTCGGTTTTATGATGTTTCTTTATTTCGACCAAAAGTTCCTGTTCTTTAGTCGTTTATTTCGACTGTAGTTTCGACAATATTGACAAAATAACCAAGATACAATTTGGTTCTTTTGGATGAATTCATGACAAAAGTATGACTAACTAAATGGATAAAATGTAAAAAATAACTATGTAAAATGTAAAGAATAAAATGCTAATTTACTATCTTATGAACATTCCACAAATTTCCCGCAAAGCAATTGAATGGTCATATAATTTTTCCATAACGTACACGATATTATGATTTCCGAACGTAGAATGCTAAACTGCCGTTAAAATTACGATACATGAAAAATATTTTAGCATACCGGTTTGCGTGCATCGTTATTATGATAGTGATTCATATGAGTTAGTGGTAACTAATGTAGCATCGATGCAATATTAATGTTACAAGTCCATAAAATTATGATTAACAACATTTTTGTGGTGTGCAAACGTAATTGTTTACCGCGTAGTAAGTATGTTGTCATCTTCATGAGCCTGTCTGACTAACCTAGCCAGTATACGTGTCCTAAAGATTTCAAAAGCGACCGACCTTCGGGAGTCCACCATTGCCTTTAGCTTTGACTAGCGCCATTAGATGGTCAGAATCTTCTACTTACTGCAGATTATTGGTATACTAGAAATTATCTTACCGTATAATACTCGTACATGGCAATAGACTTGCCTCATTACGAACTGTGAAATGACATTGCGGTCGTGACATACTAAAGGTCGCAGGGAGTCAGTGGATGCAGGTCGTTATCAATCGTACCCGCTAGAAATCGATGAGAGAGGCCTATGTTCAGCTGTGGACGACAACAGTCTGATATGATGATAGCGGTCTTGTATCTAAATATGGCTGTACTCTAGCTGAATTAAGTATCTAATAAAATTAGTTAACTGCATCACGCCTTTTGTGATGCAATTAACTAATATAAGACTACGTAAGTTGAAGTTCAACAACCTCCGTGACGTAGCCATATTCGGCACGGTTTAAATCTCAGAGGTCATGGGTTCGATCCCCACGACGAAAATAAATATTTGTGTAGATTTCTTTCCGGGTCTGTTTGGCTGAGGGACTACCCTCTGTACCTCAGAAAGCACGTTAAGCCGTTGTTTCCGATTGTTATAACATCGTCTATAACTAACAATCGTATACAAGGGAACGGGCAGCAGCGTTTCCTTGTGTGTTACAACATAATACTGCGGCCATTAATTAGCCTGCCAAGCGTGGTGAATATGCCCATGTTCAGCAGTGGACGTTATACGGGCTGATGATGATGATAAAGTGAACTTCTATGAACAAATACAAATAAAGAAAGCCGCCAATAGTAAATTTCCCATCTGATCAGTAGTCTTACTTACCGCTAATAGCCGTAAAGCCACATATAAAGAGCACGAGCTTCAACTCACGGCGTACAAAACGAGTGTGTTGACATATGACAGTGAGTAATAACATACCACGGTTACGCACGACCACCCGTTTATGACTACCATTGTAGAATATAACAATATTAATGACTACTGACAGTAATGAGATACTAGGATAATGTTAGAGGTGGGTTGTGGATTAGGTAGATTTTTTGGGTTTATGGTTGTGTCTATTAGTATGATAGAAGTGTAAATTTTGTAAATAATTATGTTATTACACATGGCGTTTCCTACATCAACGTGCATTTATACGAACAGGGCTCCAACTTTATAGTTTACCATCTATTCTATTGTTTAGCTATATGTTTTTAGATAAATAGATGGATAAACTCTTTATTTTACTTTAATAAGACAAGAACACAGAAAACTTACAAATTGATCGGTATACAGAATATGTACAATTGGCGGCCTTATCACAAAATGTGATCTCTTCCAGGCAACCGAGGAAGGAGTCAAACTAAGGAGTTTTTTTTTACATATTATAACAAAATCTCTCGTAAGTTAAAACGCAAAAAAACTTCAAATAAGTTTATATTTGAAATTATGAGTATAAGTAATAATTTAAGCATTTGTTTAGTTTTTAAAATGACAACCACTACTAAAACATTGTTGCAGAATATTAGATAGATAAACTCTTTATTGTGCACTTTCAAAAATAAGAAAATACAGACGAAGTCTTTAAACTAAACTTACTAACTAAAGACTAAACTAATAACTTACTCAATACTAAAAGTATAGTATCCCATGCGAATAAAGTGTACCATGAAAATAAAGTAGCTGCTCAATATTTTTTTTATCAAATATTTGGCACCTACTTCATTCTTAATAATATAATAATATGTAATTGTAAAACAAAAAATAAAACAGTTGATTCACACCAAAGTTGGAACTTAAATTTGCCTGCCAATCACTCGTATTCAAGTAATTTACACTTATTGTGAATCGCCAATCAATCGCAGTAAATTCTTCAATATAAGTTTATTCGTTTCCGAAATTATTACCAACACACTTTCCACTACTCAATACGAAGAAATGTAGAATTTGGAACATGGATATTTTCGAAAACGAAAGCCGAACCAAAATATTTTAATTGCATGCTCATACGATGTTCCATTCTCGTTAATAGTTATTAGTTTGGTCAATAATCACAGTGTAGGCATTTTAATGGTTGAGATATCGACTACTGCAGTATTTATTAGAAACTTTGTGAATGCAGTTATTATACAAAGTGGAAGCTCTGTGACTATGTTGAGAATTGTAGGTGGTTAACAGTGAAATGGAACGTCTACTAAATCTATATATTCAATACTAATATTATAAAGAGGTAAAGTTCGTGTGTTTTTGATGTTGTAGGGGGTAATCTCTGGATCTACTAAACCGATTTTGAAAATTCTTTTACCAATAGACAGCCACGTCATTGGTGAGTGTCATAGGCTATATTTTAAGATAAAGTTTTCACGGGATCGGGATCTACGCGGGTCACACCGCGCGGGATACCTAGTATTATATTTATGCAACGAATATTTAAACGGCAGGTTGATACATTCTTAGTAGCTTATAACTTTACATCATCCCTACAGGCAATCATTATTAGAGGAGGATGCTTAGTTTTAGTTTTATTTCCCGTGAGAATAGCATAATAAAATATAGCCTCTATTACTCCTAGATGCGTCGCTTTCCAATGGCTACAGAAAAGTTGATATGTGTCCTGTAGTTTTTTGTTTATTGAATAAAAATTCACATCTTGTATTCACTAGCTATTGCACCTAGAATTGCAAAAAAAATGAAAATTTGTACTGTTTAAAGAAAATGATCATCATATTTTGAGATAACATCATATTTCTATACATACGGATTAAAACTTAATTCTGTTGGAGATCGTATGTATGGAGCATATTACACAATTATCTTTATATTTATTCTATTGTTGATTGTTTCTGTCTCTTAATTAAAGTTAAAACATAAATATTGTTGTAATACTGTAAACTGTTATTTGTAAAATTCCACCCACTAGATAATATTCAGAGTCATCGGTTGTCCTACAAGATACAATCTATACTAATATAGAAATGTTTTATGCCCGGTGAAGTAGCAAAAGCCTCAGGGCAATATGTCCGTCCGAAAAAAAAACTAATATATAAAGCTGGAGAGTATTTTTGTTTGTTTCTTTGAACGCGCTTATCTCTTGACGAGGACCTATTTATCGACCCTCCCGACCCTTAGTTTGCTAAGAACCTTCCGATGCCCTCGTAGACCCGAAGTCCGAGAGGCCCACGAACTGTAAAGTAGAGCGACAGTTGCACAAAACTCCCCTAAACTAAAAGCCATAATCCCTCAATCTCCCCGTCAGCGACCGCCCTGAGCCGAGGTCCAAGTCACCACAGGGGACGCCCTCTTGCGCAGGTTGCTTAGTTTGTACTGTTTAAACCATTTATCTAGGCTGGAGCTCTGCTCGCCTGTATGCCCGGTGAAGTAGCAAAAGCCTCAGGGCTAACTATATAAGTCCGTCGGGAAAAAAAAAAAAAAACTATATTTTATTATGAAGTTCACACGGAAAAGGGAACTACACACACACTACACTATTGATATGTATATGATAGCTTAAACATCAGTACAAGTATAGCCTTCTTGTTTTAATAGCTTAGTTTAGTTATTTACCCATATAATAAGGCTGGAACCATGCTCGCCTTTGTGCCCGGTGAAGTAGCAAAAGCTTCTTGGCCAATTTTATATTTTATGTCCGTCAGATAAACATATAATAAGAAAGTCTATAAGTAAAACGTGCCTTTGCCTTTACATTTAACAAAATAAAATTAGACAACAGGTGCAAATGCAGCAGTTAAACATCTGTAGTAGTGCATCCAACTAATTTAATGGCGTTTAGTGCAGGTAGCATCACCTGCCGTTGTGGCGTCGAGTCACTTGGAAATTCTGCCTCGTGGACTATTCTAGGGAAAGGATTCTATGGCAGTTGTGTAGAATATTATATTACTGTCACACTTACAATATAAATGCAAAGCTAGTATATTAATGTGCAAAGTTTTGCATAATAATATACAAAGTTTACCAATATCTTGTATATCTTTATCTCCTTATTTGTATGTACGCCAATGGGTAAACGGCTAAATATGTACTTATGAGTATTCACAGGGACTACCTACCGATATTGTATTTCTAACTTTTTAATGATACCTGTATATTTTTGGTCCTACTAATATTATGACCAAACGTCATAATGCCTCAATCCCCCCGCCAGCGACCGCCCTGAGCCTCCAAGTCCCACAGGTAATGCCCGCTTGCGCAGGTTGCTTAGTTTGTAGTTTTTAAACTATTTATTTAGGCTGGAGCCCTCCTCGCCCTTTTGCCCGGTGAAGTAGCAAAAGCCTCCTGGCTAACTACAGACCAATCGAACTAATCTTCATCCGAAAAAAACGTATGATTCAGCACAAGTTTAGATTCATTCAAAACTTTTATTCTGAAAACATGAGGTTCCCATGAATCATGGTTCCAAAGGGTCAGTTGAAAGCGCGAGGTAACGCGATGGGTAAAAGCTTAGTACCTAGAATATATAATTAGATAACCCGGTTAATAAAATTTTATTTAATACACCTTCAACCGCACGGTCATACTCATTTGTAATCAATAGATCGAATTGATCGAAAATTCAATTTTAATGACGCCTCTCGCACATTCCCATGCTATATGAATTTCTAATTTTACTAACAAACCATAAAGCATTTGAACATGAATTATAAACAGGTTCGCAGTGAGAAATATCGGAATAACGACCCGCGAAGAAAGTTATTTTTTTATCATCTCCTCATTAAAATTTACCAACATGTATTTTTATTCAGCGATTTTCAATTAATGAATAGGTACTTAATGATTTATATATTTACTTAACAATATTAATTAAGTTGAAGGTTTTAGAAGACGGCTTAAGAAAAGATCTGCAGATTATCTTTCTTAATAACTTCTTATCTGATTTGGAAATTTATTGAAAATAATTTTATCTGATATCGGTAGGCATTTCTCATAAATCTTAATGTGATTATGTCATTGATAAAGTGAAATCAGTTGTATTATTTAATAATTAATTAGTACTATTAAATAACGTTATTAAAATCAGTTTATCCGTGTCCGGCATCATCCTTCAAAAATTGCCGGCATTTCCCGTGTATGTCTTTTAATGTGTTTTATACAAACATTGTGGTCATAATATGTATTTATTACCAAAACAAGAAATAATCAACTAAATAGTTTGTATCGTTATCAAGAGATGGGCATACACATTTAACGATTAATATTATATAATTTTAAAATTTTGCGATTAATTAAGCTACCCGTGCGAGGTTTTACCCGCGTAGCTTCCGTTCCCGTGGGAACTTCATAATAAAATGTAACCTATAGCCTTCCGCGATAAATGTGCTATCGAACACTGCATGATTTTTAGTCGTTCAGAGATTAGCGCGTTTATACAAACATACTCTTCAGATTTATAATAATATATTAGTATAAGGTTCATTGGTAATTACAGGAAAGTCATAGCACGGAAAAGTTTTCGTCTATTCTCTAGAAGGTCAAACTGAATTGTATTTTGAGTATGTACCTGACAAAAATGGCAATAAAAACAACTTATAACAATTGCGAAAAAAAATATACCTTAGAAGTATTCTATTCACAAAGCCGCAACAGTCTACAACGCAGCAAGTGGTCGTCGTTGTAGTACAATAAATAAATTTAACTGCGTCTGCGGCGCATCGCCATAAATCCGGTGCTTACGTATCGTCCGCTCCTTGGGGCAGGTCCGGACGACATTCCGTTACGACCACAGAACAGGTCGCAGATCAGTCAGATGTTGCAGCCGTTTGAACTTTTTACCCGACTCTTCTTCCTGATTGTTTTAAGTTCGATGTAGCCTCTTAACATCAGATGTATATAGTCATACTTACCTGTTCATAAATTTAAAAAAAGTTACATTGGAACTCTACTATACTACTATAACCAATTTAATAAATAGTAATAAATACTGACATTTGCCCAAAATCTGGTGGAACAACACGACCACAACCGATAAGTGTTCAGTAGCAAAACTGATAAACTCATAATATTAGTGAAGTAGTAAGTAACGGCTACACTATAATTTTTTAAATATGATGTGATCCCCTATTATAGAGACACTACCACTACCTCAAATATTGTAAATATAATTATTTATACGGTAATTACTGTGTAAATAAATAAATAGCGTCTCCGTCGTCGCAAATGGACGATCATAATATCTTAAAACTTTTCTAGTACCTTAATAGTTACTGTCGCAAAATTCGTCACTGCCTCGTTCGTAGCATTCCAGAGTTATTATTGAAGATTTCAATTAAATCTTTAGACGTAAATATACCATGTGCATGTTTAAACAATAACTGACAAAAGTAGAATTGCATCTCAGCTCTACATATATGTTAAGTTTGTTTTTAATCATTAATCCTGTCTTATAAGAATGGATACTTACCCATTAAGTGGTCGACGTCCAAGATGACACGTGGCATGTCGCATGTCCACTTTTAAATGAAGCCATAGAATGTCAACGCATTAACTCGCGACTAACTGTGAATCTCAGGACACACGCTAGTACTTCTAACTAATAGTTGTTTGTTTCCTAATATATCTTATAAAACAAGATATAATAATATAACTTGCTACATTTGTTAACATAATATTAAAAACATTCTCGTGTTGTAAACTAATCGATATTTGTTCCAGAGCTAGTATAACTTATAGCTGTTGTTTGTTGCTTAATTTATCTTATACAACACGATGAACAATTTGCTAGGTTACTACATTTGTGGCATATTAGAAACATACTTATATTATAAATTAATCAATATAACATTATGTAGTCAATTAATAATCCTTCTTTTTTCTTATAAACATGCTTTAGATTCTGATGTTTAAACTCTGATTTCGAGTTTGTATGTAAAATTAATCATTTTAAACTAATTAGATATAAAAACAATCCTGTCTGGACTTAGTTCTACGACATAAATACTCAAATTTCAACCCTTTCTATCTAAATATTGATTAGTAATAATATCCAAGATGCTATTGTAATTCACGGTTCTCAACTTTTCCCAGACTGGGTTTACCACATTAATGCAATTACGAGTATTTATATCTTAATTAACAATAATCTTGCAGACAAGTTTATCTGACTTCCTCTCATTCACTATTAAGAAATTCTAGTGCAAGGTATGATATTATAAAACCGGTGTCTTTTCTGTTTGTAACGGTCTGTCTAATCTTTGCAGTCCTTAGAGGTCGTATAATAGGGCAGGTTACTTCAGTACATTAATTAGATGGGATACCGCAATTGGCAGGTATAATACTTGAAGGTCTAAGGTCTACCTATATGATAGTTTAGTAGCTGGGGGCCTTCGGTAACTGTTATGAACGGTGGGTGGAAATAAACTTATAGAAAGTTAATTTAAAGTCTCTTTTGCGTCCTTAGGTGGGTGCGGTTTATTAAACAATGTATATTTTAATTTAAACGATGTTGTATTCGATTTATATAGATTACTTTAGATGATTTCCATTTCTGTCTCAGATGCACTTAAGTATTTTTTTTTTCAGCGGGACATTATGTAGTCAGCTACGAGTCGTTGGCTACTTCTCCGAGCGTAAAACGAAATTGAGAACTTTGACTTATTTTTTTATGGGAGTTTTGTGCCTCTCGGGCCTCTAGGACATCGGGTCTACGAGAGTATCGGTTAGAGCTATAGTTTCCAAAGAAAAATATATATGTAAAACAACTTATTTTAAACCGGGACTTTACAAAGTAGCATTCTAATGCTGAAAGAATTATTTAAATAGCTTTGTAGTTTTTGAGCTTATCATTCCAACCATACACTGCATATTTTCTGATTATGTCTTACTTCAACTACCTACGTGGTGTGTAGATGTCCTGGAATTGTAAACTATGCTATCTACCAAACTGCTCTGTAAATTAACTTCATCTAGTCTACTAATTATCAGTAGTATATAGTAACCACTAAGTTAAATATAGACCATTCGCTAGACATTCTGTGATGACTGAAACACTGTCGTGACGGCGACTACCTACTTATTAAGAAAATATAGTCTCCAAGCAATGTTCCAATCTCCATGTTATTTTTAGAACTAATCAAATGAAATAGGGATGGAATGATATCTATCTTATGCTATATACAGGGTGTCCAAGAACCTGGCGTCCAACTGGATTCCCACGATGCCCCAAGTTCTAACAGTACTCAGAAAAATATTTTAAAAAATCCACCCCATGTACTTACAGAATTATACTGATTTAAAAAAAAAAGGGGAAATGAGCACCCTGTGACATACTTTTGAATGCTGTGACTGCTAATGCTGATAATTTCGATATTTCTTGGAGGTTTTGTAATCTAGGGTATTGCTGTGTCTAAATAGAATGTAAAAATAAAGTACTTATTGTACCATTTTAAAATAAAATATTATTTTAACTAAAGGTGATATGGAAAACTATTGAATTTCGCAACTTTGACCGACTAGTGTAAAAAAAATGTACCAAAATAGTATGGCAAGTGACGTCAAATTTTGACGCGTTTATTCCTCTTTTTAAAAAGGTATAATACTTACACATTAATTTGAAAAAAAAAAATTTGATAATATTTTTACTCAACAACCCAATTTTTACGATGTCTTACAGAATTCTTAGAAAGAAAAATTTACGACGAATTGAATCTAACCTCTAAAGAATTACTATTGTATGCTCATAAAAATAACAACAGGCCTCTCAAAAAACAGGTTAGACCGTAAGGGACGGTATGTGCATGCATCTCACCATAGTGATTCGTTATTACAACAGGAGGGAGCAAGACAGAAACTATCTTTGCGATTTGCTGGTTCTTCTTTATGGTACCCCATTATTCAGGTAAGAGTGAGGGAGAAAAAGGTTAGAGGTGCGAGTGAGATAGATAGTGACGCTATCTGGGATCGTGCTATTTAGGATAACAGTACGGTCAGTACGCGTCACTGCCTCCTGCCGTTACTACGCACCTCTCTCTTATTGTTACCATTGATCACGTACTACGATTTAAAGCTTTGTTTATTGGACTCGATTACTCTTTGTGCTCTGGACTTTGAAACGAACTCTTTACGACGACCTTTGCCTGTGTTTGGACAGTTTGTGTTTTGTGTGTGCTACCATGGCGACCTACACTCCGCAAGAATACGCAAATATGCACTACATTTATGGAGAATGTAGAGGTAATGGACGAGCTGCAGCGAGACTTTACAGAGAAAGGTATCCGAGGGCTACGCGATATCCCGACCATCGAGTTTTCATTAATGTGCACAGATCACTATGTGACGGGCGGTTCCCCAATCAAGTAGCTGGTGAAGGACGACCCGTAAATGACTTCATACGCGATGAAGTTTTAGAGGCGGTGTCGGCAAATCCAAGCATCTCTGTGCGAGGAATAGAAGCTGATACGGGGATACCGAAGAGCACAGCACACAGTATTCTCCAAAAAGAAGAATATCATCCGTACCACGTACAGCGAGTGCAAAGTCTTTTACCTCGAGACTATCCGAGCCGAGTCGCGTTTTGTGAAACAATCCTGCAAAAACATCGAGAAGACGAAAACTTTATCGACAAAATTTTGTGGTCAGATGAATCAACATTTAAGAAGGATGGCTACATGAACCTACACAACTTGCACGAGTGGCATGTGGAAAATCCGCACTTGATGCGAGAAGATAGATCCCAGTACCGGTTCAAAGTGAACATGTGGACCGGTATTCTCTGTGGGAATATTATTGGTCCATTTGAGATGCCCGAGAATTTGACTGGCGAATCATATTTAAATTTTCTTCAAAATGATTTGCCAAACTTACTAGAAGAGACCCCACCAGATATGTGGTTCCAACACGACGGCTGTCCAGCACATTTTCGCGTATCCGTTAGAGAGTTTTTGGACGAGCAATACCCGAACAGGTGGATTGGGCGATCAGGAACAATCCCGTGGCCAGCCCGCTCACCTGACTTAAATCCGCTGGATTTTTTTTTCTGGGGAACTATGAAGGAGCTCGTTTATGCGAAGCCCATTAATGACATCGCTGACCTTCGTGAGAAGATAACACAAGCAGTGCAGGTGATACGTTTAAGGAGAGTGAGAGCTTGTATTGCCGCGGGTGGTCAACATTTTGAACATTTATTGTAATAAAATATCTTTAAACTAACATTCTTTGCTTTTATTCTACTGGGAACCCATCTACCTGTGTGTATTTCCTTCTTGCTCACTCTTGGAACCGAAGTAAATAATAGTAGTAACATAACAGTTTCTAAGATAAGAAAGGGTCCGACAATTACCGTTAGTAGGTAGGCACTTCGTAAAAATTGGGTTGTTGAGTAAAAATATTATCAAAATTTTTTTTTTCAAATTAATGTGTAAGTATTATACCTTTTTAAAAAGAGGAATAAACGCGTCAAAATTTGACGTCACTTGCCATACTATTTTGGTACATTTTTTTTACACTACGGTCGGTCAAAGTTGCGAAATTCAATAGTTTTCCATATCACCTTTAGTTAAAATAATATTTTATTTTAAAATGGTACAATAAGTACTTTATTTTTACATTCTATTTAGACACAGCAATACCCTAGATTACAAAACCTCCAAGAAATATCGAAATTATCAGCATTAGCAGTCACAGCATTCAAAAGTATGTCACAGGGTGCTCATTTCCCCCTTTTTTTTTAAATCAGTATAATTCTGTAAGTACATGGGGTGGATTTTTTAAAATATTTTTCTGAGTACTGTTAGAACTTGGGGCATCGTGGGAATCCAGTTGGACGCCAGGTTCTTGGACACCCTGTATATAAAGATTTCAAAATAATTGCCGCAACTCATCGCACGTGTAGATACATCAATTAGTTATTTAACTGCTAATAGAGTTGTTAAATTTTCCTTTCCCATAGGAAGTACTTACTATGTAGTTTTTCTTTCTTTCTAATATAACATAAAACGTAAAGCGTTGCGTAAATGAAGCTAGCAGTACATGCCGTAAAGAAAAAAAAATGGAACGTCATTATTGAAGAAATTTTGAATAGCACGAGTAAATGCATGATAATAAATAATAATAATAAATAATAAAAGTTTTATTGGTCAGAAAAAAAAAATATACATTGACATGTTAATCACTGACCTCCACACTAGGATTCCCTGTGTCGTGGAGGCCAGTCTCTTTCGGTGTAACAAAATTAGAATTTATAAGGTAATTTAGAATTTAGTACTCTGTAAGTTTGGCAAAGTGATGAATTTTGACTTAGTTAGGTAGTGTTAAAGCGCCGTGAGGCGTCACAGTTAGGTTAGGTAGGGTGTCTGTCTGTGTGTGGGAGTGTGTGTGTGTGTGTGTGTGAGTGTGTGTGTGAGTGCGTGTGTGTGTGTGTGTGTGTATGTGTGTGTGTGTATGTATTTGTGTGTGAATGCATGTGTAGAGTGTATGGGTATTACATTACGTTCTTAATAATTTTTTCCGTGTTTTCATAATCCTTGTTTGCTAAGAACATCTCAATACGCTTTTTGCACTTGTGTCGGGTCATCTTTAGTATGTTGATTGCATTATTTAGTTTCTGATAGATGTAGGGGCCCATATAACTATAACTTTTTTTGCCGAAGTCCAATTTGCACCTTGGTATTACCCATTTAGGCTTTCTTTGTGACCGCACAGTATGTTTGGTACTTGTGTAAGCAATTTTGTGGTATTTCATAGCTAAAGCCAAAATATATAGTTGGCGTACTCGAAGGAAACCTGTTTGCCGGTACAACGCATCTGTTGGAAATCGTCTAGGTTTCTGAAACGTGATCTTCAGGATGGCTCTCTGGGAGCGTTCTACCTTTATTAGGTGCGACTTGTTTGCTACGCCCCAGGATACAATGCAGTAATTCAAGACAGATACGCAAAGTGCCAAGTAAATCATTTTGAGAAGAATGACGTCCGCCACCTTGCTCAATTTTTTAAAAATATGGTGTTGTTTTCTTATCCGACCAATGACGTATACAAGTTGTTTCTTCCAGTTTAAGTGTTCATCGAGATATACACCGAGGTATTGAATTTCTTCTGCTCTTTGAAAAATGGGACAAGAACATCTATTAAGGGTATTAGCGTTACAGGTATGCAGTTTGACATAGAGATCGTTTTTTGGAGTGTTTCTTTTGTTGGCACTGAAATTCACAATTTTTGTTTTGTTGATATTGAGTGTTAACAGGTTGTGGCTGAGCCAGCTTGCAACAAGGTCCATACCTTCGTTAGCTGCTTTGTACGCTCTGTCCCATGTTTTGGCATGAAATATTAGAGCGGTATCGTCGGCGTATGTGAAGACTCTGGAGCTACCTATTTGAAGGGAACAAAGACTATTGATGTAGATAATGAAGAGGGTAGGCGCGAGCACACTGCCTTGGGGCACGCCGTATCTCAGGTTGAGATAGTTGCTAAAGTTGTTATCAACACATGTCCTTTGTTTCCGATTGGTTAAATAAGACTGGAACCACTCCTGGGTGATACCTCGGATACCAATATCTTCCAACTTTTTTAGAAGGAGACTTTTAGAAACTGTATCGAAGGCTTTCGCCAGGTCAAGGAAGACGCCGACGCATTTGTTGCCAGAATCTACTTTTGCGGTGATATAATCAACTAGGCTGGTGACAGCGTCCTCAGTTGACCTTTGGCTGCGAAAACCAAATTGGTTATCGGATATTATTTTATGTTTCTCCAGGTATCCCAGTAGTCTTTTATTTACAACTTTTTCCAAGATCTTAGACGTAGAAGTGAGCAACGATATGGGGCGGTAATTGGTTACTGCGGTTTTATCTCCTGATTTAAAAATAGGACAGACATTGGCTATTTTCATGGAATCTGGCACCTTTCCTGAAGAAATGCTTAAATTGCATATAAATGCTAAAGGCGCTGCTAGAAACTGCTTTGTGAGCTTTAGGATTTTGTTCGAAATACCATCAACCCCGGGCGCTGAGTTATCTTTGAGGCTGGTAATAATACCACTAACTTCAGTTTCATTTGTTGGTGCTATGAAAAAAGATGTATGAGGTGAGTTGGTGCTGCTAGAGAATTTTTCAGTCATGGCAACCAGTTCACTTTCGGATTTGTTAAGTCTAAGAAGAATATTTTCTGCAAGTTGCTCGCCAATGGTCGCAAAATAAGTGTTAACATTGTTTAAAGACTTACAGGGGTTTTCTTGGGTATGTAGTAGTTCAGTATTACCTGTACCACGGGTCCCTATTTGACAGATATTTTTAATAGCTTTCCATGTCTTTTTGCAATCTCCATTAGCATCATGTAATTGTTTTTTATCGTATTCGTTTTTTAGGTTCTGAATAATATTATTACATATGTTTCGGTAGTTTTTATATTTTTGTTGTATAATCTCGTCGTCTTTGTTTTCTCTCTGATTTGCTTTCGCATGTAGTTTGTCTCTCTTCCTTACAGATTTTATCAGACCTTTTGTCATCCATGCTTTTTTAATCGATTTTGAATTTCGTAATGTCTCTGATGTTGTATATTTATGTATTATGCCATGTATCTGGTTTGTGAAGTCGGTTATTGCCTCATTTATATCGGAATGCTTATAAAAGTTAGTCCAATCAATTTCTCGAATGGCGTCGACTAAACTAGAGTAGTTAATCTTTATTCTGTAGCTGTTGTTTACTCTAGTGTGGAGGGTATCTGTCGAGATTCCAACTATGACGGTGTCATGGTCAGTTATGCCAGAGGAACAAATGACTGTTCTAGCTACTTTATTTGTCTTTAGCATGGCATGGTCTAGACAGGTAAGCCCATAACGCGTAGGGTAATTGTGACCGGGATAAAAACCATAGTGCCCTGTTAGTTCTAAATAGTCATTTGTGCGGTGGTCTTTAGAGGAAGCTGCGATGTCTATATTAATATCACCTAGTATGATACAACTTGCGTTTTTATAGGTTTGCATAATATTCTCCAGAGAGGCAGAAAAGTTATGGATGTTGTAGAAAGATGGAGACCTGTAAATTGCACATATCGTCAGCTCTTTTCCCACGTTAATAAGTAAACAGTTGGCGTCATTGAAGGGGGGTTCCTCTATAGTCACCTGCAGATTTTCTTTGTAGAAGACTGCTATACCATCGTTTTGATTAAGGAATTTTGTAGAGTAATGACATTCGTAGTTACTAAGTTTAATCATAGGTGTGTTTTCATCGAGGCGGCATTCGGTTAATACAATTAGGTCTGGTAAGAAGTTAAGTCTTGATAGAAATATATTAAAGTTGTCGAAGTTTTTATGTATGCTACAAATATTTTGGCTGACTATTGTGAACTGTGTATTAATATCACCTAGATCATTAAGAATATATTGTGGATTATTCTGCTGTGCATGATTGAATTAATTGAATCATTATTGTATGCGAGTAAATAAAATTACATAAATTGTATTTATTTAAATAGTGATTAATAGAATCCGTGCACATACAACCAACACTATTGTCCACAAATTATTAAAAAGTATTAGAAGAAAAGAGTGCAGACAGAGAAAAGAAAATCTAAAATGATATTGAAAAATGTTAGCGACCAAACTGAACAGGGACTATATATTGGCAGTCCAAATTCAATTGCGTTTTGTTGACCGGACAATCCGAATATGTCCAGGACAATAAATCGTTTACAATTAATAATACTATTTGTTCATGTTAAAAAAAATCGATAACTAACTGTGACAATGATAACACTTTGCAGATTTTTTTAAGTTATTCAAGAAAATCTTTATTTATCACGCGGCACGTTTTCTATATAAATAGTATGATGGTTTCATTAATATTCAACATACGTAGTACATTGGTAGCCATGAGTTGTAGGTTGTTTTGTACTGTGATGATGTAATGGTGCATCTTAATTATGATATTACTATGAGTTGCATCATCAAGATTTGATGTTTTCAAAGGAATGATTGTTCAAGTTTTTTTACTGCTGCTGTTCTTCTGAGTATTACTAGCTTCTCGCGTGCGGTACCCGCGTAACTCCCGCTTCGTAGGAACTTCATAATTTAATGTGTGCCTATGTTACTCCCGGATAATCATGAACTTTTTAGTTCTCTTCAGCCTTATATAAGTAAAGGTTTATTGTGTTACGGGTAATAACTAAACTTCACATTTCAAAATTTGTTAATATGTATAATATTCTGTAAATCGTCTACCAAAATATTTTTTTTCATAGGTAATGTAAACAAGTTATCAAAAAATATATTTAAATATTATACCAATATTCGTGGCTATCAATCTTTTTTAAAATGAGCATTAATCAAGCAATCTTTCGCCTGGCTAAATTTTAATGTTTTATGCCAAGTCACCTCACTTGAGTTCTTTTAATGCGCACTCAGTCAAATTACTTAGACGCGAATGATGAATGATTTTACAAAATAATTCTTCTATTATATTTTTTTTTTAAATTGTTTTATAAAACTTAATTTCTGTTAGCTTTGTTATACTGAAAAAAGCTGGATAAAAAAGGTTATATACATTTTTTTATGACGCCGTTGTTTGAACGCTGCGCTTGTTATTAGAGAAATGTGATAGAAAAAAACTCACATCACAAACATAGTCATTTTTAAACTCTTTATAGGTATAACTTTTAATGTAAAGTTTTCTTGTTTCATTCGTTGTATTAATATTAATGACAAATCATACAGAAAGGAGATCCGCAAACAGTCATAATCAATTAGGCCTCAATAAACAAAAATGAAACAATTTGGGTTTTCAAGGAGTAATGTTAGTCTATAATCCTGTGCAATTAGTTATTTGATATAACATGGGATATAAAAAATAAAAACTTTATTTCAGACAGTAGTCAATAAGTCCCATTAACATATTTGTTTCCGCTCTTTTATTAGGTTATGAGTTTTAGTGATTTTAATATGAGGTGAAACTTACAGAATGTTGAATTTAAATTCCTTAGCTGCACATGTCAGGGATTTTAAAGAAAAAAAAACAAATTCAAGTTAATTGTGACGTTATGACGTATGACGTTATGAAGCTATCCGGCAATCTGTTGTTGACAACCGATTGCAAGACAAGTGACAGCCGTATCGAGTGTTGCAGTTCGCAAAAATTCAAATCGATTTTTCTAAAAAATAATTAAAATATGTTAATACAACAAAAAATACTTTATCTTTAATCATTGTTTCGCAATAAACTTATAAAAATACTTTTTGGGGTGAAAAGAAATATAAATCGAACATTATAATACCAAATCTTTTACTGGAAAAAATATTTTTATTCCAAAATGGCTTAATATAGTAACATCGGTTGTTATTAACAACTGCAACGCGAGGAACGCATCAACTGACTTTTCTTTTTTATTAATTCCTTATTCCGAGGTTTTTTCGGGAAATGATAAAATAAAGTAGGGCTTATTATTATTTAAATATTTTTTCGAATGGTCTAATACTTTGTCTATCGAAGCCATGACTCGCCGATCTCCTTTATTATCTTGGTGCGATTGCTTGGCCGGAAAACTTTTAACGATATTGTGCTCAATTATAATTACGTATCAAATTGGAATGAAATTTAGATGGTAAAATGTGAAAAAGAAAAGAAAGTACCTAATGGGAAAAAGAACTACCTAATGGGTAGTTAGGTAGGTACTATGCATACCACGTAAAACACCGGAAGGACGTCAGTTCAATGTAACCAACACATTGCCTAATCTATCGGCATACTAATACCTATATAGGCGTATACCGGCACTTATTTCCGCAGGGAAAATCGCTTTATATGCTCACACACCGCGACCGTTCCGATCTCTAGTTCTAATACGACCCTAACCTTGGTTCTATTAGTCTGTCACTTCAGGAAAAGGGCCCTTGTAAACCTTGATGTCAAACTATTAAAATAAGAAGGTATATTTTAGACGGCACCGGTGACTCAGTGGTTACGGTAGTGGCTTCTGAGATTTGGTGTTCTGGGTTCGATTCCTACCCGGGACAATTCTTTGTGTGAACCACAGATAGTTTCTCCGTCTATGATGTGTTTGTATAGTTCCCCGCGATACAGGAAATAACTTATGAGTGCGCGAGTTCGTTAAAAAAATAAACCGTAGTAAATCTCCTGCTTTTTAAAGTACTATTAATAAATAACTTTGTTTTCAAAAGGATATTGACATAATTATAAGACTAAACAACGTGCTTCAACTTTGTTCATTGATACCTGTTATTACAAATTCTTCAAAATAGATATCATTTAGAAATAACCTATAATTAAGCTGTTACTTTCTTCAGGTTTTAATTATAACATTGTCACAAAACCTTACTTTTACTATACTATTATAGGTACTTCGCAGATAATTTGTAGATTTTAAGGCTGTAGGTAGGGTATTTTTTCGAAGAGACATATCATGGCATATGCAATTAGCTACGAGGCTATACGAGCGAGTGAGCGGGAGCCTTAAGCCCCGTTCACTCGCTCGCCGCAGTCTTAACAATCGCCGCAGTCTTAACCATTTAAGCATTAAATGGTTAAGACTGCGGCCGAAATATATGGCGATTGAGACGCGAAAGCGATTTCGTGAAATCAAACTCATATTAAAACATATGTAGCCGTAATGCGGCCCCGGCCTTAACCATTTAATAAACCTCGAGTTAGATTAAATGGTTGGCGAGCAGTGCACAAAGCACTGCACGCTTTTGTACCCGGTGAAGTACCAAAAGCCTCGTGCACAACTGCATAAGTCATGATATGTCCCTTCGAAAAACATACCCAGAATGAAGTTAGTATTCTTATAACATGGACACTTAATGAAAAGCATCTAAACATATTGGCCTTGTGAAAGTAATTATTAATATCTATTAAAATAAGGAGTAGGTATTAAAAAAAGAGGTTCGGAGTTAAATTAACATAATGACAGTAAATATAATGAAAATCTGAACACCAAGTTCTAACGAACATTCGATTGACTGCATCATACATAAACCATAATATTAACTAAGTTTATATCTCTAAAATCTCTTTAGCTCTAAAATCTTATACGTTTATTAAGTGAACAACACTGTCGCAAGATTCATAATACGGTGTGTAAATATTTCCAATACAGCTGCGCTGCGTGAAATGTGTTCATCAAGGCCTCGCTAGTTCATTCAAGTGCGACCTGCCACCATCCGATTTACGTTGTGTTACGTTTTGTCTTTCTTATAGTTAAATAGTCAATCAGTTTTCGAACCTAAAATAAAATAATAACTTAAATACTTGTTTAATTTGAAAATTTATAAAATATGATAATTAATAATAATAATATTATAAAATATGATATTATCTAAATAATACTTAATACTAAATTATTGTTTTGACTATTTGCAAGTGCCTGTAATAGGTTTACGTAAATAAAAATGATTTTTATTTATTTTTATTTATTTTATTTAAACCAAATAAATTTGTTAATTGATTAAGGGACGATTTTTCAATCCGTATATATACAGTCAGATATTATTTATTCAATCAATTCTGACATTTTATTCTGGGATACATTAGACAGCTCCTTCGCTGTGAAATCGACTCTTTAGTGTGGCAGGTTCCCCGAGTGTCTTCGATTTTTTTTCAGCCAACCTACCATACACCGAAAAGTGAATAAAAAAAAAATCGACTAACTCTATCGTGTAGGGTATCGTTGGAAAGGTCTTTAAATGCAACAAAAACTGCCGTGAAACTATGTAGATCAAACCCCTCAGTCTCGAGATAACCTAATACAAAGGTTATATTATTACTAAAATAATTCTGAAAATAATGTGACATATACCTTTAAGTAAGTACTTTCAACTAAAATTATAGCGGACTCTGTATCATAGGTAGTTATTTTTATACAACTCGACCAACTTATGTAGTTACAGTCGTCCTAATAAAATGTATGGAGTCGACCGCAAATTGAAATTTAATCTTAATAATTAAAAAAAAATTGGCAATTTAAATATGCATGGCCACGGAACCCTTTCATGTGAGCGCCCGACATGCTCTTGGGCGATTATTACTTTTTAAAGTAGGCTTCATACATTTTTATCGGCGTTGATTAAGATCTTGAAATAAAATTTTGGGGCAACAAACTGTCAACTTAACTGGTCATAATGTACAACAATTTGTTACCAAACCATTCTCTGATTAAAATTCTTGATTTCTGAATAACATTTAATTAGCTTTCATACAGTTTATTTACATACAGCCTTTGTCGCTTTCCGGGTCATAAAAATACGAACTATCGGCTACGGGCTCCAGACCCTAATATAAAATGTGTACCTTCCGATGCCCTCGTAGACCCGAAGTCCGAAAGGCGAGTTTTGTGCGGACAAAACTCCAAACGAGATTTTAATTGTATGTACAGTATCTGTAAATTTGTTGTCATCGATAATTAAATTAATTCATATTTTTCTTTTTTGTTTCAGGTATGTATTTGCCGGTTACTAAACAATTGAGTTTCAGCAAATCTAAAATATTATAAAGAGGTAAAGTTTGTGAATTGTTTAAGAGGTTGTAGGGTGCATCTACTGAACCGAATTAGGAAATATTTTTATTTTTAACAATAGAAAGCCCTAAGTCAAGGCACCCATAAATACAACTTTATATTGTATGTATTTAGTCATATTGTTTATATTTATGTGGTTGTATTGTCTAGGAAATATAATGTTTATTTAATTGGCTGTTTTGTCTTCTTCAATTTTGGTTTCTTTTTTTTCTCTTTAATTTAAGTGCACATACTGTTCTTTTCTCTGCACCACCCCAAGGTTGGCTGGTAGAAAATGCCGTTGGCATTAAGTTCGACTTAGTACGATTTTTTTTTGTGCATCAAGTTATAAATAAATAAATATAAATAAATAATTTATGGGTGCCTTGACTTAACCTTAAATTCCCTTTGAATGGAATCTGCGCGGGTAAAACCACTCGGGACAGCTTTAATACAATATGTATAGTAACACAAGTACATCCTATTTTATGTTATTCAATTCAAATAAGTATTAAAGGTTATATTTGTTGTATTTGATTGTTCATGTTCTGTCCTAAAAACATAGGGTGTTATAGTGCGAGAGTAAACTTTATAAAGATGATCATGATGATGATGGTGTATATTGTTAAATGGTGTTAACAATTTACGCCTGACCCATCGCATTTTGATTATACTGTTACTGCTGTTGGGTATTCTCTTTGTATCTCTATTGCGTACTGTTATGTGTATATCACGTCCATTCCATTAATTTACTCGTACATAATATGGGTGCATGTCAGAACAAATTATATGTTCTGACATGCCTTCATACATGATTGTGTCAATCAGATCTGTACTGAGATGAAAAAATTATTTTGTGTGTTTATCACAATGATCGGTGTATTTTTCGTTTAAACAATCTTTGATTTCACCTCTTTAGTGGTTAATTTCTGTAAAATGTTATCTTAATGTAGGTTACAGTCTACAAAATTGTATCTAATACCTCAGACATTTGATGTGCTTCTACCCATTTAATAGGAGACAGTATATTATTGTGATACTAATAGTGACTAGCTTCCCTTGTGCGGTTTCACCCGCGTAACTCCTGCTACCATAGGAACTTCATCGTAACATAGCCTTCCTCGCTAAAAGGACTACATTAAATTGAAATATTTTTTCTTATCGGACCAGTTCCTGAGAATAGCGCGTTCAAGCAAACAAACAAACTCTTTAGCTTTATATATTAGTATAGATATAGAAAAAATTAAGTTAGTTAAGTCATCATCATCATCATCAACAGCCCGTTTACGTCCACTACTGAACATGGGCCTCGTCTTAACAGACCTTGACAAGCAAGGATCGTTGAGGGATTTCGCCATAATCACCACGCTTGGCAGACAGATTGGTGATCGCAGTAATATGTTAACCTTGGGCTTATAGACGCAGCTGCCCATCCATCAGCCATATGTCCCTTAGTCGCATTTTACGACACGGGGTGGTCTATTCTAAACCGGAAACCACACGGCATGTTAGTTAAGTCATTTCTGTGAAAAAATATAGAAGTACATAGTTCATTGTTGACATTTGGACTACGCCTACTCCTCTATTGTTATAGACAAAAGTTAGGTCTATTCACAATATAGCCGCATTTTACAAAGCCATAATCAAGTGTACGGTCATTCCCACTGTTGACTGCAACGGTCACCCATTACAGTTAATATATTATGGGAATGGCACCGACTTTATTTATCGGATACCGCATTGCCTGATACGCTGATGTTTTACACTTACGAGAATTTAACGCGGTTTTGATTGCGATGATTTATTTAATGGATAATGTGTCTCATAATAATAACTGTAATATATAGTATATCGTTCGTTACATTGATTCTTTTATTTCGAAAGTAGTTTCATAAAGTACACATCAATTTGTTCTGTAACTGTTTTTTTACGTATAAACAGATAAATGATTCTTATTTACCTCATGATAAGTGGCAGAAGGATTCAATAATTATTAAATTCATACAAGAACAGCTAGTGTATATGAATTAGATGTATATACAGTAATATGTACTAGTTAAAAAGAGTAGTAGTATTATTGAGTAGGTAATGCACTGAAGTTTTAGTACTAAGTAAGTATTATTATTTAAAGAAGAAAAAGATGACAAACAGTCTCAAAATTAAAAATTAACCTTAAATTTACTATTCTTAAAGGTTAACTTTCATTGGTCCTAAACGTTAGGCGTTTGTCTGTTAATCTATTAAACCAAAACCTATAGACTAATTCCCACTGACATGGGGAACAATCATGAAATTTGGTATGAAGTTAGCTCTCACAGCATAAGGAAAAGCGTTAATTTGTTAACATACAAACGTTTATGGAACCCTTAGTACAAGAGTGACTCGCACCACTATCACGTTTTTTTTAATTACATCTCTTGTAATATTATAGCAATCAATATTTATTTATTTATTTTATTACGGGCCCACAACAAGCGATTTACACATTACATAGTACTTAATAACTACCGTTTTACAATATTTGAGGTAGTGTATTCCCTCAATAACAGGAGACCACATCTTGCACAATATTAATAACTAAAATCACGCTCCGACCCACTGGAGTAAAACGCTACGCCGCGGGGCGCAGCTGCTGCAGCAGCTAGTTATTAATAAAAGTGAATATTTAAAATAAAGTCGTTTTATAAATCGTCGTCTCTTATCCTATTACAATTAATGTGTGTTAGACAAAAAGACGTCTGCATATTCTTACTTTCATTAGCAATTAAAACATTCACTGATGCTTAATGACCGTTACGTTTCAGAAGTAGACATCAGACATTATGCATACACATGCAAATTGGTACTTCCATAACATAATCATATATTTTACCCCAATCTCAGAACTGTGTGTAAGATAAATAGTACGTACCTAACTTGTACATATAATACTTTATGTATAACATTTCTTTAACTTTAGATAGTATAATGTACAGTGATTACGTAAGTGAAGTAATTTCTGTGAACTTGTATCTTATTAAGAAATATTTTACTAAATATAAAGTTACCTTACATACTTACCCCTTCGATAATTTAATAGCGGAATTTACTAAAAATTACGTATTTTATTTATATTTTAAGATAGCACGCGACACTGTTCTTGGATGTCTCTTTTTTCAAGTCAAGTTTCCATGGAGTTATTGTCACCACGTGTGAACTGTCATAGGATGAGCCGGCGATATTGTGTCCTCTTCTATCATATGCGGTATTTAAAGGATAGGGATATGTAAGCAGGAAAAGCTATGAGTCGAGTAGTAACATTTTAATATTAGGTTTTAGTTTAATATTAGTTTTATTGGTATTTTTATGTGAAATCAATATGGCTAAAGCACATAGTACAAGCCCGTCTCACCTTGCAATACACCGGTAGATGCGGATAGCACATTTTGAAGTGTACGGGGACAAAGAATATTAGGTGTTTTTCCTATCGGTTGCTTATGTACTACTTTTTTATGGGCATCTTTGGTACATACCTTCCCATTCGCACCCTACTATGACTTAAAAAAGCCAGGATCAATTTAATAAGCTCATTGCTTATTCCATATGCTTTTGCCACTGTTTGTCCTGGCTATTTTCTGAAACCTCGCTCGCTTATTTTCCTGGTTAAGTAGCAAAACCCTCATAGCCTCAACTACATGTTCATCCAAAAAGAAATAATAGCCAGGAACAACACAGTGCCAATCATTGGAACATGCTTTGAGCTTCGAGGCCCACCAAATCCCAAGGAGGGTTAAATTGACGTGAGACCCGAAACAGAATTAGATAGGGGGAGTAAGACAATCTCAAGTAAAGTCATAAATGTCATAATATACACTTTCGTTTCATTTTTATACATTAATTTGCATGCATTTTATAGTATTTTATACTACGCATATTATGCAATGTCTATTCATAATTCTTAATATTATTCCATTATTTATTTATGGTCTTTTTAATTTACATATTGTCATGCATACGATTATTACGTAAGTAAGCAATCATGAAATAGTGTTATTTCATAAATATGCGATGCTTATCAGCTCGCGGATTGACTGAATTACTCTAATGGAATTGGAATTAGAATTGAAATGTGAGAGTAACAACATTTTGTATTGAGTTGCGACGTTGAAAACTAGACACGAGATTTTTAAAACTTTTTTATTTTGTTTCATCTAATGCATAAAACTATTGAAGTATTTAAGACATTTTTTTGAGCGAAATGAATACTAGATCGTTCTTATCTAGATAATTATATTTGATAGATGATTTTATTATAAAAATGTTCATGTTATTTGATTACACAAAGATCTTCTTACAAGCAAAAACTCATCATTCCGCCCTATACTGGGCGCCCTCTTGCACAGCTTACTTAGTTTGTAGTATTTAAATGATTATTATATTAACAAGGCTGGTAACCTTTTTTCCCGATGAATAAGCAAAAGTCTGGTGGCTATCTATATTATGCTTTCTTCTTCTTTGATAAGCCCGTACCTACTTATAACGTCCACTGCTGAACATGGGCCTCCTCCCGAGGGAGGGTATTTGCCATAATCATCACGCTCGGCAGGTGGGTTGGTGACCGCTGTATTATGTCTTAACACACAAAGACACGCTGCTACCCGTTTCCTAATGTGCGATAATTATCTATACTTATATTATAAAGCTGCAGAGTTTGTTTGTTTGAACGCGCTAATCACAGGAACTACTGGTCCGATTTCAAAAATTATTTCAGTGTTGGATAGTCCATTTATCGAGGAAGGTTATAGGATATATTTTATTTTCAAAAAAATTTGGGATCCGTAAGAAAATTGCGATTTTGTAACCCAAGGTGTAAAAGCGAAAACCTATTTATGCGTGCGCTGCAAAAACTATTGACAATAGAACATAATGATGTACTAGGGGTTTGTAGGTCTTATTAAGATCTACAAAAAAGTCCGCGAGAGCATATCGCACGCTGAGAACGAAAGTGACCGATCTCAAAATTTTGGTTAAATGAGTTAAGTATACAGAATGACTTAAAAAAGTATACTCTATCATACTTATATTAGAAAACTGGCCAATAAAGGTAAGAAAAGGATAGAGGTATATTTCGGTCTCTTTGTCACTCAACCGTTCCCTCCCCCCGCGCCCGAATCAAAGTGACGAAATCAGTGTTGCACCGTGAGTTGTCGTGACAAGACGTGACAAGTTTAGTACCGTAGTGACCGATTACGCTTTGTGTCTGTTTGTTTGTCAATTTCGGAGGTAAGTTTAGTTACAATTTATATTCATAAACTGACCGATTTAGATTTAGGTTCCTTTTACATTGCATGTATTAGCGTATTAGGTGACGTATAACAAATTCGGTCACTTATTTATTAACAAATGATTCTAAATAATGGACCAATTTTGAATCAGGTCCGTATAATTTTAAATGTACTCATCTGTATTTTGTACTATTTAAAAGAAAGTCTATTTAACATTTTTACGTTTGGTTTTCAATAGACTTATTGATTAATAGTGCAATTTATTACTTTTTTCAGTGTTTAATGTTCCCTACTAAGTCGTCAATCCCAAAACTAAAAATGAAAAGAAGTGCTTTAATTCTTCAATTGGTGAAAGAGAGACAGCAGAAGCAGGTAATTATTAAAACTGTTTATTTATTATTCGTTTTTCATTAGTACCTAGGTACTATAATTATTTGTAAAAATGTTTATATTTGTTTTCTATATTCTCTAATGTACTTGTTTGCAGAGTCCTGACGAGGCTTTGGAAATCGACAAAGAAAACATACCATCTAGCCCTTCAATTATCGAGAATACACCTACACGTCTGGACCAGGAATATTACAATGTTCAAATCCCAAGCAAAAAAACAAAACCTTTAAATGTAAGTTATTAATTTTTATTTAAGTCATGGGTAGTCATTTCAATGTAAGTTTTATCTTATGATGAAATGTTAAATTATTCATGTTTCAGGACCCTGAAAAGGCTTGTCAAGAAATAAATACGGAATCAAAAGTTACTGAAAAAACCTCGGAAAGTACATCTGCTGTCCGACCACGTTCAAGAAGTTCCAGTACGAGCAGTTCATCTTCATCCTCAAGTAGTAGCAGTACTTCATCATCTTCAAGTACTTCTGTTACAAATGAATGTCAAAATACAGCTACTCCGGGCCCTAGTACAAGCAATTTAATATATCAAACAGGTAACCAACGTTCATACGTTCAATCACCAATACATCCGAATGAAAGTGATGTGGATCTCAGTGACTCAGATCCAACATACCATGCTGTAAATTTCAATCAAAGAAGTAGACGTGTTTCCAGTACTAGCGCTTCCTCGTCTGATTCTTCGGGTAAACCGGAACCTTCAAAAAGTAGGAAGCGTAAAAGGAACCCTGGTAACTGGAAACAAAATCAAGCAAAAATGTCACGAAACTCCGGAAAAAGTTACAGATCTATGTCCAAATCAAAAAAAAAACATTCCAGCTAGGCATGTGAAAGAAACATGTACGAGCAAGTGTAGACTTAAGTGTTTTGACAATATAAAAGAGGATGAGAGGTATAATCTGTTCAAAGCCTATTGGGGATTATCAAATTTGGAACTGCAGCGTGCTTTTATTAGATCTTGCATGATGGAAGTGCAACCTAGGTACAGGTACTCAAATGCTCGAAACCCTCGCCTTCCAAACAACGCCTTTTATTTCACACTAGATGGCAAAAAGATCCGTGTTTGCAAATTGTTTTTTATAAACACTTTGGACATAACGGACAGACAGCTAAGAACTGTTAAAAGTAAAACCAACAGCCATGGTATCGTAGAGCCTGAGCGTAGAGGAAAGCATGACAACAAAAAAAGGGTAGACCCTGAACTGCTCCAAAGCATCAGGAACCATATAGAGTCGATACCGAGGGTAGAATCCCATTATTTAAGAGCGACTACAAATAGAGAGTACATTTCTGACAGTAAAACTATAAGGGACCTCTGGACTGATTTTAACAATGATCAAAAAGAAAAAAGTCTGCCACAGTGCGACTATTGGTTATACTTGAATACTTTTAATAAAGAATTCAATATAAGTTTTTTTCAGCCGAAAAAAGATAGGTGTGAAACGTGTGTTGCGTATGAACTTGCTCCTGAAAGTACGAAAACACTGCTCAAATCGAACTATGATAAACACCTCAAAGAAAAAGAACTATGCCGCCAAGAAAAACGGACGGACCGTCGAAACATTGACGAGACCCACATTTGCGCTATTTATGATTTACAGTCCGTCATGTTATGTCCCAGTCCAAGTTATTTTTACTATTCTTCAAAAATAAACTGCCTTAATTTCACAATTACTGAATTAAAAAATGGAGAAGATGATAAAAAGTCTTACGGAGACGTTTACTGTTATTTTTGGGACGAGACCCAGGGACAAAGGGGAGCCAATGAAATAGGTTCATGTATTTTCGATTACTTACGAACCCTAAGCGCAAACCACGCAGATAAAAAGTTACATGTAACATTGTACTCTGACAATTGCACTGGGCAGAACAAAAATAAAGTTATTGCTAGCCTATATTCATATGCTGTCGCTTATTTTGATAACATCGAAAGTATAACCCATAAGTATCTTATAAAAGGGCACACCCAAAATGAAGCGGATAATGTGCACAGCTTAATTGAAAAGGAAATTAAAAAGAACGAAAAAGCAGGGCCTATATACATACCTGTTCAATTTGCTACCTTGATCAAAAGCGCTCGGAAGTCTGGACAACCTTTCATAGTCAAAGAAGTTAATTATGAATTCTTCTTAAATCTCAAACTACTTCAAGAGCAGTGGGGATACAACTTCAACGAAAACTTCCATAAAGAAACAATACTGTGGAATGATCTTAAAGTACTGAAATTTGACAAAGCGGAGATGTTCCACTTTTATTATAAAACATCATACTCCGATGAGATGTTTTCTCAAATCGACATGCGCAATAAACGTAAAAAAATGGTGGGGTTCAATGAAATTGTAATTAAACAGCTGTATGAGCATGCACTTGAGTTAAAAGAAAATAAAAAAAGGGATCTCAAAGATTTAGTCAGAAAAAATTTAATACCTAGTTTTTACGCCAGTTTTTACAACACTTTGTGAGGAACTTTAATTAAAATAATAGAATATGGACACATACGACAATTACCTATTAAGAGATATTAAAATAACAAACTTTAAAGAAATATGCTGTACCAAAAAGCTAAGTCTGAATTAGTGTAATAAGCAGAGTTTAATTAAAATTAATAAGTTGATTAAGTACAGCTGAATTATAACCACAATACTGTTACTGTGGTAAACTGATAGATAAGTTATGCTATCAATACTGTTGTTGATTTGATTTAAATACTTTAAATAACTATTTTTATATTGGTTATGTTTCGTTAAATTTAAGAATTAGTTATCTAAACCAGTGAAAACAGAAGGTCTCATTGTTTAGTTTGTCTGAGTTAGTGTATTAAGCAGAGTTTAATTAAAATTTGATTAGGTAATACAACCGAACTATAACTACAAGACTGTTCTAGTACTACTATGTTAAACTGATAAGTTAGTGCTAGTAAAGGCATATTGTTGATTTGGATAAATTCTTTATTAGTGTTACAGAAGAGTGATATTGATTATGTTTCGTTATAATATTTAAGAATTACTTACGTAAATGTTTGGTTTCCTACCACTTTATGACACGATTTTGATACTATTTTTTTATTGTGATTATTACTGATTCCTATAATGTCTAAGGAGTGATTTATTAAATGACACTTAACACATACTTCACTGTTTTATTTAGCTTTTTTGAAAAAATATACAAAATCTTAAGAATAAAACTGACTTATTTTTAGAAAAAAACATCTTTTTTAAAGCAATGTTAGAAATGAACAGACCATTACATAAAAAGGTCAGTAGAAATAAAACACTTCTAATATTAAAGTGACCAAGTAATCCAAGTTTTTTTTAAACGTTATTTTATATGGGAAAATCATATTTTTTTGCAAAAACTATATAATGTATCTAAAGTTATTAATTCAAACAATATATTTCAACAGAAATTCATAACTTTTGTTACCATGTTTTAGTGTTATTGTACAATGAACAGAAAATGCTTAATACGACGGACACATTTTCGCCTATTCCCAAAAATTGGCAATTTTGAGTTGAGTCACTTTCATTCTCAGGGTGCGATATATCTAACTATCATAGTTTAGTCACAATAACCGCTTTTATGTTCATAAAAATATTAAATCGTCTGAAGAAAGAAACTACGTTAAATGTATATCGTAATATTAATCCTTATCCATTATGTTATCAAGGGTATTTATGTAGAAGTAAAATACTTTTGGTTTTATTCCAATCGCACATTTCGTTGAGAAATTATCACGAGTATAAAAACGCAAAGAATTGGTACCTACCTAATAATGAGTTAGATTAAGCTGAAGAGTTTGTTTGCTTGAACGCGCTAATCTCAGCAACTACGGGTCCGATTTGAAAAATTATTTCAATGTTAGATAGCCCATTTATCGATTTCGGTTCGGTCGGTTATAAGCTATATTTTATTATAAAGTTTCTACGGGAACGGGAGTTACGCGGGTGAAACCGCGCGCGGAAAGCTAGTAGATAATAAAAATGTTATAACAATCGGGACCAAAGACTTAAGGTGCTTTTCGAGGCACGGAGGGTTCTCAACCAACCAGACCCGGAAAGAAAAAAGATTTTCTGTCAGGCGTGGGTTTCGAACCCACGACCTCCGAGATTTAAAGCGAGCCAAATACTGCTACACTACGGAGGTTGTCTATATTATGTCCCTTTAAAGAATATATTTGCATCCGTATATTCGTATGTTTTAATGTGTCAGGCAGGAGAAACAATCTCGCTGTATTTTAAACCTTAGCACTCGGGATTATAATTTTTTACTCGTTTTCCTGTGAGAATAGTGATTACACTGGTATGTATTTGTTAAAGTTGTTTACTGGGCCTCAGGCGAGTTAACATCCGTTGTCTAATGACTACATTTAAGAGCTACAGACAACCTGGGGCTCTTGTCTGCTGGTTTCAAATGATTTGTCATAATGACAACTACATAACGTGTATCTATATCTCTTTCTAGTCAGTATGAGTAAGTAAGAGGTTTGTTGTTCTATATTTAAATTGCTAGGTTAAAGAATTTTGCTCTTTGAGTACATCGGTAAAACTATCGATTATTCAATAAATAACACTAGTTTTATTATTAATATGTATCATTTAGTATATGATATAGATGTAGAGATCTAAACTATCAGTATTGTAGAAATTAATATCTAATAGTCGTATTATAATAAAGTGCAAAACTGTACAAGATAATGTAGAAAGAATCTATAAAAAGACTTCATTTATTTTTTTATCGCAATTTTTTAAAACTAATGTGTATTTTAAGTACTACTTAATACCGACTACGTCGGACATGGATTTTCAGCTTTTAATAACGTCCGAAGTTATTGTAAAATTATTATTTAACCATATGTTTAAAACATGTGATTATTTGATACAGCCACATGTAACGTATTTGAGGTATGTTTGTTATATAATCTACATCTGTTTACCGTAAGCGGCCGTAGCCCAATGGCTAGGGCGTCGGACTTGTGATCTTGTGGTCGCCGGTTCGATCTCCACCCATTGCACTACCGACGTGAGCCCACTCGTAACACAAGCATTTTAGCTTAGCAAGGGGGGTTAACAAGAATACTAGTAGAATGCAAAACTCTGCTAGTAATGTTTAAAAGAAAAGAAAGAAACGTATTTTCTTTTAATTTGATCTAAATTCGCCAAAATAATCTTGTATGTAATTCGTGTACCCTAATCATTGTAATTCATTTAAATTTGTGATATAAAATACTTATATATAATATACCTATAGGTAAAGTAAGCTATACAAATCCCAGCCATAATAGAGCGATTGTACTCAAGCATTCTTGTTGCAAATTCCCAATTATCTAAAACAATGGCATTTGTGTAAAACAAGAATATGTTAGCACTCTCAATGAGCCGACTTCAACTTCACAAGGTCGTTTCTTACAAACTAATTTGCTACCGTCAAAAAATGTATCATTTCCTTATTGTTGAATGGATAGGGTTCAAATTGGCGTTTAGCTGTCTTATCAGGCGTTACTAATTAGTGGTTGGGTCGTTTTAGAGTGTTGGTGATACCATTCAGTGATCGGTCGTGGAATCGAGTGTCGGTGTTAAAGATCAGATGTGAATGTAGTATACAATGTTTATTTGTTTTGAAAAGTGTTTACTACGAGACAAGAGCGCTGGACAACTGCCAAAATGATTTTTGCTTTGTTTTCTCACAAGTTGTGAATGTGCCTTTAACGGAATTTTGTTGTTGTTGATGGAAATTTACGACGGAATTGAGATGATTTTATATCCTTGTGAGAAATAGTTATTTTTGAATCGTATTACGTTTTAAGCTTCTTCGAGTATTACTACTTTTTTTGATCATTTGATCTTTATTACAATCCTGTATCAATATCAACATACGATTGGTACCTACAGAATATTGCAACATTAAATTCAATAAACCATGTTTAACATGACGATTAGGTAGGTTTAAAACAAACGGATATAAAAGTATTTTACGAATGTAACCTTTCTAACCTTTTTCTCAATCAATTTAAGCTTTGTAAGCGTGTAACTCTTTGCTAGTTTTTTGCCTCAGGAACAATTCTTTATCTGAAGATATACTTTAGATAAAAATGATCAGATGAATGAATGGAAACGAAGTTTACAGAATGTCCATACAAAATCTGTCAAACCAAAAACTCTGTCATTTTTTATCGGAAGATTGAAAAATTGATCTTTATGCTTTCTTATGGCAAATATAATTTAGTGTAATATGTAGTTTAAAAATATTAGATAATTTATAATTTTCATACTTATGTGAAGAATCTTAGTCAAGTTACCTAAGCACATACTTAAATGCACATTGAAGCGATGCCTTTTAGATGTTTATTACACGTACTCGAGAAAATCTTGTATTAACGGCCGTGCGATGTTTCTTAAGCATCGCATTATGTGAGGTAATAATAGGAACGAAGTATCGATGAATTATTGACTAAAGAAAAACAGAAAGATTAATGTTTAGTCATGTGATTTTCTTTTCAGTGAAAGCATGAAATGAGTTTTATTATTTTATCTTAACTAGCTCTACTTTTAGCATAAACCAGTTGTACCGTAAGGTTTCACCAACGTAGATCCCATTTTTGGTGGAAATAGCGTGTTAAAATGTATGTTATGTATGCATATGACACTCACAAATAATATAGATTTATAGGACAGGGGTTTCCAAACTACGGCCCGCGGGCCAACTCCGCCCCGCCAGTGTCATCAAGATGGCCCGCGACAGCCAATGTGTTACTATTGCTACAAATACGACTATAGATAAGGGCAGAAAAAAATCATCTGTTTTGGATCATGAAGCATACTGAAAATATCATTATGGCCCTAAGGCTTCAAAGTTTGGAGACCCCTGTTCTAGGAGATCACGAGAGAGAGAGACACCTTGCAAACTTTACCTCTTTATAATATAAGTATAGATTACTAGCTGTCTGCTTTAGAATTGCGTTTAATTAGTACGATTGTGTTGCTGTGCTCTTTCGTCCTAGCCTGTAGACTTGTAGAGACTTTAAACATTTTACAAAAGAGGGTGTAGGAGGATCTTCTGAAAAGGAAATTAACTTATAAATTATTTATTTTTTTATATTTATAAATTGACAAAACTCTTGTATAGTGTCAAATTATTTTCTGAAATGCATGATTAAATACTTTGATTTTAATATTGCGTTATTTAATCAACGACTTATTTTATTGTTAGGAATTGAATTAATTACTTACTTTATCAGCCCGTATACGTCCACTGATGAACATTGGGGGGGCCTCCTCTTTAAGGCAAGCCAGGGTCATCGAGATTGGTGATCGCAGTAAGATGGGACTATCTATGAGCTTATAGATGCGTTTGTCCATCCATCTGGTATTGTTCCTTAGTTGCCTCTTGAGACACTCATAGGACATCATATCCTTGGTTAGTCTATTCTTAGCCGGAATACACACGGTGAAATTGAATGATAAACGTATTTTTTGACATATTGCTGTAATTCAAAAGCTTATTGTAGTTCGTGTATTAGAAACCGAGTTGGATTTGCATTGAAATTAAGTCAGTTGATTATTGCTTTGTTGAAATCAGCTTAGCTTAGTATTTTCATGAAAGAGAATTATTAGGATTAATAGCATAATTAACATCACATCATATAATGATTGCCTCACTCTATTCAAGAAATATTTTCTATAAATAAATTTTATCGCATCTATAACATTATATTTATTCAGTAAACAGTCGTAACGTCTTCGTGAGAGTAGCATCACGTTTATGTTAATCGCCAATATTAAACGTCAATACTATTGTGATATTATACAAGTTATATGCAACCTCCGTAGCGTAGCGGTGTAAGTCTCGCTTTAAATCTCGGAGGTCGTGGTTTTGATGCCCACTTTGGTGAAGAACTCTTGGTAAAACTATGGTAAAACATCTATATGATTTCTTTCCGGGTCTACTTATTTGAGAGTTTATCCTCCGTGCCTCGTAAAAGACGTTTAGCCTTTGGTCCCGTATAAATATTCACTCGTCATGACTCTCTGTCTTGGTCACTATGGTAATATAAATCATCATGCTGACACATAACATTCCCTCGTTAAGTCATAGTACCTATCTGGAATACCAGAGTTAGTTTTTTTTCGGACGGTAATTCGTGTAATTAGCCATAAAGCTTTGCCGGGCATGAATGCGAGCTGAGCTAAGCCAACTGCTCAAGAGGGCGCCCCCTGTAGCACTTGAACCTCGGCTCAGTGCTAGCGCTTTCCAGCAGGTTTAGGGCGGCTAGTGTCGTAAATCTAATGTACTGGCACTAGCTGTCGTCGTATTTGGATCCCTCTGCCACTAAACATTAGTATGTATAGGGAAAAAAACCAGCTTATATTTTAAAGTGAAGCTATGGAAAGGAGTTATGTGGGTGAAACAGTCGAAATATTAATAAACCTTCGCTTTTAGTTGTGGGTTCATCACAAAGAAATTTAACATAAAAGGCTTTACTGTTAATTAAAATTATGTTGTCACAGAGTTATATTGATAAAGTAAACAAGTATTAATTGAAAAATATTTGTGATTGAAATAGTATTTGTCAATAACCTGAGCCTTTTCATTTCTGCCCTTGTAACAGATTGAAAAAAACCGCTTTTATATTATAATATGTAGTTGTTTATGTTTTTATTATTTCGTGATGTATGACGTACACAAAAGTTGTTAAGGAATTGGATGAAAAGGTGACTATTTGAAAAAAAGGCTGATTATTAGATACATCATAAACACAGTTTCATATCCATTGGTAGACGACAAGATCGATTTTGGCGTGTACTTGAGACTGAGATAAAAATACGCTTGAAATACGATTTTCATAAATTTCAATAATAAATTTGTAATAAGTTGAATTTGGTTGAATAATCTTAACGTTACATAAGTTTTGGTCATATTTTTTATTATTTTTTGTACCTTGGTAAGGTACAAAAAATAACACATGTATTCATTTAAAAAAAAAAAGTTACTGTGTGTTTGCTACGAAGAATCAGTTAGATGAAAGAAGATTTGCATACTTGACTTTGATCCTTTACACAAGCCTCTTGATTTAATAAACTACTCACAACAAGTATTTTTTGCCTAAAACCACGACGAGAAGTACGACTTAAACTAAGAACTAATGCTTCTTTGAGAAAAAAAAAAGTACCAAGTAAAAAAAGTAGCAAGTAAGTTGAGTATTGGGTTATATTTACTAATGAGGACGGGTCGGGGACGGGACATAATAGGATCAACGTAAAAACCATAGTTTTGTCACATCTTAGCTATTGAACTGATTCGATAATAAACTTACCCAAAATATACTTTCATCTATACTAATATTATAAAGAGGTACAGTTTGTGACGTTGTAGGGGGTAATCTCTGGATCTGCTGATCCGATTTTGAAAATTCTTTTATCAATAGAAAGCCACGTCATAAGTGAGTGTCATAGGCTATATTTTAAGTTGTAGTTTCCACGGGAACGGGATCTACGCGGGTAAAACCGCGCTGGACAGCTAGTTAGACTATATACGGTGCTATCAAAATATATACCATTCCCTTCACAGTACGTAGTATCATGTATAAAATTACGGTAGAAACACGTAGTTCCCCAATTGTTTCTAAATCACATTAAACCGTAGGGCGTTACTATATCTTAATAATAATAGCAAGGACCAAGAACTAGAGTAAGAACTTAATGTGTGGGCTGCATAAATAACCAATTCATCTCTCTTAACATGACTAAAACATGTTTGCTAGCGTTAAATGTCATTCGCTTCCGTTATAAACTATATTTTATACAGATTTTATCTTTCACTACACCTTAAACATCTTAAACAGCGCCCACTTAATCTGCCTCTTCGCGATCTTTTTTTGGAAATTTAAATTGATATTCTTGTTACTCATCTTCTCGGAATTTCCGCCAAAAAATCCGTATTTTGTCATAAAATACCATGTTTTAGAAAAGGCTTCGATACTAATACTACTACTAATTTGAAAGGTATAGGTTTTAATGCCTTTGCCGTGTGGTTTCCGGCTTAGAATAGACCACCCCATATCTTCTCTTGGGTGTCGTAAAAGGCGACTAAGGGACATGGCTGATGGATGGGTAGCAGCATCTATTAGCTCAAAGTTTACATCTTACTGCGATCACCAATCCGTCTGCCAAGCGTGGTGATTATGGCAATATCCCTCTACGATCCTGGCTTGCCAAGGTATGTTAAGAGGAGGCCCATGTTCAGCAGTGAACGTAAACGGGCTGTTGATGATGATGATGATAGGTTTTAATGTCCAGATCTATCAATAAAAAATACTGTTGGGATTCATTTATATGTGGCACACGTTGGCCTGAATTTTGACATAGGTCAAAAAACATAACGCAATTAACCATTGGAGCAAACCAGCAGTCATAGACACGCAGCTATTAAAAACATTCCGTTTACCATATTAACAGAAATCCTCCGAAATAAACAAAAAAACTTACTAGAACGTTATTTAATAACATCACCGGATAAAAAACATTGAAAAAACGCTAACCAATCGCGTCCTGCGTCTACGTCAGTGTGAGGTCGACTCGTGCGCATGGCGGAGTGTGGTTTTAGTGTTTAAGTGATCTGTGTGAGGAACTATGACTAGGATGAGGAATAGAAAGTGTAAAGGAAAAGTGCATCATCTGTTCGCATGTTTTAGGTAAAGTACCTATTTGTAGTGTCTTTGTATAAAATATTTTTATTGTAATTTTAATCTATTGTCTATGTTGGATAGAGATTTTTAATAGGTATAACCTTGCTTTTATTGATGTGGTGTCTAAATAATGAAAATGTGACATTTTAAATTAACTGCTAGATTATGTTACCTGGATTTGATCAATGAATAGCAACGGTTGGCAACGAATTACGTACCAGTAACAGTGTATGTTAATGTTGTAATTATTCAGTGCACTGCTTTTGTAATTGTTAATTGATAAATAGCAATTGTAATCTCCAAAATTATCATATTATTCCATATTAAAGTGCAAAAAAACTTATTTATAAGGACATAACTACTTTATAAGGACTATAATAGCCTTTTTTTAATACTATCAGGTTGTCCATAGATTTCTCCACATATCTATTCAAACATAAAGAAATATGGGGTATGTATAGAATTAAATACGCCTGCACTAAACGTAAGGTAAAGATCAGTTCAGTTGTACTGGTGTATTCCTTGTGGAGAGACTACCACAATTTGCCAATGTCTGAGTTTTATGAAAGGTCAAGCTCAAGGTATCTATCTAGCTAACCTAGTCATACACCTGACATTTGCCCCATCAACTGATGGGGACGAAATGCGTCTCGTGACATTGTGATTAACTTAATTATCTACGTTTGTCGTACTAATTGTGTTTACTGACGCTTCGTAATCATTAGCATGCTTTATGTAATTGTGGAGTGGGGCATTGCGAATCATTGCTTGGGAGAGATAAATGTTTTATTTTTAGTTTAAGCAAGGGGTTCGACTAGAAAATACATGTTAAATAGTCATATATCATATCTATAGTAAATACATATATAAAGCTGAAGAGTTTGTTTGCTTAAACTCAGCTAATCTCAGAAACTACTGGTCCGATTTGTATAGATAGCCCATTTATCGAGGAAGGCTTTAGGCTATATTTGATTATGAAATTCTTACGGGAACGGGAGATACGCGGGTGAAACCGCGTGCGTGTAGTTATTCATCAATATATATAGCACACAAGAAAACGCTGCTGCCAATTCCCTGATAAGCGCTTGTTATATTTAGATTAAGTTTTAACAATCAGCACCAACGGCGTAACGTGCTCTCCGAGGCTCAGAGGGTTGTCTCGGAGATTTCAATTCGGCGTGGGGATCGAGTCCACGACCTCCGAGACTTATACCGCTACGCCACAGAGGTTGATAACACACAAAATAATTTATCACTACATAGTATAAAACAAAGGCGCTTCCCGCTGTCTGTCTACCTATGTATGCTTAGATCTTTAGAACTACGCAACGGATTTTAATGCGGTTTTTTAAATTGATTGAGTGATTCGATGATTGTTTATATTTATAGTAAATCAGCATTACACTTTTTATATGGTTTATTTCAAAACCTCTGCATGTACTATAAAAACATAGTTATTAGCAATATCGCACTGCAGTTCAAGATCAAGGACTAGTCCTTACACCTGACATTTGCCCCATTAAGTCATAAGGATAGAATGTGGCTCGTGATCGTGTAATTAATGTTATACTCCATGTTTGTCATACTAATTACATTTGCAACGCGTCATAATTACACATTAGCGTGCTTTGTGTAATTGCAGGACTTAACGCTTCGAGGCTGAGCTTAGATTTGTTTATGCGGGATGTAAACGTATACCCTTTATAAGGAAACAGGCATTTGGCGAGTCCGTATTTGAACTTTAAACACAAATTTATGAATTAAAGTCTATTATGAATAGAAGTGAACGTATCTTAGCTCATTTTTAAGGATTGTTCCAGTTTATTTCTATACGATTAAAATATTGAATACTCTAGGTATTAAATATCTCTGAAACAGAGCCGTACGAATACAGTGTCGTTTCTCACTCCATCCATTCCTATGGATGCCGTAAGAGTTGAATAACGGATATACACCTTATATATATGCAGCAGCATCTGTCAGCCCAAGGATACTCACCATTTTACTGCGATCACCAATCCTCCTGCTGCGTGGTGTTAAGAGGTGGGCCCATGAACGCAAACGGGCGAGAAACGATCAGATAAAGTAAAGCAGAAGTTTTCCTATGATGCAACGCATTTGTATAAATAGTTTTTAGCAATGCCATTTGTTGGAAACAAGTTGTAATCTTCATGTATATATGCAAAAACTAATATGCACATAGTACGTACTTGTAGTACGTAATTATAATGTTTACGACGTTACCTTGAACGATTATGCTTACTAATTCCAGTATAGATAAGGATTAGATCATCACAGCCTTGTCTTTATTTGTACGTAGATGATGTCCGCGACTTAGGCCTTCAATAAGATTAGTAAGTATTTGTAATGAGACTTAGTTTTACGTGTGCGTAGTCTATTGACATTCTTAAATGAGGATTTAGGGCACTTAGTCTTGTTGTTTTTTTTTGTGTATCTGTCACCGGAAAATAATACGAATCGTAAGTTGATCAACTTTCGTGCCACTCATATTGTTAAAACCAGGTTCAATTCATAATTATTATATGATTTATTATGACACTTGACCTAACCAAACGAAATGAGACTGCTACTGTTGTAACAAAACTAACTAGAAAGTGAGTCAACTTACGATTCTTATTATTTTTCGGTGACATATTCAAATGGAGCGCAACCATTATACTTTCAGCAATTTAGGAATGAGTGTCGAATCAAATTCGTTTGAGATTTTTTTATATTTCATAAAAAAATGCGTCGCATTTAAAATTTTATCGAGAGACAAATTTTAATTATAGATGGATTTTTTGGAACATTTCAAGATTAACGTTAGTGACAATATGTTTCAGAATGATGTCAATATCAAATGTGTATTTTCATCAAAGCTATACAAACATAACCGCGCCTTTTTTAAGTTATGGCATCTGTCATTCATAATAAGCGATTAATTTAAAGTGGAAAACAATGTCGGGATTAAATTAACTTGACATTTGAACTGTAAATTATGAATAAATCAAATTAAAAAACTAACTAATATATTGAGCTTGATCGTAGATTATAAATTTAAATATTTCCTACATATTTCCTTCATGAGACAATCATTATTGTCTATTTAAGTAATTTAACTAGTCTTATAATGCGTACTTGTACGCGGATTAAGTCTGCACATATTCTATCCTAACGTGCACCTTTTGCTACCCCATTTCTTCTACTTTTTGGTCCATTCACAGTATACGGTTGGCTGGAAGAGATTGCTTTCAGCGATAAGGCCGCCAATTGCAAAATATGTATAACTGTTATAATTATTTATTGTTTGTGTTACTATTTTATTTTGCAATAAAGTGTGCTTCATTCAATCATTATTATGAGTACATATCTATACTAATATTAAAAAGACGAAAGATTTGATTATGATAAGTATGATTTTATTACACTGAATAGTCTCCACAACTACTGGAATTTCAAACATTTTAGTAAGTTAGCTACTGTCCGCGTAAATAAACATTTAATGGCTATCTTACAATGAAAGTCCCGTCTAAATCGGTTATACCGTTTTGGGGATTACGCTGAATACACGAACAAACCAACAGACAGACTAAATAACTGCCATCTACCAGTAAAAGTACTGTCAGAATCGGTCCAGCCGTTACTTAAAACGTAACAAACAGACAGTCAGATTATTTTTAAATTGTGTTTTCTTATCAGTATTCATATAGCATAATAGTATCTTAACACTTGTTATTATTCCATTACCAACGGACACTTGAATTTTATTTATTTTTATAAAAAACATTGTCAAGTCATTTATAAGGTTTCTAGTCTTTACGGTAATTGGTTGATCTATAAAGTAAATTAATCATGTTATAAAGAATTTAATTGATATTAGTTAAAAAATTAACCTTCATTATTGCATGTAGGTTTTTATTATTAAGGAAAATATTTTTGATTATAGTTAATTAATTCAATTCACTGCGGATGACGCGATCACACAATAATTTATTCTGTAGGTATATTGAGCACAATATAAATATACCTGACTAGCTTCCCGCGGTTTTCCCGAGTATTTCCCGTTCCCGTGGGAATTTCATAATTAAATATACCTTCCTCGATAAACGGGCTATTAATACTGAAAGTAATTTTGAAGTTGTTATCCAGTAGTTCCTGAGATTATATATTGTACTAGCGACCCGCCCCGGCTTCGCACGGGTACAATACTGATAATTATACTACATAATGTCTTTAAACCTCTAACAATGTTGCTCTAACGATGTTTCACGTATCGTGAAAAATCACATTGATGAACTCATGCACCATCTGAACCAGACGTTGGCTAGCTATGTGAATAAGGAACTAAAGGAAATTACTGAGAAGATAGACGGGATTAAATCGTCGATGGGTTTTATGAACGAGAAGTTTGAGGAAATGAAAACAGAGTTTTTAGTCAATACTAAAGTCGTTCGAGATGTCCAAAAAGAAAATGAACAACTAAAAGCTTCTTTAAGGGACTTGAATTTGCGTGTGGGTCAGATGGAACAGCAAGCGCGCTCATCTAATTTGGAACTTCAATGTGTGCCAGAGCATAAAAGTGAAAATCTTGTGTCTATGGTGATGAATATAAGCAGGGTCATATCTGCTGACGTAACAAAAAATAACATCCATAATGTTACGAGAACAGCGAAGCAAACCCCAAGCAGTAGCCGTCCTAAGTCTATAGTGGTTCAATTCAACAGCCCGCGAGTACGTGACAGCTTTCTGGCCTCCGCCATACGCTTCAACAAAAACAAATTGCCTGAGGAAAAACTTAACACTGCTCTCCTCGGTTATGGTGGAAAAAAGGAGAATGTATACATAGTGGAACACCTGTCTCCTGCAAACAAGGCGCTGCATGCACAAACTAGGATTAAGGCTAAGAAGTTAGGTTATCGATATGTTTGGGTTCGTGGTGGCAAAATTTTTGTGAGAAAGACTGATGGCTCTGATTATAAATTTATTAAAGACAACGAGACGCTTGATAAATTGGTATAAGTAAAATCGATGCAATTTAAATGCATTCGAATTAATGTAAAAAATTCGATCACTTAAATATTTATTACCAGAATGTTAGAGGCATTAGAACTAAACTCACCGAAATTTACAACAAAGTCCTTTGTTGCTCATATGACATTATCATGTTCACAGAAACGTGGCTACTGGATGGCATCTTTGACACAGAGATTATGGATTCTCGATACACAGTCTATAGACGAGATCGGACTTTAAATTCGTTGAATAGTAAAACTAACGGCGGCGGAGTTCTTTTGGCTATTTCTAATGAATATAAATCTTGCCGAATGTATAATTTTGAAAGTTTATGTGATGATCTCTGGGTTAGGATATCACTAGCGGTTGGTAAAGAAACAAGGGACATCTACCTCTGTACTGTATACCTGCCATCACCCTTGCATCCTAGAGTCCTGGAGCATTTTCTTGACAATTCAAACAAAGTATTAGAAAATGTAAATAATAGCGTTATCATTGGTGACTTTAATCTTAAATCTATTAACTGGGTTGATTCTGGTGGTGCTCTTGTAAGTTTTCCTCAAGGTGCATGTTCGGATTTGGAGCATGCCTTTTGGGACTTCGTCTTAATTAACAATCTAAAGCAATATAATTATTTATGTAATCAAAACAACAGAATCCTTGACTTAGTGCTATCCAATTTGGATCAGGTTTCAGTAAGTACACCCGTTGATGTCCTTTCTAAAATTGATTTGCATCATCCACCTTTATTAATAGAACTCAAATTTTCGCAAACTTTAAAACTACAAAGGCACGTTACTAAAACAAAATTTAATTACTACAAGGCTGATTACGTAGCCATTAATGCAGCTTTGGAACAACTCGATTGGACTTCTATTCTGGAATCGTGCGAGACTCTTGATCAGATGGTCCAAGCATTCTACGACCATTTGTATAAAATTATTAATCATTATATCCCACGAGTGACTATAAAAGGTACTAAGTTTCCACATTGGTTTTCTAGGCAAGTGATTAAAATATTAAATGAAAAAAATCGACTAAGAGTACGAGTAAAAAAATATAACAATCCTCTCGATGTAATTGCTTTAAATTCACTAAAAAAAAGATGTGACCATATGGCCACATCTTGCTACAATAAATATATTGCTGATATAGAGTCTAAGATTGCCAGTAACCCAAAATACTTTTGGAGTTATCTGAAAACGAAACGTGGTGGATATAGTAACTTGCCGTCTTCCATGACCGATGGAATAAACAGTTCTGATGACACTACGGTGATATGCAATTATTTTGCATCCCATTTTGCCAAGGTGTATCATCACAGCGATCACGAATGGCGTGAGCAGCCGCAAGTTATAGATAGTCAGATGAGTAGTAACATCTTAGGCCAAATAGAGATAACACAGGATCAAATTAAGAATCAACTCAAAAAGTTAGATATTAACAAAGGCGCCGGTCCTGATAATGTACCATCGTGTTTCTTGAATAGTACAGCAGATAAGCTCTCATTGCCTTTATGTTTGATATTTAATAGATCTTTGCTTGAAGGTGTTTTTCCAACCGTGTGGAAGGAAACCAGAATAGTACCTATTTTTAAAAGCGGTAATCAATCTGACGTGACTAATTACAGGCCCATCGCCATTCTATCTGTACTTGCAAAAGTTTTTGAAGCTCTCATATGTCCTGCACTCTCTAGGCACCTGTCCCAATTGATTGTTGAAAGTCAGTACGGTTTTGTGAGGGGCAGGTCCACAGCTACGAGTTTGGTAACATATGTTGAGGATGTTGTTGATTCGGTAGATGCGCGTATCCAAGTGGACGCAGTATATACTGATTTCAGTAAGGCATTTGACACAGTCGATCACGGTATACTTTTAAATAAATTAAAGACGTATGGTGTGTCGGATCCTCTACTGGGCTGGTTTAGGTCGTATTTACACGAGCGAACGCTGCGGGTTGTTGTGAATGGCAGTGGCTCTGAACCGTATATCGCAACATCGGGAATTCCACAAGGTTCTCATTTGGGCCCGCAGCTTTTCATTCTTTTCATAAACGACATCCAGAACTGCTTTCAAAACTCAAATGTGTCTCTATTTGCTGATGATCTTAAAGCAATAAAACCTATCAGGAGCCCAGCTGACTCATTTCTTTTTCAAAGTGACCTTAACAGGTTGAGCGCATGGTGTGAGCGGAACAAGATGGCACTAAATGTAAAAAAATGCAAACATATTAAGTACACTAAAAAGAAAAATGTTCTTTGCACATCATACACTTTGGGAAATGAGAAGCTAGAAGAAGTGCAGGTGATACGGGACTTGGGTGTTCAGTTGGATGCTAAATTAAGCTTCATCCAGCATATTGATCATATCGTACTTAAAGCTACAAAAGTTTTAGGTTTTGTAATGAGAGAGTGTAAGAACTTTAAACACGCAAGTACAAAAATGATCATGTATAACTCCTTAGTTAGAAGCCATCTTGAGTATTGCAGTGTTGTTTGGTCACCAAAATATAACGTGCACATCACGCGTATAGAAAGAATCCAGAAAAAGTTTTTACGTCACTTAACATATAGCAGCAATTTAGCAAAAAAGCTAACATCTTACAAAGGTAGGTTGCAATATTTCAGGATGGTGTCTTTGGAGACACGCAGAGATATGTTGGATCTAGCATTTCTTAAAAAACTTGTTATTGGATCCTTAGACTGCCCACAACTGCTTAGTAAAATTTCTTTTAATGTACCACGATCTATCCCAAGAACCACTAATAAAAAGCTCTTTTGTCAGCCATTCAGTCGAACTAACTTAAAGCAAAACTGTTCACTTTCAAGAATGTATAACAAATACAAAGAACTGGACATGGATATCGATTTGTTCCACGATTCTGTGCCAGCTCTAAAAAAGAAAATTTTACTTCTGACCAATTGTTAATAATAATCGTAATTATTTTAAACTCTTTATCACCCACAATATAATTGATATAAGTATTCAAATGGTAATAGTAATCTAATAATAAATTGTAATTGAATTAACTTATTTAATGTAAAGGTATATTGTAATTTTTTTTTTTTTAATCATATTGTAATCTAATTAATTATTATTATTATCTATTCAATATTTTATTTTAATTTTATTTGTAAGACAATTTTATCCAACATAGTTAAATATATTTGTATTGAAATTTTATAATAATTGTTTTTGCTCATATTATAGTGCATGCAGTGCTCTTCTGTAAGTAGTGAGACATTTAGACTTAAGTTCACATTGTAATTGTTTTTTTAATGTAACAGTGTACTCATTGTTGAAGAGCCAAATAAATAAATAAATAAAAATAAACAAACGGGCGAAATTTGGTCAAAACAAACAGAAACAAATTAATATCTACCTACTAAAACTCAGTGAAATAAGTAGGTGGGTATACTTTTATCGTATGAAATACCTATACTCTTCAGGACTAACAATACAACAAACACTAAATAAATAGGTATTCAAGTATCTATCCATCATAGTTACAACGAACACAAAACAAAAAATTTACCCTATAATTCTGGGTTGTTAGATGGAAGTCATGTTCGGCTTTAGTCATGTTCTACCCTTGGTCATGAATTTGTAAAGTTCACTTTTTATCATATTCTGATTTTGTCATGTTCTGCTTTTGTCATGTTCTGCTTTCGTCATATTCTGCTTTCGTCATATTCAGCTTTCGTCATGTTCTGCTTTCGTCATGTTCTGCTTTTGTCATATTGCGATTAAGTCATGTTCTTCCAGTTCAGTCTGGGTCGATGCCGCGCTGCTATTAAGCTACTTGTACAGTATACCTAATTAGAAACCGGCAAAGCATTGGCGAACCAAATGGTGTCGTTGATGTCATTGGACATCGGATTCGGTGATCACTTACCATCACGTGAACCGCCGGTCAGATTACCCCCTGTTCCATAAAAAAAAGAAGTATATTTATCAAAATACAACCAGTAACCTTATAATTTATGTTTTATTCATATTACAACACACAATTACAGTAGTAATTATAATTATTATATACTATATAATAATTATATAATATAGTTATATAATGATAAGTTATATTCAATTCTTTAATTCTTTATATAATAATTATAATATAATAATTGTTTATTATATTATTATAATTATTACTATTATATAGTAATTATAATTATTATTACAATTCTTTATATTCAAGTGAATGTAAATTTTGTAGAACTATTCATTATATGAATAAAACATAAATAATAAGATTACTGGTTGTGTTTTGATTAATATACTTCTTTTTTTTATATATATTATATAATTATATTATAATCTCAAAATTATAATTATTATATTATAATTATTATAATAATAATTATACAATCCTAAAGAATTGTTACATTAAGAAATGACAAGTAATAAGAAATAGAAAAAGATTTTCAAAGTCTGCCGTTGTGAAGACTATTGGTGCATTGTTAATAAAAAGGTTTTATTACTTATTACTAATGAAAATCACTTATTAAAATATAGCAATTATTGACTAAACATGAATAATATGACTAAACATGAACATGACTAAAGAATAACATGACTAAAGAATAACATGACCAAATTGAAACATGACTAAAACATAATATGACTTACGCAAACTGTAATTATGGCTATACAAGAACATGACTAAATCAGAATATGACCAAGGGTAGAACATTACTAAAGCCGAACATGACTTCCATCTAACAACCCATAATTCTTAAGGATCGAGCGCGCATAATCGCATTCGGCCTACCTCCGTAGCGTAGCGGTAATTGGCTCGCTTTAAATCTCGGAGGTCGTGGGTTTGATCCCCACACCGGACATGAAATCTTTGTGTAAATTCTAAGATTTCTCTCCGGGTCTGGTTGGTTGAGGGACTACCCTCCGTGCCTCGGAAAGCACGTTAAGCCGTTGGTCCCGATTGTTATAACATCATCTATAATAATCGTATATCAAGGAAGGGGCAGCAGCGTTTCCTTGTGTGTTACAACATAATTCTGCGGTCACCAACCCGCCTGCCAAACGTGGTGACTATGGCAATACCCTCCCTCGGGAGGAGGCCCATGTTCAGCAGTGGACGATATACGTGCTGATGATGATGATGACCTACTAAAACTCAGTGAAATAAGTAGGTGGGTATACTTTTATCGTATGAAATACCTATACTCTTCAGGACTAACAGTACAACAAACACTAAATAAATAGGTATTCAAGTATCTATCCATCATAGTTACAACGAACACAAAACAAAAAATTTGCCCTATAATTCTTAAGGATCGAGCGCGCATAATCGCATTAGGCCTACCTAAAACACGCGCTGTTATTTTGCGATAACTTCTAAGTTATTCATTAAAAGTATATAGTGTAGGGGTAAAATAATCTGCATGAAATGCTTAAGAATATTAACTCATTTAAAATGATAAGGATAAATACTGAATCCGTCTGATTAGCTTTACAATTACCGCATTAGAAATTATCATTTTTCTAAGATTTAATGGATATAGCAAGTTAACCTTGAAAGATAGACATATGCTATCGCAGACTTTTTTGTAGATCTAAAAGAGAAGAATATTTGCCACCATACATTGTTTTGTTATATCTCATAGGGTTTAGGCAGCGTTTTCGTTGAAAGCTCCCAAATGGCTTAATTTTTTCCGACACCTCTGACAAATATCAATATATATTAGTCAAATGTACACATAAACTAAACAAATCATATACGTAAACCTTCCGGAAGAATCGTTCTATCGATTGGTAACATCCGCATGAAAATCAATGTAGTAGTTTTTGAGTTTATCGCGAACAGACAGACAGACGCGGCAGGGGACTTTGTTTATAATATGTAGTGATGTAGTGATAGCGGTCGCCCGCGGCTCCGTGCGGATGTCGGTTACCGCTGCAAAAAGCCTACCCAGGAAAGACACGGTCAGCAAAATGATTCCCAGGTCAATTCACAGACACCGACATAAACATCGACAACGCAGTCATTATCCGCAGGCTGCACAGATTGTCTTTCTGTGGATGTTAAAGTTGTTAATGATGAAAATATAATTAATGATGTAATTAATAGGCATTTTAGGGATTAGGCATTTTCAAAGCTCTGAAAAGAACTGTTGTTTAGCTCTGAGAAGAACTGTTGATTAGCTCTGAGAAGAACTTTTGCGTAGGTGTAGTTTTAAGAACGAAATCTAAAAAAAATCGCAGCAGAAATCGTAATATTTTAATTTCGCCATAACTTCAAAACCAAACGTCCGATTTTAATCATTCAAAGACCAAATATTATCTACATAAACTGTACTTAGTGATGAAATAATTTATTTTGATAAGGATTAATAGCATGAGTAAAATAAACGCGTTTAAATGTAGTCCAAAAAAAATTCAACATTTCTAAATAAAAAAATGGTCGTTGTGCCTCACTCGACATAGATAGTTATAGTGTGTCGCGGACTTTTTTGTAGATATTTATAAGATCTATAATTAATTAGAACATTTTATGGTTCTATCTTTTATAGTTTAGGCAGCGTACGCAAAATAAGTAACTTTTCTGGTTGATTTTTTACACCTTGTGTCAGAAAAACCCAAATATCTTACGGAACCCTATTTTTTTCCAAAATAAAATTTAGCCTATGTTACTCGTGGATAATGTAGCTTTCGAATGGTGAAAGAATTTTTTAAATCGGCCCAGTACTTTTTGAGCCTATTCATTACAAACATACAAACATACAAAAATAGGTACAAATCTTTCCTCTTTATAATATATATATATATATATATATAAATCGCGAAGGACTTCTTGCGTCTTTACAAACTACCACCCTGCGGCGTCCACTGAATGTAGTGAGATTTTTAATGTTTTCAATGCGTATGTAAGATGTTTTAATCAGTATCATATCCGTAGTCGACGTCAAATTTCATTTAAACGTTAAATGGTGATATTCAAATTAAATATTTCTAGCTGAATTTGTACGTCTGTTCACTCTTAAATCTTTCTTGCACACTGAATACCTGCGTATACCTACTAAACACTGCATGCACATTTCCGCCTCCATCCGAATGTACTTTTAAATCAATTCCGTATAATGCTCTGCATATATCATAATGATTATAATAACAAAATTACCTCCATCTACTATTGAATTCAGATTGGTTCCGAATAACTGAATTAGTGCGTCCGTTCACTCTTAAATCTTTCTTGCACACTGAATATCTCCGTATACGTTCAAAACACTGCATGCACATTCCCGCCTCCATCCAACTGTATGTTTAAATCAATTCCGTATAATGCTCTGCATATATCATAATGATTATAATAACTAAATGACATCCATCTACTATTGAATTCAGATTGGTTCCGAATACTGTTTTTGAATTATTGTATCCAGCTTATCAGCCAAGAGGCTTCCACCTATATAAGGGCTTATAATGACTCCAGGCACAGATAATAAATAATTAATAGTTAGCATACAAAAGTGACAATACCTATGTATAGCGTAGGTATTTTCACTTTGGTGGTCTACAAAATCTTAAAAAGCAATATAATCATTTTTGACGAGTGACAGGTAAGATTGTATGTATAAACAGGTAAGTTCAGAGGCACAGGCTGGCGTGGACAGGTAAGTCCGGAGTTAAACAGGTAAGTATGTATAAACAGGTAAGCTCAGAGGTACAGGCTGGTGTGGACAGGTAAGTTCGGAGTTGGACAGGTAAGTATGTATAAACAGGTAAGCTCAGAGGCACAGGCTGGTGTGAACATGTAAGTTCGGAGTTGGACAGGTAAGTATGTATAAACAGGTACGCTCAGAGGCACAGGCTGGTGTGAACAGGTAAGTCCGGAGTTGGACAGGTAAGTATGTATAAACAGATAAGCTCAGAGGCACTGGCTGGTTTGAACAGGTAATTTTGGAGTTGGACAGGTAAGTATGTATAAACAGGTAAGCTCTGAGGCACAGGCTGGTGCGAAATAATGAAATAATGAAATTTATTCAGCACTTAGGTATTTACATACACTTGTACTTGTCAAAATTACACTTTATAAGATAAATCTTATACGGTGTAATTTTGGTGTAACAAAAGTATCACTTAAGTAGCTAAAAACATTGTTATAATTATTTGATCTTACAGAATTTTTAATCAGTCTGTCCGTCTGTCGAGCGCTAAATGACAAATGTACACATTAGGTATAGTAAGATGCCTTAAAGGTAACAGGTCTAAAATTAAAATTAACTTCCAAGAATCCGGCCAAAGTCTAAGCGACATCCACCTGAGGGCACCCTTAAGGGGTTAGGACCAACGCTCAGGGTGCCTGGAGTACTGGAGTAAAGAGTAGATTTACGAACAGTGGTGATGATCGCTGGCACGAGATCACAGTTCAGGGAATAAGCTACAACGCGGTCCTCGGCCATGCCGTCGAGGATCCTACCCTAGCTAGCCTGCAACCTTTCACTAGCTAACTAAGTGGACGACCCGGAGAAGAAAGGAAGAAAGAAACTCCGAGATTATTTTTTTTGTCTCTTTTGCTCTGTTTCTTTTTTATGTCATGTCTTATATCACAATCATGTAATATTGTACAAACAATGTATACACCGTGAAATTTTAATGGTTGTTTTCCCGAAGCAGAACAACTTGCCGTCGGTAGTACTATCGAAACATTTTTTTTTTTTTTTTTACATGTTTTGCAGATAAAATTATTAAAAAAAATATTAGACAACTCGAAAGCGTGATAAACAGTAGTAACACAAGACGGACCTTGTAGGTACTACTCGAATCGCACGCGCTGCTGACAAAGTAAAGAACGATCCATAAACGTTCAAAGCAAAATAAGAGCTCAATGGTAGTTATACGGCATAAAATAGCCTGCACGCAAGAATTACAAACGAGCCGGCTTCGTTTGTAATTCGCCGCGCGGCGCCGACGCCGGAACGCCCCGCGCTCTCCTTCGACTCCCTCCTTCCTTAGTTGTCCCGTGAACGTCGGAAGCGCAGCACGCGTTATCTTATTACTTTATTAGTATTATGGATCGACATTACAGTTTTAGTAATTTAGAGTACGTCGCTATGGTGCAACTGTAGGCTAGGGCTAATTATAATTCCCATACTGCCTGGCGTCTTTACGCCGAGCTGCAACACTTGGCGTCACTCCGTCTTCGCGGAGTTCTGAACCCTCAAGTCATACAGGACCAGACGATCGTAGCGGCGACGGCTACTCGATCATGGGCAGTTCCAGGTGCCACCACATGCACAGGGCAGAGGTCGATCGGCCGTTCTTACTTTATAAATACGCCTTAATTACTTAATAATCTAATTCAGAAAATTATTGTCCTTAGATAATAAACTTGTTTTAAGTTACGTTTTCTGTAAGTTGTAGCTAAAAAGGTATTGGATAAAGCTTATTATTATGATTGGGTACTGTGTTACATTACCTAAGGTGTAGGTATCAGCTGATTGACTAACACCCGCGTCAACGAACGCGCGACCGATCGACGCGAGCGCTAGGTATCACGAGGTATTACTATCGGTTCGATGTCACTTTCGAGTTTGGTTTTTCACGATTGTTAATCGGCCATTTTTGGTTTATAATATTTAGTTTTTGTATAAATTGAATGTTTAACTAAGACCAAATCTTTTCGCTGCGGGAAAACAACCATTTAAATTTCAGCGTGTATATGATGTAAGCGAATGCACGTACAGTACCATTTATTACCTGGTCAATTTATACCGACCAGGTGTTCAATAAGACAAGAAAGAAATAATATTAATACAGTAAATACTATAATGTAGATATTAAAGTTTACTCAGGCACAGACAATCTACAAAGAAACCTAATGGCGGATGCATTCACACACATTTACAATATAACAATTTACACAAGGTCAATCAAAGGATATACCTATAATAATAATTATAAACAAAAGAATTAACAAAATATAAAATAAAAATTAACATAAGATATCCCCGACAACAGCCGACCAGTCACCACAAGCAGCACCCGTTCATGAGTATGACGTGTGACGCAGCCATCGCCTCCCTCGCCATATTAGAGGGAAGGTGGCGACCCGCCCCGCCCCACACCGACACCGCAAGCAATGACAGACAATGGGAGCATGACGAACTAAAGTGGGGATATCTACAAGTCTATTAATTTTAAAACTTTAGTTGAACAATGTTTAAACTGTTTCAATAACTGAGTTTACAATGTTGTCTGTGTTTCTCTGATCAACCAAGCGTTATTGTCGTTTAAATAGTAGTTTACTGAATAATAAGCCCTTTTTATTAGAATCCTCTTAACAGTTGACTTGAACCTATCATAAGGTAACTCTTGTATGTGTACAGGTATTCTGTTATTCATACGGACTCCTAATCCCACAAAAGATGAGTGTACTTTTTGTAGGCGATGGTATTCGGCGCAAAGTTTATGCTTATATCTAGTGTTTATTGTGTGTATGTCACTTCTTTTGTTTAAAAGGTTAATATTTTGCCGGACATAGATTATATTGGCGACTGTTAGTATATCTATGTCCTTAAAAAAGTCTCTTAAGGAGAATCTCGTACTTAGTTGATAAATAGAACGAACTGCACGTTTTTGTAGTATAAAAATGCTTTGAATATTAGCAGCTTTACCCCAAAGCAGAATGCCATAGGACATAATACTGTGAAAATACCTAAACTAGACTAAACATGCAGTTTCTACATTAGTGAGTTCCCGTACTTTTCTAACCGCGTAAGCAGCTGAGCTCAATTTTCCAGCGAGACAAGAAATATGGGGACTCCATTGAAGTTTCTTGTCTAGTGTCAAGCCTAGAAAGAGGTAAGTCCGGAGTTGGACAGGTAAGTATGTATAAACAAGTAAGCTCAGAGGCACAGGCTGGTGTGAACAGGTAAGTTCGGAGTTGGACAGGTAAGTATGTATAAACAGGTAAGCTCAGAGGCACAGGCTGGTGTGAACAGGTAAGTCCGGAGTTGGACAGGTAAGCTCAGAGGCACAGGCTGGTGTGAACAGGTAAGTCCGGAGGTGGACAGGTAAGTATGTATAAACAGGTAAGCTCAGAGGCACAGACTGGTGTGAACAGGTAAGTTCGGAGTTGGACAGGTAAGTATGTATAAACAGGTTAGCTCAGATGCACAGGCTGGTGTGAACATGTAGGTTCAAAGGTAGAAAGAGGAAGTTTCATGGTACGAATAATATAATAGTACCTAGTCATATTTATGCAGGTGAATATACGGAATAAAAGGCATATCGTAATATAAAACATTTAAATTTAAATTTTGTTGCTTTCTAAATAATCGTGCACTGTAATTCTTTGAAGTTAATACCTTTGAATAAATAACCACTTTTAACACACTTGCAAATAATTCACTTTGGTGACAAGCTTACATCACGGCCGGCACATGTCTGTTTGTTAACAAACTTCGGCACGCGAGCGCGCTGAAGCCCGCCGCCCCGCGCCCCGCGCCATGCGTCCCTCGTGTACCCCGAATGGGCCCCTCAGACACCGTACCTAGTGCCCGTTTAAGGATATTTAAGAGACGCAAGATTGTTGTCACGAAAACATGATAAAAACTTTACATATTAAGTACGATATTCAATGGACACGATAAGATCGGTGAACTGAACTCAAAGTATACGTGGTAAATTATACGCTGAACACTAGTGCCCTCCAAATTTCAGTCGGACGATGGCGGAACTATATTATACGCTAAAAGGCATTGTAGTGATGGAATTACGTCCATGCCAATTTTTCGCCCTTGCTTTCTAATGATCATAAGGGACACTTGGGCTAAAAATGAGGGTCGGTCAATCTTGCGTCCGTATTCCAGACGCACAAAGTCAGTCGGACGCAGCATCATCGGTAAATAACGCCATGTATGACGCAACATGTCCTTCAAGATGTATATATATATATATATATATATATATATATATATTGTATAAATATACATGATAAGATCAGATGATTGATACACATTAAGGACCCAAATAATCGTTTTAATGGTTATATAGATGGATGGAAGACGACCAGCTTATGGTAATATGTGTCCCGTAAACCATTTTCTAACAATAACCTCACTGCCACAAAGTGCTTTGAAGTCAAGGTCACACATATTTTAGCATAATGGTCGGAGTCTGGTGACGTCACAAGTTACGTGTCTCGTTCGGTGTCTGAAATTTTGGGTTATGTTAACTTGTCGTATAGATGCTAGTTCTAGTGTGAAATTTGTATCAACTCGCTTTTGTCCGTGGTTTTGTTGTGGGTTTCAACTTATTGTTGTTTTATGATTTGCTCTTCGTTCTGCCTCTTTAGGTGTTAAATGTCGACCCCAGAAGCCCAAGTAGTGCCTACTTGGGCCCCTTAACCTTGGCGGTAGCAGGAACACCTGTACCTCCGTTGAAGTGGGGAATATTAATTTCATGTTACCGGCTAAAGTGGAGGAACGCTTAACGCATTTTACCCCGGTAAAAAAGGGTTGAATGTCGAAAAATCCTTATTTAGACTTCTCTTGGGCACACTTCATGTTTTTAAGCCTAACGTGTTAGCCGTTATCTGTAATTTATTTAAGATAGTAATATATTTAAAATTATTATAATGCCGTGGTCTCTAAATAAGAAATCCAACTCTGATACCGTCGTAGATTGCGTGTCTTCCCATGATTATAAACTTATTATATATCACATTTCAAAAGTCAAGCCGTCGTAATGAAAAAAACTTTCTATGTACATAATATAACAATTTGTATAAACTGTGCTTATATTTTGCCTTCGTCGTATTGTGGTATAAGTGTTGCCTTAAATCTCAGAGGTCGTAGGTTGATTTCGCGCTCCGGACAAAAAGTCTTTGTGTAAAATCTAAGATTTCATCTGTGATTGAGGCATTACCAACCATGACTGATCCGAAGCTTTATAAAATATAGAAATTCGGGATTAAAGTTTTGTTTTATATGTAGATTCTCAGATGCTATAACAATTTTATTAGTGTATTAAAACTAATGTAAATATTTCTATTGTTTCAGAGGGGCGGTGTGTGAGTGCCGCACCGCCATGTCTCACCACAGCGATGAGCAGGCGCTCCTCACAGTGACCTCCGACTCCTTCTGGGAGCCTGGTAACTACAAACGGACCTCAAGACGCGTTGACGATGGCCACAGACTCTGTGGGGAACTACAGGCCCTGGTACAGGAGAGGGCAGACATTGAAAAAACATACGCCAAGAGCTTAAGAGGATGGGCCAAGAAGTGGAATGACTTGATTGAAAAAGGTTAGTTTCACTTATTTGGTTTCAGCATATTTTAATAGTTTGAAAAAAGCTATTAGATTCCTGATCAGCTTCATCATCAGCCCGTGTTACTTCCACTGTTGTACATGGATCTCTTCCGAGGGAGGGTTTATTGCTATAGTCACCACGCTAGGCAGGCGCGTAGTGACCGGAATGTTATGTTGTAACTGACAAAGATAACGCTGTTGCCCGTTCCCAGGTATACGCTTGTTATAGCTTAAAGTGCTTAGCGAGGCACGGAGAGTAGTTCCCCCACTAACCTGATCCGGAAATAAATCATAGAATTTACACAAACATATCTTGTCCAGCATGGATATCGAACCCACGACCTCCAAAACTTAGAGCGGCACTTATTCCGCTAGCCTATGGAGATTTTATAATTCTTGATCATCATAGAGAAAACGAATGGATCTGTATCATCGTGATATTAAATGTGTTATATACGTTAGTGGCCCAATTCCTTCGTCTTGAATGATAATTGAATAATTTACCCGCTAACTACCACTTACTCCGGATGTAGACATCCATAAAAGTAACCATAATAATAAACTTGTATGAAATGCATGAACTACCGTGACAGATTGTTGTGTCTTCAATTTCTCTGATTATTTATCATAGCAATATCCATGCCACCTCCGTAGCGTGGCGGTATTAAGCTCGCTTTAAATCTCGGAGGTATGGGGGCCAGACGAGAATTCTTTGTTTAGATTCTAAGATTTCTTCCTGGGTCTAGTTGGCTGAGGGACTACTCACCATGCCTCGGAGGACACGTTAAGCCGTTGGTACCAATTCTTATAACATCTTCTTACAACTATAATTGTATACCAGGGACCGGGCAGCAGCGTTACCTTGTATGTTACAATTATATTGCGGTCACCAACCCGCCGGCCAAGCGTGGTGACTATGGCAAAAACCCTCCCTCGGGAGAAGGGTCTTGCTCAGCAGTGGACGTTGTACAGGCTGATGATGATGAATATCCACGTATGGGGGTCACCCAGTTCGAATAATTCCAACATTTTTAAGAATTTACTTCACTCACGTTTTTAAGAATTTAATAACTTAACTTAATCTACTTTTGCAATATTCATGTTAACTGAGTCGACTACAGAAATTTACAAGTTATTACTGTAACACTGCAATTACTTTTAACAGCGTAATTACCGCAAAATTAGCTGCAACTCGTGAATGTGGGGTTCTGATTGTAATGCAGTAAACTTGCTGAGAATCATAAATGGTTTAGCAATCCTCTGAATAAATTATAGTTTACATCTGTGAAGCTGAATAACGAATTGCTAAACCTTGTTCTTGAAAGAGGATCTTGTTTTAAGTGAGTTGAATTTGGATAAGCGGCTTAGCATACATTTTATATGATATGAAAGTAAATCTAAATGAAAAAACATTTATGACTGAAAGGAGACAATTGTTTTATGATTTATTCTTGGAATTGTCGTTGAATTGAATAAGATTAGTAGATTTAAAATAAATGTTTGATCATTGTCTACGATTGTGTTTAAATATAACAATTGATTACTACTATACATTTATTACTAATATAACCATTTGGCGCGGTGTTATCCAGTATGTATGATATATTGCTCGATCTACGTTAAACAAAAATCGGTATATTTCAATATGTATCAAATTCAATATTTTACATTTCTAAATTATAATAAAGCTCCTTAACTGTTATTTTAGTTTAGGGCTCTTTTTCAATTCTCATATAAATATCATTGGAGGATTAATTTGGTTGGGTTAAACTCGTTTTACCAAACCATGTTTTGTTTGAAAAAACCAAAACTTGGTTTGGTAAAACTGTATAAGATTATTGGTTCGCTGCTGCACTCACTGACATAGATATACCTTGTTATATACCCAATTGTTAATGCCAAACGTTTTCCACCCTTCCATATCCATTCATCAGATAACTCATTCAAAAAACAAAATAATATAAATAAAGCCCGTATCTACTACTTCTCTAATCTGTCAACAATAGCTTCCATTGATGCGGAACGGTTATTTTGATCTGCAACAAAGGTACAATGGACAAACATTTGTACTAGGTATTTAGGTCGCTAGATTGATCGTGATAGGTAAGCTTATCTGTACGATGTTTACACGTAACTAATTATTGTTAATTGCCTCTATTAAGTATGTTGTTGTTGTTGTTTTTTATATAATTACATTGACTGCTACGTAAATTGATAAACGATTTTTAATGTATTGTCGTTTCGACTTGAGAGGAATCTTTTTTTGTATATTCGAAGTCGATATTAGCGTTGTAATGTCCTGAGAATTCTGAATCGTCAGTTTACGAGTAAGTTGAAAGTGATACTATCTATATATTGTTTTAATTGCATTTATTTTTACGTTATCTTCTCAAATAATGTTTCTGTTGTTCATGTTAGAAACCATAGTTTTATTATTAACCATATATTATTAGTAATGAATTGCCCTCATCGACATCCGAGAGACAAACGTAAAGTAGTAACAGTTTCGCAAAACCCCATAAAAATCTAAGTCACAATTCCGTAATATGTGCAACGACCACACTGAGCCGAAGCCTTGTACCTCGGCTCAGGGTGGTCGCTGCCTTTAATTACGCTGGATCCTTGCTCGACTTTATGTCCGATACTGTAGTAAACATCGTGGCTAATTACATACGTCCGTCCGAAAAAAAATATATGTATGTCACTATTTTTTAAGAGAAGTTTATTCCAATAATTTCTCATTCCCTGATAAAATAACACCTTTACTACTAAAATAATAACTACTGGGTTAACTCCATTTCGTTGTCAACAACATTCGAGTTAAATTTTATAAAATTAAGAGGACTTCGTTAAATTTCCACGGAAAATAGTCTAGCGTTGCCTTTCCAGCGCAAAACAGTTTATGTACGTTTCAGATCGATACATAGCTAGGTAAAATCCTGATGCTTCAGGCGTTGCGGTCTCGCTCCCACTATTACCTTAATTGGATGAAGCAACGAGAAAATTATTATATGAACTCTTCCAGAAGGGTGCTTCAGAGCACGTTTTAATTCTTTGTTAGCTGTGCGCACGGAGAGGTTAATGAAGTGGTTTTGGTTAGGTAAATCCATATATAAATTGTGCTGTGTTAGTCATTTCTACTTTATGAACATGTGTTGTGGCATAACTTCTTGTCCTTTTTCTGTAAATCATTTATGAATAAAATCGTCTATTAATCGTAATTACCTAATGTAGTTTGATCATGAAAAAAAAAGTCTTTTCGATTATATTTAAAAAAACCTGCTTTATTCATGTTTAAACCAACCTGTTACTGTTTATCAAAATATTTAATTTTTAACTTATTTTATTTCATTGATTATTCATAATATTTAATATAAAAAAACATGTAATAAACATTATAAGTAAATAGAGAAGAATTATTTAAAAATCCATGGTTTAACATCGTGCAATTGAGACATAGGTGACACATAAGATACATTACATCTCAAAAAAATTGTGAGTTTTCCGTGGGCGATTCCCTCTACATCTACGCCGGCAATGTTTCACTCGTACTTTATAATTGTTTCTTTTTTAGCAGATTCTGATACAAGAATTCCTAGAAACGTAACTAGAACAGTGTATTGCAGTGACATCTTAACACACCGTGGGAATATCGATTCTCTCTCCATGTGAAATAAGTTCAATCGTATTAATTCTCTGACTAAATGTTATCGCGGTATGAATATAATTTAATATCGCCAGTACAAATGATGGGCGAATGAGAAGAAAGAGTTCCGTAGCACATTATTTTAAAATAATTTATATTTTAGTAACTCTTTTTATTCGTCGGAACAGTCGTGTTTGAGTTAATTGATATTTTGGCTCATGTATAATCTTTTTTTTAACAAATGTAATATATTATTATTAATTTAAGAGTACAAATTTAATTTCATGTGTTTCAGTTTCATATTATTAAAATATATCAATATTGTAATATTCACTTTAAAGTTTTAACAATTTTACACATGTACAATTTTTTCTACGTGTGGACACTTGTTGTTCTACATCAATGTGAACATTAATTGATATTCACGTCTACATTTATGACTAAAGATAGAAACAGGTATAGAGGAATAGCACATATTTAGCTACTTTAGAAGTACTAAATAGAGTATCGCGCCTGAATTTATTGAGTATTTTTTTTAGAAAGTATTTTATTACCCGACGTATTGTAAAGTTTTCACGTATTTTCCAGCATTACCCCATTCATTGGCCGCCACTTTGCTAACGCCTTACTGCAAGATATCTGGCTTGAAGCCAAAATGCCAGTTTAAAATCGAAATACGTAGAGTTCAAGTCTATTGAATGGTTTCATTCAAAGATTTACTGATCTCTATCTATTGAGGACGCAATTCGACACGCCTAAGCATCTTTAAACCGGATATTTATTCATACATTTCTTTTCTGATTAACCTCAGGATACTGTCTTTATATTCTTAAGGAATGAATTAAAAATATATTTACTTTTTTACATAAAGATTTCTAGCAGCATTCTGCAGTATTAGAATATTCTTGTTAACTCTCCATGCTAAGCTAAAATGTTACGAGTGGGATCACTTCGGTAGTACAATGGGCGGGGAACGAACTGGCGACAACAACATCACGCTTTAGCCATTGGGCTACGGCCGCTAATACTGGCTTTAATTTTACAACAAATTTAAATATATAATTATTCAATTCAATCAATTCATGTTTCAAGCACTTTTGATGGATGTAGATATGTATAGGCAGTAATTGGGATCTTTGACCTTTGGCATATCAATTATCTTCAGCATTATTGCCGTTGACTCTGCGCCTAGATGATGCGGGTTTTTTTTCTTTTTCTTTTCTTTTTTTGTTTTAAAAGACAACTCCCGCACTAGGATAATAAATCCCTGTGTCGCGGGGGACTTTACAAACATACATTTCACGGACTCAAAGTACACCCAGACTCAGAACAATTATTTGTGGTTCACACAAATAATTGTCCCGGGTGGGAATCGAACCCAGAACACCAGGTCCCAGAAGCAACTACCGTAACCACTGAGCCACCGGTGCAGCCGGTTCCATTCCCATACTTGTGTCTAGACTCTTCAACTCGAGTCCATGTATAGATAATGGTTCCGAATCTGAGTAGTTGGGAAATACTGGGAATATCGTCGAAAGAGTACTATGACTAATGATAACTGACAATTATGTTCAAAATTACTTTTTTTTCCAATAGACATAAAATTTGTATTCGCATTGATTGAATTTAACTTCTATCCAACGTTACTTTAACAAAACGTTTTAAGAGACACTTAACAATAACTAAAGGTTCGTGAGTATTTTATAGATACCTATATCTCTGAACTCCTAAAATTAGATTTCTATATTTGTACTTCGCAGATGATTTGTATTTGTCGCTAGTAACGCATTTTAGTGAAATGAATATAAAGAGAGAACATTTGTATATTCTCCAAAACTTTAAATTATTGAGTTATGAGAGCGAACTGCGCGGTAATTCGATCGTATTCCTATTTTATATGAAAATGTGTACAGGAATGGGCATGGGCGTGGACCTGGACGTGGGCACGCGCAAGACCCACATCAGCATAATAATGAACGGATTGATGAAACACTAATTCTCGAGGGGGGGGGGGACTTGTGGAGAATAATGACAACATTTAGATAAATATCTACAGGGTATCCTGGAATTGATTCATTAACTACATATTGTTAGGAAAATATCTATAGTTATCATTTTACAACATCCATCCTTGGTATATATTTAAGTACAGAAACACCTCGAGTGTCCTCAACATATGGTTACGTACAGAAACGGTTAACATCAACACAATTATAAGAACAAGTCTACACACATTATGTCATCGTTATTATGTGCTACCGATGCTGTAAATTGCCCGACTGTATAGAAAGGTGAACCTGTTATAAGTATCAGACAGTTTTCCGCGAATTCTTACTCTTACGTGGGTCATTATTTCATATGTTACCTACAGATGAAATAATTACCCACGTACCACGCAAAAAGAAGTTTGGATCGTCTTTTCGTGTAAAAAAAAGCCTTTCGCCGATCGCCGGATAATACATAACATATACCTCTAGCACATACATAGCAGCAGGGTATGTGGAACTAGCCCTCTGCCTTTTCATTAGTACCTATGCTTTTCATATCATGAGGCTTATGCATGAAAATCCTCCGTTCTCCTCCAACGCTGATAAGTGAGAGCATCAGGTTCTGCTGTGCGCACTTTTCTGGTACCTAAGGCCTTCCTGAGAATGGAAGTAAGCTATAAAATTTGAAAATTTGAAGTTCTTATGGCTACCTAACCATTTGTAAGTTGTAGCCTTTTTAAATAAATCGATATATTATGAAGTTCGGAAATTACTTGTGCCCTAGCGATTCGGTTTTCATTACAAATTAAATCATAATTCGCCCTTCGCCCATAACAAGGTGTGGTGTTATAAATTGAAAGACTATATTGTTGTCTGAACCAATTAATCCACAGCTATAATAAATGCCAAACAAAATGGAATAATTCTATGGTCCTTGTCTTGAAAACGAGCTAGAATCTTAAAGAGTCTAGAGAAGAGTGTTCTCGTCTTGAGTTATTTCCTAGGATGTTGTTATGATATACCGTTACCAGACTATTCGAAATAAAAATAACAAGCTACGCGAGTTGTACTGTATTCTAACCCGTTATTTTGAAGTATCCTAACACGGTGTAAACAGCATGGTAAAGTGCATTTTTGCAGGTCGTGGAACTGGCAGATTGCACAATGCACATGTATTTAATTTTACCTTTCATCTACACTAAAGAGGAAAGAATTGGTTGTTTGTTTGTTTGAATTAAATGGGCTCTGAAAATACAGGACGAATAGAAAACGAAAAAAAAATAGACTATATTAAATGATAAAGCTTCCATGGGACGGGAGTTATGAAAAATTAAAATTGGTTGAAACCTCGCGCTTGTTTCTAATATACATATTACATGCTTATTAGAAAAGTATTATTATCTTATCCTCTTATCCTTGACTCCATTTCTTTCTTTATTTATAATCAAATTTGAATCGGTTATCAGTTATTTTATTACAGATGTAGACAAGACCTTGTTCCTAATATGCGAACGATAAAAATGTAAGGTGTCTTATATTTGATATAGCTTCCAAATTGTTATCATTTTGCATAGAGTAATCAGTACAGCGACCTGAATGAAAAAAAGTATTTTAATTGATTATAATAGTTAATGTTTAGAGCTGAGTGTTGTCCGGCTTAGAACAGACCACCCCAGGTTTTCCTCTTAACAGTTGATGGATAGGGAGCATCATCTATCAGCTCAAGGATACCATCTTACTGTGATCACCATTCGGCCTACAAAGGGTGGTGATTATGGCAATATCCCTCAACGACCCTGTCTTGCCATGGTCTGTTAAGAGGAGAGGAGGAGAGAGGCCCATATTCAACTGTGGACGTAAACGATCTGATGCAGTATAATAATGAATTAATAAATTAATCGGTCCACGGTCCGGTCTTTTAGGATTCGTCACATATAGACTTAATAGCATTCTATCTTATGCTATTATTATTTATATGTCAAGATCTAGTAATTCTTACTTAAAAAAAAAACCTTATGTTTTGAACACCGAAACGTCTATTTATTCGGATGCTCTGTTATTTATTAAAGTAACCTGACTTAAAAAATATTACAATAATAATTTATAGCAATTTACATTCACTTTAGAAATGCAAAATAAGTACGTTCCACGAAAACTGATTTCCTCGCGCTCTTGGGCAATTTGAGAATTAATGTATCGTGAATAAAAATATTCACGATGAAATGGAAAGTTTATCGAGATATCTGGAATCGAGACTTGAATTTAACAGAAAATCGTATTCAGATCACGGGGACGCGAATGAAACGCGACCGAACGTATTCCTACGTGCTGAAATCGTTTGACAGACCGATTCTGCATATCACAATGGCCATTTTAAAAATCGAAAGTGTCCCGATTGGTTGTATTGAATTTAGAATTGTTCATTTCACCGGTCATCGGGGTGCGCCGTTACATCACAATGTGTAAGTCTGGTTGTTATGAAACGTATACTTGCGAAAATGAGCACTTTGAGAAGCAGAAGCCTTCGAGATGAGACTGGTTTGTTTGTTGCTTGCATACCGGTTATTTGCCGTTTTTATTAAGTGTTCAGACTTCCACACTGCGGTGATAACTATCTAGATAACAGTTTCAGAACTTGTTTATATTTATTTGAAGTGGAAATGCCATTTAACTGCAATGGCTTAACGGTTATAATGCCAGCAGATAACTCTTACACAACTAAATATATGCACATTATTTGAATGAAAGTAATAAATAAGTCTTCAGAGTAATAAACTATCATACGAATTTCTACGTAACTCATTACTATGAATATACATACGTAAAAAAAAATTCGCCGTCGCTATGGCCAGCAGTTTATCAACCGCAACGGGAACCGGTTTCACCATTACGGCGACTCGTTTAAAAACACGGCAAGTGCAATGAAAGTTATTACGAGTTCGACGAAAATGGTACTGCATCAAGTGTAGGAGAAATGGCGGGTTGAGCAACCCTTGTACATGCGTAGAATGTGTACGTGCAACGCATTGATGCAACTGTCATTGAAACTTTTAAGGTGTACTTTATTGCATACAGTGGGACGTTTATAGAAGCGTTACGTGATTTAGTAATTAAGATATTATCATGTTGTAGGCTTGTGTAGAACTTACATGTATGCCGTAAAAGTTCTCTAATATGTCTAGTGTTTTTTGAGTAACTATTAAGTACACTACTGCTTCTTTACCCGGTATACTCTCTCGAGTTCTCGTACATTCAATAGTTGGCTCTATTTTAATTATAAATTTCTGTTAACACTTTTCTTTCTTTCGTAACATAATTATTGTAATGTTCTGTTAACAGTCACCACTGTTATGGTGATATGGTGATTTTCTTTCTCTTTACTAAATATAACTTTGTTATAGGTCCTGAATATGGCACAATGGAGGCTGCGTGGAAAGGCGGCATGGTAGAAGCGGAGCGACTCTCGGACCTGCACTTGAGTGTGCGCGACAGGCTCGTGAATGACGTCATGGCACAGATCAAAAACTGGCAAAAGGATACTTATCATAAGGTCAGTGGTGTTATAAATGTTAAGCTCATTAAACTACGTGGTCTGTTCATACTGGCAACATGGCAACGATTGTTGATCTAGTCTCTGTAATTTGATATTATTTATAAAACTGCATTTGATGATTCTCCAATCAAATAAGATACGATTTAAACCAACCTTCCCGGGAAGTTAGTTTACTATGCGGTAAAAGATATTGAAATGTGTAAAAAGGTATTACAAATCATATTGGCAGGCATATTATTTACACTCTACGACGACTTTATACTACGAGGCTATTGCTGCTTAAAAGGACGTCAAGCCGAGCAGGGCTTCAATCTTATTAAATGTTTATAAACTAGAACGCATAACCTGCGCTAGAAGGCGCCCCATGTGGGACGAGGACCTCAGATCAGGTCTGTCGCTGGCGGAAGGGTTGAGAACTTATAATTTTATAGGGTTATTTAAAGGACATTATGAGAAAAGCGGGCTTTTTGGATTTCGGGTCTTCGAGAGACAATTTCTGTTTACATGTTTACTTTACCGCATTTACTGTAACTTTTAGTTATCTTAGTTATATAAAAACAAATTATGAGTGTCCTCCAAATGACTAGCATAGCTCACACTATTCCAATCCACAGCGCGTTTCATAACCTATTGGACAAATTGTTCATTGAAAGTTGAAACCTTTAAACTCACCAATTCCTATTCGGTATACAAATGTGCCTTTGTATTACAAACTTGGCCACCATTTGTTACGTGTATGGGCTCCTGAGGTACTGAATAACGATCACTTGGCAGCTTGGCTCGCTTCCAATCTGATAAGGTATCGTGACAGCATTTTACGTCCCTATAGTTATTATGCTCTATGTAATAAATAATATTCTACAGATAATCAATTTGACAACCTCCGTAGCGTAGCGGTATTTGGTTAGCTTTAAATCTAGGAGGTCGTGGGTTCGAAAAAAAAAATAACAATTTTATATAGTTGGCCTAATATTGGCATAGATAACTCTTGCCACCATATAAATTAACCTTAAATATCCCTTCAATTTTAAAAAGAATAACCATAGAATAATTTTGTAGATAAAGTTGATAATTGTTGTCTTGTTTTTTTACATTTAACGAAGCTGTGCCAAGGATATGTAGTATTACCCTATATAAAGTAACTAGCTCTGCCCCGCGGTTTTACCCGCGTTACTCTACTCCAGTGAGTCAGAGCGTGATTTTTGTAGCCTAAATGTTAATCGATCTTATTAACTATCCCCGTGCAAAGTTTCAGCCAAATCCATTCAATAGTTTTTGCGTGAAAGACTAACAAACAACCATCAATCCATCCATACTCACAAAGGTTCGCGTTTATAATATTAAGTAAGGATATTACTGTAACGTATTTTTCTGCCAACAGATGTTACAGAAACTTAAGACATGTGGCAATTCTTGGGCAAATTGCAAACGGCATGTTTAATTACTCTGAAGTGTTTAGGTTAATCAATCGTGACGAGTAAATATTATTACTATGTAGTTCCATGTGTAACTAACAGTACCGTTTCAGTAGTTTTACAAGTTGATAATATTTGCTATGTTAATAGACGAAGTAATTTCTATTGCGTATTTAACGCCTTTCAATAAAACATTGAAAATTAGCAATATTGCGTTTCTGGCAGCTGTCGATGCTTAGAAAATGTCTAATACTCCAGTATTGGACATTTTCTTCCAACAGATTACGGTTTTTATTTTGGAAATGAAAAACCGTGAACAGTTTATATAATTATCAAACATTTATAACGTGGGCGGTAAGATACTTACCCTTTTCAACCGACTAAAAGCACATACATAAATTTATCTTTCTAAAGCCTACTAGAATTGCTTTTAAACCACACGGCAATAAACGTTCATACTTAATACCCTTAACAAAAGAACCATTAAATAAATGTGAGCTCTTAGATTTTCCCTATAATTATGTATGAAACATAGCACTCTCCGTAATAAATATGTATGTTCAAGCATACGAAACTGGATGAGAAGGCCTTTCTAATTTAAGAGCTGGGTTTAAATTGTTAATTGAAAACAATGCTAAGCTGTAGATTTGTTTTAGTCTAGTATTGCATTTAAAGTGTTCAGATGTTTAACAGACAATTTGACCGAATATTTTCTAGAGCTCAAAACATTCGTCGAATGTGCCTTTATCGTTAACTGGCACTTATGGCACATCCGTCGTTATCTTCTAGCTTTTGAGGTTTAGATTTCTAGCTTTCCGTACGTTGTCTCATTCGCGTTATTCACGTTCACGTGGGAACTATATCATTAAATTTAATATAACCTATGAAACTCCTGCATAACGTAGCTTTCTATGGTAAGAATTTTGAAATCTACCCAGTAGTTCTGGAGACTATTCTATGCAAACAATTAAACAATCAAATCATTCCTCTTTATAATATTTGTAGAGATTTGTTTGCGAACATAAATGGCTATAATGGGCCTATGTTAATTCATTCCTAAAGTAGTAGAAGATCAAGAAATATCAATAGGTACAATGTCAACACAACCTAAGTGAATACAAATAAAACTACTGGAAATATTATTTGATTTTTGATTACTCTTTTCAAGATTTTGATGTAATTAGGACAAAAAATTGATGAATTAGTTATATTACAATCGCAAAACAAAAATCTAACAATCTAACAGTCCGAATGTGGCTCAAGTTTGCCAAATTAAATCAGGTACATTTCGTTCGAATATTCGCATCAAATAAACAATTGGCGAGCAAGGCACAGAGTACGACCCGTCCGTGACAGACGGACGGAAGCACGCGTTTATGTCATGGTACGAGCTATTATTTATCTGAGTAAGTATAGGGGTTTTTTTTCAGTCTGACTAATGACAAGGTTTAATTGACTTGAATTAGATTCGTTACAACGAATGTAAATAATAATAGTAACACGTCTTTTCGATATGTATATTTGATATTTAGGAATTGTTCCATTTCCATTCAATAAAAAATACCGGCAAAAATAAATACATAATCGTCTATTGATTTTTAGATTAGCTTAATTAAAAGATGTGACATATTAAGATTTGCTTTTTTATGTGTAATATTTTGCTCTTTAACCTTTAACGACGTCTGCCACATAAGTATGCCTACAACGACTTCGCAATACCACATGTTAATAGACACAATACATTAACTACAATGGAACTTGAACAAAGTGCAATATTATTTACATAAGCATTCGTTAGAATCATAAAATAAAGTGTCATGGCCAGGAAGGATGCGTATTATTAATATTAAAGTGGTTGATGCTTAATTTGTTTCACGTTTAAATAATGATGTTGTATATTAATCATACATTATAAAATATTATCCTGCTTAATTTAATAAAACATTAGGGTACATGCTTTTTCTAAAAAATAAATAGACAGCATTCTATAATGTTGGACCTAAAATTCTTCCTTGGGCACACCACTTTTTGTATGTCAATAGCTTGATAAAAATGTACTTCCTTGTCCCTGCGTACCTACTATTCATCGTTGTGTCCCACAGCCCACGCTCGCTCTGCACGATCACGGTCGCTCATTGTTTACTAAACATCCACCTAGCGCACATTTGTACAGCACACTGCACAAGGAGTCAAATGCCTTATATCGTCTTCGTGTAAACAAACATTTTGAGACGTCTTTGTAAACTTTGCCTTCGTATGTTTTACATTTAAATGGCATTTATTTTTACTCCATTTCCTAAAAAGTCAATCAAAGGACCAATAAAATAATATTGCTATTATCGTAACGTCGTTGTTTAATGAAATTGCCATTATGAAACATGAAAGAAGAAAAACTTTCAGTACATCCAAATTGACTTTTGTAATCAGATTCTGAACTAAAACGTTAATCACGGATTAACCGGCACGATAATCAAATAAAATTAACAAATCATGCCTTCGGAAACTTATTTATAGTTAGAGTTTTGATGAAAGATTTTATCTTTCAGTCCATTTCTTAATTAATGAACCAAGGATTTATTTTTATTGAACGTAGTATATTGTCCAATTAACATTTAAGTATAGTAAGTATTATGTGTTGGGTACGTTGACTTACTTTGTAATTTTATATCAAAAGCAGGTCAATCGACCACTCGCAGTAAGAACTTTAAATTGTTTATTAGTTATTGCTGACCAAATACTCATCGTTGTCAGTATAATCGATAGCAGAAACGTCTGAATTTATTATTCTGATTCTCCTCCGTTAAATTTTATAGTCCTGACGTCTGGTTCTATGTTCCCTCGATGGAACAGAGGCCAAAATATCCAAAATGATTCTTCATTCCGACCGTTCTTGTACTTCACTTTGCCTCTTGTCCCCCCGATATTCTTTGCTTCCTTGAGAATCACAATCTTATAATTCCGTTTAATAAAGAAGTTTATTTTATTCTTAACTTAGCAACTTAAAGATTCAAGGCAGTAGTGATATATGTATGAACGTTACAAAGTCATCAAATAATTATTACTTTTGTGGTGCGTTACATAATGTTTTAGGCGGAGTAGTGACGTTACGGCCTCTTGCCCTGATATCGATGGCTATTAAATTATTCAGGACAGGTGCTTTTGCTACGGGTGAGTCATTCTGTATCTTTGTCAATTTTATGGATTTGATGAAAAAAAAAATTACGTTTCCAATATTTTTTAGTAATCTAACTGACGTACTAATTATACTTTTTTTTAAGTCTTCATGCCTTATTATATAGACAGATATATGGTGTTATAACAATGGGGACTAATGGCCACCCCTTAGCCCCCAGTCCCGGAAATAAATCTTAGAATTTACATAAAAATGACTTGTCCGGCGCGGAGACCCCCGAGACTTAAACCGCTACGTCACAGAGATTGACAAATTATTATTGCGAATATTTAAGTAGCTTGATTGTGTAGAATTCGTATTAATCAATCATCTCTTTGTTATTGAATAAAATTGTAATAATAATTCATTATTTTAATAGGAAGTTTAAATAACCACATTTCCTTCTGATTTAAATTTTATCTATTTTTGCCGCACATTCACTGAAAATTAAATTAGGGAAAGCTTTTAGTAATAGTTGTAATTTAAAATTTATATTTAATATAGAGTAAGTCTACGAAACTTATAATAGAAATCGTATACTTAGTTGAAATTAAATGAGATCCTGTAGTAACACTGCTCTGTTTGACACAGGGACATAATTATTTAGTTTGAAACTAGATTTATTCAGTAGATGAGCATTTACAGTTTACATTTGTGCATTATCTGCCAAAACAGGTGGTAGTGTGACACATTGGTTGTGGACGCTACTTAAACGGGTCTCTTCGGTGATTCAAAAAATGTGGTTTCTAATCTGAGTTTACGTATTTGTCGCCCATATTACAAATGGTCTAAAAGGCCCAATTACAGGTTTTTTTTTTTCATTTGACTCATAAAGTGATAGGTACAAAATCTACGAGGCACGTATCATTCCATTTCAGTAGAAAATAAGGGAGGCAGAATACAGACCTCTTTTGTTTTAGCGGTTTTAGCTTTTAATTGGACGACAGTTGTTTAAGCCTTAATATATGGAGTTTTTGGAAACCAACAAAGGCCGTGTTTAATTGGTAGTTTGTGGCTAGTTATTAGGAATGTGTCAAGTTTTATTTTTGTGTGTTATTTATTTTCTGTCCTGTGATGTTGTGAAATGCGTTAATTAGAATAATACAGTCCTCAGTATTCAAAACTCTCCCAACTAGAACAGGACTATCTTGCATCTGGACTGGCCTAACCTGACCATAACCATTAAAACCTTCTTCCATGTATCGATACTTGCTTCCAAGAGGTACCCTGCTTTATGGTTGATGGAAACGATCACCCTTCAAAAAAATACTACTTTGTAATAATGTGGCTGGCATAATGCTTATTTTTTGAAGTGTCAATAATCTCAAAACGACTTCTACAACTCATTATATAACAATAGTCAAGTCAATATTAATATTATTTAATATAGCGTAAATGTTACAAGTTACGTGCATCATTAGCCGAATGGCTGTAAAAATAACATCAAAAGCAGTTTTACTACCAATAAAATTAACTTGTTGACATAATCACAAAAAATAACCACGAACCCTGCTTGATCAATTTTGGTCTTTATTATAATAAATTTAGTGGCGAAAATAAAGATTGCAAACGGTTGGAATATAGCCAACAACAATGTGTTTTAGGTTGTTCAACTTGTCTAAGCTAGTAGAAGATACTACTAGTAGTCGTAAATCCAGTCTCAAGTCTTTACAGAAAATAGTCTTATCTTTAAATATTGTAATTTAAATCAAGTGGCTTTAAAAGAAAAATATACAGAGAAAAAATATATTAGCGGATACAAAAGGAAAAATATACAGAGAATAAATATATTAGCGGATACAAAAGGAAAAATATACAGAGAAAAAATATATTAGCGGATACAAATACTTTTGTGTAAACTTGCCTTGTTAAGAAAAAATAGGGGACAGTGAAATTACTTAGTTAATAGCAAATGTTTTAAAATATATCATTGCAAACACACAACCAACCATAATCCAGGCTTAATGTGCCTCCATGTTCTATGAATCTCGCTTTAAGTTTCGAAAGAGGGCGGGTTCCATTCCCACGCCGGATATATTTTGCGTAAGCAACGATTTCTTTCCGGGATTGGTTTTGGAACTTGCCCGCGTGCTTCGGAAATCACTAAAGCCATTTTTCCAGATTGACATAACATCTTCTTTGAAAATCGTATCCTACCAGGCAACACTAAGCAGGGTTAAGTGGACGTTATATGCTGATGATAGATTGAATACGTATTTTGTCGTTGAAGTTTTAACACCACGTATGCCAGAAATAGTAACATTTCAGGAGGAGTGAAGTAAGTGTAGAAATAAAGAACAATTCCCGTTTACTTTTTACTTTATTTTACGAGGTTCTTTAGACGATCCGTTTCAAATTAGCGCAGTGATTCCCAAAGTGGTCCAGGAGAGACTCGACGGGGTCTACACAATCGGTTGCACTAGTTGTAAGTGTGTATTATGATAGAAATGGAGTAACAGAGGATTCACCGAAACAAGTAAAGGTTCTACGAGAAAAAAAATGAGGGTCTCTGAATTAGCGAAACCACGTGTTTTCTCTATCTAGTGATATCAAATGGTCAAAACCTGCAAAAAAATACTTAATTGGTGTTAAAGCTTAAATGACGATTGGTTTTAGGAACAATTTAAGACATTAAATCTACTTCACTCACATTCTTATTAGGTCACCTGGTTTACATGAATGTTTACATACATGAATATTTTATGTAAACATATTTTTTCTTCACCTGTTTCCATATTAATTTATGGCTTGATTTCGTTCAGGTTGTGCCGTTTATATTAAATTTACTTCATTAATATTTATAGGTACATGTTGAAACCTATCAATTCACATTTTATATTTTAAGCATATTTGTTCGGTAGTTAAGTATATGTCATACAAGATAATGTCAGGAATAAGTCGTAATGATAGATTTAATAAATATAGACAATTTGTACTTTTGTTTGTGGGAAACAAGTCCAATTTGAGAGAGGCCTATGTTCTGCAGTGGACGTCTGATGATGATGTCTTTAAAATAAAAAAATTAATAAAAATGACTAGTTTAATTTAAAAACCATTAAAAAGCTACTTTATCCAAGAGTTAGAAAGACTGTCTCCTATGGTCGAGCAGTTTGTCAAGATACCTAAACAGTAGTGTCTGCTAACGAATTCAATCTTTATGGCTGGACACTGCACGTACACATCATTATTAAAGTCGGTTAAGAGGTTTCGGAGATTACGGTCTAATGTGGTTTTTACATATTATTATCGAGATTATACTTATGCCCTTAAATCATATATTGCTATGTACTTATAAATTATTTGACTCCACAGTGGTTACCGTAGTTAGTTGCCTCTGAGGCTTGATGTTCTTAGGTTCCCATCGTGTACTACTTCTTTACTTACTTTTTGTGTAAACCACGTGTAGTTGTTCTGAGCATAGGTGTTCTTTGTGTCCGTGATGTATTTGCTTGTAAAGTCTCCCGGTACACATAGATTTATTAGTACCTAAGTGAAGGATTTTCATTAAAAAATAAATGTCATTTACTCGTGCAGAATGCATGACGTATGTTTTAAATTTATATGTTGCCTATAAGAGCTAAATCTACAGAAATTGTATAAAGGATTTGATTGTTGTTTTGCATCGAAAAAATGATCTTTGAATAGGCTCTGGAACAACTGTTCCAGTGTTCCAGAGCCTATTTAAAAATCATTTTACTATGATATAATTTCACATCCTTTTACCGCCCTGAGCCGTGGTCCAAGTCCCACAGGGGACGCCCTCTTGCGCAGGTTGCTTAGTTTGTAGTGTTTAAACCATTTATATAGGCTGGAGCTTTGCTCGCCTTTATGCCCGGTGAAGTAGCAAAAGCGTCGCGACTAATTAAAGGTACGTCCGAAAAAAAAGTATGCGAGTTGGTGATTTGCGGTTGATATTGTTTCACACAGGGACACGCAGCGGCTCGTTGCCCTTGTTATAGATGATGTTATAACAATCGGGGCCAATGGCTAAATGTGCTTTCCGAGGCACGGATAGTAGCGCCTTCATCATCCAGACCCGGAAAGAATAAGGTATCTTGCCCGGCGCGGGGATCGAACCCACGACCACTGAGAATTAAAGCGAGCATGATGTTACTACTCCGCCAAGGAGGTTTTAAATGAATTATTAAAATGTTTTAAACACCTGTTATATCCGTTTAAGTGTTTTACGTCTTTTTAATATTCAAATTAACAAGTAGGTAGGTATATGAAACTTGTCATATTTTATTAGTATATAATTGCAATCATTTGTGATTTAATTAAACGGATGTGGTATAGTTTTATTGATGAGAATTTTCAAGTGGCAAACAGTACTGCTGCTGCCTGCGATTTCGTCCGCGTAAAATAAGGATTTTATGAGCTATCTAACTATTAAAGTTCCGTCTAAATGAGTATTGCCGTTCTGGAGATTAGGCCGTGTATGCCACTGTCGAAATCGGTTTAGTCGTTACTGAACTTAGAGCCTATGCACACCACGTCTTTTTTACGCGCCGTCGACGCGCGTTTTAGAAACGCGCGTCGACGGCGCGCTTTTTTCCTACAGAGCAGTTTGTTGTCGTTTGTATCGATACACACGCGCGTTAGCAATTTGGTGGCTTTTGCATCGCGTCTGTATTGATACACACGCGCTGCAACGGCGCGTTTAAAAAACGTGGTGTGCATAGGCCCTTAGAGCCTATGCACACCACGTCTTTTAAACGCGCCGTTGCAGCGCGTCTGTAGCGATACAGACGCGATACGCACGCGAGTCAGACGCAGCCAGCAGACCTTTGCACACCTGCACGCTTATGAATCGATACAAACGCGCGTGTGTATCAATACAGACGCGATGCAAAAGCCACCAAATTGCTAACGCGCGTGTGTATCGATACAAACGACAACAAACTGCTCTGTAGGATAAAAGCGCGCCGTCGACGCGCGTTTCTAAAACGCGCGTCGACGGCGCGTAAAAAAGACGTGGTGTGCATAGGCCCTTAGCCGGAACAAACAGACACACATATAGACAGATAGACTTTTAATTGTGTTTTATTATTAGTACCCGAAATACATTCATATGTATTTATTTATTCTGTTAAAACCTGTAATTTTTTCATTAAGAGATTACATTTAGAGGTACAATTATTGAAATTTCTGAGGCGATTAAGCTGCTAAGCTTGTCCGCTCCGCTTCGCCCAGCTTTTCGCTCCTCTACTTTACTTGAATCCAACCCTGACACTTGTGAGAGGAGACATTAATTTGTTATTATAGTAAATTAAACCAGTCCTCATAACACTATTATGTGGAATTCCAATTTGCGTCTTGTTTGCTTCAAAACGTGTTTACGATCTGACCCGTAGGTTCAAATACGTAAGAATTATTGTCGATGACTTAATATATTTTCTTACTTAATTACTGATTTAAATAAAAAGGACTTCATTATTAATGTTATTGATGTCTGAAATATGTATTTAACTCTTCGCGAATTAACATGACACCTGGCTCTAAAATAAATCTACCTCGCCCTTGGCCCCGCTCTCGTCCTGCAGTAGCGTTAGCAAAACATGCATGCAGTTCGGAGTAATGGTTTGCTGTTATTTGTTCCTGTTGAGTTTTAGCTATACAGCATTAGCATATTATATTGTTACGTTGTGTTTGTTAGTTGACTTGCTTATTTTTGAATTTTACAATATCTAAATAGCCTATTTAAATTAGGTTATTCCGGACGCATACAAAAATAAAATAAATATTAAAACTTTTTGCACTCTGGCAAAAAACCTGGCACGAATCACTTAGTTTAAAGTACCTTTAAACTAACGTGATTTGTTTCAAAACAAAACTTTATTTAGAAAATACGGTTTTCAAAAGATATTTATAGACTGTTTTGGTGTATTAACAAGTTGAAATCGTTATACAACTAAACTATTTTCTAAACCTTAATTTTTTCAATGTTATTTGCTGACTTCTCTTTATTGCACGCGATTCTACGATAAAGTAGTAATAGATACAAAATATAGTGTTGGGATTGAGTATGTAAGTAAAATATATGTACCTAATAAATCTTGTGAATTGTCAACATACCGCTAACATAATAATGCCAACGACAAATATTAACTGCAATACACAGCGTAGACAACATTTTCATTATATAGAAAGTTGGTTTTATTTATTACACAAAATGTACTAGTATATAATCTTTTTGTGTGAAAGCGAGCATGTTAAACAAAATACAAATATGAAACTTTTGTAGACAGGGTTACTGGAATTGTGACAAAGAACGTAACAGGACGTTCTGTTGCTTTTGACTTCATCTCAAACATATGAGGTCAAAAGCAACAGATTTTATCATATAATGTCGTGCTCTAAACTATTATATTTTTAATAATTCGGATTGGAAAAATGCCAAATTGATTCGAATAGGTACCATGATTTTTCATGCTGTTTTGATATTATGACACAGTAAACAATCTTTACAATCAAAATGATTATTCATTTCGATTGTAAATTACTTGTTAGGTACTTGTTTGCTTCTTTGGTAGTGATCTTTAAATTCTTTATTTTTACAATGTAATATTTCAAATAACTCGGAAACCATTTAGTGTAGGGTAAAACATTATATGAGAAAATTTGTTGCTTTTTACCTTACAACATTCTAACCAGGAATACGTCGTATTTCCAGTAACCCTGTATATACAAAAATGTTTCACATAGAACAGATAGCTGTAAAAAGTAATTTCGTAGAAATGTTACAAGCGTTTGATATGTACGCGCTTTTGCACTTGATGATATGTGGTTTTACATGTTTGTGAAAGATTATTTTTATGTTGGGGACAGTTGTCTTTGTTGTCGGAAAAAATAAAGATAGGAGCCATTTTTAATTAACTATTTTGTATAGTTCATAGTTTTGCTTGAGTCATACGTTTACTGCCTTGAATTAATCAAAATATAAATTCTGGCAAACAAAATTTAAACAAATAATATGGCAAATAAAAATACAATTTTGAATGACATCTACAACATTTTTCGGATGGACATACGTAGTTAGCCACGAGGCTTTTGCTACTTTACTGGGCATAAAGGCGAGCAGAGCTCCAGCCTTAATAAATTGTTTAAAAACTCCCTGTGGGGCTTGGACCTTGGCTCAGGGCTTTCGATGGCGATGAGATTGAGGGTTTATGACTTTTAGTGTTTTAGGGGTTTTTGTGCAACTGTCGCTCTACTTTACAATTTGCGGGCCTCTCGCACTTCGGGTCTACGAGGGCATCGGATGGTAATAGACAAGCCATAAGAGATGTGCCCTTTTCGTAATTGCATATTAAATTGAAACATACCTGGCGGTATTTCTATTAATATGTCGATTTTTCAAAAGTTTTCTATTTACTTTAGTTAAATAGCAATTGATAGATGGTAGAAATCTAAAGCGTTTGGGGAGAAATTCCTACTTTTCTCCCGCCTTTTACTTTTCAATTCAACAGTCAATCAAATAAACATAATAAATCATTACATCTTTAACGAGGACATCACAATTGTTACAATTCAGTTGAAGCGCTCGTAAATCAGTTGGCTTAGAACACCCACTTTACCATTTATGCTGGTTTCTGATTCGAAAATTGCGACGCATCTTTATAGTATTAATAGACTTGTTTGCTACAAATAATGTTCCTTGTTGGAATATATATTATTTGTTTTCAACTTACTGTTTAGTATTCGGTATCTTGTTGCTTTCTTCGGACGGACTTTTTAGTTATCTGTGAAGCTCACTACTTCACCGGACCATATAGAACTATTGAAAAAGCTATACTTACAGATTTTACTTTCCTTTTTAAAAGTTATCTCAGCGTTCAATTATATGTTGACTGTAAAATTTCAATAGATTTTTAGATTCTTATAAATCACTTATTTTAACATTTGTTGCTGACATATTATATTAGGCACAGTAAAAAAACTATATAATTCTACAAAGAGTATTTGTAGAATTACCTAATATGGTATGGTATGAGTGTCTTTATCAAAGACACTCATGCGATACAATTTTACTTTTTACATTACTTTATTTATTTCTAATTGACGATGTGCGGTTCTAATTAGCTGAATTTATGGATCTTCCGAATTTCTAGCCAATGCCGTCAAAATTTCGTAATCGCTAAAAATGACTGGCGTGGACATTCAATCACGATATCTACTATCACCTCATAGATTCTGATGCCAAGGCTTCAATCACTGTAGAACTTAGTATGTTTATCAGCCTCACCAATATTCTTCGAGTGCATGCATTGAATAATGCAATTACCCACAAATTAGATTCAATATTACAAAATCCACACTTTCTTGTATTTAGCGATGCAGACGGAGCATGAAGTTAGTTGAATATGTAAGATTACGTGTATATATGCAACGCCTGCACCCATGCAGGCGTTGCATATAAAGGCGTCTGATTATACTAGATTTTATCTAGGCTCTTTGAAAATTGTATCGCATTCACTTAGCTTTAAATGCTACTTAGAAAGACAATTGAATTTATTCTGAAGCGTGCTCCATGAATATTATATCGTTTAGAGTTTTACTTCATGGGTTTTATTTTAAAAGTCTTTCACTATGATGTTTCTGTTTTTATTCTAACTGATGTATAAAGGCTAAACTAACATTATAAAGATAAACGATTTAATTGTTTGTTGGTTTGCATGGCTCTGGACCTACAGAACCGACATCAAAAATTATTTCATCATAAGAAAGCTGCATTACCTAGGAGTTACATACGCTTAATTTAAAAATGTTCCAATGGGAACGGGATATACGCAAGTGAAACCGCTACTTCACTAAGGATTAAGGGGAGATCTGTCCTTATTGAAGCGGCCGTAGCCCAATAGCTAGGGCGACGGACTTGTGATCTTGAGGTCGCCGGTTCGAACCCCACCTATTGCACTACCGACGTGAATCCACTCGTAACACAAGCATTTTAGCATAGCTCGAGGGGTTAACAAGAATACTAGTAGACTGCAAAATGTTGTAAAAATTACAAACAATAATTTGAGCTAGAAGTCACAAATAGCGTTACGGATTATCTAAACTATTAATTCCTGTAACGAAAATTCACCTTAAATATATTGTGTAATTTGCTAGGTATTCTTTTTAAATTTCCTTCTCCTTACTTATTAGTGAAATCTTTACAAAAATGAATTGTGTTGTCGAAATAGGGTATTTTTGGAAGATATAGATTTAATTATACTTATCTATAAAACAAATAAAACTGGGTAGTACAATGAACCAATTAATAATAATATAGTTACATTTTATGGTTTCTTCATTGTTTTCCACTTCAAAATATAACAATTTCCGTCCATTGCTCTTGCTATAAAAACACTGCGGTGTTACACGTTTTTTACGCCGCTCAAGTTGTTTTGGCACGTAGCCAGTTGTCGGTGGAAAAGTGAAAATAGCGATGGGTGACCTTTGCTAGCTTACCTTCACTGGAGATAAGACGGGTGCGGAAATTAGGAACGATGATAGGTATATTTGTATAAAGTACCGTTGTACTGAGTACCATTTTTGGGTTTATTAGTTTACTAGGCGGAATTATCTGCATAGTTCTCGTACCCTGACGAATTCCTAAATAATCATTTCTTATGGTGCCCGACTTTTCAGTCGACTTATTTTTTTTTAAATTAAGACTGCAATGATATTGTAAATGAGAGTACCTACTTATGTATATGCTTACTTATTAACTCACAATTTTGATGTTTTTAAGGTTCCGTACCCGAAGGGTAAAAACGGGACCCTAAGACTATTACTAAGACTTCGCTGTCTGTCACCAGGCTGTATTTTAAGAATCGCGATAGCTAGACATTTTAAATTTTTACAGATAATGTATTTCTATTTCCGCTATAACATTAAATACAAAACCTAAAATAAAATAAATATTTAAGGGGTTTCCCATAAAACAAACTTGTTTTTTTGCACTTTTTTGATCGTGCCAATAACGACAACAGGTAGGTTAGGTATTGAAAATGGTACGGAATCCTTCCTGCGCGAGTCCGACTCGCACTTGGCCGGTTTATGTAAGACTATATGCAATGGGGTGATTATAATGAAAAGGTGTGAACTTTCGTTATTCGGGCGACTTATAAGTAATTCGTTTTAATAAAATGTTGGTACGTTATAGTTGAATAATATCGTCGGTGATAATGTGATACTGCGTAAGTGACAGTGGCTAATAAGGTTTAATTTCGTCTACCAAGAAATATTTAAATAAAAAGAAAAAAAAAGAAAGAAAAAAAGTTATTGAAACTTACGCGGTAAAACACTATCAACTACATACAATTTAAGTTATCTTACGATTCATGTAGTTATCACCTCTTATATTCGCAATTTTAAACATTACGTTACGCTTTAACTAATCTTAAAAGTATGCGGAAGTGAAATACGAGTTTATAGAATGAAATTAATGTTATATGACACATGTCGTGATCTGTGTATGTGTTAATAAGGGTCGAGGGGCTTTTAGGACCGGGACCGCGGTCCCGGATTCCACCTATAAATTAAATATTTATTTTTCAGTAGTATTTTGGGACCACAAATATAGATTAAAATATGACTTACGAAAGTACGGTTAACCAAAAAATTTTGAATAAGTATAAATAAAACTATTTTTATTAAATGATAAATTGTCTTTTATTGCTAAAATCACAGCTTACTATTGGAATGAAAAAATATGTAGGTACCTATTAAGAAATATAATTACTATAGATACTATAGTGATATGATAATAATGTTCAAAAATGAAAAACAACAGTTCAATAATTAAAAACATATGTTTTTATCCCTTACATCTACACATTGCACATAACAATCTCCTACATAAATTTAACGTCCAAAATAAATGACCAGATAAGTGTTGGTCATTGTCTAGAAAAATTTAGATTTTAAAGCTAATCAATTTTCAATACTTTTGAGACTGATGCAAAATTATTTTATATTGTTGAAATGTTTAATGTTAAGTTCAAGACTATTGATTATATTCAAATAATTATTAACATGTATGCGAGACTAATTTTATATATATTAATAGGTATAGCGGTTTGATGTTGTTGTTTATTATGCTGTTTATTATTTTTAAGTTAAGACAATGCTGTGATTTTAAAAATAAAAGAAATATTTTATCAGTTTATAAAAATGTTGTGAGACTGATTTTATATATTGTAAGTTAAAAGATCTTTCATATTTTTGTCAGTTTTTTGCCTTACAATAGTAATTGTTTTCAATAAGTGTAGTGATTTTTATTACTGCTGCCATGTGCTCACTTAGATACTGTTTATTTTTGACGTTAAATTTAGGTAGGAGATTGTAATATGCAATGTGTAGATGTAAGGGATAAAAACATAAATGTTTTTAATTGAACTGTTGTATTTCATTTTTAAACATATTATCATATTTATATAGTATAGTAATTATATTTCTTAATAAGAACCTACATATTTTTTTTATTCCAATAGAAAGCTGTGCTTTTAGAAATAGAAGACAAATTATCATTTAACTAAAATAGTTTTTTGTACTTATTCAAAATTTTTTGGTTGACCGTACTTTTGTAAGACATACTTTACTTTTTGTATTTGTGGTCCCAAAATACTACTGAAAAATAAATATTTAATTTATAGGTGGAATCCGGGACCGCGGTCCCGGTCCTAAAAGCCCCTCGACCCGTTAATAATTATAAAAGTCTAGTAATGGCTTTCGGTTTTATATTGTTCCGCCCTATCGCGTTGAAACGTATTTTTGTAGCTTATACTAAAACTATCACGCAACATTTTAACCTGAAATATACAGACACACATAATATAATTAAGTCCCGTGATTGGCTAAATGTATGAAAACAACTCGATGCTAACCAATCATTGCGAGGTTTCACATGTGGTCCTCTTATTCCCAAGTGAACTCATCATAAAATTTAGTCTGTCTTATAGGAATAATGTAGCTTTTAATAGTTGTGAAAGATTTTTTGAAATCAGTTCAGTTATTCCTACGACAAAGACATTAACCTCCCCTAAGTCCTCTCCTACCTCCTCCAAATTCTCTTCGACCCCCAAGTTCAGTAGTTCTGGAGATTACAACCAAAGATATGAACGTCCTCCGAACTTCTCCATCTCTTTATACCTACTAATAAATAGTCTTTATCATAGTAAATAACAACTATTATGTTTCCTAGGTACTAAAATAAAGACATGACAACCTTCGTAGCGTAGCGGTATTTCGCTCGCTTTAATTCTCGGAGATAGTGGGTTCGATCTCCACGCCGGACAGGAAATCTTTGTGTAAATTCTAAGGTTTCTTTTCGGGTCTAGTTGTTTGAGGGAATACCCTCCGTGCCTCGGAAAGCACGTTAAGCCGTTGGTCCCGATTGCTATAACATCATCACTATATAGTATAAAACAAAGTCGCTTTCTCTGTCCCTATATCCCTATGTATGCTTAAATCTTTAAATCTACGCAACGGATTTTGATGCGGTTTTTTTTTTATGGATAGAGGGATTCAAGAGGAAGGTTTATATGTATAATACATCAGCATTGTACCGTGCGGAGCCGGGGTAGGTCGCTAGTCTATAATAATCGTATATCAAGGAACGGGCAGCAGCGTTTCCTTGTGTGGTATAACATAAAACTGCGGTCACCTACCCGCCTGCCAAGCGTGGTGACTATGGCAAATGGCCCCTCGGGAGGGGGCCCATGTTCAGCAGTGGACGTTATACTGGCTGGTGATGAAAATAAAGACTGTTCGTATAACATCAAGTGTAGACTCCGTTTGGAATTAAATCGTCGTTTAATAAAAGTACCCCAAAAATATTTAACTTATCTATACTCAGAATGGTAGATGATTTCCCTACTTATTCAAATATAAGTCAAAATGACATAATCTATAGATGATACCAGTTGATTGATATGCAATGCATGTCGATAGAACTGATAGGTGATAAGCAGACTGATAACTCTGGTATTTAGGTATATTATATTTTTAGGTATCTCGGTTATTGTGTCGGGGCTGTTAGTTCTGTCATGTCTGTAGTGTATGCGTCGCCAATTGTAGAACGAATCCTTCTTAGGCTATTTGGGGAAAGATATCACAGGCTCGCACACGCACTTACGGGACATACAGTCGACACGCACTCACTCACCGGACAGACAGCCGACACGCTCTCACTCACCGATGGCTCTCGTGAAACTGGCGTGGTACGCACGAGACCGTGTATGTATCGTCAACTACCCTCATACAGACCATGTATGAGGGTAGTTGACGATACATACACTACATCGTCTATGAAATTAGAATTTAATCTTAATTTAATAGTTCATTAGTTAGCTTCATTTTACAGAATGCGATGAATGTTTTTATTAGAGCGTGTATATTTGCAGATTAACATCCGTGGCCGTAATGTTAAATATAAATAGCCCATTTATATTAACTATCCGGTTGTATTCACGATTTGTCATCATTGGATATTTTATGTCTGACTAGTTTCGGTTAGTTAGGCAGTTAGTTGCCCGGCGCCGCGCCGTTGAGTCGACTTCTTTTTGAGAATGGACGTGGCATAAATACCACCAATTATACCAGTTAAAACTATTTTGAAGACAAAACCATCGGTCTAATAAACGTATCTGTATCTTCAAGCGTTACCGAGTAAACACATTTTGGCAGGTAGACGTAAGTAGCTTTTTATACACATATGATTTCTTAGCAGAAATCATATTTGTATAAAAAGCGTAATTTTTGACGAAAATACAGATACGTCTGTTAGAAAGATAAGCGACGATATATGCCCAATATTTGTTTTATAATCGTCTTTTTTCTGCTTTTATGATTTTTTTTTTCGGACCGACACATGTCCTTGTGGCTGACGAGCCACAAGTCACAAGGATGTGCTACTTCACTGAATATACATAGAAGCGAGCAGGGCTCCAGCCTTATTATCTTATCGTGAAGTGCGAGAAGTGGCGACTACTGAGAAATACTGCCAAAAAACCCAATGAAATACTTTTTAGGGTTACACTAAACGGAACCTATTACTAAGACTTCGATGTCTGTCTGTCACTAGACTGTATCTTTAGAACTGCGAAATTTTCACAGATGATGTATTTCTTTTGCCTCTATAACAACAAATAAACTAAAATAAATATTAAAGGAAGGCTCCCATACAACAAAATTATTTTTTGTTGCCTTTTTTGCCCGATATCAATAACGGCAACAGGTAGCCGCGAGTCCGACTCGCACTTGACCGGTTTTTTTAATTCAACATAAGCTTTTGAATGAAATGATTTTAGCTATGTTTGCAGATTTAACTATGTAACTAACCTAAATCGAATTGTGAAACACTAGGCTTAAAATAATCGTTTTTTTGATAGTTTTCACTGTCAATTAATTTTACTATACATCTAAAAGTAACTATCATCTAAATTAAAACTAGCTAAAACACAAATTAACCTGTTGCATGTTACTCGGCAACGTTCCCTGTTGCTAACTAACTGATATAGGTACTGCGGTTGTGCACACTAACGAGAGCCGCTAAAAGCATTCTTTTTATTTTAAATAAATATTAATGTTATAAAAAAATCATTTTCTGACTTAGAGCCGTATTATAAAAGAGATTGATAAATTTCGACGACCGGTTGGGTTCCACCGTGGACGAACGACCGATACGAATCCTGCCGGTGCATGTGTGTCTAAATGTATTAATCTCAATTTTGAAATTTGGTAATCGGTCAACTTTTTATTACAGTATTATAATTTTTTTCTGACAGTCAACTATAAAGCGTAATAAACCATGTTTGTTTTAATGTCTACAATAGTAAAGAGACCTTAGTAGTAGTATCTTAACTAGTTGATAATACTACATAATTTATTTATCAAAGAATTTGTACCGGATGTAAAATCTAACGGTTTCTTGACGTGAAGATTTTATAAAGGATTTTATTATTTATCATAAACATTTTAATGCTGATATCAACTCTTATCGGTTAATGTACACGAAACTGTTAAGCCGACTTACCAAATCGCAATGTATAATAAAATTCTTTCATATATGGTTTCTAAATGTATGATTTCACTAAAATAGAAAAGAGTGCGCCCGTAAAAGCTTAAATAAATTCTGGACGTCAAAAGGAATTGTTTGGATGTGCCATTTAGGTAATACACCAAATCCGACCTAATGCTTCTGACTTCGAGAATTTTGATTGGATTTATGTCCCTTTATTCATACATCCATTGATCTCTTTTATATTTCTAAAAGGGATTTTATTTAATTCATATTGTAAGGTGAGTTATAGTAGATATCTCGTATTTTCTCTAATGTTTCATAGTAGTTTTTAGAGTTTTACATATAATTTATATGTATGTTATCTCCAGCAATAAATAATGTAAGTAGTAATCTGAGGTGATATCAAATACAGTATGTTTAACTGTCTGATAAGCGAATTTAAAATGATATATAGACGCTGCATTGACGTAACACGTTTAATAAAATGTGGTCTATGTAAAATTAGTTTTATAGAAAAGAACACCTTGGTAGCTCAGTGGTTAGGTAGATGCCTCTACCCTGTTTGGGTTGAATCGACTCCGACATTGAACAACTTGTGATATATTTATCGTAGCATTTGTTTGTTAATTATTTTTGTACAATTCTTGACATATGTACTGACATTTTTTATTTTGCGGGATTGTGGGAAGTGGAAATCCGAATTGTCTTTCTCTTCTTTTTACTTACTTATCTCTTTTTGAAGAAATAATGTACGGGTTCCAAGGCAGGTAATTTAAACCAGGACTTGATGGGCCTCAGAACCCATTGCCATTTCCATTGTTGGTCCTGTATTACAAGATTGATGGGTGCGGGATATGTAAAGTACAGGGACTACTCCTAATTGATTCTAAGAAATAGGAGTATTGTCAATACTAAAATCCATAGTATCCTTTATTTACATAGAGTTTGGGTTTGCGCAAGTTGCACATCTGCAAGTTATTACCAATAGCTATCAACTGCATAATACATGTCTGCTCTTAACAGTACAACCACGTGCGCTCAGGGAACAATTATAACTTAATTTACACTGTTATCTGCCGGCGGTGGTCAGTGTTATTACAATAGCCGACCAGCAATCCAATCGCTTAGTGTCAGTTGCACATTGTTCAATGCGTCTTTCGTATGCTCCACCCGTTATGTTGACAATACAAATAACTCGTTGGAAGGTGCACGGATGTCAAATTGCGATCAGATTACTGATTGCAAAGAATACGTTTTCCCACTACCGGGTTTAGTTAAGCAATCTTTAAAAAAAAAGCTTTTGTTACTGTAGGATCTATAGAGAGATATTTCCCGTGATACCTCTTATAATAATTACTCACTGATGGCTCGAAGCAAAGCGGGCGTGTCGCGGCATTCATCGAAGTACTCGTAACATCATGCGATTGGTATTAATCATAAATTACTGATAATTGCTTGGTGCCTATATTGTCTAAGTAATTATGGATCGCTTATGGCACTATTATGTGTTTAAATGGTAATAAGTTATCATTGTTTGAGATGTCGCGGCTTTTATTTTTCGGAAGAACAAACGTAGTTAACAACGAGGCTTTTGCTAGTTTACCGGGCATAAAGGTGAGAGTCTTTAATAAATGTTTACATGGTTTAAACCACAAACTAAGCAACCTGCGCAAGAGGGCGCCCGCTGTGGGGCTTAGACCTCAGCTCAGGGCGGTCGAGAATTACCGCATTGCCTAATCGTTCCAAGAGTTGGGTTAATTTTTTTTTTGTCATTACCAGACTGACCTCCGTTTGCTTACCGAAAAAGTACCATTGTTATTTATACCATCCGATATTATGTTTCAGTAATATTACTGGCATTATTATGGTTTGCTGCTTAGCTTCTCGTGGGTAGGTAAGTGTCGAATCAAAAGCAAGCTGTACAATATGACTGTATCAATTCTTAATAAGTTTCCGAATACCTTTTACGGTATTTCAATTAATGCTTGTTGGTAACTATACTGTAATAAAATATGGAACTGAAAACACTTTATGCGTTGCGAAGTTGTTCAATCTTTACCTGCTTGTGAGAAATATTAAAGTTTCTTAAACTCTAGCGCTGCCATCAACTTTTATTAACTCTCTTTTGAAGTTATAAAGAAATTGTAAATTTAAAAACTGTTATTACTGCGCTCTTCATCTTTTGAATTTCTACCCATATAATGTACCTAAGGAAATTGACTTCAATTCTAAATAAGTTCGAGATTATTTAGACCACAATTAAGGAATTGGTTTGGCATCTCATCTTGGCATAAGATAAAAATAATTTTAAATATGATTGCGGCTATAAACCTTATTAACTTGGTATTGTTCGGTATGTAAGTATAGGCCTCTAACTAGCGAGGTCCCAGGTTCAATCCCCGGGTGGGGCAAAAAGGTATGCTACCTACTAAAAAACAATTGTTTAGAAAAATCTAAGTACCAATCTGGAAGTTAATGGTGTTTCACCGCCTCGGAGAGCACGTTAAGCAGTCGATCCTGTGACCCTGATCTATCACCGGTCGTATCGCTAGAAACTGTCCCACCGTATTTTGAGATTAAAGGCATAGAGTGCACTTGTGTTTGCGTACACATTTGTACACTAAAATGTGTTCTACGCAGATGGCTAATCTCCTTAGAGAATCGCCGCCTTGGTCGAAAACGGTCGGGTGGTCGGGTGGTGTATTTATAGATAGCTAAAGAGTTATTTTTTTTTATCCTATGGGACGGTTACAATGTATAATGAAAACCGGCCAAGTGCGAGTCGGATTCGCGCTCAAAGGGTTCCGTACCGTATTCAAGTGTCTACCTGTTTCCGTTATAGATATCGAGCAAAAAAAAAAAGCGGCCACAGAAATACATCATCTGTGAAAATTTCAACTGTTTTGCTTTCGCGGCTGTGATATACAGCCTGGCGACAGACAGACAGCGAAGTCTTAGTAATAGGGTCCCGTTTTTATCCTACGGGTAAAAATGCATCTTACATCTCCCTTAATTACCGCCCTTCCTCACGTTTTCATACCTATGTTGTTATTAATCTCTTATCTTTTGTTTAGTTTCAAGGAGCTCGTAGCCCACGTATAGCCCGTGTTTCATACGTTACGGCCATTCAATTATGTAAAACGTCGTCTTGCGTGCCTTCGCATAAGTCGTAACATTTCCACCTTAACTATTGCGTACTGCTACTTCGGCTGAGTTCAAAATAAATCTGTAATATGACTTCCTTGTTTTTGTTTAAACAGTCATTGTTTATGACACGTGTCTTGCAATGGTGACTATGATTTGATGGTGGATTATGAGCGTATAATAAACATACTTTTAATATTTCCTCTCATATCAAATACATAAAATTATTTATTATTAGAAAAATAACAGATTTTCACTGAACTAGATTTTAATTAATGCATTTAGTTTTTATTTTTGTTATGTTTTTGTTATAATAAAAACACAATTAATTTAAAATATACGCGGGTCTCAATCGCGGTACGGTTTTAAGGCTTAAAAACATTTCAAAACACAATTATTACTTTTTTGACGGATCTTTCATAAGTTAGCTTGTAAAATGCTTATTTACGCTAACAAACTAAAGTCAACTTGGACAGCAAACCATTTAGAATTGTCTTATAACTAACATTTTTTGTTCTCCACTTAACATTTTTGTTTATTTATTATTTTATTTGAAAGAGTATTTAATTGTTTGTCAAGGATAGGTATGCCTCTTATACCACTATGATAAATATGATAAGTAGGGGAAACCAGAAAGGATTCGTGCTCAGGGAGTACGGTTTTTACTCTAAACGAGATTAAAGGGAAATATTTTTCTTATATTGAGTGACTATTACACGATAGTGGATAAAAATTACAATGGCAGAGCTTCTGCTGGTAAAACTTCGTACATATTCCCCCATAGTCTAATAAACTATGAAAACGGGTTGTTCATTTTGACAAGTGTTTGTTGTTACTTAGGCTATAATACTATACTGAGTATGCAGTTTTCATAAGACTTTGTCGTTGACTGTGAAGTGTTAATCAAACACGTGTAAGGTTTTACATACCAATGAACAAAGGATAAGGATAGAAGCTGTTGTTTGATTTACCTAAGTAAAGGTACCTAGTTGATGTTGTTGAAGAGATTTGAAAGCTCTGCATATATTGGCACTTGGCCATACATCCTTGTACTGGATGTCGTGTTGATGCACTTATCATGCCAAATGGGGACAGAGGAGCACCCGAGGGTTTTAGTGGCCCTTTCCTAATGCTAAAAATAGCATACCATTGCTAATGGCGAGGTCTAGTGCCATACCCCATACCCATAGATAGTTTAGTCAAATCTCTCTGTTAATTGTCGCATCGCCCTTAAAAAAACTAAAATAACCCGTGAGTTTGTCCATTAGATCAGATCTATAACAAACTCGAAAAAATCAATACGGAAGCGGCCGCAGCCCATTGGCTAGGGCGTCGGACTTGTGATCAATCCTCTTGGTTCGATCCTCACCCATTACACTACCGACGTCAACCCACTCGTAACACAAGCATTTTATTTATATTTTTGCACGAGGGGTTAACAAGAATTCTAGTAGTGTGCGGTCACTCTGCTAACAATAATAAAAAAAACTTAAAGCATTAATTTCAGCAGTTATAGGCTGGCAGCCCATAACTGCTAAATATGTATGAGCCTCTCCCGAAGGCTGTTTCGCTATACCTATGTAGCCTAAACCACCAGGTGTGTTATGCAATAAATAATTCAGTATTTATTATGAATTGCGGTCCAATTTCGACCCGTAGGTAATTTAAAATTCTTAAAGATTAGCACTTTTGTGAATGTTAAAAACATTTCACAATAATTAAAATGTTATGTTCTTATAACTGAAATATTATTATACTGGGCTTCATGAACACTAAACAGTTTCTTTCTTGTTCACAGTCAATGATCCAGCTAAAAGAACGCAAAGAAATGGACGAGGCATTCAAGAAGGCACAGAAACCCTGGGCAAAGTTCCTACAGAAGGTGGAACGCACTAGACTGGAGTACCACACCGCTTGCAAACAAGAGAGAACAGCACAGAACCAAGAAAGAAACGCCAGTGGGGACAGCTCGTTAAGTCCTGATCAGGTATGTACCTACGAAATCATGTTTTATGCTTATTGGTTAATATATGAAAGTGTAATATGAATATAAGGTATATTTCTAAAGTTTCTTTAGTGTGTCTTTAGTATTGCACAGATATGTCTCCATTAACGTAATCACTACCCACGATTTTCTACTGTAAAGGCATGGCATATATTTTGGAAACACTTTATATATCTAAATGTTTTTATACTTTCGCGATTTGTACACATAATTTCTATCGACGTTTAATTTTAAGGCAAATCATTACCTTTTTAATAATCCGACGTCAGTCTATCCCTGACCACAAAACGTCAGATTATTAAAAAAAGTTATTATTTGCCTTAAAATTGTACCGCTATTCACTCATACTAAAGTGTAATATTGAGATATTCACTTTATACAGGGTTACTGGTAACTCGACCTATTCCTTGCAGGACGTCATAGTAGGGTTAAAATGCAACAAATTAAGCCACCAAATGTTCTACCGAAATTCAGTAGTTTTTAAATTAGTTAAGAGTTTTAGTTTTTTTAATGAAAAATCCCAGATTAAATCATTTGAAACCAATTTAAAAATGATTTACGGCGCGACTGTACTGAAATTTAAGTTATTATCATAGTTGACGCCGTAGCAGACCTTTGTTAACAATTAAAAGTTCAAGAATGCCTAAAACTTTGGCAAATATCACTAACCAAACATTTAATTTTTTGTAATTTTTGCTATTACTTCAAAAAAATGTAGTCTAGTGCAAAAAAAAATGCTACACCTGGTGTACAAATTACTAAGAAAATATCCTTGTCTTATCAGCTATCCAAAAAGGTATGAAAGTTAATACAAAATCATGGACTACATTATGAAAATCGTTTTTGATTTAGTACAGGTGTGCGTTTCACAAAAAGGTGATTATTCGAAAAATCAAAAACAAAATCGTGAACATTATTATTCTTTTTAATCAATATTAAAAACTTTAATTACACACATTTCACACGTCTTGTTCGATGTGCTGCCCTCGGTTTCGGATACATGTTCTTATTCGCTTCCTTACTTCGGTTTTTGTTATTCTTGATGTGATTGTTGCCCTCATCTGGTCCGCCGCATTTGTAATTCTCTCCCTTAGTTAAACTAGATCTTTCATATGACCCCAGACGTAAAAGTCTAGCGGCGTCAGATCAGGGCTTCGTGCAGGCCACGGAATCGGCCCACCGCGCCCTATCCATCGGTTTGGATAGTTTTCATCCAGCAATTGTCGAATTGTGATTCGGAAGTGGGCTGGACATCCGTCATGTATGTAAATCATGTTTGCTCTTCTTTCTTCCGGTACATCCGTGAGCAGTGCTGATAAATGATTTCTGAGGAAATCTTCATAAAGTTCCCCATTTAGTGTTCGGGGTAAAAAATGTGGGCCAATTAATTTGTCTTCAATAATACCCATCCAAACATTAAGCGAGAACCTTCGCTGGGATGCGGTTGGTTTCAGTTTTTTAGGGTTTGCTTCTGCTTTCGGTGCCCAGTAATGTAAGTTGTGGTAATTTGTGATACCATCACGATCAAAACATGACTCATCGGTCCACAGAATGTTTTTTAAAAAGTTTTCGCTGTCGGCGTCGGCACTTAGCATAAAACGACAAAATTCAAGCCGTCTCGGCGGATCTCCTTCTTCTAATGACTGGACTGGTTGGTAATGGTATGGATGTCGGCCTGACAAGTGAACTACAGACCAGACTTTCCACTGTGACATACCAAGCTCACGCGCTACGATGTTTGTCGATGTGTTAGGATCGTCAATAAAACGTTGAAGAATAAGCTCCTCGAGTTGAAACTAACTAACGCTGACGACCAAATTTTGCAAAATCGCACCCCCTGTCATGCCGAGAGAACAATAGCGACCAATCACAAAGCTCCCCGAGTGTTTGGAGTTCAAGCGCAGGTAAAAACTACGAATAATACGAATACGAAACAATAGGTTGACCGTCTCGCAATTTTACCTGCCCCCCATAAAACTCTTCTCTTCCCTGGCACACATGCAAAAGTATTGACAATCATACCTTTCTGAATAACTGATAAGACAAGGATATTTTCCTAGTAATTTGTACACCAGGTGTAGTTTTTTTTTTGCACTAGACTACATTTTTTATGAAGTAATAGCAAAAATTACAAAAAATTAAATGTTTGGTTAGTGATATTTGCCAAAGTTTTAGGCATTATTGAACTTTTAATTATTAACAAAGGTCTGCTACGGCGTCAACTATGATAATAACTTAAATTTCAGTACAGTCGCGCCGTAAATCATTTTTAAATTGGTTTCAAATGATTTAATCTGAGATTTTTCATAAAAAAACTAAAACTCTTAACTAATTCAAAAACTACTGAATTTCGGTAGAACATTTGGTGGCTTAATTTGTTGCATTTTAACCCTACTATGACGTCCTGCAAGGAATACGTCGAGTTACCAGTAACCCTGTATTTAGAATTTACAAGGACACAAAGTTATATGCGCAATTAATAATTTGATTGAATTACGAGTATGTCTACATTTTCTTTTGTTACACTACATACACCATGTTGTCACAGGTTGTACTGGTAGCTCAGTGGTTACGGTAGTTTCCCCTGAGACCCAGTGTTGTGGGTTCGATTCCCAATTTTTGTGATTGATTCTACAAATATTTGTGGGAGCCATAGATATTTATTCTAAGTTTGGGTGTCCTTGTGTAGGTACATAAATTATGTATTTGTAAAGCCCGGATTAACCTCCGCGGAAGTTTTAAAAAAACAAAAACACTTTCTGAGAAATTACTTACGTAATACTCGAAGTACTTTTTGATAATTTTAGTTATCTTTTATATAGTGCTTGACAAAAGAGCGGATTCACTGAAGTACTCATGATTACACGTAATACTAATTCATATCATACTCTTGTGCCTTTCATTTAAAATTATATCATTATATAATAGGCTGATTGTATATATTACACCACTTCTAAACTGTAAACCTATTTATTTGTTGACAACTTTACTACTACATTCCCTCGTTCATTTCATATGTCCCACATTAGAGGGAAAGTTAGTACATATTATTATATTGTTAGGACTAAAACTAAAAGTGCAGCTAAGATTTAACCAAGAGTAAGTCGCTACACTTAGTTCTAACCGGCTAAAACTAGCTGCACTCTTCCCGTCTTATTAATAAAAATGGCCTACTTCTTGCTTAATCCGAAGTTACGTTTGGTTTAGCTAATTCTGGTGTAACTAAGTATTAACTTCGTTTTCATAACGTTATTAATAAACGTGGACTAAACTCGGACTAGCTATACATTCGTTACGCCTGGTTTAACGGACAAGCTATGGCAACACCGTTGAAATTAAAAATAAAAAGAATGAACTATCGAATGAAATAAAACAAATGACAGTGACAGATGACAGACGATGTTTGTTTCTATTATTTACGATATGGACGTTTGGATGTGAATTGTGAGATTTCGATTATTTTGTTACAAAATAATAATAATATAGGTATAATACCTATTTTAATAAGAACAAATGATATAATATGAGTAAACTTTATTAAAAGACAAATTATATAGAAACTTAATACATATATTGCTACAGTTGGGCTTCATACCACACAACTTGTACATTAATTGAACTATATACTAAATATTGTCCAATATTTCCACTGACTTTTGGTATTCTAATATGTGTGCAGTCAATGGCTCCAATCACTTGTCTAAATCCACATATCACATATCTTCTATCACATTGCTCTGTTCTGCATCATTTTGTGGAATTTTGATCCATTGAGCACTTTTTGCCACCAATGCTAAAGCAACTTGTTTGCATACAGGTGATATTGTTGGCTCATACCCCTTACCACTTATATCTTCTGCGTCATCTTGAATCTGTTGAATTCACAAAATATAAAAGATGTATACATAACAAATACCCAGAAGAAGCAAAGATTGTTGAATATCATTTTATTGATTGTCAAATTCTTACCTCTCCGCGTGCCCAAGATCTTATTGCACTTAAAACTTTCATATGGGGCGGTATGAAACCACCCCTCGCATCACCAGCTAAATCATTTTTTATCATATCAATGATAAAAACAGCCGTAGATCGAGAAAACCTATATTTCGATTTTAATTCAGCTTCAAGTTCTTCAAGTGGATTCTTACGAATTTTGTATAATTTAACACGCCTTATTGTTGGAATGTAGTCCATCTGATTCTGAACCTCATTAATTTCGTCTATCAGCCATAGGTCGTCTCTGAATAGTCTATTCATTTTAATTAACTTTTACCAAACAATATTACAATCTAACCTAAAAAGTAAAAACAGCTGTCAAAGATAGTTACTCTATGCTTAATCCGTCCTTAAACAAAGTATCCCTATGGTTTACCTTTTACACCGAGACTAGAGTCGAATTAGCTTAATCACTCCTTAGTCCGTGTTTAATAATAGTGAAATTTGTTAGTACCGGGTTAATGCTTAGAGTAAAGTTAATCTTACTTTAGTCCACGTTTATTAATAAGACGGTTCGAGTTTTAGCCGGAACATATATATGTATAGATGTTTGTTATTCTTTCACCCAAAAATGAGTGGTGGCATGGTTGACATATTGGATTAACGTATAGTCTATAAAATATCGTACTATCTAGCTGTAGTCCAACACGAGTAAAATACACTTCATTAAACTGGATTTCTGCTCGCCTTCTATGCCGGATGAAATAGCCATAGTCAACCTACCATTAGTCAATAATCAAGCCACGAGCCTTTAATCTCCACTAGCCAACATATTCCAACATTCTCCCAAACTATGCCAAATGTTTCCACGCACACTAAATCTTTATTGTTAAATTTTCTCTTGCATTTCCGTTCCGCAACTATTACGTGTTGGCCCCCCATTTATCCGACAGTTGGTCAGTTCCGCGTGTGCTTCGAATATTTGTGAATCATCGGTCTCGGTGTATTGCCTGTGTGTGGAGCGTTGACCCGGTTTCGTTCTAACAATCTCACTCAAATAGATCGATACTGTGTTATTTATTAGTTATTTTTCTGAAGGGCACTTCTAGTTAGCTTTGAGGCTTATGATTAATTAACCGAGCATAGAGGCGAGAAGGACTTTAAGCCTTTAAGTCTTATTAAAAATTACAAACTAAGCAACCTCCACAAGAAGGCGCTTCCTATAGGGCTTGGACCTCGTCTTAGAGCGATCGCTAGAATTCTAGTTTTTAGATTTTTGGGGATATTTTGATATGTTATTAATTACACAAATATTGAATTAAGAACATAAAAAACTACATACCTATTATTATGAGATAATACTAGAAGGTAATTGTCGGTATCTACCGTGCGATAGTTACTGGTGAAGTAAGTTAAGTTTGTCAACGTAGCTGGAGATACCGTGCGAAGATCTTGATAAAATATAGACCCTATTACCTTCTGGATAATTTAGATTCTAAGAAAAGATACTTTCAAATCGGTTGGTAGTTTCAAAGTTTAAACAAAACATGATATTATGTTCGCTTTACATAGTTTTTGACGTAACAAAACATTCCCTGACAATATATATATTTTTTTTAATAGCGGAAATATTGGAAATATTTGAAATATTATTGATTGACAAACGGTAAAAAACTGCAAACGAAATGTTGACACACTTTGGATGCGGGACTCTATAATCTACACATATAAAATAGTCGTATATTTGATCTGTTGCATCCGTCTGGGTCAGATAGCAATCGCTCACAATTGCAATTTTATGATTGCCTAATGTCTGGTCAACTGAATCGAAAGAAAACAGCAATTCATCGGTGATACTGCAATGCCGCGTAAGTGACAATAACCAATAAGGTTGAAAATAAAACGAAACAAATTGATTCCTTGCCGTTTAAAACATATACAAAGAAAATATTTCTTAACAGATGAAATAACATCTTATTATCAACTACCATTTACACGGTATTTAAGTTTCACCGCCGAAATATTGCAAGGAGATATGGTTAGAGCGATTTAATCCACGTGCAATAGTTGCTTTGGGCAGATGTGTATCTATCTCCCAAATTTCATCAACATTAGTTTAGTGGTAAAGCTGTAAATGCGTTACAAACAGACAAAGGGGTTATTTACACATACAAAAATTGGTATGGATTGATCGATTGAAGTTAGCTTTTATCAAGACACTGACAAGATGACTTTATAATAAATGGTTATATTTTTTAGCAACCGATTACTAAAAATACGACGATGATTCGTACGTATTTTTTTTCCTAAAATAAAACAAAAACATAAATAGAAGTAACAATTACCAAGTAGCCATTTTACAAACATAAATGAAAAGTTGTAATTACATCAATTATAATCATATAAACAGCAATTAAAACTGACTTTATTGTACAAGTGTCCTAAGACTGTAGAAACATTTTCGAAATTAGAAAATTAAGAAATGGTCTATTATTTTAAAACTTTAAAAAATTTACTGTGTTTAAATTAATTTTAAATACAGTCTACCTTTTATTATAGCTTAAACATTCTTATGATGTAGGCCGTAGGGTAATGAAGGATTAAAATTGTTTGAGTATATTAACAATGCCGCGTCAGTGTTCCGCAAACTGATTGTGTTCAATTTACAGCTACAAAAACGAACATATGCAGATATAATATAAATGAAAAATCTGTTTTTAATAATCACACTTTCAGGAACTCTAATTAACCATTATATAATAATATTAATTGGTTAATCGAAATAAATTTCACAGGACGGACTATGTAGTCTGTTGATTTGTGTGATTTGCTGTTGCCTACCTACTACTGTTAGTTACCTTGTCGGATATTTTATAGAGTGAAATTTATATGTTAGGTAAGGTTTTTTTATTAATTATCTTATTACATTGTAATTCTGACAAGTACAAGTGTATGTAAATACCTAAGTGCTGAATAAAATTAATTTATATAAGAAATACAAAATAAAATTCTGTGGCATACCCTTGCAGTGCCAAATGTGCCCACTTTGGTACTTATACCACTTTGATTTGTAACCCGTTATTTATGACTCTGCTAAATAGAGCCTTCCTTATGCAATGTAGTTTAATGACTGACTGACAATAAAGTTTTAGTAGCAATTTATTAACTACTAGCGACCCGCCCCGGCTTCGCACGGGTACAATACTGATACTTATACTACGGAATGTCTTTAAACCTTTAACAAACGGGCAAAATTTGGTCAAAACAAACAGAAACCAATTAATATGGGTACCTACTAAAACTCAGTGAAATAAGTAGGTGGGTATACTTTTATCGTATGAAATACCTACCTATACTCTTCAGGACTAACAATACAACAAACACTAAGTCAAAGGTCAAAAAGTCAAAGTCAAAAATTCTTTATTCATATAGACACATTTAAAATATTTTAAATCATGTTCTTATGATGCGTCCCTTTCTTTTACTACCACCAGTTCTGGACGTGGCAACTCTGAGAAGAACTGGCAAGAAACTCAGAGGAATCCTTTTTTAAATAAATTTGATTTTACAATTATTAATAAAGCAGTATTGTTTTAGAGCAACTCACTCCCAACTATTCCCAAGCTGTTTTGTCATTGACATAATCTGAAATTTTGTAATAAGCTTTTTTACATAATTTATCTTTCACATATCGTTTAAACTTGTTTATAGACAGATCTCTAACATTACTAGGAAGTTTGTTGTAGAAGCGTATACATTGCCCCATAAAAGAATTGCTTATTTTGTGGAGACGTGTAGCATGTAAAACAAGATTATGCTTAGTTCTAGTATTAACATTATGAGTGTCGCTTTTTTTCTTAAAACTATCAATATTCTTATGAACATATAAAAGGTTTTCATATACATATTGTGATGCGACTGTAAGAATATTAGTCTCTTTGAATTTCTCCCGTAGGGAAACTCGCGGACCAAGTTTATATATGGACCGTACAGCTCTTTTCTGTAGTACAAAAATGGTGTCAATGTCCGCACAGTTTCCCCATAGAAGAATCCCATAAGACATTACACTATGAAAATAACTAAAGTAAACCATACTGCTAGGTATCCACATCAGTGAGTCGTCTCATTGTTTTAACAGCATAGGCCGCAGAGCTAAGTTTCCCTGACAGTTTCGCAATATGTGGGCCCCATTGTAATTTGGAGTCAATAGTTATTCCCAAAAAAACAGTCGACTCCACTGGCTCCAACAGAATACCATTTATTTTTACATTCGTGTCTAAATAAATAGGTATTCAAGTAGATACTTGAATACCTATTTATTTTTTGTTTTATGCCTATGTTTATGTCTATGCCTATGTTACTCGTGAATAATGTAGCTTTCGAATGGTGAAAGAATTTTTGATATCGGTCCAGTACTTTTTGAGCCTATTCATTACAACCAAACAAACAAACAAAGTTTTCCTCTTTATAATATTAGTATATGATGAACTAATTTATTTTGATAAGGAAGCATGAGTAAAATAAACGCGTTTAAATGTAGTCCAAAAAAAATTCAAGATTTCTAAATAAGAAAATGGTTGTTGTGCCTCACTCGACATAGATAGGTATAGTGTGTGTCGCGGACTGTTTTGTAGATATTTATAAGGTCTACAATTAATTAGAACATTTTATGGTTCTATCTTTTATAGCTTAGGCAGCGTACGCAAATTAAGTAACCTTTCTGGTTGATTTTTTACACCTTGTGTCCGAAAAACCGAAATATCTTACGGAACCCTATTTTTACCAAAATAAAATTTAGCCTATGTTACTCGTGGATAATGTAGCTTTCGAATGGTGAAAGAATTTTTGATATCGGTCCAGTACTTTTTGAGCCTATTCATTACAACCAAACAAACAAAGTTTTCCTCTTTATAATATTAGTATAGATTTACGAGAACGTAAAATAAACAGTTCTTGGAAATTGTACTGTACAACTGATAAATAATTGCACTTCTTTGCAATACCAAGCTTAACCCCACAGAGTTTGTAATTTCTTTTTTTACTTTCCAAGTAGATACTAAGTGAAGTTTAAGACGTAAAGAACAAGTAGATGATACACACAGCTCGAAGTTACACAGCGACAAGTCAAAGTACGTGTAAGTTAAGTAACATGGGAGTTAGTTTGTCATCGGTTCATATCGATCGAGCACTTCTTTGACCACTGGCCCCGTTCTAACTTACTTGTCGTAATCGGATGCAGTTTTCGAAACACATCTATACTAATACATATTACTACGAGATAATGACAACACTACCTCTGTAGCGTAGCGGTATTTGGCTTGCTTTAAACCTTGGAGGTCGTCGGTTCGAACCCCACGCCGGACAGGAAATCTTTGTGTAAATTCTAAGCTTGCCTTAAGGGTCTGGTTGGTTGAAGGATTACCCTCCGTGCCTCAGAAAGCACGTTAAGCCGTTGGTCCCGATTGTTATAACATCATCTATAATAATCGTATATAAAGGAACGGGCAGCAGCGTTTCCTTGTGTGTTACAACATAATTATGCGGTCACCAACCCGCCTGCCAAGCGAATGGTGACTATGGCAAATACCCACCCTCGGGAGGAGGCCCATGTTCAGCAGTGGACGTTATACGGGCTGATGGTGATGATGATGATGATGACGATATAATGTTTGTCATGGGGGTAATCTGTGGATCTATAGTATCGATTTTTAATATTCTTTTACTAATAGAAAGCCACGTTAATTGTGAGTGTCATCCATGACGAGGTTATCACGGAAACTGGATCTACGAGAGTGCAACACAGCTTGAAGTAAAATACACCCGGCTAGCTCTCGTCCCCGTGGGAACTCCTTAATTAAATATAGCCTATAGAGCCTTTCGCGATAAATGTGCTATCTACCACTAAAGTTCCTGTGCTTACCGCGTTCAAGCAAACAAACAAACAAATTCTTCAGCTACAACGATACATACGAAACTAAAGTGTTTGTTTTTTGGACATATATTATCTTATACTTATATTAGTATACGTTCGATATTATGTATATGTTCAATGTTAAAATGTACTGTATGAGGAAACTGCCATTCGCAGTAAATAAATTTAAAGTGTCGAAATTTGTATTTATTACAAAATTTTACAAATTGAAAGTAGGTATAAATTATTGCAAAAACTTATTTTAAAAGATTGTGTCTGCCGCATTGTAGATAAGTGTAATTACCGTTCGACTGATTTTCACAGCAATTTAAGAGTGTACCTACTAATAACTTACAGGGAATAACCATTAACTCCTATTTTAGATAATAATTAAGGATCCGCGCAGAAAATTAAAATCCATAATAGATTTAAATTGTTTAATCTTTTGTATTAGTACAATCGTGTTTTTTAGAGGACTTGAAAAATATTCAGTGAGTGATAAATAAATGTATCTGCAGCTTTTGTCTTGCCTCTAAGTAGATTTTGTTTTAAAACTTACTAGCAGAATTTTGCAGTCTAGGTACTAGTATTTATGTTAACCTCTCGCGATAAGCTAAAACGTTTGTTTTACGGAAGGGTTCACTTCGGTAGTGCAATTGGTGGGGATCGAACCGGCGACAACAAGACCAGCAGTCCAACGCCGCTAGCCATTGGTCTACGGCCGTTTCCTAATAACTCTATCTCGCGCTTAAAAACATTAGCTTCCAAACATCGACCACAATACACAGTTAGTGCCGGATTAACTCGCAGCCACCATCAGGAATCTCGAAAGGTGTACGGATTTATTGACAAAATCCTTCGCACTTCGCAGTGCGTAGTGCATGGAGTTAATCCACGTGTAAGCTGGATGGTGCAGGCGATTTTCGCTCGTAAATGATGTACTGTTCATAGCTCGCATAACACATGTGAGAGGCAGATAAATCCTATGCCCGGTGAAGTATGTCCGCCTGGAAAAAAATAACAGAGAGCTAAACCCGGAAGAATCTAATGGGATTTATTTGTTTGCTAAATCAGTTTAAGGACACAAAGCAGTAACTAGCTATCGTTTTATTTATTAAAAACCAATAGAAAATGTTGTGTTTACGTTAAAATTACTTCGAAGCTGTGTAAGGGAGTCCTTTTCATAAGCCAGATTATTTTGTTTTGTAAGGCACTGCGGCTCATTTTGCCTTGTACATCCTTACTGATATTATAAACGCGAAAGTTTGTGAGTATGGATGGATGGATGGATGGATGTTTGTTACTCTTTCACGCAAAAATTACTGAATGAATTTGGCTAAAACTTTGCGCGGCGATAGTTAATAAGCTCGATTAACATATTGGCTACAACAAATCACGCTCCGACCCACTGGTGCAGAGTAACGCTGGTAAAACTGCGGGGCGCAGCTAGTTAATTTATCAATGCAGTCTCCTTTTGTTTTTGTTAACACAAAAATATAAACTTATGTATGTTTTAAAAATTACAATATTACGATTAGATAGTTATACTGATGATGATTAATCGTCCTGCTAGTATTAGCAACTATTAAAAATTGCGGTGTATAGTACAATCAATTACAGCATACACTTTGAATAATCGAAATATATTTTTTTTACGTTTTACAATATTTGTGATATCCCTGACTTCCGTGTTAAGTTAAATACCTGTGTTACGTAGCCAGTACCCTTTACGGTATAAAGAAATATTAACTCTTATACAGTATATTTTATATGCATTATCATTACTAATATTATGAAGAGGACTGATGGTATTTTTCTTTGTATTTTGGTTACGAATAAACTACAAAACCATTGGACGGATTTAGACAATTCTTTCACCATTAGAAAGAATGCTACTTTATCGATAAGTTACATAGGCTACATTTAATTATGAATTTCCCACGGGAACTGAAGCTAACAGGATATGACCGAACGCGGGAAGATAGTATTTCATATTTATACTGAAACAAATACAAACATTGCCTATTCTGGTAAAACATTTAATCAATAACTATTTGGTATGATTAATATTGCCTAACCACGTTGGTTTTATCAGTGATTAGTTATGTTCGTAATCAAAGGGATTACAATAATTTCGGTATATTCTCGTTCATTTCAGATTACATTAACACATACAACACAATTACATTAAATAACAAGCATTATTATTTTATATCAATTGGAATTGTTTTTTTTTTTTTTTTTTTTTTTTTTTTTTATTACATATAGGCTTACGTTTGACCTTAATCTCGCTTGATGGAAGGCGAAGATAAGGCCTAAGATGATACACGCTTGCCTAGAAAGTGTCTGTTCACTTTAGCCTTAAAGATGTCCAGATTATAGCGTTCCGGAAAAACTGACGCCGGCAGAGAATTCCACTCCTTAGCCGTCCGCATTATGAAAGAAGAAGCAAATCGCTTCGTGCGTATTGAAGGAATTTTAATTGTTTGTGAAACTAAATTTGTTTGTTTAGTAATTATTAATAAGTATTTAAATAGTAGGTAGGGACATATACAAAAGTTGAGGTAGATTGAATTGGCAAATAATGAATCAAAATAGCAAGTAAATAATAGCGAAAAACCGGAAATATTTATATTTTAAATTAAATGAAAATAAAAAATCGGCCAAGTGCGAGTTGGACTCGCACACGAAGGTGTCATTATCTATACAACATTATTAGGATATTGAAATAAAATAAAATTTTAAGCAAAAAACTTTTGTTGGCAGCCCCACTTAAATGTTTTAGTCTATTTTTAGTATTTGTTAGTTTAGCGACAACAGCAATAGCAATAGCAATCACGGTTCATGTGATACAGCCAGGTGACAGACAGACAGTGTAGTCTTAGTAATAGGATCCCGTTCTTACAGAACCCTAAAAAAAAGATTAAAATTAGAGGCGTGACAGTGACGCCACAGTCGCGCCACTGCAGCGCTTCCTCACGCCTCTAATTTGAAGGCGCCCTTATTAAACTCAATAAAAATTAAAACAAGTCTGCGTAAACGCGTAAACCTTTAAAAAAAAAAATAGAATCAGTCCAGTGGTATACGCAACACCTCATGTAAAGTTTACTAAGACTGGCTTATACTTGATCGGGTTTGTTACATGGTAGCCTCGTTTACCACAATCGATGTTACAAATTATAAATTTATTTGATATCGAACCCCTTCCACTTGTTTACTTCGTTTGAATAATTAAACGACTTGACACTTGCTGTTTGCACGTGTTATTATTGCCCTAGTTTTATTTGCTTACTTAAATATGTTTGTTTCTAAGTATTAGTTGCTTGGTTCACCCAACTGGACTTTAGTCCTAAAAATATTTAATTAAAAATTGATGAATGTGACGTCATCTAGTAAGGAAATTTGTTAACTCCTATATTTTACTTAAAGGTTATAAAATTTATGAATATTTACAGAATTGAAGCAATCAATTCGCTACCGTTACACATTTTATATAAATTAATAATATCCGAAGTGCCAACCTCCGTAGCGTAGCGGTATTTGGCTCGCTTTAAATCTCGGAGGTCGTGGGTTCGATCCCCACACCGGACAGGAAGTCTTTGTGTAAATTCTTAGATTTCTTTCCGGGTCTGGTTGGTTGAGGGACTACCCTCCGTGCCTCGGAAATCACATTAAGCCGTTGGTCCCGATTGTTATAACATCATCTATAACAAGCGTATACTAGGGAACGGGCAGCAGCGGATCCCTGTGTATTACAACATAATACTGCGGTCAACAATCCGCCTGCCAAGCGTGGTGACTATGGCAAAACCCTCCCTCGGGAGGAGGCCCATGTTCAGCAGTGGACGTTGTAAGGGCTGATGATGATGATGAATAATCTCCAATGTTAAATGTATCGTTTTAGGAAACGGCCATCTGTATTCTAAAAATCATTTTGACATAGGTATAAATTATAACACAAACTAATTAATTTTTACAGCAATTTTACAGATTATGGAAGTTCTTATATACTTTGTGTATGTTAAGACATAATAGCTTAAAATATGTTCATGTCCGGTTTCGTTATATTCTATAACATACAAACTTTGTACTGAACTATAATAGGTATAATTTAAGTATGTCAAGATGTTTAAGTTTCAGCATGACTGACTGTAATTTATTTCTAATAAATTATTGTAAGCCATTCGAGGAAATATATTTACCAAAAATGGTAACATGATAAGATTTATTTTGAAAGTAAATGCTAACTTATATAAGAAATTCTAACAAAATAAACATCTTTTGAGATCTGAAACTCAATATCCAGGCAATCCTATAACGGAACAGAAATTCTGTATTCACTCGATCAGCGCTGTTAAAACGAATCGGGAAATGGGTTACTAAGGCGAGTGGCGCAATCCTTCTACGCGTACAACTTGCGAGTTTATTTTGTCTACTTGTTTACACGTTTACGATAACTGCTGTGGACGCTACAGAAGGATTTTTGATTGATTCACAAAACAAATGACTATCGAGTGATTGCCAAGTTTTATGAAAATGGAATAGGAACTTAAAAAGTTAATCTTTTAGGCATAATATTGAATGGAGAAGGTAGATTAAGATCAACCAGTTAATGCATTTCTAAGGCGCCTTCTATAAGTACAATATGCGAGTTTATTTGGTCGTATCGTATGCCATGCCCTATACTTTTTCGAGGTCAGCTGTGGACGTTTTATAAGGTTTAATAATTTACTCTTTAATTTTGAACTTAAAAAGTAATTATTTATTTGAAGTTTTGAATCCCGTAAAGTAAAGATTGTTGCGTGTTCTTATCTACTACATATTAACTTACTACTGAAATTATTAGATAAAGACCTATTTTTAGACACATTAAGTAAATATTTTTTGTTCTTTCATATTCCTGTTTTATTTTCGAGGAACTCATCAAATGATTAACACCGAATTGAACCCGCGGCCCACGACCTTCAAATGGCGCGTCTAATTGAAGAATATCGTTCTAATTTTATTATGATACTCATCTTCAATTCAGATCTATTTTGGACTCATGAAGCAATTGTATGTTAGTTAGGTGTAATATAGTAGGTACCTACCCCATTGTTAATGGCTTACCTATAAATGACTTTCTTATCGCTGTAATAATAATTGGGTAGGAATTATAGTAAAAATACAATTGAATCTAGGTATTTTGTTTTTCATTTTTTATATACCTAGAACACATTCATGATGTCTTTCAAAAATATCATTTAATTGTTTTTTTTTTAATGCAATACGAAATATAAATTCGAACCCTGATTGAATGCGGTGTTTTGTTTGTTTTTCATTTTTATATTCGCGGAAAATATAGGTAAAATAAATTTTGCATTTTGTTAATACAAACCCAATCTTTATAAGTGCTTCAAAATAATTTTAAGTCTAAAACTTAAATATTATATTCATATCATGGCATCAACTTTAAGCTTTTGCTACTTCACCGGTTATAAAGACGAGCAGATAAATGGTTTAAAAACTACAACCTAAGCAACCCGCGCAAGAGGGCGCACCCTGCGGGGCTTAGACCTCGGCTCACGTCGATCGCGACTGCCCGTCGCTGGCGATGAGATGTGACTTTTGGGCTGGAGCCCTGCTCGCATTTATGCCCGGTGAAATAGCAAAATTCGCTTTTCTACTAATAACAGATTCCAACAACTATGGATTTTTTCAATCACTCCTCAATGGCCCACATACTTTTCTCCTGTTAATATAGTTTTCATCAATAGACAATGTATGATGTAAATAAATCGCGAGTATTTCTGTTCGTCTGGTGGCCCGAAATAAAACACTCGCACTGTTGAATGTTGACGTCATTCTATCTGTTAGTAGAGGTTATGATATTATAGATCAAATGTCTATGGGAGAGTCGGAAAAATAAAGAAGATTACTTAATGCTACATACTGATTAGTATAACATAATATTGTTGGCGATACTCGCGTAAGTAACAATAGCTAATAAGGTTGAAAATCAAATGTAGCATATTGAATTGTTTGCTCAATGATACATAATAATGAAAATATTTGTTGACATATGAAATTACACCTTATTAGCAACTGTCACTTACGCGGTATTGACCACGATATATGATTAGGTCCAGCTGCGTTGCTCGTTTACACGCAAGAGAGTGCTACTCTGCTCTGCTTGTCCTAGCGTGATGTTAATGATATAATTGTAACGAAACTCAATTATTAACTACTGGCTAACAGATTTTATATAGACTATTGAAAAATAGAGAAGACAAATTTTATAAAAAAAAACGTACTTAAAACACATTTTGATGTTTATATTCCCACTAGCTTCCCGCTCGTTTAACCCGCGTAGCTCTTGTTCCCGTTGGAACTTTCTAATGAAATATATAAATGGGCAATCTAACACTGATAGAATTTATAAATTGGACCAGTCAATCCTGAGATTTGCGCGTACAAGCAAATAAACTTTTCAGCTTTTTAGATTTCTTAAGAAAGATAGTTATAAAACTTATTTTTAACGAAATGAATATTGTTGTTTAACAATGTTCTAGTCTGTTTAACATTGTTTTCATAAATACATGAGATATTTAAAATCTTAACTTAAATCCATGTCAGCCACTGATTTATAACGCAGTAAATTATAATTAATATAAATCGTACAAGCTCTGTATTTATGTTGCAATTAGTGTTTTTGCTTGAAACATGTTATAAAGAGGAAACATTTGATTGTTTGTTTAGATGTGTATTGAATAAGCTCCAGAATAACTGGACCTATTTCAATAATTCTAGTATCATTAGTAAGCTACTACGTTATCCAGGAGTAACATATGTTGTATAAAAGCTTAAGTTGTACACGCTATTAAGTTTTATTAGCAACCATGTATTGTAACAAATAGAGATACATAATGTTGTGGTTCCTAGTTCTTGTAGTAATATCAACTTAATGACCTTTGCCATTCTAAAAACATTTAATTGGATTGAGCAGAACGCTGCTTAGAGAATTGTAATAGAGAATTATTGTCTGAGGCTTAATTAATAGTGTTTGTTCTGAATATAGCAGTATAGGTACTTTAATTAAATTAAACATGAAACTGACATGTAACTATTATTGCACTATTTGTTTTTACATGATATGTGAAACGCTGAAATATTTGTTTTGAATACTAGCTTCTCGCGCGCGGTTTCACCCGTGTAACGCCGTTCTCGTCACTTCTCGTAGGAACTTCATAATTAAATATAGCCTATTTCCTTTGCTTAAATATAGCCACTATTTAGCTACTCCTGGATTGTTTAACCACGTAGGACCAGTAGTTCCTTAGATTAGCGCGTTCAAGCAAACAAACTCTTCAGCTGTATAGTATTAGTATAGATTACTTAAAATATTGTTTGTATATCCTTTATGTCGAAATTATAGTAGAATAATATATTCCTAGGGTGCGAGTAGACCCAAAATTTACGGGAAATTGGACTTTACGAAATATATAAATCTCTTCCTCTATTTATTGGGCGGACATATGAAGAGACAGAAGGCGATCCCGAGTAAATTTAACGTTTTCAAAGGGATCTTAGCAAAAGCTAATACAATAAAAAACCTCATTTATTACGACATCCAGTCATTCCCATTTCCCCCATTACCGATATTAGTATCTTTCTTCACCCCAAATTTCCTCTAATTTATCACCAATTCAATGATACTACGTCATCCCATCTATCTAGTGTCCATCAAACATTTGAAGAGGAAGGTTTAATGCAGCTTCAGCGCCTCTTAAAATTCCGGCCGACCCTTTTTATGCCCTCAGAACGGTATCAAAGGCAAAAATCGTTAACAAAATATGAATTATTATTAAAGGGAGTTAGTTTGGCCTAGTTGTTGATTGTTTGAGTAATTATTCTAGGATTCATTTTCTAAGTAAATGTGTGTTTCTATTCCGCGTTATCCTATGCTCTATTGCAATGGATGTAAGTTTTAATTCAAGCTTTTATGTACGCAAAATTTCAATAATATCGGTTCTGTGGTGTTTACTTGAGAGAATAACAATCATCCAAACATTCACACACATCCTTACACAAGTATAGAGTAATATTGTGTTTTTTTAATGAAATTAAATAATCCTTCTAAGTTCATAAGTACTTTACCCAGTAGTGGAAAATCCAAAAAAAAAACAATTAAAAAATGAGCATCTAGTACTTTTTCTCTGTATGAACCATAAATGTGCGAAATTTAATACTGATTCGTCCGTGCAATTTTCTTAAAAATGGGTACCAACTTTTTGCTTCGCATATTAATATATAGATTATACTACTACAAAATGAGCTACCTATATAGTTTATTCATATGTTTGCTTTCTGCACCTGTTCTCCATAAAATATAACCTTTGATTACACGCAATTTGCGACTCCTCCGTGCGTTCAATATTCTTAAAAAGGAATATTGAACGAAGATTACTTTTCATGCAAAACTTAAGTTTTGCTTAATTCATGACCTAGATACGACTAGATAAACATTTGTTTAAGCCAACTCAACCACCACAAATTTAAGTCCAGTCATTATAACCATATTAGAATTAGTTAAATGTTATTAGAATCAAATCAACCCAATTATATAACATAGATAAACGGTTCTCAAAGTGCGCGCCTTCAAATGTTAATTGTCATACTTAACTACAGGTTGGCAAAAAAGTCTAGAAACGGAACTAATTTTTTGTCTGTTGGCAACATTCCCAAAATAATGTCATTTCAATAATAAACAAAATTAAAATCAATATGTAGAATTACTTATTGATTTCAAAAAATAATACATAAATAAAATAGGAATAAATATATGTCTAAAAAAAACCAGGTAAGTAAAGAGATTAGGTTTATATGCTATTCGGTTGCAATGGGTTGCCACACAAACAACACAGTGGCGCCCCCATTATTTTCTACTCTTTTTTGCCAAGCTGTATATACTTGTGCGCGTTCTGAGTTTTATGCCTATCTATTGTTACTTATTAGTATTCCTCTCGACTATTTCTTTTCATTTTTGGATAGACATTAAAGTTATCCACGAGGCTTTTGATACTTCACCGGGTATAAAGGTGAAGAGGGCTGCGGCTTTATTAAAATATATCAGTAGTAGGTACTAATTAAGCACCCTGCGCTTTATAAGGAAAATTGAGACTGTCTGTCTGTGTACTGTCGTTGACGCAGTCTCGACAAGTTTAGTAGATAAGGGCGCAAGACAACACCAAATCTATAAATTAACCCTAAACTTATATTTTGGAAACCTAAACTTAAGACTTACAATTAAAACTTATTTAAGTATTATTGGTTTATAGAAGCATTATATCTAGTATCTAGTATTATAGCGACGGTAGTACCTAATTATCTTAGCCCTGACACACTGAATTATGAATTATGATAATGGCAACTGAATTTCATTATGTTTCTACGGTAATAATAGTTAAATAACTATGCATTATTATTAAAATGACTAACGTAACCCCATGGCGACGTATCATAGTATATTGCAGCCAGTGTTGCCAGAAATGCCGAGTTTCCGCATTTCGGGAATAACTTGACCACTATAGGGTTAATTTGATTTTAATTCTGATTGTTTTTGTTAAAGTAGCTTTATTCTCATTATGGCTATTTTTGACATCTATTTTCAGGTAAACATTATTTAAAGCTTAACTAAGAAGTTACGTATTTACAAAAGTCTGATTAGGTAATTACTTTTTATTACGTCTCGCTTTCGACAAAAAATTCCGAACTGAAAAAGATTCACAATCCCGTTTTGACTAAAAAAACCTGGCAACGCAGATCACAAATCATGTCGTTTTTATTATTGAGGCTGGAGCACTGCTCGCCTGTGCACTGTGAAGTAGCAGAAACCTCGTGGCTAACTACGTATATCCGTCCGAAAAAGAACCAGGCACAAATCGCAACTTAGATCCAACTTATTTTACTACGATTGAACTACCGGCCTATGTTCAGTTGTGGTGTTCTGTAGATAAATTTGTCCTATCTGTGCCTACTATAATATATACCTGCACTGACCTTGTATGCTTTAAATACCTCCATAATCCACCATCATACACTTCGGACTTAACATCTCCCTTGACACAGATTCCTATCATCTTCATTGGTTTACACAATAGATTTAAACCTTATTTAAACGTAGTTTTTCCAGTTATAATTACAAGCAAATTCCATTTTACTGCGTCAATAAATTAACATTTCTGGTCTTGACAATGTTTTATAATTTATAATAACTTGCAATAGCGCGGTTCAAGTTGAGTAACAGATTTTAATAGCTAGCAATGTTAATGGTGAAAAAAGAACCATTTATCTAGTCTGGAACTCTGCTCGCCTTTATGCCCGATGAAGTAGCAAAAGACTCAGGGCTAATTGCATAAGTCTGGCCAAAAAAAAAAAAAATTCCGAATAAAAATATTTCGGGTTAGGTATCCTTAAGAAAATATTTTTTACTAGCTGCGCCCCGCGGTTTTACCCGTGTCACTATGCTCCAGTGGGTCGGAGCGTGATATTTTGTAGCCTATATGTTAATCCAGCTTATAAACTATCCACGTGCAAACTTTCAGCGAAATCCACTCAGTACTTTTTGTGTGAAAGAGTAACAAACATACATCCACTCACGCAGACGCCCTCTTGCTTAGTTTGTAGTTTTTAAACCATTTATTAAGGCTGGAGCTCTGCTCGCTTTTATGCCCGGTGAAGTAGAAAAAGCCTCTTGGCTAACTCCGATCGTATGTCCGTCCGAAAATAAAATATTGAAATGCTATGCTTAGTACATCTGAAGATTAACACATTAGCTACAAAATCACAATTAGCTAATAGTGTACAGAATGCTAGTTCAAATAAACAATTGCGTCTATAATAAATCTCGACAATCCTATTGTATGTCATGGCTTTTCGATGACACGCTAACATCCCATTGTTAGCCGTCTGACTGAATGTAAAGTTATTATGGTACCTATAGAATCTTATATTTGATGTTTATATATATACAATGTGTCCCAGGGATAAGTGACCGCCCGGCGTTTTTTGAGTATTTGTACAAAATTATTTATTTAATCAGGAGTTAAATAATCTTATATATTTTAGAAGCAGTACGTAATCATGGATTCTAAGGATAGGTTTACCTGCGCGTTCGTTTTTGCGCCCTATGTATTTTTATCTAAAAAGGAGATGCGTAATAAACACGATACTTAATCTCATTGAAAGGTCACGCAATCATCTGATCACCTGACAATGCCTGTCCTTTAGCGAATAATGACCATTTTCCTGTGGCATTGGCGGCATAGCGGCGTGTACAATAGATTCCGGCGATCTATTTGACTTATAATGGCTTAAATGGCTAAGTAACCAGTACCGGGGGTATACAACATTTTAGGAAAATGTTTTATATTAGATTATACCAGGCCACTCAGAAAGTATTGCGAAAAATAGTTTTTATATATGGGAGACTGGCCGGTTAGAATCTTTTTCGAAAATATGATTACTTGTAAGTAAAAATATGTGTGTTCCATTTTCAAAATTTCCCTCCACATTTTTTGCGAGTCAATTCAAAGTATCGTGTCTTACTGAAAAATGGATCTGCGCCGGGAACATTTTAGAGCTATGATTTTTTACGATTTCAAGTGTCGCCTGAAACCGGATAAATCGTTCGATAGACTTCAAATGGCATTTATGGATAAAAGCCCCTCCAAGGCAACCGTGTATCGTTGGTATAACGAATTTAGGCGCGGTCGACCAACCTTGGGGGATGAAGAAAGAAGCGGTCGCCCTTTGACGGCTATTACGGAAGAAAACGTGCTAGCAGTGAAAAATTTAATCCAAGATAATAGGCGAATTACATATCAGGAGATTCAACACATATTAAAGATTGGATCGGGAAGCGTTCACGAGATTCTACACGGGCATCTTCGCGTGAGGAGGATAGTATCGCGCTACCTCACCGACGCTCAGAAGCAGGCCCGGGTGGAATGGTGCCGTGATATGCTGAACAAATTTGAAGCAGGCTCGTCTCGGCGTGTTTACGACATCGTAACAGGTGATGAGTCCTGGATTTATCAATACGATCCAGAAACCAAGCGCCAGTCGACAGTTTGGGTGTTTCAAAATGAACCAACGCCTACCAAAGTGAAGCGATCTCGAAGCGGGGGGAAGATTTTGATCGCCAGCTTTTTTAATTTGACTGGCCACTTGGCCTCAATTCCCTTACGAGATCAAAGAAGCATCAACGCCGGATGGTATACTACCAAATGTTTACCAGAAGTTTTTTCTGTTGTGAGCAACAAGCGACCAAACACAGGGCTCCGCGGACTACTGCTCCACCACGACAATGCGCCTGCACACACCGCGCTCAAAACGAGGGACTTCCTAGACAGCACACCAGTCAAACTCCTGGGTCACCCTCCTTACAGCCCTGATCTAGCACCGTGTGACTTCTTTTTATTTCCAAAAATAAAAAATCAGCTCAAGGGGATACAATTTTCGTCGCCGGAAGATGCGCTGGCTGCGTTCGAGCAGGCTGTAAACGAGGTGTCTACGGCGGACTGGAAAAAGTGTTTTGAAAACTGGTTCAGACGCATGAATCTTTGTATAGAGGCTGGTGGAGAGTACTAAGAAAAGATTTAATAAAAATATATGTACCTGTAGAACAATTTTTTTTAGTGTCGCAAATCTTTCTGAGTGTCCCACGTATCTGTTTCCAATTGGGCAGCAGAGGTGGCCAACTATGATGTGACTTGCATGAGTGAGTTTAAATTTAACTAACGCCTAGCTTTCTTGCGTGGAGATCCTAGAGCGGACGTAGTCTTAAAATATAGCTACTATTATATAGATACTCACAAATAATGTGGCTTTGTATTGATAAAAAAATATTCAAAATCGGTTCAGTAGATCCATACATTACCCCCTACAACCTCAACTTTAGTATAGCTTATACAATATAATATATTTTGCTTTATTATCATATAATCTGTATCGAATGTTTTATTCGGGTCCGAGCCCATTCGTCTCCTAAGATTCGCACGCTGTGCCCACTCGTCCCCTGGAACTTTTGAGGGGCCCATTCGTCTCCTGATGAATATTTATTTTTATTCATTCTTCTAATATAAGTACATGTATATGTGTATACTGCAGCTTGGTAGTCCTGGTACAGTCGCGCAGAAAAGGCTAAAATAAAAAATATAGTAATTCGGTAGATATCATGTTTATTTCAAATAATATTAACACATACAAAATCACAATGTCCTAGAAACTAACAAAATACAACTCTTTTACAAAAATCAGCCTTGATTGACCATCATATAAATCAACATTAAATATAAAATATGCAAAAAAAAAATAGAACACATAGCAACAGTAAATAATCACTTCTTATTTTTTTGTATATTTACCAACTACATACATGCAAAATCATAATAACTTAAATCTAAAAAATTATAACAGTACAAAAAAAAACTAAAATCACAGTAATTATTGAAGACTAGATAAATCAACATATATTTTTTTTGTATATTAACCAACTAAATGCAAAATCGTAATAACTTAAATCTAATAAATTGTAACTAGAAGTACCTACTTAAAAATTGGCTAAAATCACCGTATTTTTTGTATATTTACCAACTACATGCAAAATCATAATAACTTAAATCTAACAAACTATAACTACAATAACAAAAAATGACTAAAATCACAATAATTATTGAAGATTAAACAAATCAACATTATTTTAGTATAAAACTAATCTTATATTTGTTTTTTCATTTTAAATTAATAATATATGCATAGCTTTTCCATGCAGTGGCCTAGTGAAATCTGATTTTCAAAAAAATGGCAAAATATGCGATTTATTCTCGCTTCATTTTCAATCGATTCAGGAGTCCGATTATTTGTTTGGACACCCCTTTGCACCTGATCCATTTTATTTTTTGATAAATTCATTTTTCAAACAAGCCATTCGTAGTGAGACAATTTTACATCGTAAGCCTATCGACAGGTTATATTATTATCATGAAGGATTATCATTCATCATAGCTCTTTTTTCAGTCATAGCTCTTTTTTCAGTGATCTGTTATGATTTATTAAATTAATTCCGTTAATAAACTGTTCACAAGTGTACCGTTTCTTATGTAAAATATAGCTAATTTTATCTCAGGGGACCAATAGGCACCTGAATAGGTGCCGAATCTTTAACTTATATTGTATGTATATTAGAGTGGACGAATGGGTACCTTAAAAATAATATTTTTTATTAAAATATTAATTGGTCCCCTACTAGGAGACCAATGGGCACCTATATAGGGGCCGAATCTACAACTTTTATGCTGGGGGACGAATTTTAGGGGGCGAATGGGCTCTGACCCTTTTATTCCAATATCTGACACTTGTGCGTAAATTATGGGTGGTATATTTTAAAATGATTGAAGCGTAACTTAAAATATTGTGTTTTTCATTACTCAAAAACAAAACCTCAGTAACTCCAAATGCTCAATTCCTAGTAAAGGAATTAAGCATTTCAACTGCTTCTACGTGTTTGTGGCTAGCTCACTAGTTGAGAAATAGTTGGGCTATTCTGTTTTATACGATTTGCGGAGCGACGGAACGTAAATCACTGTGCACATCCACTCAAATATTTGAAATACACTTTAAGCATTTGTATCACAGCCTCAAATTCTTTTGAAAAACGTTAAAACGTTGAGTATTTCAATTGGTTTTGAATTTCTTATGATCCTTCAAGCAGAATCCTTTTTGTCTCACTTAACCAACATAATATACTCCCTTAAATTAATTTATTAGTATCTTGTTAATAAAAGCATCACTAGCGAATTTGTTTGGATTATTGTGTTTGCTAATTTATCTATATATTTACTAATAATATAAAGAAGCAACATTTTGTGAGATTGTAGGGTTTTTTACTTTTGTTTTATGTTTTCTTTTACTAAGTACCTATGCCAACGAACATATTATATCATTGTTTATATTTAAGTTGTCATGTAAGTGACGTATGTCCTAATGAGAATAAATGTCTTTAAACCTTAAACTGTGGATTTTGATATAAATTTATGTTTAAAAATGAGGTTTCCTCTGGAACGGGATCTACGCGGGTGAAATCGCGAGGGACAGCTGTTTAACCTGCTTGGATCCCGTGGTCGTGGGAACTGCATAGTTAAATAAAGCCTATGTTGTTCCCAGATAATGGGCGTAATTTTTTTAATAGTAAAACATTTTTAAATTTTTATCCCAAATATACATAATTATCTACTCTCTTTCTAATATTAGAATATATATATATAATACTACTGTATCTATATAATACAAACTAGTTATTAACATAACAAAATCAGAAAGTTCCTAGCTGCCAATTTGTGTCAATACGCCTATAATCAGGTGAATTCCGACGCATAGAGATGTGAACTGAGAGTAATGGTCAGCTCGCGTGTACCAATTACTGACACGGTATGTGCGGGTGGTGATAATCTATGTTATAACTATTTCAAATTTATTGCAATAGCTTCAATGTAACGGTAGACGTAGTCAACTTTGTTATAGATGAATTAAAATATCTGTAACTTAACTATGTAAAGGCTTTCATAAAAGATTAAGATTTAGTTCTGATATTTTTTTTGTGGCGAAACATATACTTTCAAAGTATAATAATTATACAACAGAGTTCTTGTTTCGCCACGATAATGTATTTTTTTTTCTTATTTGCATTTAGCTAAATAAATAAAGGTGGTATAGTCAGGAATATGTTTCGGAAGGAAACATGAACGGGGAGAAATCAGCGATCTACAACATCGGCCTCGTATCTGAGAGTATTTGTTCGAGTTTTTTTCATTTTAAGTCAATAAATGTTCAAGATTATTCATTGATCATCAATTACGCTGGTTGAGAATATATTCTTCGTGCTTCCAAAATCAGTCAATTAATTAATCCCTATTGTTATAATTTCAATTAAGTCAGTGTTAACATGTGGAGTAGATAGCGTTCTCCAACCCCCTTTTTTCGGGGGTGGAAATCTCCATCCCACCAACATGCAGATATTGTCTTGTAAAAAATACTTATTTGCAGGAATAATCGTAGTTTCTATTTAGGTGTTTTTTCTATCGTCAGATAAAAAATACCAGTGGGATAAATTTTAATTTTGTAAGAAATTGCATATATGAACAAAATGTGTCAAAATTTATTTTATTACATTTATTGATATATTTTAACGGATCTATATCAGGTCACGTATCAGTGATTGTAACAATTATTTTTGATCAAAGAGATCCTGACGCATTTGTCACATACTTATGTAACACACTCATGTTGTGATAACGATGACTTCGATGACACTATCAGCATATTTGATAAGCGATACGTTATCACCCATCCCGATCTTGTGGAAAAAGCCTTGTACCTATTCTTATTTAAATGTCGTATAAATTGATATTATTCACAGAAAGTAACAAAATACAGGTTGAATTGCCATGATTTCATTCAAATATCGCTAGCGTAAGACGTAAAGCTTGGCCACGACATCACCAGCTAAGTACAATAAAAACAAGTGTATGCAAACGCCGAAGCATGGCATTCGCGGTTGTTAATGACATGGTTTTGTAAAAATCACGGCTTAATCGAGAACCGCCATTCTTGTAATAATATGCACTTTTTTTTCTGACCGATATATTTTCGTACCATGAAAAGGCCATAGTTCAAAAACAATAGTTATATTGTTTTATTCAAGAAACGGCATTGGTCACTAGGATTTTGATACTTCATCGGGCAGAAAAGCTAGTAGGTCTCCAGCCTTATTTAATGATTTAAATACTACAAACTAAGTAACCTGCGCATCTGTCCAATCTGTTGCTTTACATTTCAGTTCGCGGGCCTCTTGGACTTTTACTAGGTCTTAATGGGCATGAATATCGAAGCAAATAAAATATGAAAAGATGACACAGAACATAATACATTTCGTTTCTATATGACAAGTTACTAATAATTACTGCGAATATTTTATATATTATGTCTTAGTATTTTACGATAACTGTAGAATTTCTAGAGAGATACCTAACGTTTTGCGTATTTATAATCAATTTATGATTAAATATTATAATAGCTATGAGCCATAAAGCTATTTAATTATTATCATGAATCTTATCGGATAATGAATACAATTTATTATAAATTGATATTTCTAATTTAATTAACTACACAAGAATAATTAAAGCAGTTTAATTTTGTTACCAAAAATAGTATTACTAAAACCATATTTCTTGGTGGTAGGAAAATACTTTATCTGGTTCTAAGCTGTATACCAAATTTCAACCGATTTTTTAAACCGATTCAGTAATAAATTATTTTCCCGATATATAATATAATAAAGCTTGTAATTTAATATTTAAACAAACCGTTTTAATATCGCCGGCAAATATTTCTAATTTAATTCAAAGACTGTAACTCTACTTATAGTGTTTTAGCTTAACAATGCCCAATGTGTTTTTTTATGTTTGTTTACTGACCATTTTTTATGTATATTTAGCAAAATAAGCCTAGCTTAAATATACTTTATTACGTTCAAATTCAGGTTAAATTAAACATACCTATCTTACAAGTGGTTTTCGAAACTTGGATGAAAAAAACAGGGTTATTTTTTTTAAATGCATCTGGCTTTCCCACCACCGCGCCGTAATGGAGGGTTATGTTGTCTCCCCACTGCATAGCGATGATATTCTATTCATGCGTACCCTTTAAATGGGAGCATCGGAAACTTCACGGAGTCAGTGCCTGCCATAACACCATGCCATTTTAATTTAATTATCCTCAACCAGTTTTCTTTCACTCACATTTCAATTAACTTTGAAGATAAAACTAAAACTATACTAAGTAACAATTGTAATATAGCAATACACACGAGCCGTTTTACGTAATAGTGTAACTGATTGTTTCGGATATGGTCACGCATCGTCGCGCGAGCTGTAATTGTCGGAATTATCGATGCCTTACTTCCATATGATTGGTTTATAGTAAACACTAAGAGCTCAGTTCTTTTTTGTGATTTTTTGCGCAACAAGCTTATTAAATGTTTGGAACACCGTATGTGAGGGTCCGTCATTTGAAAAGGAGTTGAATGTGAAACCTTATAACTGCATACAGACAATGTATGTACACCGTGATTTTTGACTTATTGCTTTTAATTGGCATAACGATTATTGCAATCAAAAAATACACATCAATATGTGTATTTTTTTTTGCAATAATCGTTAATAATTATAACACCATTACTCATTTTGAATAATCGTAAAACATGACACAATTGACATGTTTTTTTTTTCAAAAACTCGCGATGAGAACACATTGTTTAATTAAGGCTCTAGATCTCACTTTTATATCAAAGTGGGATCTAGAGCCTTGCAATACTTTATAATGTAGTTGTACGCACCGGTGCCTATCACATAGGATTGAAGTAACTTAATCAGAATTTTTTAATGGTTTTGAAAAGAATACACATAGATCAGCTATAGGAATAGATAGATTTTACTACATACCAAAATTAATAATTTCATTGAGTATAAGTAACGACTAAAAATCACGGAGGTTGGTTTATTAGTTTTGTTTGTCACTTTCTCCTAGCTCAAATAAAAATAACACCATTACTCATTTTGAATAAAAAAGATAAAAGAACAACATGAATAGTTCTCCGCACGTGTAACCTAGAAAAAGGATTTCTATGTTAACAGGTAGCTTACATAAATAAGGAAAATAATTTTCCTTTAAAATTCATTTTTAACGTTGCAAATCTTTAGTCAATACGAAAAAAAATATAAAAAAAATAACGTTGCAAATCTAACATCAAGGGATTTGAGTAGAGTTGGCTTGTTAATTACATTATGGTTTACTTATCATGATGACTGACATTCACTAGCTCAGAATTTGAAATAGGTTTAAATTCTCAATATAATAAATAGTAAAAGAAACATCGCACATGACACACCACATCGGTATTTCGAAATTAAAATAATGGGACCGTACATCGTGGTATACAGAAAATATATGGAGCTGGCATGTCGCCGTTACATTCAAATTTGATATAAAAAATATTGAAATAACATACAATATAAAACACACTGAGCGTTATAATGATGAATGCTTTAAGTACGCTTTAGGCGCCACATTCGTAGTACTCTAAATTGCACCTTATTTACATATGTTTCGTTTGAAATTACAATGGAATAACAACAACATTCTTTACAGGATCAGAGATGGATTTTTATTACTTTTTCTTCTACATATAAATTCTTATCACACTTAGGTACTAGAAACGACAATGGCATAACAAATGACTTACTACGATTCATATTTACCTATACTTGATGACGTACATTTAATGCATGAAAAATATATTGCGTCAGTGATGTAATTTGAAAATTGAATATGTGACTTATTTTATTGTATATTCATTATATTTTCCCTTGCAGGGTGAAACCTCCAAACGCAACACTGAGGTACGTTGTAGAGTGAAACGTAAAGTGTTGTGGGCTTAGCAATATTGCATGATATTGTATGTACACAGACATCCTCAGACAACGGAATTCAGGCAGCTTCAACTTCTGCGCTTAGTAATAATGTAGGAGCAGAATATTGTAAGCCTTTTGTAATAAGGCAGATTGTCTGACTCGAAACATTTCAAGACAGACTTGCAAATAAGCAATCGTCGTTATAGAGATGGTCGGATTGTAACAATGCAATATTCCCGGGTGAAGATATAATTCAAAAATTTCTTCGGGTAATCCTATCTCGTCTAAGTTTCCAATCTAAATGGACAATGAGACACGAATCTTAGTTTGTTCAGGTGTCTTTTATAAATATCATAGGCTTTTTTCGCCTTATTGCGCCTTATTGCGCAAAAGCAATATCTGTCTAAAAAAAATATAAGCTGATTGCCATTGTAAGAAATTGTAATTCTTTAATGGTAGAGTAAGTTTCATGATTTCCATATTTTAACTATAAAAAAATATGTGCTTAAAGTAGCTGTTTTGCACTTTAATCGGATGCACAGACATATAAAACCGACTGTGCCAATTTATCAAGGTTGTTCTGTGCTGTTGTCTGATATGTCTGCAATTGACGCATATTCACTGTGGCATGATAAACAAATAAGCATCGTTTCACATCATAATAAAATATCATCAGTGACGAAGCGGTGTGTAATACGAGTATGATACATTTGCACTTTTCATCGAGAGGACTGTAGTTACAAATATATGATATGTAGATTATGTACTGCATATATGTATGTTTGTGGGGAACTATCGCCATGCTGATTGGATGGTGTGTGGCGAGAATTTATTAATTGTCATTAAATGAACAAAATGCGTTCGCACTCATTTCAGTTCTCACTTGCCACGCAAAATTGTTTTACACTTGTCTTTTATTGCAAGAATTACAAACAGGCACTAAATACACGTCACCCAGGTTGTAATTTTAGAATTATATAGTAATATGAAGTTTATTTTTGTATAACTACATCTTCACGACATGTTGAGACAACTCTTAGAGTTGAATTAAAACTTCATTCATTCAAAATTACTCTGTAGATACGTTAATGGGAAGTACATTTATTATGAGTATTTTTCACTTGTAGTTTGACGATTGCTTTGATACTTAATTATATATCGAAATTTATCTAAATTCCAATAATGCAAAAAAAACTTTACTTGTTTTAGGTTAAAAAGTATATTATTATGATGTATATTTGATTTGATTTTGAACCTGAAACTAAAGTTTAAAGCCTAACCTACCTGTTTATAACATTTAACCAACTTTACATTTACCAACCTAACGGCAACAATCATAAAAAATAATTCCATCTATTTGTCATTGGCAGACACTGTCACAATTTCACCGATGTTCTTCCCATGGCACGCGCATGCGCCAATAACATAGTTCGCAGCTTCCTTTCTCCGATCACTGTGGTTTGACGAAATATGTAGATTATACTTGTGAATGCACAAACGTGATGTGGCAGGCAGGTGACACCTGCTTCAATGGTGTTTGGTTTGCTGAAACCAAAATGGCCGAAGAATGGGGACTTACTATTTAGCTGTACTACATGTATAGCAAATGCAGCAGTAAATGGTATGGTCTAAGTTATGAACAGTACGTAATTGTATAATTTGGTAGCGACTTCGACTATGACAACAATTGGATCACAAGCTGAACTCTATAAGTATGTGATCCAACTCTTGTCGCAGTACTTTTGGAAATAATACATTAATACCGTCATCATGACTGCATTCGTACATATACGACTAAAGTTGGGTAATTAGATAAAAAATGTAATTTTAACATGAAAGATAAACATAAATAATGACTTTTATTGCTTTCAAAAGATGGAAGGAAGTCCTTACTCTAACTTAAAAAGTATGCTAAGCTTTATTGAACCCAGAATCTATTGATAGCTTTAAATAAACTAATCGATCCTGATTTTTGTAATCCATTGCAACAAAAGGCATGCGAAGTGGATGAAATATTGAACATCAAATACTATAGTAGTATTTCGTATATATATTTTTCCATTAAAATACTGGCTTGTTTTTATCGTATATTTAGGTCCGCACTTTGTTCCCTTTTAAAAGTTCCCTTATAAAGCTGGTGAAAACGAGAGAATTGCAGGTATGGGGGTAACAAAGAGTTTCATTTCCGTGGATGCAGTCTATTTTAAGGGACATGTTACTGAGTTTTTTTATTAAAATAAATAAGGATTCTTTTATTATTTACATTATTCAGACATTTATGATAATAATAGTAATTAAAACATCATGCTAAATTAGTATTTGTCCAATGTTGGACATAATACCTATTACCCCCGGAACAGAGGTCGGTATAAGAGTATGCAATGGTATATTACAAAGTTATAAGATTCTAAAGTTGATCATTAAACAACCCAATAATTACTTTTTTTACTTTCCGAATCACGAAAAGCTGAAAGACTGTTTGATATCCGGAATAAAATCTGTACATTTGTATAGAAATATATTTCCTGGTGAGACTTTTCTCGAATGCAATCTTTCAAGGTCGACCTACGTCGCTTACTGCTTATAGTGTATTCAATATAACACTATTTATGTCACATCTTTTGAAATCCAGTGAATCGAATAAATAATATTCGATATCTTTCCATTTCGATTATTTTCTGTCACTTCCATATAAAAATTATTGTGAAATCCGTTGTTCAATACAATCTGATAATCCATCAGAATGACTCTACATAAGTTTTAAATCGACAAGCAATTGAATTGTAACTGTCCACTGATCACATAGTTATGTGAAGCTTAGAAAAACTGTTTAGAAAATTATTTTTAAAATTACTTTGAGACTTGATGATACCTCTACGATTATCGATTTAACGGCTGCATCGAGTTTTTATCTTGTTTTGCTTTCCATTGCTGCGTCATCAGATTATCGTCTAACTGAACTGGAATAACTTTTCTTGCGTAGCGCTAAATCGATGTAGCTTGTGATTTTATAGCCTTTAGCAATTGTGACATAAAATCATTGGTTACAAATTTAATTAAACCAGTCACATTAGCTGTCTGATCAGAATCTGCGTTTAGATTATTAGCTTAGTTGTGGTTATGTAATAATTAATTTGTATCTGTCATCTAGTCGAGGTAATGGCAATTTCGAATGCATTTAATTCTAAAGAATTAAATCCAAGAGGGAAAAGATGTTGCGTCAATAGTCAATATTTCTTTATTTACATCGATATTTTTAAAATAATGTTCACATTTCCATGTTTTTATTTGTCTATATACAATAACGGATAATTTAAGATCAGATACTCATTTTAAATAGTTATTAAGCATTGTGGTTTAAGAGACCGAGAAGAAACATCTACCGCGGTCATAAACTTGGTCAAATGTGCCTTGTCTAAGTGAGCACCATGGCCAAAACGTTCCTGAAATTTCCGAAAACCAATATACAGTGGACACATTTTCATAATGATAATCATTCATTAATTCAGATTTCTTGAAATGTAAGTCAGTAACATCAAGGGATTATTATAACTGTTTATTTGCAATAGCATCTAAGCTAAATCGCCAACTTGGGAATCAAGAGGTAAGTAAATAAATCTTGTCCAGATATTTGCGAGACTTGTTTACTTAGGACCGTAGTTACTACACACTAGCGGTCGATTAGATTGTTTGTGACTCTCTCAACAATATAAACACCAACGAAAGCCAAATACTCATGTCGATTTGTTCTTGGGGATTTCAGCATTATTGTTTTCTACGGATGTTGTTTCGTCCATTGAAAAGTGCCAATGAAAAGATAAAAAAATTTAGTAAATTTCATCACAACTGAAACCAAAATATACTTATAACATGTGACTTACTTTTTTATGACTGTTTTTGATATTATAAAAAATATTTTAAATACTGACATTGACAAAATAACTGGGGGCAGAATCTGCTATTTTTTTAATTATTATGCCACCGTAGTGCCTTCATGATATCATTATGCCAAAAACGGTAATCTACCGATCTCACTATGGTGTCGGCGCTGGAATGGCAGTTGTTGTTGCTACCGCAGAAAAAGGTCGTCAACAGAAGTAGCAAGGGAGATAGTTAGGGAGATTGTAATGTTTATTTAGGCGATTTTAAAACTTATAAATTTATCATTTGTTATTCAACTACGCTAATGTCATCGTGGCGTCATAGTGACACCATTATGACGTCATTTGGATTAGTAGATTACCAAATGGGAAAAAACACGCTATCACAATAGTAGACTCGGGGCCCAAGATCTACTCCTATTCTAAAATTAATTGAAATGTTACGTTAAATAAGCGTTACGAATCGATAGTAACCAAATAATTTGAGTTTAAGTACTTTTGTTTTTTTAATAATTGAAGCTTCGTCTTCGATTAAAGAATGCCCTTTTAAATGAAAGGAGGGTAGTCCCTTAAAACAGTCACAGAATGACATATCTTATTATGCATAAATTGTTCCCGTAAATTTTAATTACACAATATATTTTTTCAATTATAGTTCTGACGGAACTGGAGCATATGATGGCTATTTTCTGACTTCGATTAACCCTTGATGGATATTTAATTGCTACAATTACATCTAATCCAATTAAAATGGCTTTACAATCAAATAGTTATTGTAGTGTTTTATTCCATTTGTCTTACTAGTTGCCTTCTGTGATATAGATGTTTTATGGACTCCATCGCTTGGCAATTATCTCTGATTTGTTGTAATTGATCACGTTGTTTTTATATGAATCAATTCACTTTATGGTTGTAAACTATGCAGGTCAGTGGTGTGATGGGATGACTTATTTATTTTATGTCACTAATTAACTATATAACTCTTTCGTGGCATAGCGGCATTACTCTCGTCTTAATTCTATGAGCTGGGGATTCGATTACCGCTCCGGATAGAAATATGTTTGTGTTTAATGCCAAATATTTCATACTGGCATAACCCCTTAACCATTCAGTGGTTAAGGGACTGTCCTCCGTGATTCGGAAGGTCCCGATTATCGTAATATCTTGTAAATACAACAACTCATCAATATCTTATTATTCCGATATATGTACCAAATAAACCGTATTAAATAACATTTTGTTCAGCATTGATAAAGCGCCTCTGTTCACTTCACGTTCACCAAACTGTCTCTAGTGATATGGGTAAATCGGTCTGAGAGCGGTTTATGAACAAAATATTCAACTTGATGGAATTGCTTTAGGGAATAATATATACATTAGTTGATTCTCTTAACAAATGAAAGGGAACGAGAGGACCTAATAAATGTGATTAATTAACCTTATATTTTATTAAAATAATGTTTTTTTTTTAATAATAATATATAAGCTATACGTGTTGTACTGATATTTCGCGTGCATTTTCGTGCAGTTGTGTCTATAATTATGAAAAGAATAAAATAATAATTTACCGAATTGGTCAAGTGGTTATCAAATTCCTTTGATTATACGAAATAGCGTTTTGGTGATTCATTGTTATTTTCAGAGATTTTGATAATATTTATGAATCCGTCGTGTTGTGATCATAAGCTATGAAGCTAGTCACGGAAATGTCATATTTGTTCTATCTTTACACCAAAAATTTTTTCACATATAATTTCAATCGTTGTTTAAGGTATTGTGTATATATTGGCTTCGTTTGTGTTCCACTATGCTGACAGGCATTGACCTAGAAAACCTCGGCCACTCAGGAAATTAAACGTCATTGTAGTTGCTGGTTCCTCTATACCTACAAACGATCAGACGACCTTTTTTTTATTTTTATACTACCTAGTAGCTCAATCATTTTGTAGTATTAGTAGTTTTTCCTGGATAAGTATGGAAAGTGATTCTTCAGAATTTATTTCGAAGTTTTAGGCGTGAAGTGCGCGAACGGCCAAATTGCGAGGTGGCTTAGTGGTAATACTAATTTCCAGATTACTGTACAATGTAATTATAGTAAGGGAGCCGACGAGGCTAAATGGGGATTTACTCGAGCGTCGTAGAGACCTATTGGGAGGCAAAGCTTAGATGATAAGAAGAAAAAAATGTTATATGATATATACCTTTACATCGGTGGGGGAAGCGGCTATAGATTTTTAAATATGTAAAAAAAAACTGTTGCATGGACATCCTCGAGCGCGTCAGATATTGATAGCATCAATGACCTACGTATTTTTAATAATGTACGTATGTTAATCTGATCGTTTGCATGATGCGGGTGGTTGTATTTAAGGGTTGAAAATGAAAAAAAAAAAAATGTAATCGAGCGCGTCAGATTTTCTAAGGGAGTGTTAAGTACACCAAAAAAAAGCTCTCATTCACTAATCTGACGATTTCGATGGGACGCAAACTCGCGGCCATTTTCATAATGTGCAAAAAAAATTCGCCATTTTGAAATACTCAAGCGTGTCAGATTAAGATATATATGGTTCATCTTTATGTTCTAAACGTACTGTCTCATAATCTGACGATTAACTAGAGGGATTCGCCTGAACTGACAAAAAAAAATTAGAAAAACGGTTCACCTTAAAGGCCATCCCTGCAACTTCCCGCTAATTCCATTCCTGGGCGCTTAAAATTGTACTTATGACATTTTTGAGCTCAAAATATAATTTATGTGATATTTTGAGCTCGCTGAGTTCAAAGAAGTAATATTTCTATGCATTTGAGCTCTCCCAGCTCGAAAGTCTGATAGAAGTTTCATAGAACACTATTTTTGGAATTTTCAAACCGCAATAACTTTTGAATGGATCAAGCAATTTTCACGCGGTTGGCGGCATTCGACGCAGTTTTATCATCCTCATAAGTAATTTTGCAATTTTAATTGATCGAACCACAAATTTCGGAGTAATCCCGAAAAAACACTTTTTCGGGTTTCTTTCGTTCACGATATCTTTCGAACGAATCAACCGCTTTTGACCAGCTTAGTGGCGATCGACGTGGTTTTTCAAGCTCAAAAGCGGATTAGTTTTTGAAATTGATCGATAAAGCCGGTTAAAAGTTATTCCAAAAAAAACACTTTCAAAAAAAAAATTTTTCTTATTTTTTTTGAGATTTTTCACCATTTCTCAAAATCTATCGGTCCGAATCGGTTCAAATTCAAAGGAAATCTAATTTTGAGGGAAATATTCAGAACGCCGTTTAGTAGATTCCGATCGGTTTAGTCGTTCAAAAGTTATAAGCGAATAATATTAAATAGAGCATAATTATAATTTATAGCACTGTGCGTGATATAAATCATTTAATGATGATTCCATCGACAATTCGAGGTTATCATATGATCCTCGAGAGTTTCGGATAACCGGCTTGCTCCGACGATATTCCAAAATATTTACACATTTTTTTAATGTTTCTACCGTAAATTTAATTGTTTTTTGTAAGGTACTTTCACCACAAAATACACATTTCAAATTAATGTCACTCATATTAAATATTTATAAACTTTAATTCACACAAATAATATTAAAATAGCAAAAAAATCATCAGTATCAGTGGTACCACTGGGTCGTGGTCCTAACCCCTTAAGGGTGCCCCCAGGTGTGTGCCACTTAATTGTATGTTTTTTTTTCCATTTTTTTCTATATTGATCCATTAAAGTCTAAAATAATTAATATGAACTTAAACTTATTATGAGTAGAGAAATTAATGACCAGCTGACGGACGGACTACTTTGTCTGTAATATCCTACAATTTGCTACCGGTTAATTAAGTATCTAGTTTAATTAATATAATAAGAATAATTGTGTAACATTGTGATTCTGACAAGTACAAGTGTGTGTAAATACCTAAGTGCTGAATAAATTCATTATTTTATAAAAGCCAAAACGTTGGAAACACGTTGTAAACAGTATGCCACGAACGAGTCTTTATGATCAGCTGTGATGGAGTCATGGCAACAGAAACCAGAGTGGGGACGGAGTGAGAGAGTAATAGATAGAGAAAGAGTGAGAGAGGAATAGAAACGCGGAGAAGGAAATGTAGGCATAACGCAGCTGCACGCATTTAACTTTATCGACGAATTTTTGTTATTTCGGCTTGCGGAAATCGTCAGATTATATATTTTTCATTATTCTTGAATTATTTCCTTCAAAATAAAAAAAAATTTAGCTACGCTCGAGAATGTCGAGATGACGTTTTTTTTTTACAACTTTGTTGCCCTCCCCTTTTTTTACGTCACTCTCAAATTGTCAGATTAGTGGAATATACACTTTTTAGGATGTAATTAACTCACCCTACCTTAATCTGACGCGCTCGAGAATTTCTGATGGTCAATTTTTTTTTACTAATCTGATCCTGTATCCTTCACGGGCGGCCTTATATATGGGCCTCATGTTTTGTGGAGGTACTTAACCGGGTACAAGGTATCCCCCTGTATATTAATCTGCCGCGCTTTAGTAAATCCCGAAATCCCCGCATGGGCTCCCCTACTATTATAGATAGTTCGTCTTTGAATGGCCTTTTCGAATTGAAAGACCATAAAATTGGCTTTGTTTTTTAAGTCTAGCGCGCATTTTTTTTGTTCTAAACTCAAATTGATATATGTCAATTCCAACTTGTATGTTTTATATTATAAACCGTACGATACGAATCTAATTAGCTTCACCTACACCAGAATAAAATTCCTGCTATGAAAAAAATTTCAAATAATGTCTGTCCGAACAATTTTGAGTAAGCAAATGTTCATTCACGCGGTAAATGAAAATACCAGAGGAAATGTCTGTGCACGTTTAGCAGTGTTTATATTTTTATGTGCACAGTTATACTGCTTGCAGGCAGTACTAACACCTTGCCTAGTTTTGCACTACTTATATGCTCAAAATTCCCTAAATAATTTCGGGCATTATTAAGCACTCTTAAGTATGGGTTAGTAAATAGTATGTTTGAAGTTTAGCAACTTTTTTTTAATCAGAGTAAACAACACAACAATTTGAAAGTGGTTTTATTCAATTAGATTTGTAATTCGGGGCAAAATAACAGAATAAAAATGAAAAAACGTAGGCGCGTTAATTTTCCCGAGCAAACGCGTCAGGAATACGTCATGCGTGCCACTAATCCTATCAGGCCGCAGGTAACACCATAGTTTATCGACTCATTGAATCGTAACCTCCTAATATACGGGCCGTCTGTAGGTAGGGCTGTACCGCACGGGTGCTTTTTGACATTCACATCAAAAACTACATTTTACTGTAACCGTCCGCCCCTATACCGGGTACCTGGGGGTGGTAATAGGTACAAAGTCTTTCATCTGTTAGTTAAATTATGATTTTGTTAAGAACACTTTGTGATTAAATAATTTTAATAACTGATGACATAGCATAGATGAAAGGTGGAAATTGGATTTTCTTCTCGTAAAGGGCCGAAACCATCCTTTCTTTATTCCCAAAAGTTTGAAACCTCTGGTCTAGATGAAAGCAATTTATGTATAAATTGTGTTTCGCGGTTTAACGTCTGCTCCCGTGGGTCGGTGCGTGTTGTTTTTTAGACGTAGGTATTACTTTCCTCGAGAAGCAATAAAATGGAAGTTTCAGAGAAATCGCATTCAAACATCGCATTCAAACAAACACACTCTTTCGCATTATTATATTAGTATCGATGTATAAATGAGTAAGGACGTCGCTTTTAATTATTCGATATAGCAAAAGAAAATTACTTTGTTTGTATGTTAAACCGTACCGTCCAATGAACTCGGGAGTTTTTCAGAAATCGTGAAACCTGATTTTAATAATAATTGGACAAAGTAAATCAATACAGTTCCAGCAAAATGTCTAGAGGCTGAATTACGGTGTAATCTAATAGTCCACAAAACTCCATTATTTCCTTGCTAAAGAAATTTGTTTTGAAACTTGTTACAATTTGAAATTCATTTAAATTATAAAATTCTTCATGTTTCTACTGAGAATTTCCGCTGCGACAGTAATCAGTAATATTCCTAAGAAGGATTTCTTCCCTGATGTCAAAGTTTTTCAAGCGGGCGAACTTGACATAAATAGAGTTGCAGACAAGAGAAAATCTTTTTTACATTTCTTCCTTATATTTTCTCTTCACAATGCTTTGATTTTATCTTTGTGGAAAATGTGTTTTATGAGAACAGATAAATGTCATGTTTTTGTTTTCATTCAAATATTCTAATTTTAAATATAAGTGTAAACACAATGTCTAACTGTTTTCCCAAAAGAAATGATGACATCAGACGTACCTACCTAAATTGATTCCACACATACCCTCCCGCCTGTACCTCAGCCGAGAAGCGGGTTGATGAATAGCACTTCAGTCAATGCCGTCTCGCCGACTTCCGATAGACTTGAGAGAGCTCTCTTGGGGTACATTCATCTATTGGTTTACCTTTGCTTGAGTTTTTCTTTTATTATTAAACAGTATCATGACTGATTCCCTGGAGGAGTATAGAAGTATAGGGTCAATTGTTTACAGCGTTATTCAATCAATGCTTTAAGCAATTGCCCGGTTAATATATATATATATATATATATCAGTGCATGTGACTCGGAAATTGTGCGTTTAACCACTACGTTCAGACAGTTTATTTCAAGTTAACAACATAATTTTTTGACGTTAAAAGTATTTCGTCAAAGTATCGATATGCCTTTCTGCTCAAATGCGTCTGAATCGAATTCAGAATTTCTTTTGTCAAGTTACATTTGGATTAATATTTTCGCCCTTACTAATAAACACGTGTTTTTAGTTCCATACCATTTCATGTCTAAATATATTTTATACAAACGCAACACATTTTACACGCACGCCGCAAACGTGAGCAAAAATTCAAACACAGGTTGGATTTTTCGTTGTCAAGGTTTGTGTTTACACAGCAGGTTTTAGGTTTATAACTTTACAAAAACACGAGACCCATGTTACAATGATTTTCTGTTCTTTCATGTGTGTAATATTCATGTGATCTGTGTTTTATGTTTTGTATTAAATTCAATTAAATAGCTGTTGGAGATTATGGTTTTCGATGGATTTATTATATCTTTACAAATTTTAATGCGTAAGATGGTAAAATAGGTGGATTGATATTTGTTATTCTTCCAAACAAAAACTACTAGTGGGAGGGGTTTGGATGAAATTGAATACGGTGATTGCTTATAACCAGCGCCAAAGATTGGCTATAAAACTTATGTTAAAAAATACCATTGGAGCAGACCTGAAATTCAACACGGGCTATACGCCAGTGATTAACTTTATTTTATTCTACCTTCTTGGATATGTAGCTATTATTAAAACAGGAATGAGTGATATAAATATACCCCGTGATTTTTTAATCATGCTAATATTGATACGGTGATTTGTCATTAAAATTACTTTTATAATAGACATATAATTTTACAAAAAAAGTTTCCCTCAGGAGACGGTCATGATAAGTGTACCTGGTAAAATGAGCTCTGGTAATTTATTATCAGAGGCGAATTAAACGTTGAGAGCGCCGTAGGCAAGCATCTCTCGGGGTCCCTATTGTATAAATAACTAGTACTATAAATTTATATTTTATAGCAAAAAATTGATCAGTGTAGTAAGCGTTACTACATGTGTGGTAGAAGTTACTCCAATTTGGAGCTGGCATTTCTTTATTCCGGCTTGTAGTAGCCTCAACTACTGTTACCGTTCCAGCGTCTATTCCGCCTGCGCGTCCCTATGTATCTTCGCGCCCCTAGGCACGTCCCTATAGTTTGACTTAAGAATAATCCGCCTCTGCTAATTATACAAGATAATCTCGGATTTATTTGACGTATTTTGTGGTTATTAATGCTATTGAAAAATTATATACAGAGATCGATTGTACTACTGAAAACATATCATTTCTTTAAATATTATTTATTAAGACTGGAGCTATGCCCGCCTTTATGCCCGGTGAAGTAGCAAAGCGTCGTGGCTAACAACTTAAGTCCGTCCGAAAAAAAAAAACCATCGACTAAACCATCAATGTCTTTATATAAATTTTATATTGTTTTTTTTATTTATATATTTTATCTGATTTTGTTTCTGCAACCGTTAGCGAGTGTTACTGGTAAGACAGGCAGTAGTAGCTAGTGTTGATAAACGATGTAAATTGCTCAGTATAATGAGTGCGTGAGGCTATACACGGTCAGTGAACAAATGAAAAAAAGTAATTATAGTAGTTTTTGTCATTATTTGTTTATTCTGCTAGATACATTTGTTATTGTGGACAATCAGTTATAGTGAAAGTGGAATGGATTTATGACACGTTTATTAACATAATAATGATATCTAAAATTATAATTGAAATCGTAAATTTTCATTTATTTCTGTGTGAGTATTTCTGTCTTTGTTTGTTTTTTTTTGTGAAAACGTTAATATTATGTTTATTTTCTCGTAGAATCTTATTAACTATCCATTCCCCACATAAGTGAAATACATGTTAACTTGCTTTTATAATGATAATGTTAAGTATATTTCTTATAACCTATAGTATTTAACAGGGTAAAGTACTATTGACGACTTGTAAGTTAAGGGTGCTAAGAAACACATAAACTTAGCTCTCTTGATATTATATATAAAGCTTTTATATATTTACTAAAAAGCTATCACAATGAATATCAAGTCAGAGAGCAGAAGTAAATTGTTTTTCTAATTAGATATGATTCAATTAAGCGCAACCTTTGCTCACGTCGACGCGTCCGATGGCTTCACTTTACAGCTTTATAAATATAATGTAGTTAGTTAGCTACCCTAAGCCGTTAGACCTGTGATATGGTGTACACTTAGTTAATAGTATTTTTAGTTGTTTATTGTGTGTGGAGTTTGGTAGTAAGCTTAAGCAATCGATGAGTAAGCTTAAGCAATCGATGGCCCTTTTGTTCCTCCCGACCCTTAGTTTGCAAATAACCATCAGATGCCCTCGTAGACCTGAAGTCCGTTTGAACCGCGAACTGTAAAGTAGAGCGACAGTTGCACAAAACCCCCTAAAAGTCATAATCCCTCAATCTCATCGCCAGCGACCGCCCTGAGCCGAGGTCCATGCCCCACAGCGGGCGCCCTCTTGCGCAGGTTGCTTAGTTTGTAATTTTTAAACCATATATTAAGGCTGGAGCTCTGCCCGCCTTTATGCCCGGTGAAGTAGCAAAAACCTCGTGGGTACATAATTAAGTGTCATTCCGAAAAAAAAAGATGCAAGTTTTTGTCTTATAATGTAAAAAGTACAATCAACCAAGGACATAGGTTTACACCTTCAGTATTCGACAGCAGGTAATTATTTATGGGTGCTGAGGCTTCTCATAAACGTGGACAACTGGATATGTAAACATAAAATGCGTTTTAAAATGTCTTACGCTATCTTCTTGGTCAACTGTACATTAGTAGTACCGTTTATGAGCCAGCAGTAGTAATTTTGATTTTGATATAATAAAGCAGAATCTTGACGGCGTAAATTAAATATTATATACCAACCCCGTATGAAAGTGACGTATTTTAATCCAATCCATATCACAATACCGAAAATTGGCAAATATGTTTGCTATTTGTACTTATTTTGCGCAGAAAATTATACGGTTTATTCTACTAAACGTTTAAAGCTTGTCTGCTCTACGGTGAAATAAAGTGTATTATGTATATAAATGAGCAAAAGGGGGAGTCAGGCGCCGGCGGACGTTACAATTTGCAACTCTGTCTCCCCTACTCCCCGGTAACTCGGTGATGGTTTACCTACTTATGTGTTATCAATATTTTACTCAACTACTATAGTGTAGATTAATGTAATTGCTAGATTCCTTTATCTTCATTGTGTTATTATAATGATGAGAGAGGTAATAAGAGATATGAGGTATTAAGAAATGTTGGTAGTCATTTTCGTGATTGATTTCTGAATTTTTAAAATTTACGCACTCGTTTATGTAATAAAAAAAGACCATCACCAGGATTCGAACATAAGGTATAGGCCCTAATGCCTTAACCATCCGGCCACGGTGGAACCCAACCGGTTGTCGAAACGTGTCAAAGTCTTTTTAATACGCCTATAAGGAGAAAGTAAACTTAACCGTAAAGTATTAAAAATAAACTGCTAAAACCTATATATATATATAGCGACATATGTAGGTATCGCAGTAAAATAAAGTTTTTTTTTATGCTAATACCATACGCTCAGGCTTATAGTTGCATCATTATGCTTCATCATTATCAAATTCATATATCATGTCGTAGTCGCTAGTTGCTAAATAAAAAGGCAATTAAACACCTAATTAAATTTACTTACAAGACTACCAAATAATAATGCACTAAATTGCTCGATGTTGATGTACTTTCGATATTAATATGTTATTAACATTTGAATCATGAAAATATAGCTCCAAAAATATAACCAACTCCATCTTGTTTTCCAGGTAAAGAAAATGGCGGAACGCGTAGCTAAATGTCGCGAAGAAGTGTCAAAGAGTCGAGAAAAGTACCAATCGGCGTTAGCAGAGATCACTGCCTACAACCCTCGCTATATCGAAGACATGACGGGCGTGTTCGAGAGGTGTCAGCAGATGGAGGCCCAGAGACTGAAGTTCTTCAAAGACGTGCTTTTCAGCTTCCACAAGTGCCTCAATATTAGTCAAGAACCTTCGTGAGTATAGTTCTAAACCTCATTAGCTACAGCATAAGAATGGATGAACTATTATTCTTCAGAAGCATTTGTTCGTAAGTGCCAGTTTACGATAAAGGCACATACAATGAATGTTTCTGACGTCACAGAATACAAAATAGTACAAGCCGAAGTATAATGGCACATCCGACCTTATGCTTCTGAGCTCTAAGAGTTTTTTAATGTTTGTCTTAAGACCAGCATACTGCAGTCAGAATCGCGTACCAGTTGTTGACCCTAGTGAGAAAATCAATCCAGGAGCCGTGAATAGTGATGCTGGCAAAAAACTCTTTGAGTATGGTCATAAACATTTAAGATCAGGAAACTCTGGAAGGAAACAGCTGATTAGGCGCAAAATATAGCAATAAGAATTTACCAGTAATTGTAAGCAATATAGACTTTCCGAAAGGATATTGTGTCCGTTCTGTAGTTTTAATTGTTACAATTTTAAATTCATCACTAATATTTAAATGAACATATTCCAGCTTACCACAAATATACGAAGAATTCCACCATACGATAAACAACGCAGACCATCAGAAAGACCTGAAATGGTGGGCCAACAACCACGGCGTCAACATGGCGATGGCCTGGCCACAATTCGAGGTACATTGCCGCTTTTGTTTAGCCCCCAAACCTACTCCCGCCCACTTAACGTGCAATGCATTACTATATACGTATGCATCTTTTGTTTATCTATTAACTTGAATGCTTCAGGTTAGCTGCATTCTGTTTAGGCAGGTTAGCTTTTGTGCGGATTTTGTCAAACCATGATGTATGAAAAATAAGAACCTTAACGCCAGCTCTCAAAGTATATATATATATATATATATATATATTATCATTTTACTAAAAGCGTTGATATTAATAAATTTACAATAAAAAAAAACGTTAATTAGATACTAGTCCAATTGGTCTGTATTTTAATCGAACATTTTGGTTCTGATTTTTTTTATCTATGCAAAAGTGTTAAGTATTCAAATATTAATTATAATACTACTAGCTTCCTGCGCGCTGTTTCACCCACGTAGCTCCCGTGGGAACATCATAATAAAATATAGCCTATGGCCTTCCTCGATAAATGGGTAAGACTGAAAAAAAAAATTAAAACAGGTACAGTAGTTCCTGAGATTAAGTAAACAAACAAACTCTTCAGCTTTATACATATATCAGTATAGATTGGCATAATGGTTATAGTTTATTATTAGTATCAAGTGTTACATTGCGTGAAATTTGTACTAATAGGCGAAATTGACACGAACTTATTATATTATACATGGTTTGATAATAATCCGTTGTTTAGTCCTAAATTATAGTAATAGTATACCCATATCTAGGGGCAGTTAGACATATTAGAATGATACCTACGCATGATCACTTTACACAGTATTTTCCTATTTCTATATATTTTACCTATCAGTATTTAAAAGTATCTAGTATGTCAATTATAGCTCTTCCTAGTTAGATAGTGTAGTGCTTGTACACTGGAAATTATTTTATTTTATTATTTTTAAATAAATAAATTTCTCGCTATGAACTAATAATATATTTAAATAATTATTTTATATTTTTTCTACTGAATGTAGGGTAAAGGTCTTGGTAATAATATTCTAGTTTTTTTTTTAAATATTACGTTATAAAATGAATGGAACTATAAACCAACAATTAATATGATTGGTCGTGTGCTTTTAATGAAATATTGAGTATAATGTCATTTAAATTTTACAAAAGTACGTTAAATAAAATACATTATGGCGAAAAAACATAACAAAAACATTATGTAGGTGCAGCTTAAAACTTAAACTCACTATTTACTTAAAAATAGTATTATTCAGCCATAAAAATAACTATCAACATGATACATAAATAATATGACCGTTTTTATAAAACATACTTGCATACCTACTCTACACGGTTTAGGATAGTAAAACATGCGGCCGTAGCCCAATGGCTAGGGCGTCGGACTTGTGATCTTGAGGTCGCCGGTTCGAACCCCACCCATTGCACTACCGACGTGAACCCACTCGTAACACAAGCATTATAGCTTAGCATGAGGGGCTAACAAGAATACTAGTAGACTGCAAAACTCTGCTAGTAATCAGAACAAAAAAAAACACTTAAAAATAATATCATTGCGTGCATATACTACTTACTTACAAGGCAAAGTTAGCAAACAGTCCTTCAAGAAACCCCTTTTATCACAAGGCCAATATCTACAATGCAATCCAAATATTTAATCAAGATAGCATACAACTTCTTCACGAAATATGTAACAATAATAAATTATAATGTATTTCCACTAACGGATTTCCTTTCATATGCAATGTATTCGCATTCGTACTCGACCCAAATATTTGCACAAATTAAATGATATCAAGAATTTTTATTATCTCGGGTCAAGTGTAGAGAATTTGTGATTGAAATTCTAGGTCATAGAATTTTGCTTTGTTATTATAAAGGCAATGCAAAATATTTTTATTGTGATGTTACGCAACTAATTCAGTTGTTTTGCATTTACTATTTAAGCAAACGTGCGAGTAATTAATAATATATTTTTAAAGAGAAACATGTATCGACATTATTTATCGCACGAAACAGGTAGACAGTTCATAAAAAATGATATTTATTTAATAAAACGTCGTAACAATAAATTTAAATTGATTTATACATAGAAAATAAACAGTGACGAAAATTTAGTTTTCAATAGTATTAAAGACTAATTAGGATATCATAATTAAATCTGACTCATATACTGGAGCACAAAAACATAAACATCGCACAATCGCAAAGAAAGACTCAGCACTAAACCGAGTATTAACAAAAGGTATACGAAGCTCCGGAAACGGAACCGATACGTAACAAATACTTGGCGGAAGCGTCCGCGGTGGTCGCCCGCGCGCTGGCGACCGCCCGGCGGCCGCTGCCCGCGTGGTCGCAAGCGATGGTCGCTGTGCGGGCGCAACTGGCCCGACTGCGACGACTACGGCTGGTGCTGCCACCCTTCTGCTTCGGTGTGGATGAACGCCCCGGCCGCGTCGCCCCCTCCGTCTCCAGCTCGGGCTATGGGAGCAGATTTTATAGCAACCCGCTGATGGTACGCCACGGTGTAGGTTCGGTTCTCGGACATAAAAACATAAGTGTGTGATCAGTCTTTAGAAATTACGAACTACAAATGCGATATGCAGCAGCTAAATCGAAAAAAAAACATAAATAATTGCTATTTTGGTATAAGACAATATTGTGACAATGCACATTTCCGATTTAAGTAATTCCAAATATGTTTTGAAGCATGAAAGGGACTCCCACTCAGAGCTAGAATTAATGACTTGTAACTTAGAATTTATTTGCTTCAACATACTACAACATTCCTGTTTAAAAAATAGTTAAACCCGTGTTTACCTTTATAATGATATAAACATAACTTACTAGAATATATCACAGTATTACGGCAATTACATGGTTATTTAGTACTATCTGTGGTTGAAAGTGATTGCTGGTATGCACGCGTTTGTAGTTTGGACAGTCTTGAAAGGCTATTGATCTGATCACACACCACTACTGGAACTAGAGGAGCAGCACGACTTTTTGGATATATGGTGTATAGCTGGGTTTTGTGTGAAAATTAAAATATTTAACAAATTACCAATGTTGTATAATACTTTAAAAAAATGTGAAATACAAACTGAAAAATGTATTTAGTTATAAGAAATCATTACGAAATATTCATTTTATTATAGCATGAAAACCATTTTAAATAAGAGAATCACAACATATTGGAATTAATTTAATTTTTTCACAAAATGCACTGTAAAACCATTTGTCACAAAGTTAGCACTCGATCAAAAATCGATTATGCCGGGAATCGATTGCAACCCACCAAGGTATTGGTGTCACTCGAAAACACATCGTGATGTTTGGTGTTAAGGAGCAATATAGCTCACAGTCCATCTCTGCACAATCATACTACAATCGAAAAAGCTACGTACTATGAACAGCTTATAAAGTATCCGGACTAAAAGAAAGAAAATAAATTATGTGTAAGGTAAAAACAAAAGCGACAAAATTGACCTTAATTTTTTCCTCAAAACTTTAATTAATATAACTTGGTCAAAAACTAAAAGGTAAGTTTTGTCGCGTTAATTCCTGAAAATTATGTATTGTTATATCGCACGTTGTTGTTTACTGACTACTAGGGCTTTCTTTTTTCAATCGTCTGATAAAATTTATCAGAAAAATATATTTACATTTTGACAAAATTAAATTTAAATACAGAATCAGTCATCATTTAAATCTATTGTTAATTATAATCCGTTAACATACTATCAATATTAAATAATGAGTAACTTATATAAAGTCAATATAAAATAAAATAAACAAACAACATAAAATAATTCCAAACCTCTTTTCATTTGTATGTAGAGGATGTGCGATATGCAGAATGAAGAAAACAAAGAAACATGATAAAAAAAACATTGAAAATAATATATTGTAAGATATATTTGAAATGACCTGATATAAAAATGAAATATGCACAATCATAATCACTCATCCCCACGGAAACAAAGGTAGCATCTATGCAAAAAAGATTTAGAAAAAGCACGCCAAGTCACTATCAATTAAGAAATTTTATTTCAGCGATAGGTGTCTCAGGATTTGGTTACAAAATTATTTTAGGAAAGTTATGGAATAATTATTGCTACATTAAATAATATATATTTTTGCAAAATTAAAGAAAATAAGTCTAAGAGAAATTACTCAAGATGTTTTGATTTTAAGCAACTTACCATATCGTCGTTGCCAAACTAAAATATGTTATGCCTTTTTGAGATTTTTACTTTTTCACCTTTATGAAACAAACACATGTTTCACGACCCTTTATCATATTAAATGGCTGCTAGACAGGTTCGTAAAAGAAAATACTAACGAACATTTTCAAACTTCAATATGTCAAAACTAAATTTTTGTACATAGCAGATTTATGTTTCACAACGACGATTTCTTTTTGTTTGCTAAATAATAAAAAATAAATAATGTCAGTATAGCCGAATACAAGCTACAATTATATTTCCTTTATTCTTGACTTGAAAAAAGAAACACATTCTAAAAGACATCAAGTTTTTTCTAATAGCATGTATTTTTTTACTTTCCTCTCCTCCCGCACCTGACGTGCATTAGCTTGTACTATATCTAACGTACACCGGCTTTGTATGAAGTGTTGATGTTATCTAATTTGTTTATTACCTTTTTTTTAATTACTTTGAGTTCGCATCGGTGCGATGACGCGTTGGGAAAATAAATTTACGATTAAAAAAAAACGGTTTCTTCATTTTAATTATTGAAAGTAGGTATAGAATTCTTTTATATTATATCTATACGTTTATTATTAGTTTTTTTTTCTTATCTTCTATCATCGAAGGCAGTAGAGCGAATCGAAGCGAAATCATTTACAAATAAAATTACAATTTTATTTGTAAATGTGTATATATTATATATACATTTACAAATAAAACCGCTCCGCTCCGGTGGAGAGCTGCCTTACAGTGTTCATGAACAACATTTCCCTATAAGTATTTTCTTGGAGATGTAATGTCTTACTGTAATGATCTCTATTGCTATGCTAATAGAAATCATCAGTGACACATGCCATTTCTAAGTAAAATTATACTCGTAGTAATAAGTGTGGTTCTTGAATACAAAAGTTGAACACTCAAAGTTAGCCTATTTGTAAGCCATCTGCGACTTGTAATATAGAAAACAATTAAGTACTATGTTTCTATATTAGTCTGAACAAAATAACTAGTGATTAAAATTTAGACCAAGTTAAATCGCTTTGTAACTCAAGATGAGTTCAGTTATCAGTGAAACATCAATGTTAATAGTTCACTTTAAAAAGTCTACTTCTTATTTTTATTTTCAAAATAAATGCTTTAGTATTTTTCAATTCTTTCGATAAAAATAACTTCAAGCCAAATGTCAAATTTCCCAACGCGTCGTCAACACCGTTACCGCTTGTGACCGGTGTGTCGGTACTCAGGAGTACACGGAGGAGTTCCGTGACATCGCCAAGGGCAAGTCCAAGGAGAGCCTTCCCACGGGGCCCATCACCTTGCTCAATCAGCGGCCAGTCAGCGAAGATGTACGTGCCAACATTTTGTTAACACCACGCGCTTGTGGACCTGGTCACGTGATACAATGGTGTAAAGGAGCGTATGTCCTGCTAAAATGTACCCTATGTTCATAATAGAGAGTTGAGTTTACTCTGTATCAAATAACAGGCCAATGTCAGAACGACACGTTACGTCACTGTCCCGCAATAAACGTTCGTTTTCAAATTTCGACCACATTATTAAAATGTAATTTGTTTATCTTTAAAATGTAATCGTTTGCCATTTGATTTACCTATGACCAAATCGAATACTTACAGAAATGCATTAAATTAGACCGTAAAAAAGGGAAAATGGCTTAGAAATTATTTCTTTTTTTATCAAAAGCAATTGTTTCTATTTTTTATTGCATTAAAATCTTAAACAAAAATATTTATTTTGTGCTTTTGTAGACATTTTAAATTCTATGCAATGGTTACTTATACGCAACTTGGTTATCTCTGTATCACGTGATCACTGTACATCAAGTGACGTCATCGCGCGCTCAGCCGCGTCACAGTGTTGCCAACATAGTTTGTACAATACTATCAACTTGTACAACTTATGTCCACGATTTAAATGAGAATGAAGACTTTAATTAAAATGCAGTTTTTAAAAGGGCACGTGTCATTTCACAACTCTTTTCGAGTTGTGCCCTTTTCGAAATTGGCCATTCAAATACAACACTATTGGATTGGTTTCTCGTATCGTATGCTTTATTTTTATTTTATTTATTTAAGCATGAATCGGGATTAATAGTAGTTTGTTTAAAAAGGGATGAGGTCATTCTCATTTCAATCTATTAGATTTTAAGTGCTTTTTATGTATTTTTTTATATAAATGTTGCATGATGGATGTTGCTTATCTACAATTTATGCATATTGGCATGAATTAACAAATTAATACATAATATTTTAAAAGAAAAACAAATATAGTTTATCTCAATTTAATATATCAAATATAGAGTATATTTATTATGAGTAAGAATTTATATATTTTTAATTGAAATATTGATAAATATTATTAATACTTAAATAAATGTGTTTGTAAATGATTATATAAGGAGTGAAATGGCCGAACTTAAATTAATATAAATAAATTTGAAATAAAAATATAAATCAATTATAACAAAAATTATAAATAAAGGCCATTTGACTCCAATAAGGGTTCACATTATTTAGTACTCTATCTAATGTCATTGACCGTGAACAACAGGAGCTGCCACCGATCAACGCCAACAACAAACCAACTAAACCCAACAACCACACAGAAGCTGTGCCACCGCCAACAACAGTTGTAACCAACAACACATCCGCCAACAACACTATTGATAAAAAGACCATTAGTGCACCTATTGCAGTCACGTGAGTATTTCATAAACTGTTTATTGATTATATTTATTGATTTGACTGAAAATTATCGAAAATATATAACTTATCTTAGAAATTTGCCTCTACCGAAAAATAAAAAATGGCGGCAACAAACAGTTTATCGAAATCTATAATCTCGCTTTCTAATTTTATAATTATGAAATAGTTAGAAATAATTTAAACTAGAGAATATACTTTGGCTCTTATCTTATATTCAACTCATGTATACTTATTACCAAAAGTTGTTCTAAACGTAGTAAGCTCATACAAAAATAACATATCTGCAATTTTTGAGTTTCCTTGCTTATTATCGTGTATCCGAATTTTAATCTTAATCGGTTAGTCATTAGCATTAGTGGCAATATCAGGCTAAATGTCACTCTTTAAACGTTTAAGCGTAAGGGAACACACAATTACCCCATTTCTACCATACCACAAAATCCTAACATATCATATCTCCTCCTTTCTTACATTTTTCCCCTCCCCTCCCTCAGCATAGAACGATTGGAGATATTCGCGTGCGCTTGCGTCGATACTCCGAGGCACTTGGTCCGACTGGCTGTGGTGCCAGAAGTCGACAGTCAGACAAGCTTTACTGTCTCCGATATGACTAACAAGATAATTGAGTTAGTGTTACGCGTTTAGTTATATTTCAATTAGACATTTAGACACATTTAAATCTGCTCTAGCTTAAATTATATAAAATGCCCGAGATGACACGACGACGTCATCACTCCACAGGGAGATCTCTGACGCAGGTTGCTTAGTTTTTAAACCAGTTTATAAGTCTGAAGCCCTACTCGGCTCTATGCCTGTTGAAGTAGCAAAAGCCTCGCGGCTAAAAAGTTATGCCCGTTAAAAATATAGGTATCTACTTTAATATAGTTAATGATGCCATATGTATCTTTCCACTCCATCTTGTCGGTATTTCTTAAGTAGAAGTTGGCGATAGAGAGGGCATGGTTGATGCTTGTGCCATACGGCATAGCTACGTGTACATGCCATACTAACGAAACCTTTAAAAAATCATAATAAGCAAATCTCTGTATCCGCAGCAACGGAACAGCCCCCGCACCGAAATCGAACAAAACCTCACCAGCCAAGGACAGCACCAAAGGTCAAGAGAACCCATTCGATGAGGACGAGTGGGACGAGGAGTCCGCGGGCGCCTTGACGGACACAGGGGAGCCCGGGGTGCCGGTGCGAGCGTTGTACGACTACACGGGCGCCGAGAGCGACGAGCTTAGCTTCAGACAAGGTGGGTACCATGTTCCCGTGAGTTTTAGCGACTTGATTGATTGATGAATTGAGTTTTAGTTGAGTTGGTATTTTTCTCCACCTTGAAGAATACCTGCTCATTTTACATACTCCTACACTATGCAATATGTATATATGGTCATTTGATCTGGATAAGTGATAACAAACACAGTATGCACACATGCACTATTTAAAAAAAAATCCTGTCTTTCTGAATAACCAGCAATAGTCCGGAAACAATATAGCAAAATGCAAAAGTCACTTTAAAAAAAAAAATATCTCGTGCATGCTACACTTTATTTGATCATCCGAACACACAAACATTGATGCATTATTATATGCAATTATTTAGTTACGTTACGTAATAAAAAATAAAATTGATAACTGACACGAAAACGTTTCAGTACATAGCATTATAAAATATATTAGGATTATTTATATACCAACTTATTGCGATAGTGGCGCCTCTATAATGTAATTTATTAAATACTAGCTTTTACCCGCGGTTTCGATCGCTTTGAAGCCAATGTAATATACATTGGCTTCAAAGCGATCGAAACCGCATTCTCTGTTATTTCCAGGCGATTTATTCGAGAAACTAGAAGACGAAGACGAACAGGGCTGGTGCAAAGGCCGGAAGGACGGCCGGGTGGGATTGTACCCCGCCAACTACGTGGAACCGGTGGGACACTAGCCTGTCTCCCTTTCCCTACACACGTGTAAACTAGAACTGGAGATACAGTCGTGAAATGTGGCGGAGTCACGTGGAAATGAATGGATGTATGATACTTGTACAGACAGGAACGGTGTTGTAAGACTTTGAATGTAATAAATATGGATATTATTGAGTAATGTTTAAATATGTTTATTCTGTCTTATTAATTAAAAAAGGTCTTATTTATGAAAAAGGGAACATTTATTTATAAGTAGCGTATTTGAATTTAAAAGATTCTTTAATTTTCAGTTTGTTACTGTTTTGTTTATCGAAACAATTTTTCAAGCGTTATAATAAATATGTTATCAACTGCTATTTTTGTTTACTGGATTTATTTGATGTTTTGAAGTTACTATAGTTTTGAGAGTCTTCTTACTCAACACTATCATCAAATCAAAATCATGTCATCACATTCACCATTAAAACATGTTCATTCATTTCCACGCGACACAGATCAATATTGTGTTATATTATCATCATGTGAACGCGTGACGGATGTAAAATTACTAGCGTTTTATATTCGCAGTCACGCTGTTAGTCATTATCATAGTAGCAGGTTTAAGTACATTCACGTATTATGTGTTTATTCTATAACGATAGCTATAGATATTATTTCACACCGTTACACTATCCCGTCAGCTTTAAAACGTCTTATGATTGTTGCAACATCGAACCCCGTTCGTTGGTGATCGAACACTTTTTGATGTATTTAAAATAAAAAAGAAGACGCTTTTCTAACGGATATTTTCGACCTAAAATTTTGTACGTTTCTATGGAAAATTTGTTAAGATCGATTTAAAACTTGTATGTTTTGTTAATGACGGTGGAATTTTGGAATATTTTTGGATACAAATCTTTGTAGGTACAATGTGGAAGCCAAAAATGTTTACTTGTACATGTAGTAGTGACACCGCGCCGAGTCCTCATCGGTACTTGAGGGCGATGTATATAAAAGATAAGTTGGTATTTTAAGTATTTATTATCAAAACTTTGGACTGAAAACTCGCGATTTCTCATTGTTTGAATGCGACTTTATTCATTTGCAGGTACAAAAGACTAGATCGCATGTATATTATGTCATGGAAAGTCGACTTTACGTATAATTTTCAGTTAAATGCTATAAATAATACTGAAAATACTAACTTTCAACTTAAGAAAAAACTTTATGATTGTGAAAAGATTTGAGCCCTGACGCCCGAACGAGAGGTGTACCGATTACTGTATTATTTATATCATAATAACATTGAATTACTATTCGACCATTGCCATAATAACGAGTTGGTTTTGTATATAAACGTTTTAGAATATTATCCTTTAGAGCGTAACCTAGTCAGAATACATTTTCTCTGAATATACTTCGGTTATACATCATCAAAAATGTAAATTGGTCGGTGCATCTCTAAACAATATCGACGGGGAATTTAGCTAAGCCAAAAAGTGTACGCCAATATAAATAATTTAGGAACAAGTTATACATTTAGGCGGCAATGGGATTAATATTTTTGTGATATAATAGTACTCGTCAGTGGTGACACTGCACCGTAGGTGTGTTGATGTAAATACACGATTATTATATTATGTCTTGTCGTGCTTATAGAATATTTATTTCCCATTGTATATAATGTAAAATGCATTAATTAAATTATGTAAGTTATAACGGGGCGGGGGAGCAGTGTCCGTCACTGATTGCTGGCCTAATGTTAAGTAGCGGCCCGTTTTCTATCTGATATTTACATGTAACATTAACACGACACCAGCCCCCCTCGTTGTCTAGGATAGATAAACAATAACGATTATTAATATATTACGTGAAATGTTTAATCTTTTCTTTTCCCTTTTATACCTCGTTTTAAATAATATTGTTGTATTGTATAATGATAGGGGAGTCATTCGTTAGCCGTGGATGAGTTTCAACACTTGACTTGTCAACTGTCGGTCCTGTTTAGTCTGTAGCTGTTTTGTTTTATTGTTATAGGTTCAGCGACCATTTGTGAGAAATTCTTTGTATTATATAATTATCAAAGAGGGTGGTTTTGGACCACATATGTTAATATATTATGAATATTGGTAAAATAAAATTGTTACATATGGTATTCCAGCGTTTTATTTAAAAGTTTTGCCTAATCAAAGTATTTTATTAAATAGTTTTGCCAACATAAAAGGGTCAGGCAATTTTCAGAGTTGTTTTTGAATTTGAATATTTGGTGTTGTTAACAACACTACTCCGACCTTGCATCTCAGAGACTTTTTTTTATTTTTTATTCCTATTCACTATATACTTTACTAGCGACCCGCCCCGGCTCCGCACGGGTACAATGCTGATGTATTACATATAAACCTTCCTCTTGAATCCCTCTATCTATTAAAAAAAACCGCATCAAAATTCGTTGCGTAGTTTTAAAGATTTAAGCATACTTAGGGACATATGGACTGTTTAATACTAAGTAGTGATTATTCACTTTTTAATACTGATGGTATCAACCAAAATTTTAGACCTGTAATAAAAAAGATCTGAAGCGATTAGTTTGACATTTACCGCCCTCTGACGACAGGTGGCGCCCTCTTAACAAGCAATCTTCATTCAGTTTTTGCGCGGGCAGCGCAGCACCGAAGTTTGTCTAAAAGTTAGTTTAAAGTGTGGTGTGATACAAGTGTGTTATTATAGGAAAACGTAATCATAAGAATCTAAAGAAATAATGTTCCACGGAAAGTCGGAATCTGCAAAAAGGTCTGCGCCGGTAACAAAAATGACGATCATACTATCGCAACGATTTTATTTTTTTCGAACATTGTAGGGTACCTACCTATGAACAGAACTAATGCCAGTTTTGTTTTACAAAAGCGAAAATGAATTAAACGAAACTTACGAGAAACTAAAGCCTCGTATTCATGGTAAACATTTGTTGAGCAACCGTAATCATTGTTGATGAAACGGGGAGAATGCTGATTAAACTTTGTTTAAATCACTAAAGGTTGTCCACACGCCAGTCTGCGTTAAAATGTTGCCCGAGGAAGTTGCATAATTTTATCATTGCTTCAAACTACTGCCATGTTTATAAACTGTTGCAAACACGTTCACAAAAGGCAACATTTGTTGCTAAACTGATGTTTACGCTCGTTGGGCGATTAGTAATAATCATAATCTTTGTAGCTAATTACTAATGTCAGTCAGAATAGATGTCCTGAGCAGTATACTTTAGGAAAAATAATAAAATCCATTGACAATTTTAAAAATCTCTTTATTTGATGGAACGCAAGTGCACTGTCACAGGGTTATCACTGGAGCCTACTGCCGTACATTGTTTGTGGTACTAACCGAACCGTTACACCATCATACAAATATTACATAATATTCATACAAAATAGTAAATCCTGTGACATAAATGATAAAATACATAATGTCAGTCCGTTATAAATAATAATAATAATAAAATATGAAATAAATGCTAGAGGGAAGGTACACATCTATTAACATACATTGCACAGGTAACGTACAGCAATAGGCTTGCATCATGTGGTTACACGCTAAGCCCGTCTACATACTACATTACGTACTTATAGAAGTACAGCCGTGAAGTGGATACGTGAATACGTATAACAAACAATACTACCAGCATTTATAAACAAGAAATTCGACCAGGCTTTTTAAATATTACTAGGGAAAAATATGTTCGCCCGCACAGAACATCATTGCACTATGTATAAAACTATTTTTTAATAGTAGAGATAATATTTTAAATAAAAATAACATAATTTAACTGAAACATTTAATTATACAGTATCGAAACATTTTGAGTTCTGCGATTTATAACTTCAATGACTTTGATATACCAATATATTTGAATATAAGAAAAAAAAACACGAACACGAATAACCACTTCACCGCGTACCAAATCTTTAAGCACATACATACATCAAACCGCTTCTCAACGAATAAAAGCAAACAATACTGCCACGCAATCAATAATAATCGCCGTAACATAACACCACCGTTCTGGCTAAATTCGACTCTATTTCAGCAGTATATAATATCATATGATATAACAAATATGTGAAAATACAGTTACGGCGTTTCAGAACCACGGCAGTCTTACCATCGTAACCCATAGAAGCGATCGACAGTATTTCCATACATATTAAGCTGTCGCACAATGTCACGTCACATTTATAGCGTATGTCAAGTGAGCAATGTTATGTGCACTTTGTGCATATTTGGCACAAATAATCTGCATGCGAATCTAACGCTGGTCTTGAGATACTTGCATCGATATTTATTTATTAAACGATTAAATATGGGTAAGAATTGTATGGTATGGTATGGTACAAGTATATATTTTATAATATCAATTAGACTTTACACAGTAATTTTTAGTTGTTAAATTGGTAATACGATTTGGCTTCAGTATTACTATCGAAACGTAACACATTAAAATGTTAAAATAGACACAATATATGTAATTAAAAAATAAGTTTATATCCAAGAGACTGCAATCATGAATTTACATAGCAAAATGCGCTCTAGTACCTTGCAATACAAGATAATATAGGTTGTACGTACGGGAACCTTTAACACGGGTCCGAAGTCATTTTAATCTGTAATTTTTAATGCTATTTAAAAAGGAAACACATAGATCGATTGTACTAACAAAAATAAATCGTTTCGCTGAGTAACGACTGAAAAATGACGGTGTAAATATATGTTAAAATGGGTTCAAGATCGTTTTAAATAAAGTGTATTGTAGTGTAATAACAATCGACGCATTAATCGTGTCCGTTATTGCATTGAGAAGTAAGGCGATTAGGAATTTATTAAATAAATAAATATCTTTGCAATACTCTTTACACTACGAACTCTGCGCACAAACACTAATAACCCAGCGTGATAGTAAATGCATTTACCGAGGAATAACATTAATTATTTACATCAACTACAATATGTACATAACTATGCGTGATATGTGAAACAAAACCTGCACTTATTTACAAATAATACAAAATATTGAGTATGTAACATAATCGGCTCCTTGGAATATGAGATTACCGAGCTCTATGTTTTTAATATCTCTCATTTATTACATTAATTTTATAAATAAAGTAAAAAAATTATAACTTCGTATGTATTAAAATAATTACATGTAACTTTCCAAAACGTTTCTTGAAATTTATTTTAGTATTAATCGTAAACGATTTTGAATTGTTACAGAGTATGTATAATGGTATCTATTAATTAATTAACATTTAGAAGTAAATACATATCATTCTAATTGTCTAAATAATATAAACGCGTTACATCTCCATGGAATAATAATATAATTTATTTTAATAAAAGTCATTGCGACGGGAGCTTGCTAAATCTACTGTTACGCAATAATAATAACCAAAATAATCTCGCATTTGAGGTAACTAATAATTTTGAAGTGAAAAAACAGCGCCTCCATACATCAAATGAGTAACTAAGCCGCTTGCACTTTAGATATATAACAAACAATTTGACCGAACATAGCATTTCTTATCAGCTTAATGAATAGATTGCTCATAAACATAATTAGCTCAAAGGTCTTGGAAAAGGCCTTATCAATATCTCCCGTCGAATATGCTGCTCCATGGTCTTAGAACTTAGAATTAACTTTTAGGAATTAATGAACATTGGCCCGTTATTGCCGTTCGCGGATTAAAAAATATTATGATATAATTACACAGGCCAAAGAAAAAAATGTTTATAAAACTTTTTAAACCAATTTGCCCCAATCCTATGTATTTTTGGATGCTGAAACCGTAATTGGTATTAGTTTTTATTATCACCCACAATTCTCACACAATATTACATCCATTGTTATTAAAAAATAAGGGGACAATTTATATTATTATATAATGAAAAATATATAAAAAGTCGGTGGGTGATTTTTTTATTTATTTTTTCGGAACCGGCTCATCGAATGACGTAAAGTTTAGCTAAAATTATTGAAAAAGTTTTTTCATCGTTGGCCTGTGTTACAAGATACGAAATGCTATGTTCACTGCAATTGTCCGTTAAATACGTAAAGGTCGAATTCATTTCATCTTAAACCAACTTAACAATACTAGACAAATTTATTAGACAACATTAAAGTAACGTAGCAGAGCTCCCTTCCAAACGTAATAAAATAACATCTAGCGTCGACAACTTAACACATTTGGAAACAAATCTTTACACAACAGCGATACAAATACAGTATATAATATTTACACATTTTTATAACTAAATGTATTCACTAGCGGATCTAAGATAATGAGTAAGGAAGCATATAATTGATGACACAAAAATGTCGAGTTTAATATTGTGAATCGCTTATACTCAAATACGGCGAATCCGTTAGTGAATGTATGACACTAAACATTATTCAATAAGATAGATCAATATTTAACACTACCGAGTATATCTTCGTAATTCGGCGAAAAATATCCACAATGCTAATATTGTATTTTTTTAGGACATAGTTTTACCTTCACCATTGTGACATATTGTGTTACCGCGAAATGTTATGCCCATTTTTGTAGAGAGACAATATCTCTGGGGTAATCGCTTTAAAATGGGGTAGTCTTGATTTCCCCCGTTCTTTCTTTCCCCGAATATTTGTCTGTCCGATTCCCGTTTTTATTTTCCCTCGAAAAATATTCCAGACACGTTTCTGACTGTATTAGATAAAATGAATTTATTGTAAACAATTATTAAATTGCATTTTTTAATCAAGTTGATACAACCTTGTATAAGTTTCGAGGGAAACAGAGACGGAAATATGGACTTATCCTTAAAATCATTATTTTTGAGAGAAATAGTATGTCTTTAGTTGATAAATTATATACATAAGGTATTGTAGTTCTACAACGCTGTCGATATAGTTATATTTACAAGTATAATTTAACTAATCGTCGTTGATACCGCAATCCGCGTACATGATCCACGCCCTTAGAAAATGTAGAAAATATCTTTCTTAGCGGTTGCGTATGCCACAATTACATTCAGCTTGCCAAATTTCAACGCATTCTGTTCAATGGTTCGAGCTTAGATCAGTTAGTAATGGTTGCTCTTTTATATATACAGATTATATTTTGTAATTTATTGTTCTTTTACATTTACTTTATCAATCACATTTCTCGCAAAAATAATGTAAATATTTCGTTTCGAGATCAAGTCCCTATCATAACAGTACTAATAAGAAATACGTCCGATACAGACTGCGGTTAGCCTTGTATTTTCTCATAAAACAAAATTCTAATATAAATTTTTCCTATCCAGTATAATTAATATAGTTTATTTGTATATAAATAATATTATTATAATAAATATAGAATAAATCAAAGATCAATGTTCTGTTGTTTAAGGTCATTGAATTACTGTTGCAATATCTATCAACAGATATATGTCCGTTATCTTCGCTAGCACTTTGTCGAATACTCTACGATATCAGAAGTCGTCGGTGATACTGCAAAACCACGTAAGTGACAGGTGCTATTAGGGTAAAATTTCATCTGTCGAGGAATATATTCGTTATATATCGGGGGGCGAAAGGCTAAATTACCTAAGCGACACCACAAGCGAAATCGTATTAAATACCTTATGAAGGGATTACATAAAACATAGAATCCAATATCGCCCATGGAGTCGGTTAGGTCAATTAGGATCGTACCCATCGATATCGTTTTTTTGCATTTAAAGTGCAAAAAAACAATTTTACTACATTGGATTTTGAACCTTATTAGCTATTGTCACTTTCGCAGTACTGTAGTTTCAGCGACGATATTTAGTTAAAATATTTAACAATCTTTCGAATTACATTGTCTTATTTATTCATATTTCTATATTGTCATATTAGCTGAGATCTCAATTGTTATTGATCCCTATTTTAAGTCTTCACTCGACGAAAAGATATCGTCTAACCGCCGATTTTTTGTTTTATCGACGTTATAATTATATCGAATTGACGTAATCGTTATGATTATCGCAAATATCAGACGTGTTCACTGTAAACAGGCCTGCAGTTTTTCGATCCATTCTTGAGCCGCGTTCGCGTCGCTTGCGCAGAAATTGTATGTACGACGACTTGTGCGTAACTGTTAAAAAATAATTATTGTTATAGATAAGGTAATAAATAAAATAGTATTTGAAATACGAAAGAGGTTTAGTATGTTTATTCTATTATATTATTATTGTTAAACTTTTAAACTAGATATAGATCCTTCAAGAAAATACTTCTTAATATATGCCGTCTCCTAAAAAAGAGGTATTGTTACGTATGCTTATTACTTTAGTGAAGAAATTCCTGTGAAATAATCAATTTTATTTTCAGCACTAGAGCTGTGTTGACCGCACCTCTCTGTGTATCGCGGAATAAATGGGGCCTTACTTACAGCATGTATTTTAATGTTAGTATTTAATAAGTACACAATAAATTAGTAACACAATTAAGCAATATTATAGTGTACTCACGTCAAAGAAAGATCTGTCGTCACATTTCTTGGGCGGGCCGGGCGCGGGCGCCGCCTGCGTCACTGTGATCACCTCTGCGAGATCTGATTATAACATGGATACATTTAGTACAGTAGGATACAGTTTGTCCTGCATTGTTGTTATATTCAAAAGTCCATTGACATTCACTGTTGAACTGGATATTGAGGGATATTGCCATAATCACCACGCATTGCAGGCGGTTTGATGATCGAAGTAAGATGGTAAGTAACTTTACGGTGATAGATGCTGCCGCTCATCCATATGTCACCCTTGTCTCTTACGACACCCATAGAATCCCACATGGCATATTTTATATGGCTTTTGAGAGTACATGTGAATTATATGTGAAAGTATCAAAACCCCTTTATATGCACTAGTCTTTGTTTTACATAACAAAATAAGACTTCTAAGGTTTCTTTAGCGCTGTATATAAAAACTGACGTTTTTTATTATTTTAGTACATAATAATATTTCTTTACTTGATTCACAAATATCTACATATAAGTCTCGCTTTAAGTATCGGAGCAAAGTCTTGGGATCGATCTCCACGCTGAACTAGAAATCTTTGTGTAAAATTAATTATATCTTCCCGGTACTAGTTAGTTGCGGAACTACCCTCAGTGCCTCGGAAAGCATGTTAAGCCATTGGTCCAGATTATTATAATATATAGCATTGTTTCACAGGGTACGGCTAGCACCGTTTCCCTGTGTGTGGTATTACATATCACACACACGGAAACGCCGGCGAAAACTCCCCCTGCTCCCTCGAGAGGAGATTCTTGTTCAGCAGTGGACGTTATAGGGGTTGATTATAATTTTAATAGATTATATTCATAAATAACTTACCAATAAATCCTTTACAGTGCGAGTCTTCCATCGCGTCGTAATACCGCAACTGATGTTTGATCGAGTCCAACACAAACCACCTGAAAGAAATTCATTTGGTTTTTAAAAAAGACAACATCGCATTATTTACAAGTAACAATTTCATATCGCGGCTTAGGTTTAGGCTCAGGGCGGAATGACTTATAACCTTTAGTACTTTATTAGTGCTCTGACCTCTCGGACTATGAGTCTGCGAAATCAGAAACAGTTGTAGTAATCAGTATTTTACCGACTGCACTCTATGCTTTTACTTGCTGCTAGTGGTATCAACAACAGGGCACAATTGCAGTTATTGTAATTGTACGGAACCATTTTAAGTTTTTTTATGGCAACCTATACGGTTTTACTCTACATTATATTTATCTACTCTCTGTTCTTCGAAACAAACTTCATGTCATTATTATTTTAGCTAGAGTAAAAAAGTGTATAGGATTTTTAACATTAATTTCAGCGAGGGGTACAACTGTGGCTTTGTGTTATCGAATGTGCGATAAGATGTATCTACACAAATATTATAAAAAGGAAAACTTTGTTTGTTTGGTTGTAATGAATAGGCTCAAAAAGTACAGGACCGATTTCAAAATTTCTTTCACCATTCGAAAGCTACATTATCCACGAGTAACATAGGCTAAAATTTATTTTATCGGATTTTATAGTTTTTCGGACACAAGGTGTAAAAAATCAATCAGAAAAGTTACTTATTTTTCGTACGCTGCCTAAACTATAAAAGATAGAACCATGACCAGAACCAGAACATTTTAATGTTCTAGTTAATTTTAGATCTTATATATATCTACAAAAACGTCCGCGACACACTATACCTATCTATGTCGAATGAGGCACAACAACCATTTTTTTATTTAGAAATCTTGAATTTTTTTGGACTACATTTAAACGCGTTTATTTTACTCATGCTATTAATCCTTATCAAAATATAAATTTATGTAGTATAACAGTTTATGTAGATAATATTTAGTCTTTGAATTATTAAAATTGGACGTTTGGTTTTGAAGTTATGGCGAAATTAAAATATTACGATTTCTGCTGCACGGCCCGTTGCGAAGTATAATAATTTTCGTGCGTTTTTTGTAGATTTCGTTCTTAAAACTACACCTACGTAAAAGTTCTTCTCAGAGCTAATCAACAGTTCTTCTCAGAGCTAAACAACAGTTCTTTTCAGGGCTAACCAACAGTTATTTTCAGGGCTAACCAACAGTTCTTTTCAGGGCTAACCAACAGTTCTTTTCACAGCTAGAATATTACACGCTATTAATATTTTCTTGAACATTTGAAAATGCCTAATGCCTAAAATGCCTATTAATTACATTTAAATATTTTCATAATTAACAACTTTAACATCCACAGAAAGACAATCTGTGCAGCCTGCGGATAATGACTGCGTCGTCGGTGCCTGTGAATTGACCTGGGAAACATTTTGCTGACCGTCTTTCCTGGGTAGGCTTTTTGCAACGGTAACCGACATCCGCACGGAGCCGCGACCGACCGCTATCACTACATCAAAAATCACTACATAAAACAAAGTCCCCGGCCGCGTCTTTCTGTCAGTCTGTCTGTTCGCGATAAACTCAAAAACTACTACATGGATTTTCATACGGTTATTACCAATCGATAGAACGATTTTTCCGTAACGTTTACGTATATGATTTGTTTAGTTTATGTGTACATTTGACTAATATACACGCTGAAATTTAAATGGTTGTTTTCCCGCAGCGAAAAGGTTTGGTCTTAGTTAAACATTCAATTTATACAAAAACTAAATATTATAAACCAAAAATGGCCGATTAACAATCGTGAAAAACCGAACTCGAAAGTGACATCGAACCGATAGTAATACTTCGCGATACCTAGCGCTCGCGTCGATCGGTCGCGCGTTCGTTGACCCGGGTGTTAGTCAATCAGCTGATACCTACACCTTAGGTAATGTAACACAGTACCCAATCGTAATAATAAGCTTTATCCAATACCTTTTTAGCTATAACTTACAGAAAACGTAACTTAAAACAAGTTTATTATCTAAGAACAATAATTTTCTGAATTAGATACCTAATAAAGTATTTAAGGCGTATGTAACAAAAATGAAAAATTAAATGAACTCCGCGGAAATGATATGGATGCAGTCCTTCTGAGTTGAGTAGTTTCCAGACGTAGTATTGGCTTACGCCAAACTTAGCTGCCGCCATTCGCGTACTTCTGCGAGGATCGCGTTCGAAGTACTCGATGATCTCCTCGTCGAGCTCTGGCGAAAGAACGGCCGATCGACCTCTGCCCTGTGCATGTGCTGGCACTTGGAACTGCCCATGATCGAGTAGCCGTCGCCGCTGCGATCGTCCGGTCCTGTATGACTTGAGGGTTCAGAACTCCGCGAAGACGAAGTGACGCCAAGTGTTGCAGCTCGGCGTAAAGACGCCAGGCAATATGGGAATTATAATTAGCCCTAGCGTACAGTTGCACCATAGCGACGTACTCTAAATTACTAAAACTGTAATGTCGATCCATAATACTAATAAAGTAATAAGATAACGCGTGCTGCGCTTCCGACGTTCACGGGACAACTAAGGAAGGAGGGAGTCGCGGGGCGTTCCGGCGTCGGCGCCCCGCGGAGAATTACAAAAGAAGCCGGCTCGTTTGTGATTCTTGCGTGCAGGCTATTTTATGCCGTATAACTACCATTGAGCTCTTATTTTGCTTTGAACGTTTATGGATCGTTCTTTACTTTGTCAGCAGCGCGTGCGATTCGAGTAGTACCTACAAGGTCCGTTCACTCCGTCTAGTGTTACTACTGTTTATCACGCTTTCGAGTTGTCTAATATTTTTATTGTTGTACTACCGGCGGCAAGTTGTTCTGCTTCGGGAAAACAACCATTAAAATTTCACGGTGTATATTGATATTTATCAGAGGTGTCGGAAAAAATTAAGTCATTTGGGAGCTTTCAACGAAAACGCTGCCTAAACCCTATGAGATATAACAAAACAATGTATGGCGGAAATATTCTTCTCTTTAAGATCTACAAAAAAGTCTGCGACAGCATATGTTTATCTTTCAAGGTTAACTTGCTATATCCATTATATCTCTTAGAAAAATAATCATTTCTAATGCGGTAATTGTAAAGCTAATCAGACGGATTAAGTATTTATCCTTATCATTTTAAATGAGTTATTATTCTTAAGCATTTCATGCAGATTATTTTACCCCTACACTATATACTTTAAATGAATAACTGAGAAGTTATCGCTAAATAACAGCGTGTGTTTTCGCAGCGCAGCGAGCGCGCTCGATCCTTAAGAATTATTGGGCAAATTTTTTGTTTTGTGTTCGTTGTAACTATGATGGATAGATACTTGAATACCTATTTATTTAGTGTTTGTTGTATTGTTAGTCCTGAAGAGTATAGGTATTTCATACGATAAAAGTACCTACTTATTACACTGAGTTTTAGTAGGTACCTATATTAATTTGTTTCTGTTTGTTTTGACCAAATTTCGCCCGTTTGTTAGGGGTTTAAAGACATTCTGTAGTATAAGTATCAGCATGTACCCGTGCGAAGCCGGGGCGGGTCGCTAGTATTATATAAAGCTGAAGAGTTTTTTTGTTTGCTAAAACGCGCTAAACTCGATAATTGCTGGTTCGTAAAAAAATACAAATGTGTTAGAAATTTAATGGGCATTAACGAGGGAGGCTCTATATTTTATTATGAAATGAAGTTCCCACGAGAACGGGAGTTACGCAGGTGAAACCGTGGGTGGGAAGTTACAATCACAAATCAAAAATATTTCTCTCTCTCGATGTAACTTAATAATTTAATTGTTAATAAATAGAAGGGTAGTTACCGCTGTTTCCATCCTTTGAGAAGCGCGCCCCGTTTGTACAGATGTCCTTCGTGAGTTCTGTTTTCCGCGACGTTGGAAGAGAACTGCTCATAGTATTGTTGGGATGAAGACTGCAGTGTAGCTACACCTGGAAATAAGTTAACTATTAAGTTTCATAATATTGATATCAAATATTATTTAGTAAAAAATGCCTCGACGCCCATTTCTTGGCGTCACGGAGCCCATAATTCGGCGTCTATAACTCAGCATCCCGACTTCAATAACACAGCGTCTAGAGGCTCATTTTTCGGTGGCAGGACGCCCATAACTCTGCGTCTAGATGACCATAACTCTGCGTCTGGATGACCATTACTCAGCATCCCGACGCCCATAAATCACCGGCCCCCATAACCCAGAGTCCCGACGTCCACACCTCAGCGTCAGGTTTCGCATAACTCATTGTCTTGACGCCCATAATACAGCGTTGCGATTGCCATAGCCCAACGACCCGACGCCTATATCTCTTCGTCCCGACGCCCATAACTTAACGTCTCGAAGTCCATTTCTCGGAGTTAGGAGGCACATAACGCCGCATCTAGATGCCCATAACTCGGCGTCTCTACATCCATAACTCTGCGTATACCAGTTTACTCACTGGGCGCGGCTCGCGGCTGGTTGTGCTCGTCGGGCGGGGGCGGCGCCTTGTACTTGGTGCAGGGCGGCGCCCACGCCTCGGCGCAGCGCTCGTGACACGCCGCGCCGCAGTCCACGCACCGCACGCCGGTCTGCACACGTACACTCAGTTAACATACGATTGGAATCTTTAAATATTGTGATGGCTTAAAATATTTGTGTTAAATATTACAATTCATTCCGGGTCCTTCGGCTTCGGCTCTTCCGGTTCCGGGACTGGAGGGTAGTCCCTCACTACCCTCAGTGCCTCGGAAAGCACGTTAAGCCATTGGTCCCGATTGTTAAAACATCATCAATAACAATCGTATACCAGGAAACGGGCAGCAGCGTTTCCCTGTGTGTTACTACATAATACTGCGGTCACCAACCCGCCTGCCAAGCGCGGTGACTAAAGCAAAAACCCTCCCTCGGGAGCAGGCCCATGTTCAGCAGATCGCTTTAAATCTCTGAGGTCGTGGGTTCGATCTTCACGACGGACAAGAAATCTTAGTGTAAATTCCAAGATTTCTATCTGGGCCTGGAAAGTTGAGGGGCTACCCTTCATGCCTCGGAAAGCAGGTTAAGCCGCTGGCCCCGCTTGCAATAACAATAGTATAACAGGGAACTGGCAGTAGCGTTTCCCTGTGTGTTATTACTACAAAATACTGCCGTCACCAACTCGCCTGCCAAGCGTGGTGACTATGGCAAACACAATCCCTCGGGTGGATGCCCATGTTAAGCAGTGACTTTATACGGGCTGATGATGATGAATGTTCGCGACATGAGCATTGATTAGGGCGGCACGTACCTTGAGCGGTCCCCACAGCAGGTCCTGGCAGTGGTCGCAGCGCGCGGGCGCGGCGGCGGAGGCGGGCGCCCAGCGGTGCGCGGGCGCGGCGGGCGCGGGGGGCGCGGGCGCGGGCGCGGCGGCCAGGCGCCCGCGCACCAGCACCTCCAGCGTGCCGCGCTTGTGCACCGCCAGCGACGCGCGCCGCACCACGCCCGACGACATGGACGAGTTACGCTGCACCACACCACACACCATCGTTATACACACGGAGATTTTGTAGCCGTGTGGCTTCCGACTTCCCATGTCTTAGGCCGGGACTTCCACCAAAGCGGAGTCGAGACGAGCGGACAGGAGATGTTTTTTAAACAACCAATAGAATTGCGTTATTGAGACATCTCTCCGCTCAGCTTCAGTGGAGATCAGTGTGCAGAGATATGTATTATTTGTATGGCGCGATGGAAGCGGAGATGTGAGCTGTGCGCGGACGACGCACGACGGAGACGAGATATGTGAGCGGCGTGCAGTGATCGATGTCACCCTCCCCCCTCCCGCCCGCGTCAGAATGCGTAGTGAGCACTCAATGCCTCGCACACTCGCAAGGCTAACCGGCACACATCTCTGCTACACTACGTACAGCTTCGGTGGATTCACTCGAGCTAAAAAACATATCTTCTCGCACAGCACACAGCACACCGCACACATCTCCGCTTAGGTGGAGTCCCGGCCTTAATATGGGTGTCGTAAGAGGCGACTGATGTTTTTTTTCGGACGGACATATGTAATTAGCCACGAGGCTTTTGCTACTTCACCAGGAATAAAGACGAGCAGAGCTCCAGCCTTAATAAATGGTTTAAAAACTAGGAATTAAGCAACCGGCGCAAGAGTGCGCCAGTGGGTCACTGGCGATGAGTTTAAGGGATTATGACTTAGTATTTTAGGGGAGTTTTGTGCAACTGTCGCTCTACTTTACAGTTCGCGGGCCTCTCGGACTTCAAGTCTATGAGGGCATCGGATGGTTCTTTGCAAAGATGGTTCTTTGACTGAGGAACATACACCTGACGGATGAGCAGCAGCTGAAGGTTAGCATTTTACTTTTTTCGAACGGACATTTATGTAGTCGGCAGCGACGCTTTTGCCGGCCATGAAAGCGAACAGAGCTCTAGCCTTTATGAACGGTTTATAAACTATCTACAGATTAAGCAACAAGCGCCAGAGGGCGCCCTCCTGTGAAATTTGGAACTAGGCTCAGGGCGGTCGCTGACAGCCCTCTGTCTTTGAGGGATTATGACGAGTAGCAACGACTAGTTCGATATTTATCTCATTTTTTTCTCTTCTATTTCACAAAGATAAAGATAAAAGTAACTGCTATAGTTACTTATAATACTTTTGTTTTGTGTTATAGGCGTCGCATATACTTACAATATAAATATAATAATATTTTTAATATCAAACGGACACTACATAATTTGAATAAATAAAGATTACCTGTGTCCTTAAAATAAATAAAAATCTATTTTAGTATCAAAAAAAAAATATTTCAATATAGAAAATAAACTATTTCTAATCTGAGCATGTTAATATAGATGTTACATAAAATATGAATGGAACATTACGGCGTATTATTGGTACCTGTTAAAAAAAATGTGGCATCTATTTGAGTATGCAATTTCGAAAAGGACACATCTCATATGTCTTGCCTATTGGAGTTAAGCCCTTATCGAATTATCATTCATTTAAAGTTTAGTATAATTTCCTAACAATGGCCAACATTAATATATCATACCTGTAATTCTAAAGTATTTGGCAATTCCAGCTGATCCCAGCGCACGCGCCATTTCTGTGGTAAATGTCCCAATTCTAATTCTAGCTGACGAATCCTCTCCAATAGTCCAGTGAATGCGTCGGGCATGGTACGGGCTATGCTGTCATACCTAGCAACAAATAATTATAAATTTTAGATATTTTTTAAATTTTATTATTAAAATAATATATAATAATTATAAAACCCCGACTTCAGGTGAATGTGACGGTAGTTAACATTAACGTCCTGCAAAACACAAGTACACTCGCTATTCTTTCACTTTTAAATTGTGTCCATCAGATTGGACGGTCACTGCCCATATTTTACATCGAAATAACTATAGAAAGTTGCTACGTAGCACTGTGAAATTTTGCCTCATCTGCTGGTTTATCCCTTTATCCTGTAGATCCAGCAAAGAACTAAAACTTCTGAGAAGAAACCATGTTTCTTTTTTGTTTAGTTTTGAAGTTATTTAAAGTTATGCTGACGTCAGCAAATAACTGATTTTATTTCAACATTATAATATAATTTTCATAAATAAGAGTTTTTATTATGGTAACCATTAATATCTAACTACATACAAAGTTTAGGTATTGTATCTACTATATATAAAGATAAATCGTATTTTTTTCTATTTTTACAAAATTGCGGTTTACTCCTTATTCCTGTCGATTCCGTATTTTATTTTAATTCCGAGCATACATAATGTAGTTAGGTATAACACAAAATAAAAAGCAAATAGGTAAACAGTGGGACATCGGAAATATTGCATTTTTTTAAGTTTCCATAGAATTTCTGTAGATAAAGGGATGTCAAATTTATCAAAAATGACACGCATTTCTGCGCCACTATTTTAATTCTCAGTAGAATGGTAGTTAGCCGCTCGCTGACCAACATAAGGGTTGGCGCCCTCAGGGACCCCTTTTTTTTTTTTGTCCGGGTGGATATTCTTTTACGCCTTCCCACCGCCGCTGCAGCGTATTCGCGCGCTGGCGGTGGAATATGTGGGACTCGCCCTCTCAATAGCGTGGTATGCTAAACTCATACCACGAGGAGAGGACCCTACACCACTAAAACCTCCCGGACACTCCTTCGATCCGCCGTTGGCGGGGGCCGGGTACGCATGAGCAATCCTGCGCCGTCATGGCCCCCTATCATTAAGTCGCCCGGTCGAGGCCCGGAAGGACATTCCTCCGCAGTTTGGGTCAGTTCCTGCGGAGGCAATGCAGCGCCATGCGCCATGGGTCTTTAACGGCTCCATGACACCTCAACTCCGTTTCTCCAGACATCATGTAAAGATATTGGGTTTTAGCAATGCGCTTGACGAAGGCCCCCTTACCCTTATAACATGACGTCCCTCATCGAAAAAAGTACATAAACATTATTGGTACATCGATGAAAATGTGCAACGCATAAGTAAAAAGAATATGTAGAAAACGATTTGTTATAGATTTTTTCTATTCTACTTTTCGTTCCTTACGTGGAAGGAGTCTATCTTAAATACTTAGTAGTACACCAAAGAAACAATTATATTTTATTTTACATCAATAAATAAAGAAAATTGGCTGTCTAAGTTATCGGAAAATTGTTATAGTAAAGTAGGTGACGGCCCTAAACACAAAAATAAAAATTTAATAACTCGGAAGTCCCGCACCACGCACACCTGATTTTTTCATGAATTATAGCTGATTATAATACAAAACTATCTATGTTGAAAAAAAAATGCAGATGCAATGGGACTAACCAATAATAAATATTTTTAATTTTGATAAAAAATAATTATTTTTCTCCTATAAACGATAATTTTTAATTATATTTTTCTTTAAATCGGTAGGTATAATAGACCTTTTAAAGAACCCATTTTATAATAATTGAAAAAACATATACTTGAAATGAATAATGCATTTATATGGTTTCTATGGAGTTTTCTCGATTTTTGAAATAACATCAAAACTAAACAAAAAATTAACATAGTTTCTTCCCAGAAGTTTTAGGTCTTTGCTGGATCTACAGGATAAAGGGATAAAACATAGGTGACCGCAGATGAGGCAAAATTACACAGTGTGCGTAGTTGTTTCTAGTTGCTACTAATCGTCAGATAACTGCTACCCCCAAATCATTTTAAATAAACTACTTTTTAAGGTGACCAGTCATCCTGATGTCAGGATGGCTGGTCATCTATCCAGTGAGGATAAACTGCGCAAATGAATCGAGTTTTTTTTTTAACCAATAGTTGCTACTAGATTGCTACCTTCATATACATCGTTTTGGGCCTCATAGCTTTTAAGAATAAAAAGTTATTATCAATTTACTATTTGGATGCCTGAACGCCTGTAGAATTAAATGAGCAAATTTGAAATCAAATACATTAATAGTATTTTATAAGCAGGCGCCACTTGTTGGGAGTACCAAACTTATTTAAAGTGATTAACGCAATAAATAAAACAATTTTATGCAGAAGCTATTACAATTTAATGAAAAAAAAAATTAAGTACCTCTTTTCTTTAAATATATTATACAATGTGCTATTACTCCTTAATTACTTTTTGTTACTCTATTATGCAGGTCGTTGTTACACTCATAGTGGGTGGCGAATCCATTGCTGTCGGGGACAGTATGCGATATCTAGGCATAGTCCTCGACAGCAGATTGAGCTTCGGGGCCCACTTCCAGCGGCTGGCCCCAAAGCTGGTGGCGGCGGCGGGTGCTCTTGGCCGGCTTTTGCCGAATCTCGGCAGACCCGGGAGCACCTGCCGCAAGCTGTACGCCGCGCCGGTGTGATCCGCTCCATGGCGCTCTACGGCGCCCCCATTTGGGTCAACGCCCTGAAGAGGCGAAACATAGGCCTGCTGCGACGCCCGCAGCGGGTGATGGCCATCAGGGCGTCCCGCGCCTACCGCACGGTCGCGTTTGACGCGGCCTGCCTCCTTGCGGGGTCCCCTCCGTGGGACATGGAGGCGGAGGTTTTGGCCGCCGCGTACCGGCGGAGCTGTGAGGGGGCGCGTTCTGGCCGCGACCCCTTCCCGGAGGGTGTTGCACGGTGGCGGACTGAGATCCGTCGCCAAACCCTCCGGAAATGGCAGGAGCGGCTAGAGGCCGCGCCGCAGAGCGGATTGCATACGGTGGAGGCGATTCGGCCCCATCTAAAAAAGTGGGCCGGTCGCCGTCACCTACCACGTTGCACAGGTAGTAACAGGCCATAGCTGCTTCGGCCACTACCTGTGCAACGTGGCGCAGAGAGAGCCGGACACTCGCTGGCACCACTGTGACTGTGCCGACGATACGGCGCAGCACACGGTGGTGGAGTGTCCGGCGTGGGCCAACGAGCGGGAGGAGCTGGTGGGAGACGACCTCTCGCTGCCGACCATCATTTCGAAGATGGTCCAAAGCGAGAGGTCGTGGGAGGCGGTTGCCTCCTTCTGTAGACAAGTTATGTCACAGAAGGAGGCCGCGGAGCGGGAGAGGGAAGTAGATCCCTCCGCCCACCCGCTTCGCAGTCGGCGTGTTGGCCGTCGGCGGCGGGCCGAAACCCGCCGCCTACCGCCCTTGGCTCGGCCTTGGAGAGTGGGGAACATGGGCCCCGCTCCCTTCGAGGCTGACCCATGAGGAGTAGGGACGCCTCTACACTCCAGGCGTCCATATAATTGGGAGATCCCGCGGTACCATATTGGCCGCGGGTGCCGTCGGGGGGCCGGATTGCTCATGCGTACCCGACCCCCGCCAACGGCGGATCGAAGAAGTGTCCGGGAGGTTTTAGTGGTGTAGGGTCCTCTCCTCGTGGTATGACTTTAGCATACCACGCTATGGAGAGGGCGAGTCCCACATATCCCACCGCCAGCGCGCGAATACGCTGCAGCGGTGGTGGGAATGCGTCAATGCATTTCCTCCCGGACAGCAAAAAAAAAAAAAGAAAAAAAAAGGTCGTTGTTACACTGCCATGCATTCCCAAGTTTGCAGTGTGCCTTATATTATTAGTATTTAATGAAAAAAAATATTATTACACTGTTACACTTTACAATAGTAAATGAGAGGTATTAAATATTGTTGTTATACTACTGTAATAATCATCAACAGCCCGTTTACGTCCACTGCTGAACATGGGCCTCCTCTTAACAGACCTTGGCAAGCCATGATCGTATAGGGATATTGCAATAATACGCTTGGCAGACGGATTGATGATCGCAGTAAGATGTAAACCTTGAGCTAATAGATGCTGCTGCCCATCCATCAGCTATATGTCCCTTAGTCGCCTTTTACGACACCCATGGGAAGACATGGGGTGGTCTATTCTAAGCCGGAAACCACACGGCGACCATATAGGTACTGTAAATAATATGTAATAGTATCGAATGACAAATACCATTAGACCAGAATCAGAAATATTTTTTTATAAAGAAACAAAAATAACATCACCTCAATTCATTTCACTAATTAACGATATTTTGTCTTTATTTTAAGCTGCTTTGCACGATATAATAAGATAATACATAATAAATAACTTTTAAAATAAATTCTATTAGGTAGCGCCTGCTTATAAAATACCTGTTTTGTATTTGATTTCAAATTTGCTCATTTAATACTACAGGCGTTCAGGCATCAAAATAATAAATTGATAATTACTTTGTATCCTTAAAAGCTATGAGGCCCAAAACGATGTATATGAAGGTAGCAATCTAGTAGCCACTATTGGTTATAAAAAACTCGATTCATTTGCGCAGTTTGTCCTCACTGGAAGGATGACTGGTCACCTTAAAAAGTAGTTTATTTAAAATAAATCGGGGGTAGCAATTATCTGACGATTAGTAGCAACTAGAAGCAACTAGGTAGCAACTTTCTATAATTATTTCGATGTAAAATATGGGCAGTGACCGTCCATTCTGAAGGACACTTTAAATTCCGGTGGAACTGTTTGACCGTCCAATCGGTGTGAGAACGGGCAAAGGACAACTTAGGGTGCGTTCCACTAAGCGCCCACAACGATCAAAATGCTCCTTTAGTCGTTCCACATAACGACCGCGGTCGTTGTGGTCGCGGCGAAAACGTCACTTATGACGTCATGACTTACGCTCACGCGAAGCTCACGATGACCCATCTAAAAAGGTGGGTCGAAGTGATCATTGAGAAAATGAGCGGCGTTTTCAAAACTCAAAGCATCAAAAATGGCGACCGTTAAACTTACGATATTTCATGCGGAAAGAGATATTTTAGTAGAAGTGAATGTTTCTGCAGCGTAAACGTAAATTAATTAAATACACCAGCGTAAACGTAAATTAATTAAATACACCACTAATATTAAATATAAAAAATTTAATTATATTTTTTTTCAATATAAATCGATTTAAACAATAATTCATTGTTTATTTTCAAGGCTTACAGAATATAACCTAACCTCTTAAATCTTTTGCATTCTTTTTATTCACTCGCCGTTTGTATTATTTACCTCCACGCTCATACGCTCAACGCTCTATAATCCATTCCACTTGAGTTTACGACAGTAACGCTCACAAGCAAGTGGAACGGGAAAAACTGCGGTCGTGAGCGTGATCGTTGTGAACGCTTAGTGGAACGCACCCTTAACGTGCTCTCAGGGGCACGGACGTAAAACTAAGATTTTTCTCAAGAGAAGATTTCTACTAGCAAAATTCTTTGTTTGACACTGATACTCGCAATTTTTTTTCTTTTAAACTTTTTTTCTTTGTAATAAAACATTTTGTCCTCACTGTCAACAAAATCGTGTGCATCTTATCACTTATCGTAAAGACATGCAATTTGGAGGTTGTATTCTTTATACAACGTAGATATACCAATACACCAATATTTTTCAAAAAATCCACTCCTAACAGGAAGAAAAGAGGTGGCAAAGTTTATATGGTGGCTAGGCTATATATTTTTTTAAGATTACTAGCAGATTTTTTACCCCTCGTGCTAAGCTAAAATGCTTTGTTACGATTAGGTTCACATCGGTAGTGCAATGGGGAATCTAACCGGCGACCACATGATCGCAAGTCCGACGCCCTTGCTTTTGGGCTACGGCCGCTTTATCATATACCTAATTATAACGTAAACGTATAGTAATGACTCACCCAGCTGTAACAACTTTCCGTGGCGAATGTCGTTCAGTCTCCAGCACTTCGAGGTCGTAGGGCGCTCCGTGCGACAGCTCCTCGCTTGTGTAGTACTGCCACACCTCCAACGCGCAGATTGAAGATACTGGCCGGAGTACCTGTTAGCACAACATTGTGATGATGATATAAATATCGACCTAGTAATGATTGATCAAATCAAAACGTTTATTGATAATGTAGACGAATCGATCGTACTTATAAGTCAAATACAATTATAATTAATAAAAAAAAATGGATTAATATATTTCACCGATAATGTTATTAAATAAAATTTACGAATGTTGTTATGGCATACGATAGTCGCGTATTATATAATTAAAATCAACCAGCGCGGGATGTAATGAGTATGAATCCTCGGTAAGGGGTCAAAGCCGCCCCGTAATCAACTCTTTGGGCAGCTTTCACTTGAATATTAGAGTCAGATACTGCGGGCACAATCCGCCTACTAACAGTAATGAACACAGCAAATACAAATGATGGTAATACTTATACTAAAGGCTAGTTGACACATATGAAATTATGTTACAATGATGATTATTTCTAAAAGTATTTGGCTTATGGAACCTAAATATAATAATTTCTGTTCAAAATACTTGAATATGTTTGTATAAACTCAATTTGAAAATTATTTCTTTTGTCCCTTCCAAAAACTTCAAAAAACGCTGTTAGCCATTTTGTGACGTCATACAACTCGTTAAAAACATGAACGCGATCCTTTACTATTACACTTTCTGAGTCATGACGTCATCGATCTCGAACACAGATAATGTATATAGCCAACATGGCTGACATCCTTTTTATCTCTAAATGTCAAGCCAATTTTAAAATAGTTATTTTAGTGCTTTCTAGATCTCAATTAAATGCCATAATTTTTTCTTGATCTAGTAATACCATTCTTAACCATATAAAAATAATTTCAGAAAAGTGCCAACTAGCCTATTATATTGTACATACGTACCGGGTTATCCAGATCGGGCGTGTACAGAAAGTTGTAGAACACAGGCGCCTTCTGATGGTGTTTGTCGATGTGGTCGAACAGAGAGTGCCCCAGTTGTGGGGTGCGTGGGCAGGAACCCCCAGCACTGGGGGCCGGGCCCAAGTCCTCTTCGGACCCTGCACCTGTTTCTACACCCTGTGGAGAAAGATTTCTGGTTAGCGAAACTTCTTTGTGCGGACTTTTTTTTTAATGAAAGGGAATATAAAGTCGTCGTTGTAATACTTTGTGTGTTCCAACATAATATTGTGGTAAACGTTGTCCCGATCCCTGGTTTACCCTTTTTATAGATGATGTTATGACAGTCGGAACTAACGGATTAACGTGCTTTTTAAAGCACCGAGGGTAATATGCGCCTCGCTGTCCAGCAGGAACGTGCGGAAGCGACAAGACACGCTGTGGTACGTATACTCACCATTCTGTTAGTGTCGGCTCGCTTGTCACACGACACGACACGCTGTGGTACGTATACTCACCATTCTGTTAGTGTCGGCTCGCTTGTCACACGACACGACACGCTGTGGTACGTATACTCACCATTCTGTTAGTGTCGGCTCGCTTGTCACACGACACGACACGCTGTGGTACGTATACTCACCATTCTGTTAGTGTCGGCTCGCTTGTCACACGACACGACACGCTGTGGTACGTATACTCACCATTCTGTTAGTGTCGGCTCGCTTGTCACACGACACGACACGCTGTGGTACGTATACTCACCATTCTGTTAGTGTCGGCTCGCTTGTCACACGTCACGACACGCTGTGGTACGTATACTCACCATTCTGTTAGTGTCGGCTCGCTTGTCACACGACACGACACGCTGCGGTACGTATACTCACCATTCTGTTAGTGTCGGCTCGCTTGTCACACGACACGACACGCTGTGGTACGTATACTCACCATTCTGTTAGTGTCGGCTCGCTTGTCACACGACACGACACGCTGTGGTACGTATACTCACCATTCTGTTAGTGTCGGCTCGCTTGTCACACGACACGACACGCTGTGGTACGTATACTCACCATTCTGTTAGTGTCGGCTCGCTTGTCACACGACACGACACGCTGTGGTACGTATACTCACCATTCTGTTAGTGTCGGCTCGCTTGTCACACGACACGACACGCTGTGGTACGTATACTCACCATTCTGTTAGTGTCGGCTCGCTTGTCACACGACACGACACGCTGTGGTACGTATACTCACCATTCTGTTAGTGTCGGCTCGCTTGTCACACGACACGACACGCTGTGGTACGTATACTCACCATTCTGTTAGTGTCGGCTCGCTTGTCACACGACACGACACGCTGTGGTACGTATACTCACCATTCTGTTAGTGTCGGCTCGCTTGTCACACGAGACGACACGCTGTGGTACGTATACTCACCATTCTGTTAGTGTCGGCTCGCTTGTCACACGACACGACACGCTGTGGTACGTATACTCACCATTCTGTTAGTGTCGGCTCGCTTGTCACACGACACGACACGCTGTGGTACGTATACTCACCATTCTGTTAGTGTCGGCTCGCTTGTCACACGACACGACACGCTGTGGTACGGATACTCACCATTCTGTTAGTGTCGGCTCGCTTGTCACACGACACGACACGCTGTGGTACGTATACTCACCATTCTGTTAGTGTCGGCTCGCTTGTCACACGACACGACACGCTGTGGTACGTATACTCACCATTCTGTTAGTGTCGGCTCGCTTGTCACACGACACGACACGCTGTGGTACGTATACTCACCATTCTGTTAGTGTCGGCTCGCTTGTCACACGACACGACACGCTGTGGTACGTATACTCACCATTCTGTTAGTGTCGGCTCGCTTGTCACACGACACGACACGCTGTGGTACGAATACTCACCATTCTGTTAGTGTCGGCTCGCTTGTCACACGACACGACACGCTGTGGTACGTATACTCACCATTCTGTTAGTGTCGGCTCGCTTGTCACACGACACGACACGCTGTGGTACGAATACTCACCATTCTGTTAGTGTCGGCTCGCTTGTCACACGACACGACACGCTGTGGTACGTATACTCACCATTCTGTTAGTGTCGGCTCGCTTGTCACACGACACGACACGCTGTGGTACGTATACTCACCATTCTGTTAGTGTCGGCTCGCTTGTCACACGACACGACACGCTGTGGTACGTATACTCACCATTCTGTTAGTGTCGGCTCGCTTGTCACACGACACGACACGCTGTGGTACGTATACTCACCATTCTGTTAGTGTCGGCTCGCTTGTCACACGACACGACACGCTGTGGTACGTATACTCACCATTCTGTTAGTGTCGGCTCGCTTGTCACACGACACGACACGCTGTGGTACGTATACTCACCATTCTGTTAGTGTCGGCTCGCTTGTCACACGACACGACACGCTGTGGTACGTATACTCACCATTCTGTTAGTGTCGGCTCGCTTGTCACACGACACGACACGCTGTGGTACGTATACTCACCATTCTGTTAGTGTCGGCTCGCTTGTCGTCCGCGGCCGTGATGCCGAGCTCCGCGCGCTGCGCCTCGCTGTCCAGCAGGAACGTGCGGAAGCGACACGACACGCTGTGGTACGCCACGAACCGCAGGTAGTAGTCGTTGAACTCGAATGCGAGCGGGAACTGTTTTTGTAACTGAAATAGATATAAATTGGATGTAGATTACTATCTGTACTCCTATACTAAAATATAAAATCTCAGGAACTACTGGACCAGTGATAGATAGCCCATTAATCGAGGAAGACTAAAGGTTATAACTTATACTAATTAAATAAAGCTGAAGAGTATGTTGGTTTGCTTGAACCCGCTAATCACAAAAACTACTAGTCCGATTTGAAAAATTCGTTCAGTGTTATGATAGCCCATTTATCGAGGAAGACTAAAGGCTATATTTAATTATGAACTACCTAACCTACGGGAACGGGAGTTACGCAGGTGAAACCGCACGCGGGAAACTAATATATAACATCTTAGGAACTACTGTACCAGTATTATATAGCCCATTTATCGAGGAAGGTTATATTTAATTATGAAGGTCCTACGGTAAAAGGAGTTACGCTGGTAAAACCGCGAGTGGGAAGGTTCCATCATTATTAAATCATCGCAATAGTTTTAAAATGTACAACCTTTTTTACACACATTACACATTCCTCATTAAAGATTAGTAACGAAATTTTGTGTAAATATGGTGAAATATACTGGGTGACTTTTTTTACTGTCTTGAAAATAAAAGGGCGTGATATGTATATGAAACGGTTTTTTTTACCGACCTCACGTGAATGTCGTAACGATAAAAATACCTACCTAATTAGGTAGTAATGAAAATACATCATAAATTATTGGGATACAATATAATTATTGCACGGAACAGAAACGCGATGTATCAAGCTATATGAATTTAATTTCAATCTTTTTTCATCTAACAAAATATAACGGATAAAAAATATTTTTTTCACCTTAACTCTTAACTTTAAATTAAATATAATTTTTTTGTTCGATAACTTCATGAGTATTGTTCATATTTTTATATAATTAAATCTGGTTTTTTTTTTTTTATTATTTAAAAACTTCTTGCACAAAATAGTACATTGGCGGACTTAATGCCAAAGGCATTCTCTACCAATCAACCGTGGTTTGACTCACGTGAAATTCTCCTTTTTCAAAGAGCGAGCTGTTCGCGCCTCGGTCATTGCACGTCAGACAAACCGGACTTAAATAATATACTAGCTCCCCGCGCACGGTTTCACCCGCATTGCTTCCGTTCCCGTGGAAACTTGATACGGTGAAAGAAATTTTCAAATCCGTTAAGTAGTAGAAGTAGTAGGAGCCTATTCAATTCAAACAATCAAAATCTTTCCTCTTTTTAATATTAGTATAGATAGAAAATGTTACTTATATTTGACATTGTAATTTGTTTTACCTGATGAACAGCGTCTAGGAACATGAGAAACGTGGGCGTGAATCCTTGCTGAGGAGTAGCCCCAATGTTGGACCGCTGTTGGAACTTATGACCCAATGCCAACCATTCTTTCTCGACCAGGATACGAAACCCTTCCAACGTTCTGTAGTAGGGCTCCAAGCAGATTTGTGCCAGTGACGATATCTGGAGAGAAATAGCAAGTTTGAGATATTATACATTATCTATACCCCCTAATTTGTCACGAATTGGGGCCCGATTAAGCGTTTAATTGGTATTTATTTTAAAATACAAAACCCACAGACACGCCACGGATCTGAAGGTAGACACGGTCAGCACGGCGTGTATTATTCTTACTTTTATGCGAGTTAAAGGTGGACCCCCCGACACAACAATGACACTGCGGGCCGAGGATGCACCTCCCCTGCAAATTGCCAACTACCCTCCGAATACCATCTCGGATCGAGCACAACGACAAGCAGCGCGGTTGGCGGCGACCTCAGTTAGTTGCCCGGCGCCGCACCGTCGAGTCGACTACTCCTTGAGAATGGACTTCGGGATGGTCACTAAACTAGTCGGACATATCCGATGATGACAAATCGTGAGTACAAGCGGATAGTTAATATAAATATGTGTACTACTCACGAAAGTTTTAATTCTAAAATAGTTGGTATTTATTGATAAGTGTGCATTTGTGTTTATATTTCACCCACTTATATCACTTATCATATACTACGTAGGTAAAGAAACAGGCAAGGTCATGAAAAACATTCCTTTGTGTGTAAATGTTGCTTAGTTTGTGTAACAGGTAAAACTGACAAAATGTATTTTCACTTGAAAATACATACGCGACAAAGTATCGCCTGTTAATAAATGAAACTACTGTATTCCATGTCTTTAAACCCATACACAACTTACTATAATTAATCTTTCTCACCTGAGCAGTGGCATCCCATCCATCTTCCAACGACAGCAGCACAGAGGATCCCTGAATGTCTAAGAGGTCCACCACAGCGCCAGACAGTTGGAACAGTTGACGGAGTTGCCACAACCATCCTGATTCTTCTATTAACCTGGTTGAAAATCGCTACATATTAATACGTGGAGCTTATGGAATACATAACGCATACAAAGGCGTATGACTAGATATTTTTTGTCAGTCATTATGGTGTGCGGTTTAGAGTAGACCACCCCATGTCTACCCATGGGTGACATAAGAATCAACTAAGCAGTAACATTTATCTGCTCAAGAATACTCACCATCTTACTGTAATCACCAATCCGCCTGCCAAGCATGGTTATTAGGGCAATATCCCTCAACGACCCTGGCTTGCCATGGTCTGTTAAAAGGTCTCTTGAAGGCGTGCTTGGTGCTGCGCGGCTCGGGGTACTCGGCCGGCACGAACTATTCTCCTATCCTGCATACCTGAGGAACCCGGGCTGGTCGTGCGGCTGCTGCGCGGAGGGCACGGCGGCTCGCAGTAACTTCTTGAAGGCGTGCTTGGTGCTGCGCGGCTCGGGGTACTCGGCCGGCACGAACTATTCTCCTATCCTGCATACCTGAGGAACCCGGGCTGGTCGTGCGGCTGCTGCGCGGAGGGCACGGCGGCTCGCAGTAACTTCTTGAAGGCGTGCTTGGTGCTGCGCGGCTCGGGGTACTCGGCCGGCACGAACTATTCTCCTATCCTGCATACCTGAGGAACCCGGGCTGGTCGTGCGGCTGCTGCGCGGAGGGCACGGCGGCTCGCAGTAACTTCTTGAAGGCGTGCTTGGTGCTGCGCGGCTCGGGGTACTCGGCCGGCACGAACTATTCTCCTATCCTGCATACCTGAGGAACCCGGGCTGGTCGTGCGGCTGCTGCGCGGAGGGCACGGCGGCTCGCAGTAACTTCTTGAAGGCGTGCTTGGTGCTGCGCGGCTCGGGGTACTCGGCCGGCACGAACTATTCTCCTATCCTGCATACCTGAGGAACCCGGGCTGGTCGTGCGGCTGCTGCGCGGAGGGCACGGCGGCTCGCAGTAACTTCTTGAAGGCGTGCTTGGTGCTGCGCGGCTCGGGGTACTCGGCCGGCACGAACTATTCTCCTATCCTGCATACCTGAGGAACCCGGGCTGGTCGTGCGGCTGCTGCGCGGAGGGCACGGCGGCTCGCAGTAACTTCTTGAAGGCGTGCTTGGTGCTGCGCGGCTCGGGGTACTCGGCCGGCACGAACTATTCTCCTATCCTGCATACCTGAGGAACCCGGGCTGGTCGTGCGGCTGCTGCGCGGAGGGCACGGCGGCTCGCAGTAACTTCTTGAAGGCGTGCTTGGTGCTGCGCGGCTCGGGGTACTCGGCCGGCACGAACTATTCTCCTATCCTGCATACCTGAGGAACCCGGGCTGGTCGTGCGGCTGCTGCGCGGAGGGCACGGCGGCTCGCAGTAACTTCTTGAAGGCGTGCTTGGTGCTGCGCGGCTCGGGGTACTCGGCCGGCACGAACTATTCTCCTATCCTGCATACCTGAGGAACCCGGGCTGGTCGTGCGGCTGCTGCGCGGAGGGCACGGCGGCTCGCAGTAACTTCTTGAAGGCGTGCTTGGTGCTGCGCGGCTCGGGGTACTCGGCCGGCACGAACTATTCTCCTATCCTGCATACCTGAGGAACCCGGGCTGGTCGTGCGGCTGCTGCGCGGAGGGCACGGCGGCTCGCAGTAACTTCTTGAAGGCGTGCTTGGTGCTGCGCGGCTCGGGGTACTCGGCCGGCACGAACTCCACGCTGCCGGGCCCCGCCGTGGCCGCGCCCTTGTCGCACACCACGTACAGCGCCGAGCGCCGCGACCCGCCCGATATGCCCGCCTCGCCGCACACTACACACAGAAGATTATCTTTAATATTAATTCAATTTCCCGAATGCCTAGACCCCAGGGGCCATTCGAGGAATTCGACGGGTGTATACGTTGGCGTAAAAAAAATGGGTTCACTACTTGTATAGTGTGTCGGTTTGTAATATGATAGAAATGGAGCAACAAGTGGTCCACCGAAACCAGTAGTTTTTATAGAGTCTACGGGAAAACAAGATTGAGGGTCTCAGGCCTAGACATACTGACATAGGAGCGATCGCCGTGTGGCTTCGGACTTAGAATAGACCCCATATCTTCATATGGGTGTCGAAAAAGGTATTAGCTTAAGAGATACTCGCCATACTGCGATCACTAATCCGCTTTCCAAGCGTGATAATTACGATATCATCCCTAAACGACGCTGGCCAAGGCTTGTGAAAGAGGAATCCTATTCAGCAGTGAAATTAAACGGGCTAATAAAGTAAAATAAAACGAATATATCGTCGGTGATACTGTAATACCAGCGTGAGTACCAGTGGCTAATAAGGTGCAATTTCAACTGTCAAGAAAAAAATCTATATATATGTTTCAAATAGCAAAAAATAAATTTGCTACATTTGATTTTCAACCTTAATAGCTATTGTCACTTACGCGACATTTCAATATCACTGACGATATCGCAAACGTTTTTCTAGCCAAATTGTTTTTGTTGCTAGCCAGATTAACTTAAACTAAACCAGGGGTCTCCAAACCTATAGCGTTCCTCGATAAATAGGCTATCTAACACTGAAATAATTTTCAAATTGGACCTGAGATTAAAGCGTTCAAACGAACAAACATACGAACTCTTTAGCTTTACATTACTATAGATTAATAAATTGTTTATTTTGCCAGTTTAAAAGTCATCATTAAGTCAAAATCTGGAAAAGGTCATGTTATTGCCGTTTATGTTTGCGAAAATTTATTTCGTTTATTAAAATATTATTTCGCTATCCATATTTGACACCTACTTATAAAATTTTTGAAGAAACTAAATTGATGAATGTTAAGCAACTTTATATGTATACCACTTGTATTCTGATAAGAAAAATTTTAGACAAAAAAATTAAAACCAACTTATCATTTACCAAAATTTCGGAGGTATCTAAACGTAGCAGGCGTCGCCCTAGTTTACTTGTATTACCAAGACCTCGTACAAATTACTCCAAAAGAAACATCACCTATGAAGGAGCAAATATTTATAATAATTTACCGTCTAATATTAAAAATGTAAGCTCGTTCAATATTTTTAAATCTCAACTGTCTAAATATATAATAGAAAACTTTTCTTATCCAAAGTTAAATTAATCCAGTCGATTAATATAACAAAAAAAAAAAAAAAAAAATGTTTAGCGGGTACCTAGTTAACATTATGCATTTTGTCGCTTTTATTGTTTTAAACTACCCTTTCGGCTAAAATATGATGTTACGATTGTGTTACGTAAACAGTTTATTTACTCACTTATCTCGGTGGCGGTTAATTTGATAATTAAACTAAATGTTATTTTGTATTCTCATGTAAGTGGCTTTATTGTCTTTTTTGGGAATAAATGATTCAAACCAAAAAAAAATGAATTGAAAAGTAAGTAAACTCTGCAGCAGGTGTACATACCCGAGTCCGCGTCGGCGGTGGACAGGCGCTGCCGGGGCGCGTACAGGTCGAGGTGGCTGGGCAGGCGCCGGTCCTTGAGCGAGCCCCAGCGCCCGAAGTGACGCGCGCCGCCGCCCTTGCCGCCGGAGTTGCGACCCAGCACGCTGCAAGGGGGACGTTAGTTACACGTGCCGGGTTTACATTACAATTTGATCAACCTCAATGTGGGAGATTAAACACAGTGAATATAAAAATAATAATATGGCCAATTTTTCCTCCGATTCTTATCGGCCGTCACTTTGTCTGTAGCTTTTTTTTTTCCTGCTACGATCCTCAGCCAATCATATTGTGTTGTATAAAACAGGCCGCTCTTCTACTTCCTAACGCCCGAACCCAATATTCGATCCTAATCCACAGATTGTAATCAATCTCAGATCGATACCAATCCATCGATCGATCTCCGATCTCCGTCTCAATATGAAAAGCTGAAACCCGCAATCTTTTTTGTGCCCGGATAGCCCACGATCCCTTCCCTCCCGGACGTTCGGTTTTGCGCAAATGTGCATGTTTCTCGTTTATATTTTTATGGAAATATGAATCACATTTCTACGCATAATAAAATATATTATTCTTCAATTTAAGTTATAAACTATTTTAGACATATAAAAATGAACAAATTAGGCAGTTTTGCGCTTGTTTCATTATTCTTTTGTTTTTCATCTATTCAATACATGGACGGAACGGAACGTTATAATGTCAAACAAAGATCGGTCTTTCACTTCAGTCAAACCAACTGTCATCACTCAGTGGAGCAAAATAAACTAAACTTTGTGGAAACTGCTGCAAATAGATACTAAACTATAATTAATTTGCAATGGAAACAGAAGTGGTAACTTGTACTATTTGGTTGTACTTAGTGTTTTAAATATTATTTGTAGAAAACGCACGACCCGACGCTTGTTGTGTTGTTGTAACGCTTGGTGGTGGTGGTGGTGGTGGTGGTGGTGGTGGTAGTGGTGAAAGTGGTGAGGGTGGTGTTAGCAATGATGCCAGAGTAGATGATGAAATACTAGATTTCAACTTTGACCCAAAACCCACAACACCCATGTATAATATTGGCAGTGTCCCGGTGGCCAGTAGCGAGGTCTATGTGGTGGAGGAAGACGTACCCGTGAAAGTTGCAAAACCAAAAAAGCTTTTATTTAACACTCCAAGAACGGGTATGGTTATTTTTTTTATTAAATTTGGATGAAATTTGGTGTATTTGCATATAAAGAAATATTTCAAGTTGTGTAAATTGGTATTATGAAACTTAATTTAAGGTTCAACAATTGTAAAAAAATCCCACTAATATTGTTATAACTCAATTAACACCAAATTGAACTGTTTTTAATGTGATTTAGAATACGGGAGTGTTGCCCCGGGTGCAGCAGTATGTTCATTGATAATTTAAGGGCCTATTTAGTTACACTAAATAATTTTATTATTTTACAGGAAAATTGAAAAGGCAGGCTGATCTCCATCCAAGCAAGATTGCAAAGGACTATGCCATTGCAGAATATTTTAATATAAAAAAAGAAGTGTGTAGAGGAAAAGATGGAGTTTTTAAAATTAAATAATGAAAAATTAAAATTCGAAAATGAAAAACTTAGTTTAAAAATAGAAAGTCTTAAAAGTAAAGTTTAAGTTTAGTTAATTTTTATATTCAATTAAAAAGTTGTCCATTATTTTAAGTTTATTGTGTGTACTTATGTAAGATTATCTATTTTATTAGCTTGTAATTGTTTCAGTATGTAAATAGCAAAACTATTTTCTTAGCAAATTTCATTGCAAAAATATTAAAACACATTAAGAATATGGTAAAATGTTTGTAAAAACGCTCAATATCGATCTCCATCACTGAGCAATGTCATTGACACACATAACATCTTTCCCTGGCAAGTGCAAGCGGCCGATTGTCAGTGAGCAGTGTGCTTTAACGCATACATATCTGGACGTTCCACTTTTCACCGATAATCGGATCGGTCGGTATGCACCGATATTGGAATTTAGAACGTGTGCGTTATACTACTGCAATTTGTACGTTCTATTTTCCTCCTACAAAAAGTCGCTCACCGACAATCGGTGAGCGACTTTGTTACCGTGGTTAAAAACATTTTTTTTAAGAGAAACCACATCAAACTTGTTAAATGACTTTATACTTAATGCCCGTCGAAATTTCTGTACTCGTTGTGCCTCAATAGATGACAGATTTTTTTTTGCATCTCACATTGCCGTTTCCGAAATCATAGTTTATAAAATTACCTGAATTACTAATGTTTATGTTAATCAATCAAAAGGTTTAAATTATACATACTGATATTCAGTATGTATAATTTAAACCTTTTATTTATACAATAATCATAGAAAAAATATCGAAAGAATGCCATACCTCAAAGTGCCCGCCGCTTTAGTCAATAAAGGCGTATGTGTAGCTTGTTGGTCCTCACAGCACAGTAGTAGCGAGTCCAGACTCAAACTCGAGTCCTCGAGGTCGCCGCGGGAGGCTGGCGTACATGCCACTAGGGTTGCTAGGTAACGCTCCTGAAATGTTGAGTTGAGTTAGCTATGCTATGGCAGTATATTGGGTAGTGAATATAAATGATATATATATTTATTATGATAATGGACATGGGTGTGGGCAAAGACGCGAGCTCAGACTCTGGCTAGGAACCGAACTCAGACTGGGAGATGAATATATGTCACCGGAAAAAAATAAGAATCTTAAGTTGATCAACTTACTAATTAGTTGTCAATCAATATAAGCATACCTGTTCTAAACTCGAAGTGGTTTCCGTGCCGCTCTGCGTGGTCCCCGGGTTTTGGTGACTCGCCTTTAACATTCCCATCACGCCTTTATGATGAGGTGCCGCTGATCTGTATAAATAGTATAGTTACATAATAATATATTACTGTCGATATATAACGTCAGGAAGTGAAAAGTATGATTTGTTTACTGTTGTTACAAATGTTATAAAGTTAAATAGGTAAACTTCGTGAGTTTGGATGTTGGAGATAATCTAAATTTAAAAAAATATATTGCCATAATGTAGTTTTATTGTCCTGGACAACCATAGGCTGTATTTTAAAACAAGGGATCTTTTAAAAAGTTAATACTAAGTAACATTCGTTTATATTTTCTGCTGACGATACTATAAAATCAAACCTAATTTCAAAATTGAGATGAATAAAAATATAGACTATCGGCAAATTTATAAGTCCTTATTATAATATTTAGTATGCGGTGCAAAAATGTAAAATACATAGGTATAAACAATACCTGGCTAGCAGCGCGTGCGTGCGCGGGTGTCGCCAGGTGAGCACGGGCAGGCGGGCCTGGCGGTAGCCGCGCGCCACGCGGCGCAGCGAGTCGTCCGCCACGCGCTCCGGCACCGGCAGCACGGCCGGGTAGCTGCGGAACGTCAGTTACGCTTACTCGATGACTCAAGATTGCTCGCGCTCGGCTAGATACCACCGTCGTGTTTGATTAATGCGAGAAAAGATACTACGCCGAAATCGGCGTACCCGAACCAGTCACGCTATGTGCAAGACGAGATACGTGTCATTATTTTATAAAATTCTGTGTGTGTGTAAAAAATTACTCGGATTTCGGAATCACATACCAACGGTACAGTGTCTTACACACTACGATACTGAGTTCCCGATCTTGTCAAGCGCGCGAGAGCAACTAATACTTTTGACTTAAATCTACATACTTAAATAAATTAAATTTGCGTAAGTATGATGGATTTCTTTGCTTTTTGTTAGATTACTAAAAAAATATTGGACATAAATTTTATATTTCGTTTCTCAAACAAAAAATTACGAAGATATAACGCGTTAAAATTTGGTGTGACGTCACTTAAAGGTACAATTTTACGTAGTAGTGACGTCACAATCCCACCTCTCCTGAACTTTATATTTTGTTGTTGCTCTGTATCTTTGTCCATTTTTATTGATTTAATAAATAAAAAAAATACGTGTCCAATCTTTTTTAATAATCTAACTGACAGACTAATTATAATTTTTAAGTCTTCATGCCATTATAAATATCATTAGTTGTACCTTCTACAGAGCGTGTAGACCGCGTTGGCGTGCGCCAGTCTGAACGGAGACTGCGCCAGTCCTAGTCGAGCCCAGTCACGGGCGTACACCCTCTCTCTCACTCGTTCTAATGTGCGAGCTGCAGGGCTCTCGGTTGTCTCACTTCCACCCAGATCTAGCTCTTCCACTGTAAACAAAATGACATAACTATAAATGGAGCTGGTCTAAAATAATACCTATGATCCACTGCTTGCTATGGGACAAAAACAATAGTCGTAAGTTTATAATATAGTAGAAACCTTTTTTTAGTTTTCTTGTCAATTCTATTCTGAGTTAGCACATTCTGAACTGGGACTACAATAAGAAATCGAAACGGTACACGAACAGAATAAAAAACAACCGATTGCTGCGGAACTCGAAGACTTACAAGTCAAACATAATATTAATATTTGTTTTTACTCCCAAAAGTTAGACACTCTCTGAAATTCGGAAAACCGAGATTCAGTAATAGTAGGTGCACCATGTAAACACGAACATCAAAATATATTTTATCGATGTCAATAATAAATATTCTGCCTCAATATAAAACCATTAAACACTCACGTGACAAAGTGTCGGCAGAAAGGGACGACATGAGGGGTGGTGACGTCAGCGAGCGCGCGTCCGCCGAGGGCAGCACGTACTTCTGACGTTTGGACGGTTTGGGTTTGAGTCCGGCTTTGCGAGCGGTCTTTAGTAAAGTCTTCTTTGCGAAGCCCCTGGAATACAGACAAATCGTTAAGTCGTCACACAATGATATGCCATAATTATAGCTTTTGCCACATAAATTATAGTTTTAATATACATTATTCAACTTCAACGGCCCGTTTATGTCCACTGCTGAAGATGGGCCTCATCTTAACAGACCTTGGCTAGTCGTTGGTCGTTGAGGGATAGTTGTTTAATCACCACGCATAGCAGCGCATTGTTAATCTCAGTAAGATGGCTACTGCCCTCTCTGCCTAGTCACCTCTTTCGACACCAATAGGAAGACATGGGGTCGCTGGCAACTTCACTTATTAGGATTGCTTTTAGTTTCCATATCTTGATTCTAATTTAAAACATATAAAAATCAATAGTATTAACATTACCCAACCCTTAATAAATCAGTGGGTGTTCTAAGATATACGTTAAAATATAAACTAACTTGAGTGTATGATGTTTGGGTGTATGATTAGGCGGTCTGGGCTGCGCCCGGGGCGCGAGCGCGAAGTGTAGTAGCGGGTGCTCCGGGTGACGTAGTCGAGCAGCTTGCTTGCGGAACGTCTCCACTGCCTCGCTGCTCACTTCCTCGTCTAACGCCACCTTTATCGAAATAAGAGAAAAATATTATAGACAGTGACAAATTTACATCTAACTTAACAATTTTATATAAAATCATATCAGAAAGCTCTTAGAATAAGTTCCGCTATGGATTGCTGCTGTGTCTCTCCTCCAATGGAACTTGCTATGATGTTTTAAAGCCTATTTAAATATATATGCTATGACCAGCGGCATATAGCCATTACGCATAATGTAAATGCCAAATGTTATACATATAAAATTAAAATTTGATAAATGTATCACATAAAGTTTAATATGCAATTAGTATAAAGTTATTATATTTACATTATAAATAGATAGAATTATGAAATTAAATTTATTACTAGCTGCGCCTCGCGGTTTTACCCGCGTTATTCTGCTACATTGGGTCGGAGCGTGATTTTTTCTAGTCTATATGTTCATCGAGCTTATTAACTATCCCCGTACAAAGTTTCAGCCAAATCCAAGTTTTTACGTGCCGTCATTTGTGTTAACTGATTTAAATTTGAAAAATGAATACCCCTCCAATTCGTAAAAATAAAAGTGGTTCGGTAATTTATAGTGCGGAAAGAAAAGTAATTTTCAATATTACAATTTACAAAAAAAAAAATATGGCGCTATCCTCTTAGTGGACGCTGATCGATGGAAGAAATGCTGCGACCACGTCTTACATGAAGAACCATGTGAGATTTAGATGACGTCATGGAACTCGCTGCAGAAAATACTTTTTTTATAAATACTAACGAGGACACTAGTGATAGTGATTAAAATATGGTTTAATTTTGATTTTAAACTAAAAGTGTATTTTTAAAAAATTCATTAAACTTGATCTTTTAAAATATAATTTGTTTGAATTTTAACACCACTGTGAATACACCTTTACCCTTCAGTTGCACTGATCATTCACTGCATTCTTAACGCGAACGAACTATAGTAACTTATCCATTAAATTATCGTACCTAACTAAAAGTTACCTTTATTAGTTGGAACGTAGCAGACCGCAGTTGCAGTCCTTCCTGCAGCGACTGCTCCAGGTGCGGCAAGTAATGTGTTCGCACCGCCTTCTCGCGAGTGAGCGAACACAACGGGAACGAACGTACTACTGTTTGTTCACAGGCTGGAAAGATAAATTATACAATTACGATTTTTGTTATAGTTAATTTCACATAAGAATGGTACAATGACAACTATTAGAATTCTAATGCATTAAAATTCGTCTATGATTTTTGCTGTGAATCTTGTCATTGAATAGTTTTATTTCACATAAATTCCAGCATTAAGCGGGACTTAACAAACATAGTAAAAATTCAAGTCCCATCCAATTAATTATTTATTAATTATCCCAAACATCTGTAATTTTCAGTTGTTTCTTAGTGGGAGACGGATTCAAATTTCACATAGGGACTATAAAAGAAGTATCCCTCAATGGATTATACAAGTTATAAGCACTGGCATACAGGACAAATTCTTTAGCGTAGCTGTATTTGGCTCGCTTTAAAACTGTCGTGTTGTGGTTGTGGGTTCGATCCCCACGCCGGACAAGAAATCTTTGTGTAGATTCTAAGATTTCTTTCCGCGTCTGGTTGAACGGGTAGCAGCGTTTCTTAGTATGTTACAGCATAATACTGCGGTTACTAACCCGCCTGCCAAGCGTGGTGGCTTTGGCAAAAGTCCTCCCTCGGTCGGAAGCCCTTGTTGCCCAGCAGTGGATGTTGTACAGGTTGATGATGATGATGATACAGGGAGATGGTGTAGGTAATGTTAGTACTGCTCACCGTAGGGGTCAGTGGGCGTGCCCTTGAACACGAGCCTGTAGTTGGTGAGGAACAGCGCGCCCTCGGCCGGCAGCAGCGGGGTCTGGCGCCCGTCGCACACCAGGTACGCGCGCAGGGCGGGCACCGACACCGTCTCGCCCGGGACCAGCGCCGGCGCCACGATGCGGGGCTAGGGGGTGGGACCATCACATTCAGATTATATCTGACTATGTTGCTGTGCCCGACAGGGTTTGTAATTGGTACCACATTTTATTATAATGTTAAAACACCTGTTAACACATTGTGAAATGCAATAGAGTAAAGAGTGATATATATATGTGACGCTGTTCCTGCGTCTCAACGTGCCGGGCCGCCGCGCCAACCGGTTTCAACGATTGCGGTCTCCACCTACCCCCGCATTCATCAATGGATTCACCTGACCGCCACACGCAAAGCGACAAGCTTCTATGTATCAGTTACCTATTTTAAATACAGTCACCAAAAATATATCAAGTCTTTTAATAGTCAAGACCCCCTACGGACCCCCAGTCATACAATTGGAGCTTGATACTCAAACAGTGGTCCTTCGAGCCACCTTATTAAATACTAGCTTTAGTTTCACCCGCGTTACTCCCGTTCCCGTACGAACTCCATATGAGATTAGCGCATCCGAGTGAACAAACTCTTCAGCTTTATATACAAAGACACATACATAATAAACAGGTTTCAGTCGTCATTCGTAAATTTTCAGTTAAATACCTGAAGTTCGAACGTTTCACCTTAAACCCTACTTCTAACAGTCCTAACTATGGTACTTTTACCACAGATATAGATAACACAAGTATCACAATCTGTATGCCAGCCAATCGTGCCATTTTTTGAATACCTATTATGACGTCACAAGCACTATTTAGTGATGGGAAAATCAAATCTATTCAAAGACGCCGCCGCGTGAGGCGGCGTCTTTGAATCGATTTGCGTACTCAATTTTGAATAAAGTTCGCCTTTGTATATACCATTTCTCAATTACTATACGAATACTATTTATTGCACGGATATACATTTATTGAGTAATTGTGTACAGTAAATAATTATTAAGAATCGTTCAAATCGATTTATGTATCGATTTTATGTCAGAGTAATGAGATAGACAGAGGAATGAGATAGACAGAGGAATGAGATAAACAGAGGAAAATAAAATTCCTGATCGGCTTATAAGGCAGTTAGGAATATAATTATATTTTTTACAAAATTGTTAGTATTTCGTAATTCTGGTGTATACTTCGACGTACTGACTACTGTCTGTGACTGTTTTTGTTGTTCAACTGTCTAAAATAAATTTCTTGAGTTGTAACGTTGGTTGTTTTAAGCATATTACTTTTTCATCATTGATTACATGGGGAAAGCTAAAAAAGTCACGAAACGGTACGTTTATTTATTAAAATTGTTTCCCATTTTAATATTTTTAACTGACTCCTACTAGCGCTATACTCCGATGCAGATTGAGCGCGTAAGTGGCCACTTACAATTTTTGTACGTAAGCTAGGCATGCGAAGTAGTTGCTCTTGTGTTATCTAGGTATATCTATATCCATGACTTTTACCTAATTACTCTAATTAGTATTCAAACCATTATTAACTCAAATTTTCATTATTCTCAACCATATCCGTACCTTCTGAACAGGTGGTAACCTCCGGCTCTCCCTGGCTACGGCGTCCAAAGTTTCCAAATGCATGTGCACCACGCCTGGGATCATTTGATGCAGACAACGAACATGGTCTGCGGTCACACCGCCTTCTGTACAGACCTAGAAAAAAAAATAGGATCATTTGAATATTTTTTTAAACGATATTTTTCATTCGTGCTTATTTCACTAATCTAAAGATTTGACACAAGGGGCAAGGGGCAAGCAAATCCCTCCAAATAAACGTCTGTAATTCAACTATCGCGCTTGTATAAATTCTCATGAGTATAATTATCTTAGCTTCCCGCACTATAAGCGTGTATAAATGTATCACTCACTTTGTCAACAAACCGGGAGACCATTTTGATGACGTTGTTCCCAGCTTCTCCAGGGTCCGCCTCCTCGAACCCTGACTCTGCATCTACACTGTCTGACTCTGCCACACTATTAACAATTATAAAAAACTTATTAGTAATCTGATTAATAGTTAAAATATTATTAGTTTTTCTTTATTAAACCAATATTTCATATGCTTATATAAAGTTAATGCGATAACGTGTGCCACTTCTTGTGATCTTGCAGAGACAATAATTTATTTAATTCACGTTAATATTTTTATTTTTATACAACTGAGCAATGTATACTCATACTAATAAAATATCTGATTATTTGTAGTTCTGCGAGAAGATAAAGATAATTCTTTAAATTATTAATATGTTGGATATAAAAATAAGGGGACTCTTTGCTATAGTCATGCTTAGTAAACCTATGGACATGAAGATTAAAGACATTCTTTTTAGTCCATCAGTTAGAAAAATATGGACACGTATTTTTTTATTTATCAAATCAACAAAAATTTACAAAGATACAGAGCAAAAACAAACTATAATGTTCAGGAGAGGGGGCTTGTGACGTCATTATTAGGTAAAATTGTACCTCAAAGTGCAGTAAACTTCAACAATAGTATGTTCTGACAATTCAAACTGGGACCACAAAAAACTTCCTTCTTTATATTGGTTAAAAAATAGATGCTTTTATTACTTACCTATTAGTAATACTATTGCTAGCTCTATCAGCATCATCTGATCTAACATCCGCCCTTCTGCCAGCACCCTCTAGTGGCAGTAATAAATAAACCATGCGGTTCGCGTAGTGTATTGCTTGGCTGTACAACGTAGACTCTTCGCTTGCTATTATTTCTCGTTGTTTATCTATTATAATATTAAAAAATATATTAATTATATTAGCTTTAAAATATACCTACGATAATTAATGTAGATAAAAAGTAGTATATTTAATGTATTGTACTGTAAAAAGAATTTGACAGCGGTGGGATTCGAACCCACGCCCTTTCGGACTGGTGCCTAAAACCAGCGCCTTAGACCACTCGGCCACGCTGCCTGTGAAATAGATGTTTAAATATAGGAATTATATAAATAGCGAAGATAAATATAATATTCAATTCCATAAATTAACTTTTTAAAAAAAATCTTTTTTTTTTAATATTAAATATCTGTTCGGTGAGCACATGGTGATTTGTACCACAAGCATTTTATGCCTACAACGAACAGCAGCTTCTCACACAAATTAGACTTAAGTGGATATAATGAATCTTGGAATTATGTCATGCCTATTTTGGTGGCGAGAAAATGTAATAAATAATTATTAAGAATTACCTGCAGGCAAACTCGGCCATAACCTCATTTGTTCGGCGGCAATTTCTAATGCGCTCGGTTCTTGAGCTTTTAGTAGAGAAATATACTCTTCGTCTTCTCTGTAAAACAAAATATAAATTTAATACAATAAAGAAGGGCATAATACAAATAACATTAAATTATTTAATTCAGTCAATGTAATTGATAAACATAAACAATGCGGATAAGATAAAATAAAGTAATTGTTAAAGAAAATCTAAAATATTATATTATTCCGCCCTTTTAATAAAGTGACCTCTTGTCAATGTAACATATAGTCAGCCATCTTTTATAACAACACTACTATCTTAACCATGCAAAGACACCTAATGTAAGCTCAATTGCGTTTAATTTTTTTTTTCGAACAGGCCTTGTATTTTATGCCAAGAGGCTTTTGCTACTCCACCAGGAATAAAGGCGAGCAGACCTCCAGCCTCAGTTAAAACTACAAACTAAGCAATCTGCGCAAGGGGGCGTTCCTTATGCCCTCTTGCGCTGATTGCTTAGTAGTGTTCAGAAGAGGAGTCGACTTGGACCTCGGCTCATGGCGGTCGCTGGCAGGAGGATTGAGGGATATGACTTTTAGATTCTTTTTTTTTAAGTTGAGCGTTTGACTATTTCTTGGTATCCAATCGATAATTGGTCAAAAAATGGATTGCAAATGAAGACAACTTACATACCCACGCTCATTGCTAGTGCACGCAAAGCTTTTTAAAAGAACGCATCTCCAGAATATTATTTTTTTAATATTACCTAGGGCTAGGAACTCGCTGATGCGAAGGGTTAGGTAGGTATAACGCTTTGATATCTCGCTGCACGTCTTGGTAGAAAGCGGCCTCCCAAAACTGCTGGCTAGTCCAAACTGGATGCTCCTGATTAAACAAAGAGGAAACATAATTATGTTATTTAATAAATATATGAATATAAATGAGTTGTTTGTTTTTTGGGCTAACATGATTGTGTAGCCCTGAGTTTTTAGCTACTTCACCGGATAAAGTGGTGTGTAGAACTCCAACCTTATTAAATTGTTTTCTCTGGCTCAATTCCCATTGGATTAACCTTTGATGAGTAGAGGCAATATAGTCGCCACCATATTTTGAACTATATGGACTTATAATACAGTTCAAAAGCAATCAATTCTAAACACACCTACTGCCTGTTAAAGGGTTAATATTTACTTAAACGTTAACAACGTTTCGCTTAAACGTGCAATAATTTTTTAAGGATATCTTATAAACGGCTACCATATTATGATCATTAAGTCCTCAAGAAATATAACTAGTTAAGTAATAGTTACTAGAATTCCTAGGTCAGTCAAGACTACGGTCAACCGGGGTTTCTTTGACATTCAGGGTTTCTGGAGCATATTTCCTCATACCATTTTGGCGTTTTGTCTCCCTTCAGATTTCATTTCACCATCACTGTCAAAGTTACCCAGAATGTCAAATTAACCCCGGTATACGGTACTAAATAAAAATGCTACTTTTATTTTGACGTCGAGCTCTCGATAATCTCAGGCATAGTCACTCAATATCTTGACGACAACTACTCTCAGCGAGTCTTCATAGGATAAGCAACGATTGGTGTAAATTAAGGTTCTTTGGAGATACTTAATACATGGCGACCATTCCACACATGAATAATTAATACCCTAACAGGTGTGAATGTTATAGGTTCACAGCAAAATGCATTGACGCTATTGCAATTTAACGAGTTTAGATAATACATTGATTCTTTGTGGCGCGGGGCCTCCCAGGTCACGAGCCCATAACGGCGGCCTACACCGCCCGCATTTTACTTCGCCTCTGAACTCTATACACAATAGTAAGATTTTACTCTTTAAGTGTGTTTTTGCAAATATATATAAATGAAAGTATATTATTATAACTAAACTCACCTGTATACACATGTAAGCATACTGTATGACCCCAGTACAAAGTTTCCTGCAATACGCCGTAGCTAGGGGCAACATCGCCGCGGCTATCGAATGCTCGTCCAAGGCAGTTGCTGATTGGAGAGCGCAGTTCATTAATCTGTAAGAAAAACTAAATGTTGACATTTTTGTCATAGATTCAAAGAAAGTTGTACATCAACAATATTGTCAAATTCGATTGACCTGATGCCTAAACAAGTAGGTAAGTAAACGTAAGAGACCCCCCCACACTAGCGTCTTTCGAGCGCCATCGCGTCGTCGTGCCAGCATCTGCGAAACGTCGACGCGACGTCGACGCCGCGGCGACGAAACGCTGGCGCTGACCTGTTGCCGATCGCCGGGCTTACGCATCGCCCCATACTACCGTGTTTCGACCATCGTCGTCGTTCCCAACGTTAAGCACGAGTCGTGCGTGCGTCGTTGAGTCGTAGCACGACGATGACGCTCAAAAGACGATAGTGTTTGTGTGATGGGGGGTCTCTAAAAATGGCAAAGCCCGAACTTGTGGCACTACAATTGCGAATTTATTACACTATCGAATAGGAACAATATTTTAAACATAGAAACCAGAATTTCATTGCAATCTATACTAATATTATAAAGAGGTAAAGTTTGTGAGTTTGTGACGTTGTAGGTGGTTATCTCTGGATCTACTGAACCGATTTTGAAAATTCTTTTACCAATAGAAAGTCACGTCATTTGTGAGTATCATTGGTTTTTAAGGTAGGTGGGTGGGGTGAAATCGCGCGGGGCAGCTAGTATAGAATAAAGACTAAATAAAAAATACCCTAACTCAGTGACCACCGATATGAAAGTAAAAAGTGAAATTCCTTCAACCTCGTGAGGCGAATCTAAACACGTTTTTAAACAGATGTACCGTCAACAAAAGATATAATGTAAATAAAAATGTTTTTGTCACTACGACAGCCGGTAATTCTTTATGGGCAAAGTTCGCTGCACAAATATACATAATAGTAAACTCTTCTCATAAACGTGTTCATCATCATCATCATAAAGCCCCGTATAACGTCCACTGCTCAACATGGGTCTCCTCCCGAGGGAGGGTATTTGCTATAGTAACCACTTAGCAGACTAGTTGGTCTCCGCAGTATTATGTTGTAAAATACAAGGAAACGTAGATGCTGTTATAACAATCGGAACCAACGGCTTAACGTGCTTTCCGAGGCACGGAGGATGGTCCCTCAACCAACCAGATTTGGAAAGAAATCTTAGAATTTACATAAAGATTTCTTGTCCGGCGGGGGGATCGAACTCACACCTCAAGATTTAAAGCGAGCCAAATACCTCTAGCTACGGAGGTTGTTAAACATGTACAATGTACATAATATACATTAAAAATATATAAAAAAAACGTGTAGATATAAATTTAAATTTCTTTTGTAGACTGTACACAGCTCAACAACTTTTCTACACCATTTATTTTAATGGCAGTGATCAAAGTTGTAAAAATTTAATCAGAAAGATATTACCATAGAAAAGCCCATTTCATTCAAACGTATTAATTGCATACGACATTATCATGGGATCAAATGACAATTGAACATGTAACTAAAATAATATATATACGGATATGTGGTTTGTACTGCATCTAATAGTTTTTGACCGTATCTCTTCGTTTAGCGGCTGAAATCGTCAAAACTGTGGCCAAATAATCCATAGTTAAAAAGATCAGAACTGACAGGATTTTAAATTTTTAAAATGGTTACAAAAACTCTTTTATATGGAGTGTTAATTAATCTCTTTATATTGGTTTGGAGTGATGGCGAAATGGTACGTTTTTGCTTTCTTTTAAATCTTAATTATATCATGAAAAAAAGTATCGTTAATAGAACAACATTTGGTATTTGAAAATACGACAAAAGAAGGAGTATTTTCGACCTGCCTGAAAAACTGATTTTCACTGTTATTTAAACAATAACGAATGTCAGTGATTAGAATTGAGAAGAAGTTAAAATTGTATTTGCACACTACAGTACATGCACCGAGGCCAGTTTCGTTTGAGATAAACTGCTTAATCTATCAGCACTACTGCAAAAAGGCAAATTAAAAACAACCAATCATTACATTCCGAGCAAACGAAAATTACACTTTACGGATTGTTTTGTACCGTATAGCTTATACAATAAGACATATTATAATTAACTCGACAGGGTCCTGGTTTATGGCACGTACAGCATGTGAAGAAGTGCGAGCAGGATGATCACAAGTTCAAATTCGACGTCGGGGTAAAAAAAATCAATCGAACTCACGACGGTTTTTTCGGAAGCTTCGTTTTGACCGATGTATTTGACAAACGGTTTGGGGTGAGTTTTGTTTCAATGTTAATGATGATATACAGTCCTAATAAAGGAGTAACGTGACACTCAGTCACGATGATTAACTGCCGACTTATAGATAACGCACGGTATAAAACGTTTTTTAAAAACCTAAAATTTGAAAATCATAGTCCAAAGTTACTTAAGACAAACAATAAGGAAGATTTATTTTTATAAGGGAAAAGTTTGTATGGAAATATCAAAATCTACTTATCTACACAACAACAACCTCCTTAGCGTAGCGGTATTTGGCTCGCTTTAAATCTCGGAGGTCGTGGGTTCGATCCCCACGCCGGACAAGAAATCTTAGTGTAAATTCTAAAATTTCTTTCTGGGTCTGGTTGGTTGAGGGACTACCCTCCGTGCCTCGGAAAGCACGTTAAGCCGTTGGTCCCGATTGTTATTACATCATCTATCATAATCGTATACCAAGAAAAGGCAGCAGCGTTTCCTTGTGTGTTACAACATAATACTGCGGTCACCAACCCGCCTGCCAAGCGTGGTGACTATGGCAAATACCCTCCTCGGGCGGAGGCCCATGTTCAGCAGTGGACGTTGTACGGGCTGATGATGATGACTTATCTACGCGAACGAAGTAGCGGGCAGAAAAAATCTAGTATTATTTATTACTTACAACACAGTAATAAATATTTGACTCTTAAAGTTGTTAAGAAATAGATATCTTTGTTCATAATGCTTAAAAAACAATATTATATTGCAGTTTCGCGCAGATATATGCAAAAACGTGGACGGCGGTTGCAAACCAGTAGCAAACTTAGCGGACATCTGCTTCGTCGACTTCGTTAATAGGTTTGCAGAAGGAAACGTCAAGAAATGCTTAGAGGTGGCCGGAGTCGTGCCACCAGAATTCCCCATAGAAGCGGTCAGTTTAGTTATGCTGTTTTACATTGTTTTTTAACAAAACACGATTGATTATGTGGGCGCCACAGTAAAATGAAATAGTATAACACTTTTTAGGGTTCCGTAGTCCACAAGGAACCCTCATATTTTCGTCATGTCCGTCCGTCCGTCCGGGCTCGTACTCTGCCGTTACTGCACCCATTGTCACGAAACTTGGTGGAGACACGTATATTAAAGATCCAAAACTTGAGTTTAAAAAAAAAATCGCATACAATGAATAGTGAAGTAAAAAAAAATATTTACTAATCCTATCGTTAAAGTTTTTTTTTCGGATTGACATACGTAGGTAGCCACGAGGATTTTGCTACTTCACCGGGCATAAAGGCGAGCAGAGCTCCAGCCTTAATAAATGGTTTAAAAACTACAAACTAAGCAACCTGCGCAAGAGGGCGCCCCCTATGGACCTCGGCTCAGGGCGGTCGCTGGCGATGAGATTGAGGGATTATGACTTTTAGTATTTTAGGGGAGTTTTGTGCAACTGTCGCTCTACTTTCGCTCGCTTTCGCGGGAAATGCACTGGGATATTTTATCATAGACAGTTATATTTATACAACTAAACCAACTTATTTAGTTATAGCCGTCCTAACAAAATGTATGGAGTCGACCGCAAAATGAAATTTTAACTTTTTTAATTAAAAAAAATATAGGCATTTTAGATATGCATGGCTTCGGAACCCTTTAATGTGCGTGCCCGACACGCTCTTGGCCGGTTTTTAATAAAGGTTTTATTTGTTTAAGGAATGTCCTCATGCGTTGTGGTATATTATATAATTGAGTAGAAATTAGCATAATGATCATTTACGGCTTTTACTGTCAAATACTTAGTAATTAAACTATTATCACCCAACTTATCGTTAAGCTACCTAAGTTTTATTAAATCTTTACACAACATGAAAGTCAAGCGACCGACCCATTACACATTGACAGCTTAAATTCTTTGTTGTCATTTTCATAAATTATGATACAGCATCTGCTGTGTCGTTCGTATAGCGATTCCTTTACATAATAACTGGTATTAAGTATATAACGAAGTTAATATTTAACGAAAAATAACGTGTTTAATAGTGTCTGATCTAAAACGCGTCTTACCTTTATGCTATATCTTCTCTAATTGTACTTGAATGAAATGACAGTACTTGAGAAGTTAGAGTTACTTAGAGTTAGAAGTAAAATTTTATAAAGTAATCATTTTAAATCAATAGAAAAAACATTTTTTTTGTTTCAGGGAGAGTACGCAATAGAAGATTATATATTTGACTATACCGAACTGCCGGAAGAAGCTCCTTACGGTTCATATGCGGCGACAGCCTACATGTTAGAAAATACTGAAGAGGTAGGTATTTTAATACTATCGTATTAGTCGTCATCACATCTCCCTTTGTTTTTATTATTTTGGATTAAACTATACATTTGTAATTTGGATTATTATAGTCTGTTAGATTGAACGGTACTGGTCCGATTTGAAAAATGATAGCAGCTTTAGATAGCCCATTTATAGAGGAAGGCTATTTATACGCTAAATCTCATCACATTAATATAAATAGGAGCGAAGCACCAATGAAGAATATTTCAAAGTCGCAGGCACAAGCTAATAATTTATTAAATTGTTTTGTATGTATTAAGAACCTATGTGAGTAAAGTTTATATTGCCCATTTCAGGTGGGATGCATAGAAATCCATTCGGATTTTGAACCTACTGAAGACAGCGAAGAATGATAATACAGATGTATGCATGTTATGTGGCGCCACCTACACACACTGCTTAAAAAGAAAGTAACTACCAGACTAGTATAAAAAATATGATGACACGTTTGATGTTTATACACTTCACATTATAATTATACATTTTGATAACGACCCAACTAACCTTCCTAAAACAACTATCATCATAAAATAATGTTCTCATACTTACTTCAGACGATATATAAAATAAATAGTTTTTGAAAATAAAGCCTGACAATTGATTTAGTATACTTTCTTTTCGACAGCTAATTATGCTCTTACATTAGAAAAAAAAAAAAAAACGAATATTGAATATTTTAGTAATCTACTTTTTAGGTAAGTGCCTGGACTTCAGTACCTCTAATTAAGGTGAAACCTTCGCACACTTTAGATTAATTAACGGACAATTTGAAAAAAAATTACTTCACTTGCGGACATTTAGCAACTTTGGTCTTTGTAGGTATCTATGGTTCACAAAAATAGTTTTACCGGTTGTGGATCGAACCCAGAACACCAGGTCTCGAACGAAGGAAATATCATAATCACTCACCCACCACCGCGTCCATTGGTTTACGAAAGGTGGACTAAATTCTCATTATACATAAAATAAAAAAGTTAACAAAATAATTTTATATAAAGAAAATTGATAAAAATCCATACAGTCACATGCGGCAACCGCAGCAGTAATTATTGCAAGATTTTGTTTTGTAATAATAAAGTTTATTTTTCCAAACCAAAAAACATTTTTTCATTTGAATAAAGTTTCCCCCAAAGACACTTCCCGATGTATCATAGCACGCAAAAACTTCTAAATGGATTTGGATGCAATGTTTTTTTTTTCTTCGGACATACATGTGTCATGAGGCTTTTTCTCCTGCACCGGGCAAAAGGCGAGTAGAGTCCAGCTATACTAAATGGATTAAAAACTAACAACTAAGCAATCTGCGCAAGAGTTCGTCCCTTATGTGACTTGGATCACGGCTCAGGGCGGTCGCTAGCTTGAGAGCTAGATTGAGAGATTATGACTTTTAGCTTTTTTAGGGGAGTTTTGAGCAACTGTCGCTCTACTTTCGCTCGCTTTCGCGGGAAATGCACTGGGATATTTTATAAGTTGATTTAATACAAAGGTTAAGCATAACCACACTACAACCCTCTGTAGCTGACTAGCATTCCAACGCGTGTGAAACCTGAGGACAGCTAGCCTATACCTACTAATACTATGCAAACGACAGATTTTTATTTATTTATGTATGTATGTTTGTTACTTCTTCACCCCGCCATTAGAATGCTACATTATCCCTGAGTAACATAGGCTGAAACCCCACAGGAAGTTAGTCTATTTTATAGACTACCTATAGAGATACCTAAGATCAGATCGATGCATCCGATTGATGTGTCCATTAAGATGCTTATCATCACAATATGATACATCACCTTACACGGCAAAAGATACGATCAAATGGCCACTGAACATGAACTTGTAATAATATAAATAGATGTGATTTTAAAACTAAATGTTCGTAATAAATAGAATAGTAAAGATGTTGTTGTCTTTGTGTTGTGTTTTGTGTTACATTGTTGCGTTTGTGAGGAGTAACGATATAGTAAGATCACTTATTTCAATAACTTAAAACTAAATTAATTTTAGTTTTTTATCATTAAAATAATTAAAATTAAAATCGTAAATTTTTATCATTATAGTTACACAAAATAATACTCAAATGTCATTCTAAAATTTTTTTTTGTCTATTAACCAGTTCCTAGATACATAAACAAAGGTGTTTTTAATTCTCATAGGTCTCAGGATAGATCCGAGCCTGTGGTAAATCAGTTCAGCTAAAATTTGCAAAATTATCGCTGTCGCATTTTTTACGTAATTGACTACCGATGTAGTTTATATGCTTATCATATAAATATTATGTTCCACAGGGGCCTGGAGTATGGGCCGTGCAGCACATCGAAAAGTGCGAGTTGGACCACTTCAAGTTTAAGTTCGACCTCGGCATGAAAAGGATAAACCGTACCCACGACGGTTTCTACGGAAAAATCATACTGGAGGAAGAAATTGACGATACCTATGGGGTGCCATTTTATTAATTACTAGCTATGCCGCGCGGTTTAACCCGCGTAGATCCCGTTCCCGTGGAAACTTTAACTTAAAATATAGGCTGTGACACTCACAAATGACATGGCTTTCTATTGGTAAAAGAATTTTCAAAATCGTTTTAGTAGATCCAGAGATTACCCCCCACAGCGTCACAAACTCACAAACTTTACCTCTTTATAATATAAGTATAGATTACTTGCTTTACCACGCAATTTCACCTGCGCATCTGCACGTGGGAATCACATCATAAAAAATAGCAAATTTCAATGATGCTCCTGGATAGCATTCTAATAGCAAACTATTTTATTTGGAATAAAAAGATTTAAATTTTTCTACCTTTGACTTCTCCTCTCGCAGGTATATTGGATTTTTTTTTCCTACAGACCTTTTTTTTCGGACGGACATATGTAGTTAGCCCTGAGGCTTTTGCTACTTAACCGGGCATAAAGGCGAGCAGAGCTCCAGCCTAGGTAAATGGTTTAAATACTACAAACTAAGCAACCTGCGCAAAAGGGCGTCCCCTGTGGGACTTGGACCTCGGCTCAGGGCAGTCGGTGACGGGGAGATTGAGGGATTATGGCTTTTAGTTTCTTTAGGGGAGTTTTGTGCAACTATCGCTCTACTTTACAGTTCGCGGGCCTCTCGGACTTCGGGTCTACGAGGGTATCGGAAGGTTCTTAGTAAACTAAGGGTCGGGAGGGCGAGGGCGGACTCTTCTCCGGCGAGTCGGATAGAGTGGTCTCTGTGTAGTGGTACTAGTTTCTTGCAGTCTCTGTACTGCTACTTGCTAGTTGGTAAGTTGTGATCTCATCGTCCGGGTCGTCTAGGACGCCCCGAGGCCGACGGTGTTTACGACGCTTTGTAGGCAAAGGCCTGTAGTCGGCTACAGGCCTTTGCCTACTATGCTGCAACAACCAACGGGTTTGGGTGTTGAGCCGCGGATTCAAAGAATCCTACGGACCTAATTTAGTTAGCCAGGAGGCTATTGCTACTTCACCGTCCATAAAGGCGAGCAGAGCTCTAGCGTCAATAAAGGGTTTAAATATTACAAGCTATTGAATTGTGGGGGGGGGGGGGATTGAAGAATGATGACTTTAGATTTTAGGGGAATTTTGTGCAACTGTCACTCTACTTTATTCTACTGGAAGAGATTTCTTAAGAAATAAGTAGTACCTTTGTAAATTGCTGTTTGTCTGTCGTTTTATATTTATATCTTCTGTGTATGTGTACTTACATAAATAAATAAATAGAAAGTTGTGTAACAAAGTTGTGCTCTTCATGTTATAGCAAAGTAGATAGATAACATAAATATATCCGTCCGTATAAATACGTCCGTCTGTTTGTTTGGTAGCTCATACTTTTTCTTATAATCATTAACTATTATTTTCAGATTCTTATAGATATATGCAAAAATGTGGACGGTGGTTGCAAGACTTATCAAAGGATGGCTGAAAGTTCTTTGATTGATTTCGTTAACAAATATGCAGAACAAAACTGTAAAAATTTCCTGGAGTTGGCTGGGTTCGATCCACCGGAGTTTCCGCTTAAGAAGGTATTGGTTTCCACTTAAGTATTCTTCATATATTTGACTTTTTTAAATACAATAATTTCCAACAAGTAAACAGGACTAACTATTGCCAGTACGATTCATAGATTCAAATTTTTGAATATGTCGCAGGGAAATGAGGATATCCGAGATTTCACGAAATTCCTAGGGATATCATGAAATCCCGGTAGATGTCGAATATTCTTGTTCATTACGTCCTGTTACTAAAAGTATTTAGTGGTATGACAAAATACTAATATAAAGTCAGGGATATGTCATTTCACTAAACTAAATCTATTATATAATAGTAAATAAAAATATCTTTTATCTTGGTTCCGTGAGTTACTTATACAACATATACAATAGAAGTCACCGACTATAAAGGTGCAAGTTGGAAGCGGGCGACGTGAGGCGGCGGCCGACGACGTGTCGCGGCGACACGTGGTTTCTATGTATTTCTATGAAATTACGTCGAGCTTCGTGTCGCTAACTGCGAAGGGAATTTCATAGAAATACATACAAACCAGTAGTGTCGCCGCGACACGTCGTCCGCCGCCGCCTCATGTCGCCCGCTTCCAATTTGCACCTTTATGGTTAGTATTTGGTCAAGACACCACGACGTTGTTCATACAAGTGCTTACAGTACAAACTCTGTAAGGCGCTATAGCTTATAATATACTCTAAGGCCAATCTAACGATAGACTAAACTAGGTATGTTTTTAAATCTTCAAAATATTAATTAATTTTTACTTGTTTACAGGGAGAGTACGAAGCAGAGAATTTCATCTTTAACTATGACGAGCTACCCAGTGACGGACCATACGGCTCTTACGTGGCGCAAGTTTTTGTCATGAAAAATACATTGGAGGTAACTTACACAAACTTTATTTACTAACTTCCAACTTCTGAAAGGATGGTCAACATTAAAGGTTTCGGACAATTTTTTACAGGAAAGCTGCTTAGAAATACACGTTGAGTTTAACAAGAAAGAAGACGAGGAGTGTGACGATGACTGATCAATTTCAGATCAAACTGAAATACATACTACTATCTGTTATTAATAAATAAATGTACACCATATCTATAATCTTGATTTTGTCAGTGTCGTCATAATAATTATGTTAATTAGTATAATGGTGTTGTATCATAAATAAATATATGTAAACTACGCATTGCTTGTAACATTCTTAGTACCTACGCTTTTATAGAACATAATGAGTATTATAAGTTATATAAAAAAATAAATAAACATTATCGTTACTTAACTATATATTTTGATTATCTTTATTTGACATGCTAGTTTCTGGAATTACTATGTCCAGTAAAATCATAACATAAGCATACCTACTATACTTAAACGAATCGCAAAAACAATAATTTATTACTGGACATTGGAAACAAAGTTTTTGAAAAGGGTCACAATAAAATTTTGTAAAGAAAACTAAAGGCATAAAGACATTGGCACACAGTCAAAAAGAAGTAGAAAACACAGCTTTAATCTATATCTAGATTATAAAGATTAAAGCTGTGCTCAGAAGCATAAGGTCGGATGTGCCATGATACTTCAGAAACTTTCCTCGTATATGCCTTTATCGTAAACTGGCACTTACAAGCAAATGCTTCTAAAGAAAATAGTAGATCCGTCCTTATGCCTCTGAAGTCTAGATATATAAAAGCGAAAGCTCATTCATTCACTCATCATGAAGTCTCCGTAACATGAAGTGCTAGGAGTCTCATTATTTGCATGGGGATTTCTTTTAGAACATAGGTGTTCACTAAGACGTAAATATGCAAAATTAAATACCTAAGGGGGGAAAAAGGGGTGTCAATGTTTGTATGAAATTTCTATAGTTTTAATAGTAGGGTTTTCAAATGACTAGAAAATATTTCTTATATTAAAATGTAGATCATTATTTTTCAGGGGGGATATAAGGGGTGTAAGATCGTATGGAAAATCGTTTCTTTTTAAAGCTATCGTCTCCGAACTCACATAATAATAATAAAAACATTAGTAAGTCCGCCTATGTACTAATTAGTGCTAAAGTGTTAAATAATGATTATAATAAACTCTTCAATACAATACTTACTACTTACTTACTACAATACAAAACTTCCCTTAATAATCGGGAAAATAGGGGTTGCAAGTTTATGTTAAACATCGTCAGTTTTAACCATGTGATAGCCATTCCAAAATTACGGTTAATTGGTTCCGAAATGACTAGATTCCTACGGGAACGTGAGATACGCGGGTGAAACCGCGCGGGCAGCTAGTTCGGTATATTGACTGCATTTAATGTAATAAAGAAACCTTATTTATAATCCTATGAACTACTACATCACACCCCCAAGTTGTTTTTAGGGTTCCGTAGACAAAAAGCAAAAAACGGAACCCTTATGGATTCGTCATGACTGTCTGTCTGTCCGTCCGTATGTCACAGCCACCAAAGTGGCCACACTCAAAGGAAATTTACCTAGTCTCTTATTTAAAAGGGACGGCAATTTGACACGACCGCGCGACCGATGAGAAATCAAGTGTAGGACTGTCAACTTTACCTAATCGTCTAGGCCCGGGTGAAACACCAAAACACCACCACAAGCTGTCACTAAGAATGTTATAGTCAGAAAATTTCTAGTAACCCTTTTTATGGTCTGATCAACTTATCAGTATTAAATGCGATCATCACTCAGAGTACAAGCATTAAAATGTATTCGTTTATAGCAGCGGTCGGCAACCTTTTGACAGACAAGGACCTACAAGTGGCAAAATAAACTTAAAATGGGCCGTACTTGTGATATTAAGGTGGTCACATCACATCGAAAAATTTACAATTTCATCCACATTTGTTCGAGATATTTGAGGAAAAAACTGTGCTTCTTACTTAATTAATCAGAATTGAATTGAAGAAAATTATATTTATAAAATTATTACTATTTTCAACAAACATTTACAGTAGCAAACAACCAGCTCTCAAAGTGCCTTCGATACACAACCCAATTTAAAAACCTAGACATTAGATGTTTTTTCGTTAATCAAACAATGAATATTAATAGATTCTTATTTATAAGACAGGCTTAGATAGGCAGTATCGTTATTTTAAGGTTCATTAATAAAACCCGTTTATAATAAAATTAGCTTCAATAAGGTATCAAAGGGCTCGCCAGAAGAACGGCCGCCACTGATCATATAGGTCGTTGCTTAAATACAAAAGAGCCACAAATGGAAAGGAATGCAAAAATAATATCAATGTTCATAGTGAATAATTGGTACGATTTTAACTTTTCATTTGTTTTTGATTTGTGGCTTTTTAGTTTTTAAGCAACATGGTGTATATTATGGGTAGGAAATATTGAATAGAAGAATTTTGGACGTACGTATATAACTTGAACTGAAATAAAATACGCATAACTTCGTGATTTTTCTTTATTAGGAGTTATTTAAAGAAAATATCATCCATGATCAGTGTATTTGACAGCGTCTTTTTGTAATGTAACCACAAATTTCTAAAGAGAAATTTCGGGTTACAATATAAATGCTACTTACATATAAACTTCACGATTTAAATATCTGAAAGGGTTATAGAAAGCCAAATTGTTGCAAAGTTGCAGAATTTTAAAAAGAAAAATCATATTTGGTTATCAAATATTTCTCAATCAGCCATCATTCTAAGACTGTTCATAGTGAAAAAATCTACACTAAATACATTGTAATTATCAAATTGATTGCCATTATTAAGAAATAATTCAATTTTTTTTTCTACGTACGGTGAAAAAATCAAACTATGTAGTAAACAATACTCCACATAGGTATGTTTAAGCAGCTAACTACAGTATTGTTCGTTCTAAAATAAAATAAAAAAACATTCAACACAACTTTTATATACGCCGAAAGGTGCAGCATCTATCACCATCTTGTTTTAAAAATATATTGTAAACAATATGAAACGTAGCGTGAATGTATTTCAGTACATTGTCATGTTATATTAATTGTTATAAAATGATAACATCAAATGTCCTTTAAACATGGGATCCTGCCTATTTAAAACTAGCTTTCAGGTATATCAGTTCAAAGTGAGAATAAATAAGTGAAATATATAATGATGTGGAGGATCGTATCATTTATTTTAGTATTAAGTTATAGTGTTCTTGAAATTGAATGTTTTGTCTACAAAATGATTGTATGTATATAAAAACTTTATTTTCAGTAAATATTATCTACATTCAACTGGAGCTTAATTATTTGGTATTAAACAAATTATAGTTTCGAAATGTGCTCATATCAAAACTATATGTTGCATGATAGTACTATGTTATACAAAATATACTAGACGTTCTGTGTCATGATAATCAAATATAGAGGTGAACCTTTAAACAGACTAATTGCTCATTTTAATTCGTTATATTCTTCCAGGGTCCAGGCCGATGGTTCGTCCATAACATAAACCAATGCGACGACCCCGATCAGTACGAGTTCAAATTCGACATATCCCGTAGGAAACTCAACCGCACACACGATTGTTTCGCCGGGGACTGGGACTTTCCTAGGACCTTCGGCTTAGATTTCGGTGTAAGTATTTATTAAATAAAATAAAAATATTCGTATATGACTATTTACTGTATATCATCATCATCAGCGCGTTAAACGGTTTAACGTGCTTTGCCAGGCATGGAGGTTACTCCCTCAACCATTCCCGAAAAAAAATCTTAGAATTTACAGAGATCTCTCTGTAAATTCTTCAATTTATGGCTAGATAGATATTGTGCAGCGAAAAGATAGCCAACAAGCAAGTAAGGCTTTATAATATGCGCGATAAAACTCATAATTGGTTGTTGTATTCTGTAAGTTGGAGGTAGGTGGTTGGAGGTAGGTGGTTGGAGGTAGGTGGTTGGTATGGCTGTTGGTGGTTGAATACCTGCGATAATGTGGTCGCCCGCGCCGGTTAGATCCCCGCCCATTGCATTACCGACGTGAACCCATTCGTCACACAAGCATTTTAGTATAGTAATCTATTTTTTTAACTAATTTCAATTTCCGCCTATTATACGAATACGTATTTTTTCTACCTTATCAACAAATAATTTAATAATAAGTTAATTTCGAGAGAATGCATTATTTAACCTGTATTTGCGCAAAAACAACTGTCAAATAATATTGTTGTGTAGTTTGCTTTCAGCCACCGTGACCAGAATCGGTCAGGAAGATTTCAGTAAAAAAAACATATATTTTCATTTTCAGATAAAAATAGATGTGTACAAAGAAGCCGACGGTGGTTTTAAATACTTCAACACTTATGATGATGATTGTATGTGCACGTTCGTCATGCAATACGCAGGCGAAAATATGGTGAAAGCATTCACTGCCGCTGGAATCGATCCACCGGATTGTCCCGTGGCTCCGGTACGTATTAACTTTTTTACTATAGATTGACCGAAATTGTTGTACTGCGCCTTAGGAAATAGCGGGGTAGTGGGGGCCGGGGAAACAAAACTGAGTTCACATAATATCTATCGAATGACTGGTGTCCATACCTAAGGCACGGTGCAGCGGTTAAACATTAGATTACTAATAATCAAATGATTATTTATATATTTATTTGTAATTGTTAAATAAAAAATATTGTAGGTACTATATTTTTTCACATTTAATCTACAGTAACTAGGGCGGATTTAATTTTCTAAATCACATGCATGTTTTATTACTTATATAAGTTCGTGGCGAAATCACTCACTATTTATTTTTCCGCAGAGCAAATTTTTATTTGTTATATTATTTAGAACAAAGTGGTCGGTTCACATTTGTATATAATCTACGTACGTAAGCTAAGCGTTACATACACACGAGTCATTATTTTAATCTGAACATTAGTGAATCGGCTTTACTTTCTAAGTTCGATTTATATCGTGCCTCGTAGTGAATTAAATACCATTGTTTCTGAATATGTCTATATTGTATAACTTATACATATATCACCCATGGGTACACTAGTACTACTAAGAGTAAATCATTCTGCTGCGAGAAAACTACCCATAAAATTAATATCCATTACCTGTCATTTTGTTTAGTTTTTAAATCAAGACTTCAGATAAAGACAGATGTACTATTATACTTCAGCATTTGGTCGTAAGTGCCAGTTTACAATAAATGCACATACGACGAATGTTTCTGACGTATAATGACATATTGGACGTTATGCTTCTGAACTCTAGAAATATATTTTTACACAGTATTAAAAATCTTTTTCAGAATAAATACGTAGTAGACAACTTTATGGTAGACTACTCTCAACTACACGAGTCTAACATCTACGGTAACTACGAAGCGTACGCCTACGTATTATATGATAATGAGAAAGTAGCCTGTTTGAAAATAATTGTCTCATTTGATGAACAGAACGAAGACGACGACGAGTATGAATGATATTAAATAGACAGTTTATGAATTGCCTAGTCGTTTTATTAATTTACTAGCTGTTTATATCGTCCTTCTAAATTATATTATTTTATCATACTTTCCCTACACAATAACGAAAGCAACAAAATCAGAATCAGCAAATTTGGTCAGATCTATATCCAGTTTTAGCGAGACTTAAGAATAGCAATTTATTTTTATGAGAATCAAATACGGTTGATTAATATTATTAACTATAGCAGCGTTGGCCCGTTGTCAGACCAGTTGCTTGTTTTGAGCTTGCGTGGGTATAATAGGCTTGTTTAACCATATCAAATTATGTTCCAATGATTTTTATTTTTTTGAAAGTATTTGTCTAAGTTTCAATATATGTCAGTTCATAAAACTGAAAGTTAGCTGTTTTTAGTCTATGATTTAAATATTCGAAAACACGATCATCCATTTTAAGACATCATAGATCTAGGTAAAAAAAAAACTTCACTATGGCTTCGATTGCCTTTTGAACCTATTTATCAGGTGCCTTTATTGGTGTATTCTTGCAGCTTCGTAGAATATTATATTGTTAATTATTGTATTCTTTGTTGAATTTAATAAAACTCATGGTTATGAATATAAAAACTCAATATAAGAATATCAATTTATGCGCAATCTTGTTCTGTTACATTTTCTGTGTCATGACTGCACTGCACCTAAATGATTGTATCGTTTCGCGCGATGGTCGTGGTGCGTGTCCATTCAAAAAGAGTACCTATATGTTACAACTAGCTTTCCGCGCGCGGTTTCACCTCCGTAACTCCCGTTCCCGTTGAAACTTCATAATGAAATAGCCTATGTCATCCGGGGATAGTGTAGCATTCCAACGGTGAAAGGTTTTTTAAAATCGGTCCAGTGGTTTCGGAGCCTATTCAATACAAACAAAAAATCAAATCTTTCCTCTTTATAATATTAGTATAGATTGGATCTGGTAAGTAGGGGCGTCGGTCGGGTCCGCTTATATTGTACATAAAATGCGCTACTAACCGGACCACGAGCTCGAACTGGTGATGGTGCAGCAGGTGCTTGTTGCTGGGCAGGCGCGCGGCCAGGTCGCGCACCAGCGCGGCGCGCGCGGCCGGCGCCCGCAGCGCGCGCAGCACGCCCGGGAACGACTTGCGCGCGTCCGCGTACCGACACTCGAAGATCGCCGCTATGCACGAGCGGAGCACCTGGGATATAACGACCTTATTTAAATGATTGGTCTCGCGCGCGATACTACATACCGGCGTATTTGACAAATGCGTCTACAAACGAGCCAAATAAGCCAGTCACGCAAAAATACGTGTCGAAAGTTTTATTAAATGAATATTGTAGAAAATGCCTATGGCATTAAGTCCGCCATTTACTATCATTATGCATAAGGTTAAATAAATAAATTTTAGTTATTACCTAAGTAAAATGCCAGCTTGAAGTAAACCTGCATAAAAATAACACCACAAAAAATAAGAAGGATCACTATATCGTTAACTGTACCGATGTCGTGATGTAACTACACTAAGTATGTGGTACCTCCAGTCTGCGGGCGGAGTTAGTGAGCAGCAGCTGTCCGAGGTCGTGCGGGGCGGCGGACGCAGAGCTGATACCCAGCGGAACACTAAGTATGTGGTACCTCCAGTCTGCGGGCGGAGTTGGTGAGCAGCAGCTGTCCGAGGTCGTGCGGGGCAGCGGACGCAGAGCTGATACCCAGCGGAACACTAAGTATGTGGTACCTCCAGTCTGCGGGCGGAGTTGGTGAGCAGCAGCTGTCCGAGGTCGTGCGGGGCGGCGGACGCAGAGCTGATACCCAGCGGAACACTAAGTATGTGGTACCTCCAGTCTGCGGGCGGAGTTGGTGAGCAGCAGCTGTCCGAGGTCGTGCGGGGCGGCGGACGCAGAGCTGATACCCTGCGGAACACTAAGTATGTGGTACCTCCAGTCTGCGGGCGGAGTTGGTGAGCAGCAGCTGTCCGAGGTCGTGCGGGGCGGCGGACGCAGAGCTGATACCCTGCGGAACACTAAGTATGTGGTACCTCCAGTCTGCGGGCGGAGTTGGTGAGCAGCAGCTGTCCGAGGTCGTGCGGGGCGGCGGACGCAGAGCTGATACCCTGCGGAACACTAAGTATGTGGTACCTCCAGTCTGCGGGCGGAGTTGGTGAGCAGCAGCTGTCCGAGGTCGTGCGGGGCGGCGGACGCAGAGCTGATACCCTGCGGAACACTAAGTATGTGGTACCTCCAGTCTGCGGGCGGAGTTGGTGAGCAGCAGCTGTCCGAGGTCGTGCGGGGCGGCGGACGCAGAGCTGATACCCTGCGGAACACTAAGTATGTGGTACCTCCAGTCTGCGGGCGGAGTTGGTGAGCAGCAGCTGTCCGAGGTCGTGCGGGGCGGAGGGCGCGGCCGCGGGCGCCACAATGCGAGCGGCCGGCAGACGCAGAGCTGATACCCTGCGGAACACTAAGTATGTGGTACCTCCAGTCTGCGGGCGGAGTTGGTGAGCAGCAGCTGTCCGAGGTCGTGCGGGGCGGCGGACGCAGAGCTGATACCCTGCGGAACACTAAGTATGTGGTACCTCCAGTCTGCGGGCGGAGTTGGTGAGCAGCAGCTGTCCGAGGTCGTGCGGGGCGGCGGACGCAGAGCTGATACCCTGCGGAACACTAAGTATGTGGTACCTCCAGTCTGCGGGCGGAGTTGGTGAGCAGCAGCTGTCCGAGGTCGTGCGGGGCGGCGGACGCAGAGCTGATACCCTGCGGAACACTAAGTATGTGGTACCTCCAGTCTGCGGGCGGAGTTGGTGAGCAGCAGCTGTCCGAGGTCGTGCGGGGCGGAGGGCGCGGCCGCGGGCGCCACGATGCGAGCGGCCGGCGGACGCAGAGCTGATACCCTGCGGAATACTCAGTTTGTTAGTGGGTTCACGTTTTTTTCCGACGAACTGTATTTACTTTGTCCACGAGATTTTTGGTACTTCAGCGGGCATAAAGGCGAAAAGGGCATACATAAGCCTTATTAAAGGAGGCTTTTCAGATCGCTGGCTTTAGTTTTTTAGGGAAGTTTCGTGCAACTGTCGCTCAACGTTAAGTTTATTGTTGGTTCTACAAGCACAAGGTTTTTTTTCGGACGGACATTTATGTAGTTAGCCACAAGGCTTACCTAGATCAAATCATTACAAAGTCCCGCTGTGTGTCTGTACCTATGTATGCTTAGATCTATAAAACTACGCAACAGATTTTGATGCGGTTTTTTTTAAGTAAATAGAGTGATTCAATATGCTTAAAACATCAGCATTAAATCCATGCAGGGGCGGGTCGCTAGTAGTTTATAAGCTAGAAACTAAGCACCCTGCGCAAGAGGGCGTCACTAAATTAGCTATTGTCACTTACACGAAATTGCAATATCGCCGATAAAATGTTATTATATATTATGTGTCCATAATAATCATGTCAAATCTGCCAATAAATAATTGTACAATAAAAAAATTATGAAATTAGGAGAACATTAAATTAATTAACTTAATTTAGTATATTAAAAAAAAAACTTTTTTTCAGATCCGAAATCATTAAATAAGACCTGACCATATGTTATTCATCACGACACTTTTGTTAGTGCACCAGATTTACCGGTCAAGGCTCTCCTTTTAATAAATGGTTTTAAAACTACAAACTAAACACGATACCATGTGAGGTAGGTACCGTGATCCCGGATCGCGGCTCAGAAAGACAACTGGTGAAAACATTGCCAAATTATTACTATGATATTTAGGTGCTTTATGCAATTGTCGCTCTATATTTCGCGTATCCAAGATGTTGGATGCAGTCTGTAAATATATCCGAATTGATTCTTTGGAGATTTTTAAGCTATTTCAATAACTTAGATCAATATTTTGGATCCGAAATCTGTCTCGTCAAATAGGTTCTATTCCCATAAAGCAAACGAACTGAAATCCGCCAAGATTCTCATTTTAAGTAAAAGGCCACCAAGGCCGTCTGGATCTTGGGATCAATTTTGTTTTTTTTTTTTTTTTTAATTAATACTGTATCCACTATTTGAAAAGATTTTACCATAAAGTCGTATCAGGGGCAAAGTTGAGCTGAAATAGTTAAGCAGCTAACCGTAACATTTAATTACTATTTTTAGGGTTCCATACTCAAACGGTACCTTATTACGACCTCGCTGCCCGTTTGTCTGTTTGTCCGTCCGTCCAACTCGCACTCTGCCGATTATATTGATTTAATTAAAACCGGCCAAGTGCGAGTCGGACTCTCGCACGAAGGGTTCCGTACTATAGTTGCAAGTGCCTACCTATTTTTGATATAAAGAATATAACAAGTAACATAGTATAAAAGTTCTTGTAGTTCGTTGTAACTTTGATCGATGTTAATAATAGTTGAATGAATGAAAGGTAAATTGCGGTTTACGGTTTATGACGTATTAAAAAAAACTACTTACTTGATCTCGTTCAAACCAATTTTTGGTGGAAGTTTGCATGGTAATGTACATCATATATTTTTTTTAGTTTTATCATTCTCGTATTTTAGAAGTTACAAGGGGGGACACACATCTTACCACTTAGGAAGTGTCTCTCGCGCAAATTATCCAGTTTAGAAAAAAACGACATTAGAAACCTCAATATCATTTTTGAAGACCTATCCATAGATACGTATGGGTTCGATGAAAAAATTTTTTTTGAGTTTCAGTTCTAAGTATGGGGAACCCCAATTTTTTTTGTTTTTTTTTTCTATTTTTGTGTGAAAATCTTAATGCGGTTTACAACATACATCTACTTACCAACGGACGGACGGACGGACGGACGGACAGACAGACAGACAGACAGACAGACATGACGAATCTATAAGGGTTCCGTTTTTTGCCATTTGGCTACGGAACCCTAAAAAGTACATTTCGAATCGTAAGTATAATTATGCCAGCATGTCATTTGTTTTTGATTTGTGGCTCTTCAGTTATTTAGCAGTGATTTTCTACAATTATTATTGTCAGTTTTAGGAATATGTTGTGTGTATTTTAAGAATAAATTGGGATAAATTAATTTACCACCATCACGTATTTACCCCAAAACACCTTATGAGTTTAAAAGTCCCCTGCACACAGGAATCAATGTATATCGTGCAGAAGTAGTCTTTAAAAATAAAGTTTAAATGGAAAGGAAACTTACTTGGGGTTAGCAGCGGCTCTAGCCGCGCTTTCTCTGAGCACATCGTGTACTCTCGCAGAGTCTAGTGGCGAGAGGGGGGGCTGGTGGATACGGGACGACGCACCTGCCGGGGGGCGGAGGATACGTTGTTGGAATGCCTGCAACACAACAAATATGTCATATTAATCATTTACAATTTTCACAGCTAGATTTAAATCTCCTCATCATCATCATCAGCCCGTATAACGTCCAGTGCTGAACATGGGCCTCGTCCCAGAAGGCAGGCGGCTTGGTGACCGCAGTTTATGTTGTACCACACTAGGAAACGCTGCTGTCAGTTCCTTGATATACGATTATTACATATGATGTTATAATATTCGACCAACGACTTAACGTACTTTCCGATGCACGGTGGATAGTCCCTCAACCAACCAGACCCGGAAAGAAATCTTAGAATTTACCCAAAGATTTCCCGTCCGGCGCGGCGTGGGGATTGAACCCACGATCTCCGAGAATTAAAACGAGCCAAATACCGCTTCGCTACGGAGATTTAAATAAAAAAAAAATGTATTAGGGACTAATTACACTTATTCAGCTCAATTCAGCTTATGTCCATAGAAAACGGCAGTTTTGTAGGGGACGCGTACGCATGCGTTCAGCTGAACAGACGCGTACGCATCCCCTAAAACTGGCGTTTTCTATGGACATAAGCTGAATTGAGCTGAATAAGTGTATTTAGACCGTTAAGCAGAATAGCTATGCATATTAAAGTAAGAAGTTAATTGTTAATTGATTCGTAGGTAAACTTTTATAAAAGTATTAAACATCCTAAAAGTGTACATTAATTGTGTATTCATATTTGCCGCTATATTGTATTACACCCATTACCGTAGAAACATTCATTCAAAATTAAATATATATAGGAATATTGGTCCGACTTGAAAAAATATTTCAGTGTGAGATAGTCGAGGATATCGAGGATGAGACTATTTAGCGAGGATTTAATCATGAATTTTCCACGGGAATGGGAGCTCATTCATATTTGACGCTATATTTGAAATAAAGAATTTCATATTCGTTGGAATATATTAGTGTATTTTCTAGACATATAATAAAAATGTAGAGTTCGAATATTAAAAAAAAAACGCTTATTAGAAGACTCGGTTAGAAGTATAATAGAACACATACAGATTTTTATGTTTTTTGTTTCTCTATCTGTTTGGCGGACTAATCTCCGAAACTATTGCACCAATTTAAATTGAATTTGGCGTGGTGGTACCGTACATCCCCGGACAACATTTCAAATACTTAAATCACAGAATCACAGAATATTAATGAGTTCCCGTGGATAGTTAAAAAGCGAAGGAATAACACCACGCGAACAAAGTCGCGGGCATCAGCTAGTATAAAATATAACTTAACATTACCTGTGGGTTCGGGTTTTCATTGAGATGTAACTGCATTGCTAAGTCCTGAATATGTTGTATCTCCAACTCGGGGTTCAAAGATTCTAACCGCTGCTGTTCGGGCAAATTTCTGTAATAAGGAATTAGTAATTTATATAAAAATAAAAATAACATTACAAACTTGTATGTGTCATTAATATCGAAGAGCAGTGACGTTCTACAAAGTACGTAGATACCAACGCCTTATAAATACCGCAGTCATATAAGATTTAAATTGATTTTTGAATCACGTCACAGTGTGTATGATTGCCAAAGATTATTATAATGGTTACAATGAATAAAGCGGCCGTAGCCCAATGGCTAGTGCGTCCGACTTGTGATCTTGTGGTCGCTGGTTCGATCCCCACCCATTGCACTACGGACGTGAACCCACTCGTAACACAAACATGTTAGCTTAGCACGGGGGGTCAACAAGAATACTAGTAGACTGAAACACTCTGCTAGTAATATTAAAAAAAATAAAAAATGTATGACTTAATGAAAAAAGGAGTAGGTTAGTTATAGGTGTTACACATCGACATGTCACCAGCTAAAGTTCTTCCTAAATTGATATTGTAAGTGGGGAACAAAAATGAAATTGGGGAACATATTATTATACCAACCATGAAATAAAATGCGAAAGATCAAAATATACTTACTGCACTAATTCATCCCAAATGTCGGTAGGCCTCCAAGGTGGTCCTCGCTCAGCCACAACACCGTTGAAGAACATAGAGTCCAGTAGTCTGACCGCGAACTGACATTGCGACAGACCCCGAGCGCCCAGGAAACCCATCTTGTGGAACGTTAGTACCGGAGACGGGTGGATCCGGATTATTGTGAGACAGTGTCTGAAATAAATGATGGATGAAAGAAAAGCTACGAAAAGAGTATATCGAATGAGTGCGAACGGAGACGCCGCAAGAGGGCGCCCCCGGCACAAATATATCAACCAAATTGGCGACGTATTAAAAAAGGGCCATATAAAAAGCACCTATAACCGGCGAAGATGCATGAAGGCCCTGATGAATGTGGAAGCAGGTTTGCCAGGATCGAGACAGGTAGCTTTCCTTTGTCTCTGCCTACCCCTATGGCATGTGTGGGTGAATGTAATGTTCTTCAAAATCTCACTACTAAAAATACTAAAATTGAGGTTAATTATCTTAGTCTCCAAGAATCCTACTTAACTCCCCGGCCCTCAGATCATACATAAAACATGAATTATCGTTAAGATTTAAACAAACAAATAGACGATCAATTCTCTTAACATAATAAAGCCACTGTTTTCGATCAGTTTGTTCGCAAAGTTAATTTATTCCGACCAATGCAGTTTGATCTAGTTTCTTTTTACATACATTACAATAAACACAAATATCACATACCTATAACCCTGTAAAAGTTTCGCTAACGTCCTCATGAACACCGCCCTAATCTCCTTATCCAACATGTGCGGAGGCGAAGCGGCCGGCGGAGGCGGGGCGAAGGCCGAGTCGGCGGACCGGAGCTCCGGCTGCAGCACGAGCGCCAGGGCTTCTTGAAGGGACGCCAGGAGCTTGCCTTCCGGTCGGGGAATGTTCACGCCGGCCGGGATGTGGAGGGAGCCGACATCTAAGTCTGCCACTATGACGTCCAGCTGGAAAGAGATTATTGGTATGTAATTAATAGAGAATAACGTATATTTTATATGTATATTGATTTTACAAAAAGTTTAACATCTTCAATATTTTATTGTTGCCGTCATCATTTTAGCTACTATGGTGAGTAAAGGAAAAGGTTAAGTATGAATTATTATACTAAACTAACTCAGTCCTAATATGTGTTCTTTGCCCCGTCCGTCCGTTTACCCGAGTTGGACTAGTACTGTGCTCTAGTGGGTCTTAGGGTGATCTATTGTAGTGTATATGTTAATTCAGTTTATAAATTATCCCTGTGCAAAATTTTTAATATATTCTTTCAGTAGCTTTTGCGTGAAAGAATGACAAACATACTTCTACACATAGTCACAAACTATTACGTTTATAATATTATCAAGGATAAATGCAATATAACTTAACGAATTTTGTAATTTGCTACAAATAATCAAAACGAATAATACTAAAAAAATCAAAATTCTACAAATAAATGTCCACAGAGCATTATTTGTAATCACGACTGTAGATGCAAACTTCTCGGGTAAGCACATATTAGAAACCAAACCATTATATTGATCCATGATGGTTGCATCACGAATCAATATAATTTTTGCTATGATTATCCACCATTCATTAATAATATTATATTATACATTATTATCAGCTCAAGCTAAAAAATACGCTCTAGTAGTTTATAAAGACTCATTATCAGGTATGACATTAGTTAATACAACATTTTTTTTACTCTTACCAGTTCAGTGACCTCTTCTTTGAGATAGGAATGCACGCCAATAAGGAATGGAGTCGGAGTAGCCAGCACCTCGGCCAGTCCGGCAGGCAGCAGCGGTATGTACACATGAGCGTAGCGAAAAGGGAACATGAGAGCTGCTAACGCTCGGCACGCGGCCGCAAGTCGAGCAGCTGCGAGGGAGACGAGGAGAACCTTGTGCTCACTCATTACTGCACACCATAGGGTCACGGAGTTGTGAATACCTTGAAAACAACGACAGGAAGATTTGATTATTGCCTAAGGCTTGCATAACTTAAGTTGCAGATTCAGAGTTCTTCATGGAATGGAATGGGATCACTTTTGCCATGGGTGCCAACTCTGAAGTGACATCCAAATGTCAGGTTTAAAGTGCTGAAGACAGTCTCTAAAATATTTTGATGGACTATGATCAACCGCATGTTGCTATGTTATTAGCAGTTGCAGTTCAACGAGGTTCAATCAAAAGGGCATCCTTAGAGCATCTTAGCCGATTTCTTAACAGTAGAAGATGATTCACCAATTAATGTTTTTAAACTTTCGCGATTTGTACACATAATTTATAGAAGACGCCGGTCTCAATCGCGATTTAATTTTTTTACGCTGACGTTTCGTAACGTCAGCTTAATAAAAAGGTAATGATAAAGTATGACTTACCAAGTAACCTCAGCAACATATAGACAGCGGTATGTGTAACCGGCATGGGCGGCGCGGCGGGCGGCTGCAGCGCTTGGCGGTCACCCGCTCCGATGCTAAAGCGCACCTGCGGGCCGCCCGCGTCCGGCACCAGCACGCCGCCCAAGAGGTTACCGACCAAAGTCTCCAGGGGAACGCCTAGGTTTTCTACCCAAACCGTGTAGATGATGCCTAGACAGTTCTGCGAAATGAACATAAGATGAAAAGTCAGTTTTCGAAGTTTAATCTCTATTCTTCACCTGGGGTTGGTGTTACCATGGTCAGTTTGCTTGGTAACCCTAGTATAATGTGCTCATACACTAGTAAAACTGTTGTTGTTCCCTGCTGACGACGATATGTGACAACTGAGATCAACCCAACTGCTACGCTGGATTTAAAAAAAAAAAAATTATCTCAACCGACCAAACCTGGATTAAAACTTTAATTTTACACAAAGACTGCCATTCTAGGTACGGGAAACGAACCGTGCCACAAAGGACTGCCCGGTAGCTCATACCACTATGTTACAGAGGTATTTTCAAACATATAAATTACTTTTCACCATTGATTAAAGTTGGCAACCCCCAAATTGCGCACCTTGCCCACGTTGTCGGATATTCTGAACATTTGTTTACAAACACATAAGCTTGTTACAGGTGAAGGTAATAAAAGCGTTTTAAAGGTCAAGATCAAGGTGAGCACATAAGCACAACGCGAACACTACTTACATCCGTGTTTGAATAAAAAGTGATTGTTAACATGGCTTTTGGTACTTCACCAAAGGCACAAAGGCAAGCAGTGCTCAAGCTTTAATAAATAGTTTAAAAACTACAAACTAAGTAAGCTGTACAAGAGATCGCCCCCTGTGGGACTTGGCGGTCGCTAGCGGGAGGGTTACAGAAAATAACTTTTCGATTTTTAGTGGAGATTTGTGCAATTTTTTTTTTTCGGTTTGACTTACTTATCCAATGAGGCTTTTGTTACTTCACCGGGCATTAAGTCGAGCAGAGCTCCAGCCTTAATAAATGGTTTAAAAACTACAAACTAAGCAACCTGCGCAAGAGGGTCTTGGACCTCGGCTCAGGGCGGTCGCTAGCGATGATATTTATTTAGGGGTTATGACTTTTAGTATTTAAGGGGAGTTTTGTGCAACTGTCGCTTTACTTTACAGTTCTCTCAAAAATAGTTCGTGGTGGGCTCGATTCGCCCCGAGACAACTATTTGTATATTTGTGTGAACAACGGATAGACGTTCTTAGGAGCCGTCCTATTATCGTATTTCGTGCGATGATACTATGTGTCAAACTGATATCTACTGAATATCGTATAGAAAGTCACACGATAGAATCGTTTGGGAACATCGCAAGACCGTTCACAATGAGACGGCGCCTAAGTTTAAATGTGCTTTTGGTCTGTCAATGAAGTATTTCTAAAGTCTCGCATAACTACAGAATTTACTTTAGTGCCAAAAATTGTCTTAAAGAAAAAGATAAAGCAAAGAAAATCTTGAGGACTTACTCTGAATGTGTCTATATAGTCTTGTCGTGACACGATGACCAGACATTTGGGCGCGTACATTATGCTGTGGTGGGTGATGTTTGATACCGGCCGCGAAGACTCTAGCGATTCCTCGTCCTGAAAAAAAAAGAAAAATATTTGATTCAACAGTTCTTAATACTTAACAAATTTAAATAAGTTATTGAGAATTTATTAACTAAATACATTATATAACAATAAACCTCCAGCCTGTCTGTAAGCCTGTCTCCATCGTACGAATTGACATACAGTTTTCACTTTCTGAGGTAAGTAAAAGTAAGTTTGAGATTTCAAGTGATAAATGGATTTTCATTTAAAACGACATCTACCTGTACCCACGTACCTTAGGTAGGTACGTAGGTACAAGTAGCTGTCTAACTAAGTCGCACAAAATCTCAAAAACTAAAATAGACTCAACACTGCGATGGTTCATGAAAAGCACACCTATATACATCGTTTCTGCTCTATCCAAAGGTCGACTGGCAGAAAATCCTACAGCATGAAGTTCACCTCGGCATAATGTATTGTGCTAAAAATACTGATCCGCGTCATACCTCCCCCCACATTTTTAATCTCAAACTCATAAAATCCGATATTACAAAAAAGCAAGACTCGCCAAAATAATGTGTAGGGCCCAAGCCTATAGTGATGTAGCTCGCAAAAAGAGCTATAAAACAGACATAAACCGTAGGCGAATGATACCCAACCTGGCGGTACTTTAAGTGAAAACGCCAAGTAGCAAGTATAGTGCAAAATGAGAATTTTCGATACCACCCTCGGAAATATTCAACGTTATTATGGAAGCAGACGGCATTTCATTTTACCGGATCACCGCTACTTTTATACATGAAATGTTTTTAATCTGCATAAATTATGTGTATTCTAGCTATATTTTTCCATAAATATCATCAAACTGATATAAAAAATACAATAAAAGTGGCAAGAGGTGATTAACATTTAAAAATAAATGTAGGATTCTTAATTCTACATTAATTTTTTAATTTCGTCTTCTGCTGAATATGAGCATCTCGAAGGTGTTGCAATATTCATCCTTGACAAATGACTAATGGCTAAACGTGCTTTCGAGGCACGGAACGTAGTCTACCAACCAAACAGTTCGGGTCTTATACGGATGGGGCGATGGGTCTACAAACGCGAACATATCGACGAAAAAAAGGCTTAAATAAGCTATGCGACATCATGGAAGAAACTGAATTATATGTTTTACGTTATCCCTTCATAAGGTTTATTAATTCGATATCGGTTATGGTGTCGCTTAGCTCAATAAGCCTTTTACTCCTCGATATTAGTAAGTGTACTTCTATTTATCCTATTTATTACAAGACTAGTCAATCCGAAGCAAATACGATACCCTGTCGGATATACATCAATTTCCTCACTGCAAGGACAAATATTTTCTGATAAGGCTCGAGAGCAATCAATGACTAACAGCATTGCTTATCGCCTATCGGTGCAATACACGGTACTTCGATAAGAAGTAGCAGTATATAATTATAAAACATAGTTACTTAGTAACTAAAATAGTGCTACTTACTGTCGGGTTTATACAGCGGGTATCAATAATAAATTCAAAAAATATTGAACTCCACTAAAACTTAAAAAAGGAGAACGTTATTTCAAAGTTGGTAAATCGCGGGTCCAAATACCATAACATCACGACTTTAACCAGAAGAGCAGGCAAGGGCTACACCCACATTTCGCCGGCTATCGTATACACTTATGGCCAAATAAGTTATCGGGCAAAGATCTTGTAGTGTTCGGCTTACCTCTTCCTTACTCAATACTTTATTGCGTTTCACAATGTGTTTACAGGTGTTTTAACATTATAGTGGTACCAATTATGAATCTTGTCGGGCACAGCAAAATAGTTAGATATAATCTAAATTAATATCATAGGAGAGGGGAGCCTACTTATATTATAATGCACGGGCAATTATTAATTACGACAGATGTTAATTATTATTATTAAAGTAAAGTATAAAATTGTAATAGTGATTACACAATACAATATACAGACATCTAGATTTTGGACCAATGCAGTATTTTATTCGATCTCAACCTTGCAATCTACATACTTCACAAGATTACCATAAATCTACGAGAATTCAATCATTGTTATGAACTACAACAAAATTTATCACCGGTAGGGTTCCACCGTAGCCTAATTAATATTCAAAAACATATTAAAATGAAAAATACGGGGATGTCATTGTTTAATATTTAACACCAAATGAAACTTTGGAGATATTAGTCGAATTACCAATAGATTATAAATTACCGATAGATAGCAATCATTGTTATGAACTCCAAGTAATTATTAACATAGCTTGCCTCTCTAATTCCAATACTACACGCTCAATAAAACCCACAACATTAACCATGTTACACAAATAATTGGAAATGCAATAAGGCCACATCCATACAACGCAAACTCTACTGTATTATGTTCATGAAGAAATAAACGTAACTAATTGCATGCATATATTTCCTGCTTTTAAAATACTACATTAACGAAACAGGACGTACAACTGTAAAACTTCACTTCAAGTTTCAAGCATATCTTGTAATGTTATTGGTTCATTATATTTTAATTGTTACATCGGATCTTCGATCTTAATGATAATATTGTATTCGTTTGCGTCTTCAACTCATAGGTGGCCGGTTCATATAGTAGATCTAGATCAATAATTTAGTTTTACGAACTGTGTTTCAAAAATAGAACCAAACGGAAAATATCCAGAATTAGAACCAAAATCTGGTAAATAAATACATAAAGATGAACTCTATATGTACTGTAGACCTATAGTAAATACGATAGGGCTGCTATCACCTTAATAGCCGACGCCAGAAACACGGCAGAAATCTCGGACATTTTGAGGAAATAGGCTTTTCCCCGGACACATTTTTGTAACAAAAATTAACATCGTTACATTTTTGGTTGAATTTCAAAATACTTCTAGGATAAGCACCCCTGCAAGACAGCCCCCGGAAGCCCTTCAAACCTGGATAAATCCGGGGAATCCTGGACCGTTGGCAGCCCTATATATAGAGATCTTATAAACTATAGAGACGTGAACAGTTAATCGAGAGCCGGCGTCGTTTCCGCCGGCGACAAGGAAGCAACGCATTTGAAATAATGATGAGTTTGTTGCGACTTTATTGCGACTCGATTACTTAGCGGCTTATTTACATTATCATATTATCTTGGTAGACTAGCTATGCACTATTCACTGCATCTGTTACGAATATTAATTTATGAAGGAGTCTTCAGGAATAATCAACTCGGTGAAGGTAAGAAATCTATGCAAGATATTTAGTTATAAATGTGTGCGCAACGCAGAGAGCACTGTCGTCGGCGCCCTTATTTACTGGCTAGTGATTAGATAGAACAGTAGGCACTCGATCTTCACGAGGCAGTATTGGCGTCGTTGTCTTGACCACAGAACAAAGAGTACTAGTAGGAACTCAATTTTTTTTGCTGTGGTCTTAACCCAAATACAAAATTTTCCAGTGACTGCAGTATCTACTACGGTTGTGCACTTTACCGTCAGCTAGAACAATAAGGCGGTCCAAAAATACCAAAGATATAGGATTCCTCATGTTTCTCACATAATTCATCATCAGTATATTGGATGTTATATTACTCCACATCGAAACAGTTAAATTTAAAGTATTTTCAAACTATGTTTATAGCATGTATGTAGGTAGTTCTATAAAACATTTAAACTTCTATATTGAAAATTGAGTAATCATCATCATCATTTCAGCCGTAGGACGTCCACTGCTGGACATAGGCCTCCCTCATAGATCTCCAGTTGTTACGGTTAGAAGCGGCCTGCATCCACCGTGATCCCGCGGCCTTAACCAGATCATCCGTCCATCTAGTAGGTGGACGTCCTACGCTACGCTTTCCGATCCGCGGTCTCCATTCGAGAACTTTTCGGCCCCAACGGCCATCTGTTCTCCGTGCTATATGGCCTGCCCATTGCCACTTCAACGAACTAATCCGTTGGGCTATGTCGGTAACCCGCGTTCTTCTACGTATCTCCTCATTTCTGATTTGATCTCGTAGAGAAACCCCGAGCATAGCCCTCTCCATAGCTCGTTGAGCGATTCTGAGCCTGTTCATACGGCCTATAGTGAAGGACCACGTTTCGGATCCATAGGTCATCACTGGCAACACACACTGGTTAAAGACTTTCGTCTTCAGGCACTGAGGTATTTTAGAGGAAAAAACGTTGCGAAGTTTCCCGAACGCTGCCCATCCGAGTTGGATTCGGCGATTGACCTCCTTCTCGAAGTTGGACCTACCTAATTGGACTGTTTGTCCTAGATATACATACGCGTCAACAACTTCAAGAACCGTATTCTCAACCATAATAGGCACAACATGGACATTAGACATGATTTTCGTCTTGTCCATGTTCATTTTAAGACCTACCCGTTGGGAGACTCGGTTGAGGTCTTCGAGCATTGTACTGAGTTCTTCCATCGACTTTGCCATGACCACGATATCATCAGCGAATCGAAGGTGAGTGATGTATTCGCCGTTGATGTTGATGCCTAGTCCTTTCCAATTCAGAAGTTTGAAGGTGTCTTCCAAAGTGGTCGAGTGGAGTTCCAAACAGTTTCGGAGAAATAACGTCTCCCTGTCTTACGCCTCTTTTTAGTGGAATCGCCTTCGTACTCTGTTCTTGTACTCGGGCCGACATTGTGGCGGTTCTATACAAACATTTCAACACTTCGATATACCGATAGTCAATACGGCATCGCTGGAGAGACTCAAGTACGGCCCATGTTTCAACCGTATCAAAGGATTTCTCGTAGTCCACAAACGCTAAACAGAGCGGCAAGTTATACTCTTCGGTCTTCTGTATTACTTGCCGCAGCGTATGTATGTGGTCTACGGTACTATAACCTTTTCGGAACGGCTTGTTCAGGAGGCTGAAAGTCATCAAGCCTTCGTTCGAGACGATTCGCAATAACCCTGGAGAACAGCTTATAGACATCACTCAAAAGCGAGATGGGCCTGTAGTTCCTTAGTAATGTGTTATCACCTTAAAGAACAACACCACCTCGCCCTTGTTCCATGCTTTAGGCGTGGTGCCTCAGAGCAAGGCGGAATTGAAGAGCTTCTGAAGGACTTTAAGTACCGGTAATCCACCCGCTTTCAGGAGCTCTGATGTGATTCCGTCCTCACCCGGCGCCTTGTTGTTCTTTAGCTGTTTCAGGGCCATGCTTATCTCGTACAGGCTGATGTCCGGGATATCCTCGGTATAGTGTCGGGTCAGTTTGGCTCTCAAGCTTGGTGATAGAAGCGTAGAGCTGCCCGTAGAACTTTTCGACTTCCCTTAAAACTTCCGCTTTTGTCGATGCAAGACTGCCATCATCCCTCTTCAGCTTTGTCATCTGGCTTTGCCCAATAGACATATCTCTTGCAAACACTTTGGAGCCCTGGTTCCGCTCTATCGTATCTTTAATACGGGACGTATTAAAGCTACGGATATCGTGTCGCAAGGATTTTTTAATTCGCCTATTAAGCTGCCTATGTGACTTAGCATCATCGGGAGATTGCAGTCTTAGCGAGCGTCGTTCACCCAATAGGTTAAGGGTGTCTTTAGAAATTTTCTGAGTTCTACTGGTACGGCGAGCCTTAAAGAACTGAGACCCTACCGTATGGACAGTTTCTACTAGCCTGTTGTTGATCTCGTCCACAGATGCGTCTTCATCTAGACAATCGAATCGATTTGAGACCTCGAGTTGAAAGCTCTCGGGGTTTTCGATCTGAGCGCGAGTAGGTCGGAGCGTAGACTTCATCAAATGGGACCGTTCAAGTTTAACATTTATATTCAATGTGCCTCTTACTATTAAGTGATCACTACCGGTTTTCACCCTGTGAATCACAGATACATCATTGAAAATCCGTTTCTTGACGGTCATGATGAAGTCGATCTCATTTCTCGTGGAACCATTGGGACTCAGCCAGGTCCATTTCCTGTGAGGCGGCTTCTGGAAGAAAGAATTCATCATATAAAATCCTTCTTTCTCCAGAAAATCAGCCAGCCTCTGTCCCCTAAGGTTCCGTTGCCCATAACCGAAGTTCCCCACTATCAACTCGTCCTCATCGTTTTTCATGCCCAGTTTCGCATTGAAATCCCCCATAACAACATTGAAGTGAGTTTTATGAGTATGTATGGCCCTACTGATGTCCTCATACATACACTCAACTTCTTCATCTGGGTGTGCCGAGGTCGGTGCATAGACCTGAACGACCTTCAGCAAGTATCTTTCAGATACTCTGAGTGTTAGGTATGCCACCCTGCTAGACACACTGTCGATGGTAATAATGTTGTAAATGAGGGACTTGTGAACGAGAAACCCGACACCACCTTGGGACTGTTGGTCGCCCTCCCGGTAGAAGAGCAGGTTGCCAGATGTCCTGTCCCTCTCTACGGACTTCAGACAACCCCAGAATATCCCATCTGAGCCTGCTCAGTTCTTCTTCCAGCTCAACAATCTTTTCCTCGGTCCGCAAAGTGCGCACGTTATGTGTTGCCAGGGCCAGTGTTCGCCTGTGAAATTGGTAGCCACTCGTCTCCCGGGGATTCTTAGCACCCCTGGCCCCGCCGATACCATGACCGCTACCGTAGCCAGGCCTAGCGGGGCCGCCGGGGACTCGGGGCCGTGTGTTATTTAAATTTTCCATAATTGCCAATACTCGCCACGCTTGGCAGGCGGGTTGGCGAGCGCAGTCTTACGTGTTATAATCCAAGAAGACGCTGCTGCCCATCTTCTGGTGTATTTCCCTTGGCCGGGTCCTACGGCGCCCACGGGAGGAGATGGGGGGCATCATTCTTTTTTCTTTTTAAATATAAATAGTCTGTAAATCTAATAGCAAACTACTTGTCTGTGATTCAAAAGTATATTTTTTTAACGAACGGCTGCAAAGTTTTCGGCAGAAGTTTAGCAGTATAAAGGCCGGCTTTGTTGAGTTTTTGTGAATGAGGAATTGGTGTTTCCAAAACTTTTAAGCGTGTTGCACTGGCTGAATAGTAAGTACCTATGTATTAGTTTTCTACGAGTGCTTCATTATAAATTACTATACGAGCATGGTAAAGAGTATGAAGATTCAGACAGTTCTATTTGTGCTGTTGAAGCCCATTGCATATTTTTTTATAGGATGAACGCGAATTCGCTTTTACTATATTTAAAAAAAGCCAAAAAGCGATATTTTTACGTTAACTCACTGCTAAATTGAACCTACAGCTAAAAAAAGCAAAATTTAGTTAGTTTATAGAGGCTATATTAAACCTTTTACAATATTGGGCCTCCAAATCTCTAATACAGTACAATACAGAGATGAAATTTGTAAATGTATTAAACTAGGTAAATAAGATTACATCAAAAAATTAAGAATACTGAAGAACTAAGTCATTTCCTATTATAACACATACCTGCATATACATACCTACCAAGGTAAAATACAGTGGTAATGTGCTATTAATATATAGATACTATTGCATATAGTGCATCTTGCTGCTTTCCATATATTCTACATAATTTTATTATAAAATTACCCCTCTATTGTTAAAATTATCAACCATCCAAGCGGAAAGTTTTAAAAAATAAACTATTGTACAGTTTCAACAATGCATAAACCAACTTGTTTAAAAAAAAACACGTGTGAATATTATACAGTACACCTTTTCTACAAAATGCAACCTTTGTGAGTTTTGTCCGGATGTAAACAAAATATGTTCCTGACACCTGTTATTTTACGACATTTTAAGTCAGATATAATGTATATTTATTTACGCAATACTAACAAAAACCACAGCTTTCAAAAGAAACAAGATTTGGAGCTAAATCTATATACATATATATAGCAAGTGAAGGTGTGCACTAAGATAGGATTTTTGAAATTTCATCCCTTAAGGGGGTGAAAAGAGGTGACAAAGTTTGTATGGAAAAATCGAAATCTAGGCGGACGAAGTCATGGACAACAGCTTATTATTAATATAGTTTATAATGTCCCAGTCTCTATCATACTAAAAAATATCTGGAACACATTATTTTACTGCAAATCTGCCCCAAATATGTCCCCTATCAATGTAGATAGTCACTACTTTACTTTTGTGATAGTCACTACTATGACAGCGCAGAAAGGAGGTAGCCTAAATATTGCTACCCCTCCCCCAAGAAACAACTCTGAATGAGCAAATTTCTGATGTTAGCGAGATTACATGGAGTCCCTTGGGAGTAATTGGACCCCGGTATATAGTGATAGGGGAAGGAATAATCATACAAATTATGTATGAACACTACAAGAAAACTATTCTTACTACTCTTACTAGTATCCATATCTTCTATCGGTGCCTATAAATACTTAACTGCTGAATAAATAAAATTTATTTTAGTTGATTAAACGCGCTAATCTCATGAACTACTGGTCCGATTTGAAAAAATATTTCAGTGTTATATACCCCATTTATCGAGGAAGGCTATAGGCTATTAATTATGAAGTTCCTACGGGAACGGGAGTTACACGGAAGCTGGTTACGTATAAATACTATAATAATATGTCATACAGTCAGTGCATACTTGATAGGTATACAAAAAAAAAGTTAAGCCTAGAGCGCAATTAAGCCATAATTGCTGCTTAACCGCAGATAGGCAATGCGTATTTTTATAGTAGACTTCATAAGATAGCCATGATTTTATACTGGCCATCAACCAGCGACAAGCAATCGGTTTTTAGGTAATAGGATTTTGTTCTCGTTCTCTACTCATAGATTTATTGCAAGTGATGGCTCGCTGTTATTAACGATTTATCGTAGGCTATTGTGATAACGAGGTACCCCGTGTATGAAGTATATGCGACCTTTCATAAATAATATGGACAGTAAAAAGTTTGATAAAATATATATGAAATTTTGATACATATTATTTATTTAAAATTTTGATTGATATAACTATTCTATCTCTTAACAAAACATAAGCACGGTATAATTAATAGAATCAGGCGTATCTTTGCGGAAATCCATATTAATCTAATTTAAAAAGACAAAATATCTAGTGTTAATTCCGCTAAAAAAGCGGAAGCGGAATTAACACTACATATTTTGTCTTTTTAAATTAGATTAATAAGCACGGTAGTTTAATTTTACATCATATAAAAACTAAAGTATGTAGGTATAACAATAAAATACAAAAAAGATAGAGACAGAAATGTCATAGAACAAACGGACCTAATCTGTAGTATTGTAAATTTGGCTATTACCATTGCAGTTACCTAGTTACTTACAATACAAAAAAACGATATCCATATACTCTAGTGTATTAATAAAACTTTTTGCTTGAATAACTGTCTGACGGGTAAATTAACATGCACGACTTGAATGGAGGAATAGAAATCTACGCGAACGAATTTGTAGGCATCAGCTAATCATTGGATATAGAATTCTTTTTACATTGCGATTCTGACGAGTAAAAGTGTATGTAAATATACTGAATAAAATTCATTAATTCTAAGCAGTAAACGCGATATTAATAAAAGATTATTAGATTTACTAACATATATGAATGTAGCGTCTATACTTTCTAGACAATTATGAAATATGTATTAGCTGAAAATGTAGAAGTAACAATTGTTTTTGTTAATTAAACGAGCGGCTGTTTAGCTCCAATGCAACGGATTAGTAATTATCGTATACTAATACATAAAGCTGTAGAGTTTGTTTGTATGTTTGCTTGAATGCGCTAATCTCAGTTCTGCTTTGAAAAAATATTTCTGTGTTACATAGCCCATTTTTCGAAGAAAGCTATAGGCTAAATTGTATAATAAAGTCCCCACGGCAATTGGAGTTACGTTTCATACTCTACAGTTTAGATATTGTCCGCAATTTCCTTTTGCGTAAAATAGTTTCTATGGGCAGCATTCGCGATGTAAAAATGTTTAACCGTTTTGTATTATCGGTTGAATAAAAGATAGCCGATGTCTTTCAGCAAGGATTAGAAAAAGAAACGAGAGCTAAAACATTTTTTGAAGGTCTAGTCTTTTTCTGTTCCCAAAAACCATTTTAGTTTCGGAGTTAAAACACAGACAGAGCCACTATCGCATCACTACATAGTATAAAACAAAGTCGCTTTCTCTGTCTCTATATCCCTATGTATGCTACGGATTTTGATGCGGTTTTTTATAATAGATAGAGTGATTCAAGAGAAAGGTTTATATGTATGATACATCAGCATTGCACCCGTGTGAAGCCGGGGCGGGTCGCTAGTTTATAATATTAAATAAGCATATATAAATGCAGCAGCATTGCCCTGTGTATTGCGACATAATACTGCGGTCACCACCCGTGTGGTGACTGGCAAAAGCCCTCCCTCGACATGAGGCCTATGTTCAGCAGTGAACGTTATACGGGCTGATGATAATATAAATGCAGGTTTTAAAACTGACAAACTTAACACGCAACCATTCTATAAGCTAAGTTTTAAGTACCACGTCACTTCGATATTAAAATTTTTGTAAGACTCGCAAGTAGAGTTATGACGTCATGGTTTTTAAAGATGCAAAGACAAACATACATTCATATTTTATCTGCCATTCCTGTGAACTTCGTTTTTGCACTTTGCCATAATAACACTCGTTTGTCTCACATCGCAAACGTCCTATGCCTTTGTTTGTTCACCTTTGTGCTCATATTTCCCTTTGAGGTTTGACCCGGTTTGTCGTCCCCTGATCTCGTGGGACAAATATAATTTGGGGACTTTTCGGAAGCACAGTACATACAGCCTCAGAATAACTATCCAAGGCTCACAAAATTAATCGTAACGTGTGGAAATGGAACCCAAAATACCAGGTTTTAGGAGAAATTAAAGAATACAACTATTGTTTTGTGGTTATGGTGTCTTAGTTGTCTTATTTCTCAAAATATATACCTATCTCTCTTAAATGGTATATTTTTAAAGTAGGTAATAAGATTAGCACTAGGCTATCTCGTAACATACAGGGAAACGCTGCTCGGCAGGTGTCAAATAGGTATATGCCCAAAATGCCACCATTCGGCCACAGTGGATCCCAACCGGTCGTCGAAATTAATCAATACCAATCACTTAATTATTAAACATTATTTCATTACCAAGTCAACAGTTCATGATAATTGTAGTTATAATGAACAAAGACAATAATGCTAAACATGGCAAAGTAATTAAATAAACATAACGTAGGCATACCTATTCAGTCGAACGTTCCTAATTGTCTAATTAAATGCATTTAACGGCACGAGCATTTAGTGAAACTACTTAAGCATTAAACATGATATTGTAATGAAACATGATAGACTAGACTTAGTGGGTGATAAATGATAACACAGGTCAACAAAATTTTACTTTTTTCATGTTGCAGAACTTCTAATTACATTTTTGTATTAATCAATAATCTGAACAATAATTACAATATATACATATATTAGCTCACATTTTTGATATATTTTTTCTTGTAAATATTAAAAAATATGCTGATTTAGCTATATTTTCAACTTTATTTAGAATTATATAATATTGTTGTTCCTTAACTTAATATATTAACCTAAATTTTAATACAGTTTACAAAAAGTTTCTAAGATTTTCTAATGCAAAGATATTAAAGATTTAGTTGGTCTTTATTTTTCTCATACATTCAATAGAGTCATTTTGTATGGAGTTTTTACTGATGGCAGTCAAATGTTAATATTTTCATAAAAGAACATTACAGCAACAAAATCATAAATGTTAATTGGAATTCAGAATAGCTACTTACAAAAGCAGTCATTATACAATTTAACTAATAGACTTAGTAGTCTTTTTACCTATGTTTAAAAAAGGCTTAAATGCCTATTTTCTACTTTTTATTGTCAGATATCTCTAAAATTAGAGGTGACAGAATATTTTTAATAATGAAACAATATCCATCATTCTCTGAGATGACAAATAAATGTGTGTTTTTCTGTGCAACAAAAACCTTGTTGACCAATATTAATATATAAAGCTGAAGAGTTGTTTGATTGTTTGCTTGAACACGCTAATCTCTGGAGCTACTGGTCCGATTTGAAAAATTATTTCAGTGTTAGATTGTCCAATCATCGAGGAAGGCTATAATTAATAATGAAGTTATTACGGGAATGGGAGTTACGCGATCGAAACCGTGTACGGAAAGCTAGTATTTAATATTCGTTAGATATAGCGGTTTTAATGTCTTAAATGTTATGTTTGACATTTACGATGACTGCTTTGGTCATTTGGGTCGAAGTAATAAATCGTATTTTATGTTCTTAATCATATTTTATAGACTTACAACTTTATTCAACAAGTGATGTTGGTATATAGAGAATCTAATAATTATGATGTTTTAAGGTGCATGCTCCGATCGACCGTCCATACAATGTTTGTAGGGGCTTTATGCTAAAAATAGACACTCTTTGTTTGAAACGAATCATTTTATCACTTTTCTACAATCAAATGTGCTCGCCTTCGACGTTTCAGGAAATAACTTACACTAATTACTGAGAAAAACAATCGTGAAATTCAGGCAAAATTTGACACTTCTTTACATGTGTGGGTTCGTTTTGACAAGCAAACTAAGCGCCATGTTTGTTATAGTTTAAGCTAGATGGCGTGCAAGTGATATTATAATTCTTATAAAACAATATACAATAATATCTATCTACGTGTCGATGTTGTTATTATGTAGATACATTTTTGGTCAACCATGATCTAAATTATTACAAATCGGTAAGTCACCAAAGTAGCACAGAATTAAATTTCGTGAAAAAAGGAATCGTGGGATATGTTTTTACTAGGTAAAGAATACTTTCTATGCATTTTACAAACAGACAAACAATACATTAGTTTGATATGTCGCGTCGGTCGCGTGTCTCGCAGAACGGTGTGATGCGTTCAGAAACGAACAAATTTTAATATTTACATCAAATGGACGTCATTTATTGTTTATAAATAAATAACTTATTCTAATAAGATTTTGATTTTCTTATTCGTCGACCAATACCAGGAATATAAAGATAAGTAATTTTTTTCTGTACATTTTATTGTTCTATTATTTCAGGATGTGTTCAGTGTTCTGAACGCATAATGAATAATCTGCATGAGTTGAAACTTCCCGCGTGAAACTGTTGACTAGTTTGCTACTATATCTGTGCCCTTGACAACATGATGACCAGAGTAGCCAACCCTACAGTTTTAACTGTAGATCTACCGTTTTTTGGAAATGCTCTCAGTTTTTAGTTTAGACCTCGAAATCTACAGTTTTCTATTGAAGACGATGGCGTCATGTATTTTATTTTCTAATGTGTTGAATTTACTAGTTTTTACGTAATATCATATTTGATACTAGCTTCCCGCGCGCGGTTTTACCCACGTAACGTGGAAACTTCGTAATAAAATATAGCCTTTTACCTTCCTCGATAACTGGTGTTGTCTTTCTTTCTCTATCTTCTTTTTGAATGTGTACATAAATAAATAAATAAAAATATAGATTAACTATTTTCTTAATTATTATTTGATATTTACAGTTTTCTACAGTTTTTTTTCAAGCATATCTACAGTTTTATACTAAGATAGGGTTGGCAACACTGATGATGACAATTTCTCGACTAACTGACCTGTGAACTGACCGCTGTCTAATGGTTGTGAAAAACGATACTATTCGATGATTCTCGCCACAGAGTGTCATTGGTTAACACGTGTGTCTAGAATTATTATTGAATTTTAAACTTGAAACCTAAACTATTTGTGTTTTCTGTGATTTGTGACTGTCTTGTGTGTTTATATACGTGTAGGCTTAAAGCAGGTACCGTTTAGTTGCGTAAAATCCGTATCCATCACGATCAGTGATGGATACGGATAAACCCCCTGATCCGGGGATTCCACCCGATAAATTGGTTACTCCTACCTTCAATCCTTTGCCACCCTCTGGTCCTATTTTCCCACCAAGTCCATTATCCCAACTTGCCAATGCTGCATGTGCATTAAACAGCGAGCTCATGGAGGTGACTCCGGGCTCTCTTAAACGTCCTAATGCTGACACTAGTGACCATCCTCCCAATAATAAAATTCCTAAAACTCCTATTGGAAGGTCTAAATATCTTCCATCAGATAAAGCTCCCTTCTTAGTTCATGTTTCCCGCTTTGAATCCCAACCTAATTCAGGTACAACCTTTCATCCTATAAATTTTGGCATTTTCTTACTTAAAAATAATATTCCGAACATTGTATCAGATGGTGTCAAAAAAGTTGGAAGAAATAGAGTTTCAGTAGAGTTTGCGACTTATAAAGATGCTAATAATTTTATGTACAACCCTCTTCTCTCTGCCTTCAAATACATTGCTAGTCTTCCAACTTTTAATATTACTCGTATGGGTGTTGTCACAGGAGTACCTACTGACATGACAGATGACGAAGCCATGGAGTACATTCATGTTCCCGCTGGAACTGGTGGGGATGTAATTAAATTTCGACGTATTAATAGAAAAGTTATTGGGGATGGTATAACTTCTTGGAAACCAACCGAAACTTGTATCTTAACCTTTGATGGACAAGTTCTTCCTCCAAAAGTGTTCTGTGTATATACATGTCTACCAGTCTCGCAGTATATTTATCCTACCATCCAGTGTCGTAAATGCTGTAGATTTGGCCATATTGAGGCAGTATGTAGATCTAAATCTCGTTGTTTTAAATGCGGTGCAGATCATGATAGTCGTTCATGTGAGGTACCTGAAGAAATTGCAGTTTGTATATTGTGTAATGGCAATCACTATGCCATAAATCAAAAGTGCACAGAATATTGCAGACAAAAAGCAATTAAAACAACAATGGCAGAAGAAGCAATTTCTTATGTAGAGGCCAATAAAAAGCATCGTCCAGTGGTTAAGGACTACGCAAATGCTGTTAAGTCCAACAAATCACCTCAACAAGCTAGTCATCAGTCCTATCGCAAGACTGTTTTTATTGCTCGCAAACCTCATACCCCTCTTCCACCTTCATATGACAAGGTTGCTCATAGTAATATCATTCGTACTCCCTCATCTTCTCAACCTAATGGTTCTGCCCTTAATAATCCTCATTTAGTAACTTCTGATTCTATTTCATCAAATAATTTATTTTTAATTAATATACTCACAAAAATTCTCTCAACAAATTCTCCACCGTCCCACGTTGCTGATTTACTTATACAAATTTTGACAGAATTTAAAAATGCCCCACCAGATAAAGTTCCTACAATGGAATCTGAGGAGTGTTTGGCATAAAAAACACGACCTCATATTCCTATTAAACAAGTATAGTCCTCTTATATGTTCTCTGGCTGAGACTTGGTTAAACCCAAGTCTTAGTTTCCACATCTCCCGTTTTAATATTCTCAGATGTGATAGGTCTGATGGCTATGGAGGATCTGCCCTCCTAATAAACAATCAGGTACCTTTTACTCCTGTACACTTGCCGTCATTGGATGGTGGGTTGAGTATCATTGCTGCTTGTGTGGAAGGTATTACGGTTTTTTCTATATATATAGCTCATCCGAATAGTAATTTATTATCTGTTTTAAAAAATATATTTCAAAATATTAGTGGTCCTCTTTTTGTTATGGGTGACTTTAATTGTCATCATTTTAGATGGGGTTCTGAACGCTGCGACTCCTTCGGGGAAGGTTTAGTGGAGATTCTGGATGATTTAAATCTTTGTGTTTTAAATGATGGATGTTCCACCCGAAGAACCCTTCCAGGTCAACATAAAAGCTGTGTTGATCTTACATTCTGCTCTATTGAGCTGGCCTCTTCAGCTCATTGGCAATGTACAGTTTTGTCCCATGGTAGTGATCACTATCCAATTGTTACATCCCTTGTTGATAAATATTATTTAGAAAAATCTTCATCTCCACTTATGAGGTATAACTTGTCCAATCCTGATTGGAGTAGTTATGCTTCTATGGTGGAGGAAAAATTAAATTTTCTTCCAGAATTAGATTTACTTTCTTTCGATGATCACAATAGTGCTATAAATTTTTATGATTCTTTTGTTGCTGCTATTCACACATCTGCTGAGTCCTGCTTCCCATTAAAGAATACTGCCTGTAATAAAATTCCCTCACCTCCATGGTGGGATCATCAGTGTTCTGCAATTATTAGGCAAAGAAAAGAGGCTGAACTGTTATACAATGCAGAAATGAATAACAGTAACCTTATTTCATATAAACATATTTTAGCCAAATCAAAAAGAATTCTTCGTAGCAAAAAAAGACTAGGCTGGGTTAAATTTTGTACTTCATTATCTCCCGATACTCCTGCCTCTTTGGTATGGAGGAATATCAATAGGTTTAGACGTGGTTGTTCCCGGGTAGTTTCATCACCTATTACTAAGGATATTGCTGTGCAATTTTTTAATAAAATAGCCCCTGCATATGTTCCAACATATGAAGAATGCTCTTTTCTGCCTATTTCACCTGTGAATACTGTATCTGTAGACACTTTTGATACTCCATTCTCATTGGTCGAACTAGATTTTACTCTAAAACATGTCTGTGATTCTGCTCCCGGAATGGATGGTATTCCATATTCTTTCATAGTCAATTTAAGTGCAAAGTCCAAACAATTATTTTTGGGCTTCATTAATTATTGCTATGCTTTAGGGTGGGTTCCAGAACAATGGAAATCACAAATTCTTATCCCTCTAGTTAAGCCAGGCAAACATGCTGATGATCCAAATAATCTTAGGCCTATAGCATTATCATCAGTAATGGGTAAACTACTGGAACATTTAATTAAGAATCGTCTACAGTGGATCATTGAATCTAGGAACCTACTTCCTAGCTCCCAGTATGGATTTAGAAAAGGCCTTGGCACCATGGACAGTCTTGGAGTGTTAGTAACAGACATTCGTTTAGCTTTTACTCATAACAAATCAGTGGTGGGTGCATTTTTAGATGTGTCTGCTGCATATGATAATGTTCATCTTCCCATTCTCAGGCAGAAGTTGCTTGAGCTGAGAATACCGGTTAAGATGGTTCAATGCATCATATGTTTACTGTCCTCCAGATCACTGTTTTTGAGAGTCCATGGGGAAGATTGTGGTATGAGACAAGCATGGAAAGGACTGCCACAGGGATCTGTTCTGAGTCCATTATTGTATAACTTGTATACTGCAGACATTGGTCAGTCTTTAAATTCTAATTGTCAAATCCTGCAGTATGCTGATGACTTGGCCTTATATGTCATTGATGCGTCCATTGAAGCTGCTGCTTCTTCGCTTTGTGTCTCGTTGGACTCTTTAAATCAATGGTTAACGGATCATGGTCTTTGTTTGTCCGCCCCTAAAAGCTCTGTAGTTGTTTTTACTCGTAAAAAAATAATTCCTCGTATTTCTATTAGTATTAATGACCAAAGTGTTCCAGTTAATACCAAAGTCAAATTTCTTGGTACATTTTTAGATTCTAGATTGTCTGGGTCAATTCATATAAATTATTTGGTACAGAGATGTGAAAAAAGTATACCCATTTTAAAGGCACTTGCTGGAGTCTGGTGGGGTGCTCATCCTTATACCATGAAACTTATTTATAATGCCCTAATCCGCAGTAAAATGGACTATGGATGTTTCCTTATGGTACCTTGCAACAAAGGGGCATTATCTAAATTGGATAAGGTCCAAACTAATTGCCTTAGGATCATATCAGGTTGCATGAAGACGTCCCCAGTTAATGCTCTGCAGATTGAGTGTGCTGATCCTCCTTTAGCCCTTAGAAGAGAATACTTAGCTTCTAAGTTTATATCTAAAGTTATTACTCAGTCCTCCCATACTCTCAATAAAAAATTAACGAATTTAAACTTAATATACAGAGAGTCTAGGTATTGGCTTAAAAAAGACCCCCCTCTTATTCTTTCATCTTTCCGAGAATATCACAGTTTAGAAATTCCTATTATTAAATTCCCCAAATTACCCGTTTTTTCTTATGAGTATTTTATTTTATGTTTTAAACCTCGAATTCACTTCTACCTTGACTTATCAAAATCGTCTACTCCAATAAACTCCGTTTTTAATGCATTGGTTGGTGAACAATGGGCCGGTTTTCATAAATTTTACACTGATGCTTCTAAATTATCAGACTGTGGTCCCACAGGCGTTGCAGTTTACTACCAAAACTCAAAAATAATTCTACAGTATAGGTGTCCCAAGGAGTCTTCAGTATTCACGGGTGAATGTGTGGCTTTACTAGAAGCGTGTCGTTTTATAGAGTCTCATGAAATTAATAAAGCAGTGATCTTCACAGATTCTTTAAGTGCACTAAAAGCGTTAGAACAAAATCCCAGTAGATCCAAAATTCACAGCTCCATCATTCTTGATATTAAAAAATCTTTGTGGTCTTGTTCTGAAATGCAAAAATTAGTAGAATTAGTTTGGATTCCTAGTCATAGTGGTATTACGGGCAATGAGTTGGTAGACTCATTAGCTAAAGACTCTACAACATCTCAACTTGTGGACAACAAATTCCATTGCATTTATTCATATGACCTACTAAATCTTCCTAGAAGGAAATTGCTGCGTTCATGGCAGGAATATTGGGATGTTTCCAGTAAGTTTAAAGGTAAATTTCTCCATGAGGTTCAACCTACCGTTTCTTTGCGTCCTTGGTTCCATAAATATAGGAAAGTTTCCAAGACAGTTATATCAACCTTATGTAGACTGCGTTTAGGTTTTTGTTGCTCGCCTGTTTTTCTTCACAAAATTAGGGTTCGGGATTCATCACTTTGTGAGTGTGGTTTAGATGAGGGTACTCTAGATCACATCTTTTTTGAATGCAGTAAAAATAATTTATCATTTAACCTATATGACCTTATGTCAAAATTGAGCATTCCTACCCCCATAAATTTTTCTGCTTTCCTTACTTATTCCTCGCCTGATCTATTCAAAATTCTGATATCCTTTGTCAGTAAGAATAATATTAAATTATAAGTACCTTCTTGTCTGAGAATATTATTATTACTATTTATTTATTTATGTCTATTATTTACTAACATGTGTTTATAATTTTATTTATTATATTATTTTATTTGTGTGTAAGTTATATTTATTTATTATACTTAATTATGGTGTTTGTTTTGTTTCAGTGTACTAACCATCGTAGAAGATTCACAATTAGTATATTAATTCGCGATTTTCTACTTTAATTTTACTTAAAACACGTTTCTCCATTTCACGCCTGACATTGGCAGAATTGTCGTCATTCGGCACATTGCCATTAAATAAGAAGAAGAAGAAGATACTATTCGATTTTATTCAAATACTGTGTGTAAAAGTAACATATTCTTTTGTTTTTTATTTGCTTTTCTATATTTCAGATTTAGATTACGTCTACAATGTATCCAACAAGCAAGAAGGCGTACAGTCGACATGTATATTCGGGGCCGCGCAAATCTTTGAAACGAGTTCGAGGTGGACTCAGACAATTTTACGATGAAGAGAGGTAAACATGCCTAATAAAACTAATTCTGTGTCAATTTCCCGATCTTATTTATAAGTACCGTTTTCTGTTGACAAATATTTATTCATAAATCGTTTTACAGCCGTAAGAAAGTTTGGCGTTCTGAAAATAAGAAAAACCCAGTGAATGAAGAAATCGTCGTAGATAATTATTTAGCGTATGTATCAAATAAGCGTGATATATTCTACTTGTTGCTCGTAAAAGTAACTGTACATTTAGTTGTCATACCTACATATATAATCTAAGATCATTACATTTTTATTTGTTTCTTTCAGTACCCAGAATACACAACCAAGAACATACGGGCGTGGAAAACCAAAAATCCGCTTAGAGGCCACCTATAGTGCACCTAGTACTAGCACAGTGACAGCTGAACCTGCGATTGAACCTTTAGATATTTGGCCACAAGCTGACCCTGAAACGGATTCATTTCAATTGACTGTGGAAGCTGTTTCCAATAAATGTTTATCTGCAATATCTGGGTATCGCATTGTGGACCTGAAACATGTAATTGAGTGGGCATTCCTTTTGGAAAGACACCGAAGTATGTGTGAATCTTCACAAATTGATTTTGTTAGTGAGAGACTTGATGGATTTCGAAGTGAATTAATTTTCAAGTGTAGTATGTGTGGTAAGGCATGGAAGCACTGTACGGAGAGCAGTGACAAAATAAACACTGCATTTGTAATAAGCCCAAAGTGATGAAGCTTACACTAGTAGCACGGAAAATTATAATGTGTAGCAGTGAGAAAGATGCTGATGGCTGCAGATTTGAGAAATGGACCACTGCATGTATTTGGAGTACATGAAAACTGCAAGGATTATTACTGTAATGTCAATAAAACATCTGCACATGGAAGTGAAAAGAAGGAAGAAAATGTTGTAGAAAATCTGAAAAAGACTGCTCCAGAGGTGTGGGCTCTGATTTATGCAGCCAATGAAAAAATTGCTTTGAAGGCAGGCCGTTTGTCAAATGAGACGACAAATGTGGCAGAAAACTTTATGAGTGTAATAAATAAATACAACTGTGGAAAACGAATTAGTTTTGGAAGAGGGGGTTCTTACCAGCGACGTGTTCATGTGGCAGGTAAATATAATCAGTCAGATATTGTCAGTAACAGTAAGATATGCATACTTCACAAATATTGATACTAATTCTTTGGAATATAACATAGTGCACTCATTCCCCATCAGATCAGGTATTGAACTACAGATGTGCCCACTCCAATTGTTTTCATGTTCACATTGTTTTATATGTATAAGTATAATCATCTATTTATACTTTTTTGATATTTTCTAGTAAAAATATTGTGTTTTCAGGATTATCACTTGCTACTGGACACAAATGGCACGAAACTGCATGGAAAAAACAGACAACACAGAGTCCAGGGACATATTTTAAAAAATACCTCAGGCGGAAAGAACAAAGCAGAATACGACAGCAATCGTCGACACGCAAACGATTGTATGCGCCAAGAGAGAAAACCCAAGCAGACAAGCACTATGGACCTGAAGCTTGTGATCCACTTGATATTGACGAAGCACAATTGAGAATACGATGTGAAGAACGGTTAGCAGAATTCCAAAAGTCACCAGAAGACATAGCTTTGATTGAAATGTCTACAGTAGGGCAGCATGAAAATGATTTATATACTACTCATAGGTGTGACCGATTGACTGCCAGTCAATTTGGAATGGTTAGTTGTGTGGTATAATTATGTTAGCAGAAATGAATATACAAATATGCATTTCTTGCGGTACTTGATTGAATATCTATGTAGACAATGTTGAATTTAAAAATTATCCATAACATACATTTATTTTATCTGAACTTTTATGTTTACAGATTTGCAAACGCCGTATTACCACTCCATGCCACAATCATGTAAAGGATATCCTATATAAAAATAATTTTTGTACAAAAGACATGTTATATGGGCAGCAAAATGAGAATGTGGCAAAAAGTATGTTCATGCAACAATATAATAAATTTGTGAGGCCTTCAGGTCTTTATATTGATGAAGAATTTGGATGTTTAGCTGGCAGTCCAGATGGTAAGTTTTTCTTTATCAAGCTTCAATTTTATTAATGTATTAGGCAAATGTGGAAATTTATAATACTAGTTATAATGGTAAGAGACCAAAGATTATGAGCATGATAGGCGATTGAATTTCTTGTATCAAATTTCATGAAGTGCTCCATTGCATTGATACATATTTTGTGTCAATTTGTTACAGGTATAATAGAAAATGAGAGAGCTGTTATTGAGGTCAAGTGCTTTCCATCATTGGCGAGGAAAAATCAAAGCCTAGAGGCAGCTGCACTAGAAAAGAAAAACTTTGCTCTAAAATTGGATAATAATGTTTTAGTCATGAATAAAAAACACGATTATTACTATCAAGTAAATTGATAATTCTATTGCATGATTACTTTATAATTTATTTCAATATCTTATTTTTTCTTATTATAATTAAAATATATTTCAGGTTCAAGGACAAATGCGTGTCAGCAAAATGGATAAGTGCTACTTCATATGTTTTATTTCAGTCACTGAACCTTTGACTGTAATAGAAGTTGCTCGAGATAATAAATTTATCAGCAATATGATACCAAAGCTATTAGACTTTTTCAAAAACTGTATTCTGCCAGAAATCATTTTAAGACGTGTTCAGAAAAATGCGAAATGTATAGATTTGAATGGTATGTAACCTGCCAGTATGTACACCAGGCTATTTTATTGACTTCTTCATAAGTTTTATCAATTAATAAGTTATTATTTTATTCTAGTGAAAAATCGTCCTTCAACATCAATATCACATGGAAATTCGAGCATGGAATAAAGTTTCATTTTGGAGCAGCTTTGGAGATTGATGGTAAATAACAGATTGAAATGAATGAGAAACAATATCCATCAAAAAGTAACAAATATACTAAGTAAAGTTATTTTTCTTTGCAGAACCTGTGAAGCAGTGGTTTCAAGACAAGAAGAAATGAGTTTTGTTCAATTGCATTTTTTTTGTAGTAGTTTGTTTAGAATCTACATTTTCATTGTATTTATATTTATTTACTTCATAAGTTTTATCAATTAATAAGTTATTATTTTATTCTAGTGAAAAATCGTCCTTCAACATCAATATCACATGGAAATTCGAGCATGGAATAAAGTTTCATTATGGAGCAGCTTTGGAGATTGATGGTAAATAACAGATTGAAATGAATGAGAAACACTATCCATCAAAAAGTAACAAATATACTAAGTAAAGTTATTTTTCTTTGCAGAACCTGTGAAGCAGTGGTTTCAAGACAAGAAGAAATGAGTTTTGTTCAATTGCATTTTTTTAGTAGTAATTTGTTTAGAATCTACATTTTCATTGTATATAACTTTTTATTTGTATTTACTATAAAGGGTGAAATAAAACTTTATTGAACTCAATAAGCTGCTCTTTAGAGAATTGGTTTACTAAAAACTTAGGTAATCAAATAAAACTATATTTTACTTTATATATTATTGACATTATTTATTTCCTTTTTTATTAATCAATTAAATGGTTTACGCCATAAAATATAACTTTTATTTTCCTTAAATAGTACTAGTTTTAATTTATCGTAATAGGTGGCGTTCTGCCTACCCCTATGGATATGTAGAGTATTTCTACAAAATATTTTAGCCCCTTTTTAAATACACGCCATCTAGTGTCTACTTTGTAAACGTAGGGAATACGTCTTATGTGTGTGTAAAAGACTATACATTCAATGACAGATGTTATTTTCGGGTTTTTTGTCGAATTGGGTGGATTTTGAGGCATTGTTATAATCTAGTTAAATAAAGGGTCATGACCGAGTCTCGCAAACACAATCCTACGACTTAGTAATGCTCCGATTTCACATAAAACGAAATAAACTAAGAATAAGAATATTAGCGCCATCTAGCGGGAAAAGTGCCGGGAACAGACCGTATCTTTCACCTTAAGAGATTCGCTGATATCATGCTGGTAGTTCCAGTAGTCAAATGATCAAGATTATTTTAACAAAACTGCATAAAATTAAATTGTCTTTCTGACCATCTGACCTGACCTGACCTAGTCAAGTCAGGTAAGACGTCATATGGAATTTTGAGAGTAAACGAATAGAATTTGCATAATAATATGTGTTCGCGCAATTGTGCAGGCTAATCTCCGCAGGACATTTTATATCTTAGAGACTGGCCGCCGCCGTGGCTAAAATTGGTGAGAAGGACTTTTAGGTTTTAAAAAAACCCTTAATGTTCTATTATATATTCCTTTAATGACTAATGCCTTTAAATCCTGCCACTTAATTTCGATTTTTATTATAAGATCAATAAAGTTCAAAATTAAATGTGATTTCTACAGGTGATCAGGTGAAATGTTAACACGACTGGTAGAGCATCCTGTGATCAAAGCTTGTTTACAAGGCTTAACTTACAAACAAATATTACTTCGGAGTTATAATCTAATAATAATTTTCGGGCCAATGTTTATCATAAATGTTATTTTATCGAAATGGACTGTAGCAAGAGTAAACAGAGATAAATACATTTTTGTTTTGGTTAGCCGGTTAGACTTTACCAGGACATAAAGGCGAGCGGGGCTACTAAAACGGGGCTACTAGACACAAAAAATATTGAATATTGGATAACATTTGACAAAAAGAAACAGTTTTTAATCTAGACAGTCACGTGTGGTATTAAATAAACCTTAAGGCTAGAATCCACTGTCCAAAGCAAACCAACGCGTGGCAACCGAGATTCGAGAAGCTGCTAATAACAATACATAAAGAATTAAATTATATATAAGTTTAAATAGACATCGATGACCACACAACTTACAACTTGAACTACATCATAAAATATTAGTCATTAATTTAACCACAAAAAAGCCATGGTACACTAAGTACAATGTAGAGGGCCTCACGAAAATCATTTAAATTAAATCTACGAGTAACAACAAGGAGTCAATTACAGACTTATGACGTAATCGGATGAGCCAGCCTGGCCAGCCTATTAAAACTAAAACGTAAGGATACAAAAAAACGTAGAAGCGATCAGAGATAATGAGATCATAATAGTAAATAGGTAGCCATTGCTACATGTATGTGAAACCGACTAGACCGACCTAGCTCATTTATTTCTACGGAATATATTAAAGCTCAAAGTTGCCATGACAAAAATGTTTCTTTTTGAAAGGCCAATTTTATCTTGTAGCTTATTATAGAAATTTTGATTTATTGACCGAATAAAAAATCGCGATCGCTTAGTATAAATAAATAATTTTACATGAGCTAAAAACGATTCTGCTAAACGTTTGCGATAAGTATACGATCGCTCCAACACCTTGTCGTTTTGTGTTGGCCCTCTGCATATAAACTATCTGAATGCCAACAATCATCTGAATCCGTCAAGTCGTTATTGCATGGAAGATAAACCAACATTGATACAATCTGACACACTTTCTGATTCATATGATTTATGATAAAAGTGGGATTTTAATAACCAGGTCGTCACGTGTACGTTTGTATGATAAATACTTAATTAAGTCCTCGTATATCTGTGGAGTGGACACCGATATTACGATAAGCTAATTGGCTACTTAACCAATCCATTTCCATCCATCAATTTGATTAACAGCTCTACTTAGAAATATCTCATTTCTTCTTCGTTATTGTGTTAAAACAATGAAAATTAGATATCAGGAGTATTGTTTAAGATGCGAGTAGGATATTAGTGAATGGGCAAAGTCCTTTGGACTTCTAGTAAACCACACTAAGTCACAAGCTCTCATTGTTGGTGGCAAACATGCGACAGGCCTTTTATCTCTAAGCTCTGTTCCACCAGTATTTTTTAACAATGTGCCTATAGCTTATTCTGCTACCGTAAAAAATCTTGGGGTCATAATTGATAGCTCCCTATCTTGGAACAGCCATGTTGCAGAGGTAAGCAGGAGGGTATACGGTTCGTTTCAGTCTCCATTCGTGGTAGTTCATCTATCGACGTTTTTAGAAAAAGAACAAAAGATTTTATTAAGTATGTATGTATTGTATTCATATATATTATTATACGTATTAGCATTAGTTTAATATACTCAAACGGTTACTATTGTTGTGTACACTGTTCTTGCCCGTTTATCACAAATCTCACTCTGAATATGGTTTGCTGGAAGAAAACTCATAAATAAGTTAAGCCCGCCATTGTAGGTACATCATCTTTAATTGTTGAACTTTCATAACTTGTTTTCATGTGTACAATAAATAATAAAATAAAATATTACACTGCTTTATACTGGAGGAAGAATCTTAGTTAGATGCTTATTGTAGGCTGATAAAAAAATTACATCCATGATTGTTGTGTAGTGTCCGGCTAAGAATAGACCAGGTATCTTCCCATAGGTGTCGCAAGAAGCGACTAGGGGATATACATGATGGATGGGCAGCAGCATCTATTATCTCAAGGATACTCACCATCTTACTGCGATCACCAATCCGCCTGCGTGGTGAACTGGTGATTATGGCAATATCCCTCAACGACCCTGACTCGCTAAGGTCTATAAGATGATGCCCATGTTCAGCAGTGTACGTAATACAGTACATCCATGATTGAATGAAGTGATAGCTGTTCAGTCCAAATCCTCCATTTAATACGCAAACGCCTAGTTCCAGTTAAAACTTGAGTTATACAAACTGGTTTCCCCAAGATAATACACAAAACAAAAAAACTAGCACAAAATTCGAGTGCCAAAAATTTACATTTAATAGTTAAACCATCCAAAATATGCGACCTACATACAACATCCGAACAAAACAATTATAAGCTCGGTATGAAACAATTCCGTCTTAGACAAGGTCGTCGACCCTCGAACTTAGCAGCCAGTGTTCCCGCCGATATATTTATTATACTAGCCACCCAATAGTACAAGATGTGATGGATATATGAGATTCCGGATGCGAAGAACAAATATGGTTTTAATTATTACTAAACTAGCGGCGCCCCCTTATATTGCTGCTCTGCTCCAGTAATAGACTAATAGAATATTTATTTGCGTAAAACATGGTATACAAGGTTGTTAAATACAAATTGAGACACAAGCATGTTTAGCTAGGATAAAACATAGCTTACAAAATTTTAAAGACAAGCAACAACAATCGTATCGTAATTAAATATATTAAGTCTATCAAACGTAGAAATCATTTTTCAATACGTCCTAGTCGGATTTTCAAAAGATAACACCGATAACCGTTAAACAAACAAACTGTTTCGATTGATTATAAACAGTGCAGATTCCATAAATTTTGAATTCTGCTATATTTTTCCTAATTTGATTGACTTTCCCCAGTGTTACCAAAAATGACAAATTACATTACATACATCAAAAAACTTAAAACAAAATGTAAACGTAAATTAGATAGGTACCTATCTACCTATCATATTTGATGATGATGCTTACTAATATTCCCAGTTCACATTCTAATGGTGATGATTCTAAGTGGTTACTTAAATACCAATCTGAATCTGATCATAAGTATCTCTGAAATTAATTAGCACCCTGAAAATGGGGCGCTTTGGTACTAATTGCCACAACCTTGATAAAATGGGAGCGCATTGCCGGTGTTGATGGAAAGTTCAAGGTCGCGAGCATATAATTAGAATCACTATGCGATCTTCAATCTTTTCTGGTAAAATAGCAAAAATCTCGTAATTATTACACGAAGATTAAATTTTAAAAGATTGAAGATTCTAAAAAAAAATATGGTCGGTCTAAGATAGAAGCCATGATATAGGTAATATGGCTTCTAGGCACAAGTTAAAATACCTACACAATATTATTGCGCAATAGTTGAACAACCTAACGACTAGGCTTTATTTGGACAGCATCTTAAACCGTAGTCGGTCAGTAGTAAACATTAATTATGTTAGATTTAAAATTACATTACATTAGTGAATGTCACGTGTGTAAAGTAACTTAGTGACTTTCGTTTACTTAGAGGCCGTCAGTTGTAAATACTGTACCATTTATACTAAGCCCTTTCTGATTACATCCTTGAACTATCATTAAGTGAATGGCAATATTTAAGCGATTAATATAAACATACTAGGTGAACAGTTCTAAATATATAATTTACAGTTTCGTCCTTAAATTGTGCCAAGAATACATTATTACTTAGACTTAGCTGTCCGAGTGTGAATCTTTTGAATAGACTCTTACTAGTATTAGGAGAATAAATATTAGGGAGCTTTCGAATCATGTTCGATCCTAATTTAAAATAACAAAATTTTACGAGTTTAAGACAAACATAATGATCGAAAAATATTTAAATTACCGATTATACAATATTAACAGCTATGCTATCACTGTTTGCGGAACTTCATTTAAATACAAACATGTCTCATCCATCAATTAACGCATACCACGTAGAATAGGTACGAATGTGCATACAGTGCAGTGTTCATCCATTGTGTCATAGTTCGCTGATAACGTGCGTGCAATTAACTGTTCCACTTACATCATAAATGGGTATTACGCCCGGTGACAACAAAACAGTGTTTAATTTACTACCACAATCTTCATAATACATAAAAATTTATGAAGGGGCGTATATGTCGCAAGAACTCGGGACTATTTGCAAATATTTTAATTATGTTTGGTATATTTAAGTATTTGCTATTTAATACGGCAGTCGATTGCGTAAAACAATACTTTTAATATAATATTATGTATTAGAAGGTACATAGATGCAAATAAAGGTACGTTTTACGATTCATTACTTTTTAGCTGATCCATAATCGCAATCGCATTTTTGGCTCAATTGCATTTTGGGCCAAAAATGCGATTGAAAAAGCAAAGGTGTACTGTGTAGCCATTCAATGGCAGAAATACTTTAGCTTGTACAATGTTCACCAGGTCATGTAGTAAATAATATAACATGTTATCGGCGTTACATAGTTCGTGGGACCCATTTCATTGTGATAATTGATATCAAATGATGTTCATTATCATCGTTGAAGGCTAGACAGGTTAATGCCACTGATTTAAAAACGAATAGTTTTGGAATTCTGCCAAAACTTTATCGCGGCTTCTGATAAGTGGGCACGTCTATTTTAGGTCTAGTTGGTTGGTTGTTTGTTTAAACTTTTGGTTGTTAACAGGCAATAGGAAAAACATAAACCGATCACACATTAAGGACCCAAGTCTAGTATCGGAATGTAGATTCATGGAAGCGTAAGTCTCGACGGTCAGTTTTCGACACATTTGATGAAACGAAACGTATGAAAATCCCAAGCAAACTTATTTGTAAACTTTAATCTTAAAAGCATAGTAAAGCTCGCAGTGAAAAGATGACAATGTACTCACATGTGCTTTCATCTAATTATGACATCACAAACGAGACTTGAAGAATAATCTTAATAGCTTGCCGCGGCGATATTGCATAAAACATCAACAGAAATAGCATTTAAATTTGCAAAATATTTAAGATAACTTTTCGCATTTGATTAACACTAAAGCTAAATATTCACGTTATTATTTGTGAATAGTAGAACCAAATAGTTCTTCTATTCACAAATAATAATGTGATTGTTAATTAATTATTGCCAATACACAATGCCATTTCACCCTGAAGTGAACATCATACAAATACCACACGCCCCTCAAATATGGGGCAAGGGTCGAAAAACACGCCGTGATGATAAATCTCCTCTCCTACCCGTAGATAAAATGTAATCTGTGTGATAAAGTCATGTGGGACTGAACATGCGTTGTCATTTGACTATATATGTACCTATCCTTATACACAGAGAAACAACAAATTGTGATAAAGTATGAAAGAAAAGGGACATCAGGGAAAGTATCGGTATACGGGTTGCAAGACTTGCCAATGGAAGATCTCTAGCTATCGTTTGCTTATAGGTTATATGATTATGGATAATGGTCGCTGCATGTGGAATTATTATGAGCTCAAGAAAGACTCCATTTAAATGCATGTATAAAAGTCCTTAGGTTCACAAAACCTTAATGTCTAAATATACACAATTCAAATGCATGCAGACCTAATAAAAAAACCGCCCGTACCTTATCTAACGCGACACGACATTTTTATAATGTAAAAATTCACAATCCGCTGGTTCGTGTGCGCAGTACCCGTACATGGGAGGTTTATGTAAATGTATTATGGTTGATTCAGTGGGGAACGGGCCGTATCTCCGGCTTGCGTGCCGACCGCTGTTATAAAGTATGCGTATGGGATGTACGTTGAAATAATTCTTACACTGAATAAAAATGGTAATAAAATTAAAAGTTATTTTGAAATAGGATCATACTTTTTCCAGGACGGCCGAATGTACGAGTTTAACGACTCTTTGCTGTTCTCTAAAACTTCTTTCTCTTCTGTTTGGTCGGGTGATGCACCGGATATCTACTTGCTCTTTTTGATATTTTATTCTTTACACACGACTTTCCTTTATGTCGTGTGGTTTTCAGCTTAGAATAGACCATCCTAACAATGACAATTCCTAACTACTCTGTCTCTATGTTCATAATTCCGAAGCATTCAACTTCATAATGTCAGTAGCAATAAACATCTATTATACTTTTATTTGTTTTCCTATATTTTCTCAACATTGGTTATGTTACACTATTATTCAAAGTCATATATTTTTTGTTTAGATTTCTTTTTATTCATAATAATCAGTATTATATACATGAATTAAGTAACTTTTCAATTTTAGTTATTAAGTTATTTTCACATAATGTATATATACCACGGTACTTTTTATAGTCATTGGTGTAAGTTAAGTTAGAACTGTGGCCTAGTGATGGGTAACTCATCATTTTTATATGAGGTTGAGGGAGTACCTCATTTTGCCTCGCGAGGTCCTCACGAGGTACCCCTCATTTGAGGCGAGGAGTCGTATGTCGGCGTATCTTACGAGCCGAGCCGAGCCCGAGCCGGACTCAGCCGAATTCAGCCGATAGTCCGAGGCAGCGGGGCGGACGGTTGCTCACGATTCTAATGTTTACGTCTACAAACAATTATGTGAGAGAGGGTCTCACATAATTGTTTGTATCTCTTCATAATCTAAATAATATCCTACCAAACATCAGTATCACACACACACTATTTCATTAGGTACATACCAAAATCATAATGTTTACTGTGTTTTCAAAATTTCGAGACCTCACCACTCATTCTATAAATTCTGTACAATTATGAAATAACTCGGTTCATTCGCTCAATCAATAATTCGATACTCACTCGCGAGTTCTCGCGTCAATACTCTACCTACTGTCAATGTCAATTTTTAAGTGAGGACGCGTGAATTAGTGAGCTGGTTCAATGTTGAAATTCGAGTAACTCTTTCAATTTGCGATCACGAGTACCTCAAATGAGGCACCTCATGAGTGAGGGACACATCTCTACTGTGACTATAAAGCACGACCCGAGCGGGCGAAGCCAGAGTCCCACTCCAGTCATTCAGTCAAGTTCCAGAAACGAATCGGTCCTATAAATAAAAAATAAAAATAAAAATCATTTTTATTTACGTAAACCTATTACAGGCACTTGCAAATAGTCAAAATAATTATTTAGTATTAAGTATTATTTAGATAATATCATATTTTATAATATTATTATTATTAATTATCATATTTTATAAATTTTCAAATTAAACAAGTATTTAAGTTATTATTTTAATAATATTTTAGTCTTAACGTCTTAGTTTATTATTTAACTATATTGTGTCAAATAGCTTGTTCTGTCTATAGTAGGTTAGAACAATAGTCATTATTTAGGTGGACCATGAGTATATAACGACGGACGCGCTTTAATGCTACCACCGGATCCAATACGCCCCAACTGAGAAGATCCGGCGAAACAAACTCAGTGGGTTATTCTACTGCCGGTTTTAACACGACCCACATGAGACGGTCCGGCGAAACATACTCAAATGGGCAGAACGTAGGTTTTGGTCCAGTTACTTTAACTATTTATTGGCATACACATTTTTTGCCCAAACGGTTGTCTTTGAAATATTTGTTTATTGTGTTTTTATACTAGGTAATAGAAAAATAAAAGAATTTGAGACAGAACTAGCGGTCTATGAATATAATATATTATTATGTAAGTAGGTCAATTACAGATAGTTCACAGAACATCACACTATTATGCGTACTACTATTTTATTTGGGTACAGGGTCTCTAGGAAGTGTTACGCAAGTAGGTTTATGAAGCCAAACGTCTTTATCCTCAATATAGTCCTTAATGCTATAATAGCCTTTAGATATGAGGACCCGCTATAATAGCCTTTAGATATGAGGTCCTATTCATAATTATTGGTTTAGGTTAGGTTAGAACTGTGACCTCAACGCACGAGCCGAGCGAGCGAAGCGAGCGTGCCGCTGCGGGCGAAGTGCCAGAACCGAATCGGCCTTAAACTTAGTTATTGGTTTAGGTACGGTTAAAACTGCGGTATAAACTCCCAGGCCATAAACATTTTATTATGAATTTCATTCATTTAAGACAAAAATCTGTGAAACGACCTTTAATCATTCTAAACATATATTTTTCATTACACTTGGTAAATGTTTCTTTCTGAGTATGAGTTAAAATATTATGGTAATTATGTTTAGGGATAAAAGCGTTATTATAAAAAAAAGCAGTAGGAGTTTAAATATATTTACATTAATTATATTATTAATTACAATTATAGCACTACAAATAGTATGAATGGAAACTTTAGGATGAAAAATTTTAGGAAGAGTGATCATTCGGATTACAAATCGTTAGGAAGAACAATTTCGGGTAAAGAACTTTAGGTGAGCCAATATGGACCCCGTAAAAGATGACAAAGAGACATACTCCTGATGGATGAGCAGCATCTATTCGCTCAAGTATACTCTCCATCTTACTGCGATCACTAATCCGTCTGCCAAGAGTGGTAATTATGGCAATATCCCTCAACGATTCTGGATTACCATGTTCTGTTAGGAGGCAGTAGACGTAAATGTGCTGATGAAGTTAAAGAAGTACCTAAGTACATACCTATCCGTTTAAGAAAATGTTTACTTACTTTAATAAAATATTAAAGTTATTTGCAACCATTTGAAACGAGTCTATTACAAGGCACTCATATTTTAATCCCGTTTTTCTTATGCAAATAGTCACTGGCATTTGTGATTTTCTTGAATTTCTCTTACCTCTATTACCACAGCTAATGACACTGTAGAAGGTAATAAGGCCTTCCATACCCGCAGTCACGTAATGTTTACGTAATGTCCTTACAGGGGAGTTGGGTTGTAAATGTACATAGATAGGTATATCCTGTGTCACAGTACAGCTTATAAACAACAAGAATTACTTGATTTAGATTTTGAGTGGATATTATTATTATGACTGCCTCCATTGCGTAGCGGTATTAAGTCTCGCCTTAAGTCTCGGAGGTCGTGGCGTGGGTTTGTTCCCTACACAGGACAAGAAAACACGTAAAGCCGTTCGTCCCGATTATTATGTCATCATGTATTAGAATTGTATACCAAGGACCGGGCAGCAGCGTTTCCCTGTGTATTTCGACTGCGGCCACCTACCCGCCTGCCATGCATAGTGACTATGGCAAAACCCTCCGTCGTGAGGAGGCTCTTATTGAAGCAGTTGAAGTTCTGCAGGCTGAAGATGATGATTATGAAAAAGGCGATGCCCTTCAGTCATGGTAATATCGAGATAAAGAAGAAACACATATAAAAATATACAACAGTAAAGTAATTTTGTAATAAACATAGAATGAATATAACTAATATAGAGAGCGGCAAGAGCAATCGTCGTAAACTTTACTACAAGGAAATAAACAATTTGTCAGTTAACTGGCATCTTCGCAAACTCTCTGTATAAAGCTTTTACTATGTACTTATCTCGGTTATGTTTATAGGGAAGTTCCTTCCTCTTGTTATAAAAACATTAATCGGGTGCCAGGATTATTAAAATTAATCGATAAAATGACTAGGAGTTTTTTTCCTGTTTCTATCGACTGTAAAATATTAGTTAATGTTAACTTTAACTATTATAATCATAACTTGTTTATTAGAACGATTATATTATGAGAGAAATATGATATTTACTACATTTAGTATTAATTGCAATACATGTCTCATACATAATATAATCGTTTACAGTACCTACCGAGTAATACCACGGATTACTTCACTTTGTAATATTCCAAAAAAGTTGTTCCATTTTTCTTGCACACCATTAAGTTGTTAAAATACATTAAGTATGTATTTTCAACAACATACCTGTTCTGTCTTTTAAGACATGTTAGGTTTATCTCAAGTAATGTACAATAATCGAGCTTATTAAGAAAAAAGCGGAGAATATAAGTTAAGAGGTTGGAATATATAAGTTAAGAGAACAACAAAAAAAACTTCGTCAAATTTCTGTTAACTGGCTCACATCTAAAATTTCGTCAGGTTACGTTCCAATATTAAGTACAATAAAACACAATAAACAAATTATTCACTATGTAAATTATTCCGCAGAACCCAATGCATCAGTAATTTCCTTGGATAAAAAAAACACAATCTTTGTAATTTATCGTACAAGAAATAGTGGCAAAGTGCACTCGAGTCTAAGTTAACAATCTCTCCCCTAACAAATAAGGCACGCACCTGCCTGGCATGATTGTTGTCTTCCGCCCTTTCGAGGGCCGAGGTAGTTCCCTATAGTCCCTTATAACAGCGTTTCCTATTTCGCGGGTACCGTGTCACTTAAATTATATTTAATTATGGCAGCATTACATATTATATATTAATATTAAAACAACATTAATTAATTATTACGCAGATTCGCGAACTATTGCCATATGTATTAAAGTTCTTTTTAAGACATTTATTTTGGATATCATTTTGAAGGAAGAAGAAGAAGATCATTTCATCACGAATACGGAATTGAATAAAGAATATACATAGGAATCAGAACTTTTGTTCATATATAAAGCTGAAGAGTTAGTTTTTTTTTTTTTTTTTTTCGGTCGGACATATGTAGTTAGCCAGGAGGCTTTTGCTACTTCACCGGGCATAAAGGCGAGCAGAGCTCCAGCCTAGACAAGAGTTAGTTTGTTTGTTTGCTTAAACGCGCTAATCTTAGGAAATACTGGTTCAATAGGAAAAAATATTTCATTGTTGGATAGCCCATTGATCGAAGAAGGCTATAGGCTATATTTAATTATAAAGGTCTTACGATCACGGGAGTTACGCGGGTGAAACCGCGGGTGCGAAGCTAGTTTTGTTCATATACATTTGAGTTATAACTATTGTTAAATACATTCATAATATTATTTCAGGATAATTTAATTTTTGATGTGCAAAATTATTAGACAGAGGCCCATATTTATAAGTACCGTAAGACGTATACATACTTTTTTTTTTTGTTACTGATAATTACTCGAAGTTTGCATTGCGAAGTTTTTTTTTGTCGGTTACTTCACCTACTACTGCTACTTCACCAGGCAAGAACGCTAATAGCCAGCCTTATAATAGATAAATAATAGATTGAAGTAAAAGTATGAAAAACAGAACTATGTTTGGGAAACGCTGCCTTGTAGTATTAACTACAATCCACACAACACACAAGCAAGCGTGCGTGACCGACAATACGAATCAAGACGTGTAGTTTTGTTATAGAAAACTGGATAAATTTAAATTAGTATAATGATAACCTAATCGTTTAATCCCGTTTTTAGCACTTGTAGGTGTAAACATTAAGAATAAACATGATTAATAAAAAAATAAAAACAACATATAAATGACGCATCACACCTACAAGTATATGAAATGTAGTTAACGAAGTCTTACAAAAAATACCTATATGAATATCAAATTGTATCATACTGCTTTATTTATTACTAGCTTCCCGCGCGCGGTTTCACCCGCGTAACTCCCGTTCCCGTGGGAACTTCATAATTAAATATAGCCTATATGTCACTCAGGGTGAATGTAGCTTTCCAATGGGGAAATAATTTTTGAAATCGGCATAGTAGTTTTTGAGTTTACTCATTACTTACTTACACATCATCATCATCATCATCATCAGCCCGTATAACGTCCACTGCTGAACATGGGCCTCCTCCCGAGGGAGGGCATTGCACGCTTGGCAGTCGGGTTGGTGACCGCAGTATTATGTTGTAACACACAAGGTAACGCTGCTGCCCGTTCCTTGATATACGATTATTATAGATGATGTTATAACAATCGGGACCAACGGCTTAACGTGCTTTCCGAGGCACGGAGGGTAGTCCCTCATCCAACCAGACCCGGAAAGAAATCTAAGAATTTACACAAAGATTTCTTGTCCGGTGTGGGAATCGAACCCACGACCTCCGAGATTTAAAGCGAGCCAATTACCGCTACGCTACGGAGGGTGTTACTTACACACAAAAATACAAAAGTATAGATATTATTACGTGCCAAAAATAGTATTGTTTTTCTAACTAGTTTTAGTAACTTCATAATTAAATATAGCCTATAGCCTTCCTCGATAAATGGGCTAGCTAACACTATTTTTTTTTCATTGGACTATTAGTTCCTACAGATAGGTACTTACATGATTTGGTTAGTGGTTGTTAGCTAAAAAGCAGAACTTCACTAATACAAGTAAATATTACGGATGCAGTATTCAGAAGCATTTGGTCGTAAGTGCCAGTTTACGATAAATACACATACGACGAATGTTTCTGTATAATGGCACATCCGACTTTATGCTTCTGAGGTCTAGATATGTCTAGGCATTTCTATAAATATACCTGAGTACAAATACTTAGTATTTCAGCAGTTCTTAATAATTACACGAGTGAATGGTTTGCGCACAGAATATTTATAGTACATTTTTATGATGCCACGTCCGACGTGTTCCAAGAACAATTCTATTAACTCCAGAAGGAGTACCTCGGTGGCTTGCAGTTTATTCCTTTAAAATTAACATAACTTGCTAATCGGTGGCTCGGTGTCGAGGCTTTTGGTTGGTGCTCTGGGTTTGATTCCCCTCAGAACAACTATTTATGTGAACCACAGATAGTTATGAGTGTTCGTGAATTTAAAATTCCAAACACGTATTTTTAAACTTCTCTACCTTCTTTTATTAAATATTTATGTGGAAATATAATTAAAATGCTCCTAAAAACAGATGATTAATGGACGACTGCATACAATTTTGTTTTTATTTAAATCAAATTAAACTCCTTGAGCTCAAACATTGGATTAAAATTAATGATTCACAGTCGTATAATAAACAAAATGTTTTTCTTAGATCCCAAACAAGTTCCCACAATCCATTGTTAACTTATTATTTCTTAACCAAAATTCGCAAACATACAAACATAATAGTGTTCTTATGAGAAGTTGTTCTTAAGCATGATGAAACAAGTTATTTTAGAAAATAATATCAAAGTTCGGTTATTTGATTTAAGCCGTGAGTCCTTCCCGCGCTGAAAACTTTTACTGTCTTGAATACATTTTCGACTTCTCTCGCTCAATTTTATATTGTTATTTTTGGGAGTGAATTTTCATGAGCTGTCATTTTGACAATGAAAATGTTGAGATCAAAGGATCAAAGCAACACAATTCAGTAATTTTTGTATAATCAAAACGACGATATTACGTGCTTAATTATAGATCTCCAAACTTGCGTTTAAAATTTATTTGAAACTGGTCCAAAGCCAAATATATCAACATCTTCGGCAGATAACAATGGTTTGTCTTAGAGCCACTGTAACGTATTAAAATAACAAGTAGTCAACTGGTACATTCACTCATTGTATGTCACAATTAAATAGAAACGACTCAGTTAAACGGACCCGTATCCATTCATATTAAATTACATTTTATTGACATCTTACACCCTTATAACATAACAGAGACAGTAGGAGCAAGGAAATAAACCGCAAACCCGTAGAGCCAGGTCCAATAAAGACTGACTCACTACGCTATCATGCCGCTAGATTGCCTACCGTGACGAGAATGGGATCTACGACGCCGTCATTACATAAAAAATGGCATTTCTATCCTTGCAGTCATAAATACAAGGTCGAATATCTAACGTATGAGTTCATAAGCAATTAGGGTCGTTATTATCACGAGTAAGATTATTGGCAGACGAATGTTTTGTGTTGTACATATATGACGATATTATGTGAGATAAGGATCGTCGAGTAAAGGATTAGGATTTTTTTTAAAGAAAATAATTTATACTTCGTCTTTTGATAATATATTGAGTTGCTATTCACCAAAGTAAACTAATTTGATCATTCAACGACGACGGTCAATAACCTTATATATTTTTGGCAACGCAACATGTAATTATCGTCACCAAACAAGTCTTAAATTTTAATAAAACGTGATTGGATTTCACGCTGACTTTGGCGTAATATTGGAATCAACCAAAGCTTTTGATATTCCATTTTTATAGAAATTGAATTTTACTTTTCGATTTTAATCGGTTTTTTTTTTTGTGAAAATTGACATCTATGTTTTGCTATTAACTATTGACAACTATAATAGTTTTAGATATTATAACAAACAAATGGTGCAAATGTTAACTTGGCAATACATTTTGGACCATACAATTCTTACGTTTGTTTTATTATGCCTAGCACCGTACAATATTCATTGGCAAAGAAGTAATCTAAGTTATAACTAATAACATTTTAATGTTTGCGCCTATACTACGGAATCGAATTTGATGCAATTCGGTACTGATATAAACTAGTCTAGATCTAAGCAAGGCTTTTATCGAAAAATCTGCATAAAGTCACTATTCCACGTGAACGAAGTTACAGTTAGACTTTTTAAGAAATCCCTAAAGAACTCGTCAATACGAGGTTTTTGATAAAATGTAGCCTTAAATGTCTTTTGCTAAAGACTATTCTGTATCAAATTTCATCAAAATCGGCGTCAATTTCATTAAAGGCTCAGTCTATGTTGTTCGTTTATTTTTAATTAAACCAACATAGAGGCGCGCGCCCGTGAACATGAACAGACGTGTATCTTTTAACTCCGTTGTTTTATTCAAATGTGATTAATTATCGTAAAAGTTCGCATTATAAGTTATGTCATTGTGTTGGTGGAAAAAAACTCTTTAAACAGTAATAAAAACAGTAGTGAAATAACCATTAATAATCCTAAAATAAAGTGTTTTATAAAATAACTGTCGGTAATCAAATACTCTAAAAGTGTAAAAACCGAGTTCACTAATCACTTAACAACGAAAATAAATCAATAACCGGTTGACATTCCGACAACTAAGTAACATAAGAAGCAACATTTCACTCAATGACGTAATCAACACTGTGGCGTATTAGAGCAGTATCCCACCTTGAAGCTAGTGGTCGATAGTTTAAACCACAGAATCTGCAATTATTTTTGTGAATTAAGATGGTTTAAAAAAGTCAACAATTATGAGTTCAAACGCTAATATCACTGTTCGACGAAAAAGAATTAGGACGAGCGAATGTAATATAAATGATTCATTCATATCTACCCGTTCATTATCTTCATGCGAGTCAATTGCAAATAGTCTACCTGACTTAACAACAGCGCAATACAACAACGATATTATAGACGACTTAAAAGAACAAATAAAAGGACTAAAATCACAACTAGACAGCGCAAACAACCATATTGATGAACTAGTACTCGAAAACCGCTCATTAAGTGACATACTACTGGAACAAAAGAAACAAATATCGCACTTAAAAGCAGTCTGCTTAGAAGATATACCCAGAATATATAGTTCTCGAAAAAAAACAGCCGCAAAAAAGTATAATAAAAAATGTAATAAAATGTTAGATTTAGACTCTGAAGATGGAATAGCTATCAACACTATAGTGTTGGTGATCTGGGATTAGATCAAAATATAGAAAAACCAGTTGTAGGTACATTACAGTCAAAGATTTATCCAGATACTCAGTTAACACACGGTGAAAAAGCATCTCACCAATCACCGCCAAACAACACCTGTACCTCACCCTTGCTTAATGAAACAAGCAATGTAGTCTCGTGTCCAGAGCAATCTAAAATAATAATCTTAGGGGACGAACGAGTAAAAGGATTGTCTGCATTGTTGAATAAAACTAGAGCAAATAAATGGAACGATAGATATGTTATAACATCGATGGTTAAGCCGTATGCAACAAGTTCTCAAATTCTAAGTAGTGTCAAAAGCATAAATAATTTTATGGAAGACGATAATGTAATTTTATCTTTGGGTTCAAATGATAATAACCCGTCAAAATTGTGTACTGAGTTGAGTATTGCATCAAATTGCTTACATAAATGTAGACGCATTTTATACTACAAGTTCAAAAGAACAATTTTCTTAATGAAAAATTACTAAACCAGGATATACAATTGGTACTCAACAACTTTACTAATTGTAAATTAATAAGTGTAAATGATTCTTTCAGACATTACATAAAATATAATACAAAATACGGTAACTCATATCTTAATGCTCTCTGCGCACAGTTAAATTCTGAAAAAGATTATTTTGAATATGAAAATCAATTTTTAATTAAAAAACAATTGAAATCTACATACCTTGGTCAGAATAAGCGAAATCACAAGCAATATATTCAAACTAACATTCTAAACTTTTTTTAAAAAAACCCTTCAATGTCAGATAAACATCGATTAACGACATCCAAAAATCAAACAAATGAGCTTTTTCGCTGGAAAAAATAAAATAAGTTTTAAGCTATTCCATCAGAATATAGCTGGCGCATTAAGCAAACGTGATTTGTTAGAGGCAGCTATATTAGAGTTAAATAAAGAAATAGGTGATATAGATGCCATATGTTTAACGGAAACTTTTCTGAAAAGTGGTTCAGAAAGCAATTTTAAACTGAATAATTATGTTTTAGCTTCCTGTTTTTCTAGACCAAACGAACGGCGAGGTGGCAGTTGTATATTACTAAAACAACATTTAAAATATAAGCCACTACAACTAGATAAATATCAACAAGTATTTGAATGTTGCGGTGTAGAAATAATAGACTATAACCTGCTAGTTATATGCATCTACAGAACTCCCTCATCGAAATTAGCTACCTACTTATTTGAACTGGAAATGATACTTAATAAGGTATTAAAAAAGTCTAATAAACAAATTATATTATGTGGAGATTGGAATATCAATATTCTACAAATAAATAATGCATCTAAAGACTTAATGAGTATTTTAAATAATAACAACTTAATAAGTCACATTAATAAACCCACACGAAAAGACAACTGTCTAGATCTCATTGTTTCGAACTTACAGGATGTAAAATCAAATTTACATAACTTAACTTTATCAGACCACGAAACTAGACAAAGTATATCAGTTGACATCAATACAATAAAACAATAAATAGGACTAGTAAACAGAAACACACATATTTTAAAGAAAACCGCCGTGATTTCAATTCAGATAACATACGAAAATTTTGTCAATGTATGTCTATGTCTATGTCTTCGCTTAGCTTTGAAGAAGTATTATCTGAAAATGATACTGAATTAGCTTTTAATACCTTTCACGATCTTATCCTACTCTTTTATGAACTTTGTTTTCCCAAAATATCTGTTAAAGTTATTGAAAAGCCCATAAAAAACAAATGGCTTACTAAAGGGTTAAAAAAGAGTGTATAATTAAAAGAAAATTACATATAAAATATCGCTTATCATCTACAAATAAAAAAAATAATATGATTAAATATTTAAAATATACGAAAATACTAAAACAGTGTATAACGCAAGCACAAAAATGTGTCAGTACTCAATATATAGAGCATTCAAAAAATAAATGCAGCGCCTCTTAGCAATTAATTTAAAATAACATAAATCAAGTTTTAAATAAAAACAATATAAAATCAATTAAAGTAGGTAATAAAATATATGAAAACCCTAAAGAAATTTGTGATCAATTTAATACTTTTTTTATAACATCAGCAAATAGTAATAATGTGAATAAATCACATACCAAATTGGCTAATAATTGTTCTGAATCAATATTTTTGACACCAGTTAATGAATATGATAATTATAAAATTATAAGTTCTTTAAAAAAACACAAAATCCACAGGTTACGACGATATTAATACAAACATTCTAAAAAAGGTATCTCAATATTTAATTGTCCCATTAACACATATAATTAATAGTTCACTAAATGACGAAATATTCCCAACTAGGTTAAAAAAATCCATAGTTAAACCTTTATTTAAAAAGGGCAATAGCCATGAGATGGGAAACTATAGACCAATAACCTTAATTCCAGTAATATCTAAGATATTTGAAAAAGTAATGTCTGGGAAAATTCATCACTTTATAAATAATAAAAATATCTTAAGTAACGAACAATTTGGTTTTCGCAAAGGCAGCTCTACCTCACTGGCCTGTTTTAATCTTATTAAAAGTGTTACGGAATGCTTCGATAAAGGTATTTATCCACTCGCTTTATTGTTAGATATGTCAAAAGCATTTGACCTAGTATCGCATCACATCTTACTACAAAAGCTTAACAATGATGGAATACGAGGCAAAGCACAAGATTGGTTAAAAAGTTATTTAGAAAATAGAGTCCAATGCGTTGAAATCCCACGAATAGAAAAAAATCGTAAGAAAGTATATCGTTCTGCATTTCTACATAATACTACCGGAGTTCCACAAGGCAGCATTCTTGGACCCTTGCTCTTCATTTTATATATAAATGATTTGCCGAATGTAACCGATGATGACTATTTTTTGTTTGCTGATGACACAACGATTTTAATAAAAAGTAAAGATCGAGATAATTTATTAACAAAATCTAAAGACACATTAACAACTGTAATTGACTGGCTTAATCGTCATAATCTTAAAATAAATTTGACTGAAACAAAAATTATATAATTTCAGACATATAACAAAAAAAATCCTGACTTCAACATACTTTTACAAAACTGTGACAAAATTGACACTGTTGATTCGACATTATTCTTAGGTATGATCATTAATAAACATTGTAATTGGAAAGCCCACTGCGACATGATATGTAAAAAGCTTGATAAATTCACTTATGCATTAAAAAGGATACGAGAAGTGGCGACATCGCATGCATCAAATTTAGCGTATCACGGCTATGTCTCATCAGTTCTCAGATATGGCCTAATCTTATGGGGAAACTCTGTAGAATCCGACTCCGTATTTAGAGCACAGAAGAAATGTATGAGATCTTTATGTGGTGCAGGTTATTTAGAAAGTTGTAAACCACTTTTCAAGAGCAAAATATTCTCCCATTGCCGTGTCTGTACATATACGAAATAAGTGTATTTGTATTCCAACAAAAACATTTGTTCAAAACCAATGAACAAGTGCTATTACGATCGGGTCGGAATAAATATAAATTAAATATGCCAGCACATAAATTAAGCGTAACACAAAATAATGTATTCTGCATGTGTATAAGAATATATAATCATTTACCTGATAAACTTAAAATACTAACCCTAAACAAATTTAAAAATAAGTTGTTTAAATTATTATTAGATAAAATGTATTATTCAATAAGAGATTTTCTGACTGATATAACATTAAAAGTATTCGAAAATAATGTGTTATGTGTAACGCATAAATAAACTTAAAATAATGACGATATTTCTAAGAAGATATGTACCTAATATTTGTACACCGATAAACTCGGTAGAATATGAATGATACCTAATAAAATGTTAACATCTGACCTATGTAACCATATTCTGACAAATAAAGATTTCTATTCTATTCTATTCTAAACATTAAATCCATATTATCTAGTGGTCGACTCGCAGAACGAACAAACCTAAAGGGCGACTATGTACAACGTACGGACCAAGTGTGAAATCAATCAGGTGCGACATAAAAATCTACAAAGCGTACACATGTCAGAACACGTTAGACTGACCACAGCACGTCAATGTAACTATATCCTGTACGAGAACATAACACTTGGAAATATCATATAACCTATGTACTAGGTATTTGCTTTATGTAAATAGCGACGTGTATCATTTTCTCCTTACCAAAATTTAAGAGGGCAACACGAAGGGAGATTTGCTTTATGTATACGATAAATTATACAGCACAATAAGTGTGTGCATACGTCACGTGTAGGTACCTATTTACTGTTGTGTCCCTTACTGTCATAATCCGGGAGATTGGCTATCTGGCACGACCGGGATGAGATCAGGCGCAGTTTTCAGGCCCGACAGTTGTACTTAATTTGGTGATATTATTCAAAATATTAATACTAGCATAAAACAAAAAAAGTGTCATTACTTATTGTTGCACATTGTCGTAAGGTTTGTTTCTACTAGAGAAACGTGGACTTTGAACCCAATCAATTTTCCTATTAATTAATTAAGTGATCTCCAAGAGTACATATCAGAATTCGATATATTAGTACCTAAATTAACCCAACTACATAAAATGAGTAGTAATTATCGAGACGATAAATAAGCTAGCTCTGTCGCTGTATAATTTACGGCCACAAACAGACAAACAAACGCCGGAAGCAGTCCATAAAAATAAACAGACGCATTCAAAGAAAGTCGTAAATTGAATGCACTCCATCACATAAGGATAACAGGGCTGACTTAGTAGAACCGTATAATTTACAGCTCAAAATAGGACTAATGTGTTAACTTGAAGTTAAAATGTTATTTTGAATATTTTTACCATTTATTTTATGCTACTAAAATTAAATGTGTATGCATATCGACCTATGAAGTTTTAAAAGCCTAGTGACTAACTACACAAAAATCTATCTTGTAAAGTTATTTTTGACATACGGTCAACATTTAATATTTCAGTAGAGTAAGAAAATACAATTTAAAATAGTATACACTCTAGTACAATATCATTTTATTTTTAATATTTCAATAGTTTCATTAATGGACGATGTATGTATCTTATTGGCTGAAACAAGGTTTCTCTAACAAATGGCAGAAAAACTTAGTTGATATATCAAGAAACTTATATTTTGGCGGTTTTTTTTTACCATACATGACCTATGAGCACCAGCTCAAACCACTGAAAATATCGCGCTAAAATCTGGTTCGCAGATAGTTACTATAACGTAGGCAGCCGTTAAGAAAGCAACTCCCAAAATTCACTCCTTAAGGAGATAAAATCGGGTTGGTTCCCCATTTCATCCACTTGGGTGGAGGGAGGTCCTACCTGGAGGGAGTAGTATGGAGGAATCAAAGTCTATGCGGACAAAAGTTTATTGGTAAATTAAAAAATAGTCTTTAACCGAGATTAGCAGTAGTTCAACTTATTAGAGCACAGCAATAATACAGAGCGTATAAATTCGATACCGAATTTTTTCTACGCTATTTCAAACTTTTATAAATCGGATTGATTGAGATCGGATACAGATATATTTATGTCAATTCTGATTAACAACCAACTCAAATGTATTTTCTAGTTGATCTAATGGAAAGTTCGAACAGAGTCAAGATTATCTGACAGTACGTGAGTGAAATTTATTAAATGTTAGGAACTGAGTAATCAAAATGAACGTTTTATTACTGACAAATCTTTCATTTAGTAATAATATAATTTATACATATTACATAGTTGAACGGGGCTCAGTTCGAATAGAAGAAGCAACAAATAATATTTAATTTGTTTCTACTTCTACAAAAAGTGATATAGGTGCCAAATATATGCTTATATGATAAAGTCAATATCTTCATTTCTTTCTTACTAACTAAATGTATTTAGAATTTCGTAAAGATGACACTTAACACTAAAGATAGAATTCGGGGAATGGGGAAGCAGCACTAGGTGTCACTAACGTTCAAGAGTCACTAAGCTCCGAATTCCACTTTAAGCATATACCTACTCAGGCATGAAATATCTAAATTTCATGGCTTCTATTGTTAGCGCTATACAAAACAAGAACTGACAAAGTAAACGCTCAGTGTTATTAAGTGTGGTTTATGAATACGACCGTTACTAAGGAGGGTTATAACTGTAACGTTTATCCACAACCATTTATTTACCCATTTAACATATCCCTTGACACGTAAACACATTCGTACATTCTTATCTACGTAACAATCCGAACGATTTTAATATTGTGACTGTCGCCATCATCTTCAATCCACGGATGAACATGGAACCTCTCTCGAAGGTTTTGCTATAATCACCACGCTTGGCATTTAGGTTGGTGACTGCAGTATCTGCAGGATATTCATAAGTAAACGCTGCTGCCAGTCTCCTCCTCGATTGTCTTTCCGAGGCATGGCGTAGTCCCTCAACCAACCAGAAAGAAATCTTTAATTTTACAAAGATTTTTTGTCTGGAGCGGGATTCGAACTCCCAGATTTAAGGCGAAACTTATACTACTACTACGCCACCTCACGGAGGTGTTAATTTAGAAATAAACCCGAGTGACTGGTTCACTTCTACTTGGAATCCAGAACTTGTACCTTGTAAAGTTCGGTCGATATAAAACTAGTATTCTATAAATGCTTCTACACCTGCAACTTTTACTAAAACAGCCAGTGAACTAAAAGTGGCGGAACCACTGAATTCAGACTAAATGTAGCTTTAATTGCCTAATTGTTTCAACAGAATCACAAATAACGATTTTGAGAAACGAGAACCTTAAAGTACTGACTACCGATTGTGGCTGTCTACTTTTACTGTCTGATTTGGGTTCGTCGTTTCAATTTCTGCATACAAACTTTGCACCCTCGATTCAGCACCTTTAGGTGGTGAACGTTGAAATATTCTTTATTGGCGGATGCTTTCGCTATAAAAACCAATTCCAACCAAGGGTACGAGGTGTGTTAATAGATCAGTCAGTGACCGTTGCCGTACCGTGCAGTACCGTTTATACGTATACAGAAGACGGAAAAAATCCCTAGCATGATTTTACTGAAACATGCTTGAAGCACATGTTATAAGGACATCGCATATATCCCTTTGTTACGTCAGTGGAACGGAAACGAGCAGCGATGTTGGCGTGGGCAATGTCACGCACGATTATAGTCGTGGGCTTAGTTGGGTCACTGTCAATTACATGATAAAGGGAAATACTTACACCACAGCTATTTGTGGACTGTTATATAGGTCACTCAGCTTATTGAGTCTCTATCAAATAGGATTACAGTGAGTATTAATATAAAATTGAATAGGTTCCATGTTACCCTACATTATTATAAGTGGCTCTTGAGTAGAATCGTACGACGACCACTGCGTTACAGAATACAGCGAAGAGTGACTACCAGTTTTGACCTTGAATGCCACGTTTGTTTAATCAAGTCCACCTTGCCATGAATTATACATAATGCGCTGTAGTTGAAAAAAAAAATTATGTTAAACCGTAACTAGCTAAGCCCAAATCTTGGGTGGAGTAAAAATCTATGTTACTCTCTAAAAAAAATCTAAGTACCAGCCCGAAATCAGGAAGTTGGTTTATTGTTTGTGATTGTCAATCTCCTTAGAGTTCGACCGCCTGTGGCCGTAATCGGGAGGACTGCTGTTGTACATATAATTTGCTGTGAAAATGAGATCTTTATCAACTAGAATCTTACCTCGTCTGCAGGCTTGGTGGGTGTGATGGCGACCGTTTCGTTGAAGCACAGACAGGCGCAGTAATGGCGGTTTGCGTCCACATCTGTGAGAACCGACACGTAGAACCGAGGTTCTGTACGCTCTGTTGATAGCGCCCATCCTTGCGGCTGGCAGAACTAGAAGAAAAAAAAGTCACTAATTCATGATCGAATATTTTTAAAGACAACACCCCACACTATAGATATATTACGTATTTCCGTAATTGTTTCTTTAACTCTCTTTGTTACAATACTAATATAAAATAATATAAATATAAATGTATGTTATAATAACAAAATCTCTCGAGATTCTACGGTATTATAAACGCGAATGTTTGTAAGTATGGATGGATGGATGGTTCTTTGTTACTCTTTCACGCCAAAACTACTAAACGGAATTGGCTGAAATTTTGCACCGGGATAGGTTATACGCTGGATTAACATATAAGCAAAACATCACGCTTCGACCCACTGGAGCAGAGTAACGCGGGTAAAACGTAGTGACTCGGCATTTTTATAACGCTACATGTCGGTAAAAAATAACTTTATCAATTAGTGTTATAATCACAACGATGACACTATCGCGAGATCATCTGCATAATATTGTTTTAATAAATGGTCATGCTCGTATAATTTTATTTACCCATAATGATGTGTGTGAACTTAGCAGATCATTGTCCAGCAGATCAAAATAAAATGTGAGTTCTTTTCGCATGCAGCTAAGTTCTATAGTTCCTGGTAATTTTTAGAAATAGTTCTGGTGTTTTGATCTCGAAAAATGTCAATTAACGAAATGATCTGCTAACTTCCCGTAGCAAATCATTTTGCAGCAGATCAAAATAAAAGGTGAGTTCTTTTCGCATGCAGCTAAGTTCTATAGTTCCTGATATTTTTTAGAAATAGTTCTGGTGTTTTTATCTCGAAAAATGTCAATTAACGAAATGATCTGCTAACTTCCCGTAGCAAATCATTTTGCAGCAGATCAAAATAAAAGGTGAGTTCTTTTCGCATGCAGCTAAGTTCTATAGTTCCTGATATTTTTTAGAAATAGTTCTGGTGTTTTAATCTCGAAAAATGTCAATTAACGAAATGATCTGCCAACTTCCCGTAGCAAATCACTTTGCAGCATATCAAAATAAAAGGTGAGTTCTTTTCGCATGCAGCTAAGTTCTATAGTTCCTGATAATTTTTAGAAATAGTTCTGGAGTTTTTATCTCGAAAAATGTCAATTAACGAAAACGATTAACGAAATGATCTGCTAACTTCAAACAACAAAAACAAAAGTGAGTTCTTTTCGCATGCAGTCGAGTTCTGTAGTTCTAGATACTAGACTAAAGTGAACAGACACTTTTCTAGGCAAGCGTGTATCATCTTTTAGGCCTTATCTTCGCCTTCCATCAAGCGAGATTATGGTCAAACGTAGGCCTATATATAATAATAAAAAAAAACTTTTCAAAGATAGCTGTTCTAAAACGACGTTAAAGTGCCAGCAGATCGAGCCAGAACGTTGAAAAAGTTGATAATGACAATTCTCATCCTAAAAATGAAATGAATCATTCAAGTTATTGCGAAAGGCTGAAACTCTTTCGCTTTTCACATATTCGTATGGAAACTGCAATCTAGAATTCGATTTGAGTCCAGAACTCACGTCCCAGTACCAGCAGATCATGTCCGAACATTTTAAAAGTAGAAAGAACTATTTTCATCGTTTCAAACAAATGCCATAGGCTAGAACTCTTTCATTTCCCACCGATCCGTAGCAGAACTGTAATCTACAACTTGATTCGAGTCCAGAACTCACGTCCCAGTACCAGCAGATCATGTCCGAACATTTTAAAAGTAGAAAGAACTATTTTCATCGTTTCAAACAAATGCCAAAGGCTAGAACTCTTTCGTTTCCCACCGATCCGTAGCAGAACTGTAATTTAGAATTCGATTCGAGTCCAGAACTCACGTCCCAGTACCAGCAGATCATGTCCGAACATTTTAAAAGTAAAAAGACTATTTTCATCGTTTCAAACAAATGCCAGAGGCTAGAACTCTTTCGTATCCCACCGATCCGTAGCAGAACTGTAATCTACAACTTGATTCGAGTCCAGAACTCACGTCCCAGTACCAGCAGATCATGTCCGAACATTTAAAAATAAAAAGAACTATTTTCATCGTTTCAAACAAATGCCAAAGGCTAGAATTATTATATATAGGCCTACGTTTGACCATAATCTTGCTTGATGGAAGGCGAAGATAAGGCCTAAGATGATACACGCTTGCCTAGAAAGTGTCTGTTCACTGTAGCCTAGTATCTAGAACTACAGAACTCGACTGCATGCGAAAAGAACTCACATTTGTTTTTGTTGTTTGAAGTTAGCAGATCATTTCGTTAATCGTTTTCGTTAATTGACATTTTTCGAGATAAAAACACCAGAACTATTTCTAAAAATTATCAGGAACTATAGAACTTAGCTGCATGCGAAAAGAACTCACCTTTTACTTTGATATGCTGCAAAGTGATTTGCTACGGGAAGTTGGCAGATCATTTCGTTAATTGACATTTTTCGAGATAAAAACACCAGAACTATTTCTAAAAAATATCAGGAACTATAGAACTTAGCTGCATGCGAAAAGAACTCACCTTTTATTTTGATCTGCTGCAAAATGATTTGCTACGGGAAGTTAGCAGATCATTTCATTAATTGACATTTTTCGAGATAAAAACACCAGAACTATTTCTAAAAATTACCAGGAACTATAGAACTTAGCTGCATGCGAAAAGAACTCACATTTTATTTTGATCTGCTGGACAATGATCTGCTAAGTTCACACACATCCCATAATGAGACCACGTATCGCCCGTATGCTTATACATCGTATTACATTTGTGGTATTCATTTAAAAGAGCTGCCAATCCTAATAACATCACCAATAAACAATAATAATAATTGACTCCATAAAGAAAGTTTTTACGTCATCTTTACTAATATTATAAAGAGGAAAGATTTGATTGTTTGTTTGTATTGAATAGGCTCCGAAACTCCTGGACCGATTTCAAAAATTGTTTCACCGTTGGAAATCTACACAATCCCCGGATGACATAGGCTATATTTTATTATAAAGTTCCCACGGGAACGAGAGTTACGCGGGTGAAACCGCGCGCGGAAAGCTTGTACAAATATTAACGACGGGCGACGCCAGGCACCACCTAATGAATATAAAGAAAAAATATATAACTAGAAAAAGATTGTTTACGTAAAAAATAAGGTGGTCTAACATAAGATAGTTTATGCTTTTGTGGGGTCGAATTTGCTCCACTTAAGACTATCTACTATAAGACTGAAGGGCCGGTTACTACAATAAAAAAGAGATAAGTGAAGTACACCGGCAAAGTGAGATATAAAAAAAAAATCACAACCATCAATAATTTAACAAAGTTCACCGGTACATTTACTTACTAGATAAATACTACGTAACACATGCTGTGTATAATTATATGTTATTTAGACATTATAAATTCAAGACAACAATCTAAAACCAGACATTGGCTACAGTAAACAATAAATAATTCATTCATCTTAGACAGACATGAGCGGAACAGGAACTGTTAACAGTTAATTGTAACGATAGATGACCCATTAAATATTAAGAAGTTCGACTATGTACATCCTTATTGTTATTGATGATTACCTACAGTCCCACGATTTCATGCATTACAATGTATTTATTTCAAAACTCCAAAACGTTAACTTAGGTTAACCCCACAATTGGCGTTCGAGTTCCTTGAGCGGGTGAACAATGCAACGAGGCGAACCACCCGATCCAAGCAGGGGTGCCACAAGGCTCAGTACTTTCGCCACTCCTGTTCTCGCTTTACACAAGTGACATCCCGAAACCCAAGAAGCCGCGAAGAGTGCCGACGATACCGCTTTATACTACTCGGGCCGCAGTCCTACTGCAATTCACGACGCTCTACAATCCGCATCAAATGCCTTGGGCAAATGGTTCAGAAAGTGGAGAATCGAAGTCAATCCGACAAAGAGTGCCGCTGTACTCTTCTCGAGATTCAACAGCCCACCGGTCATTCCACCGGTCACGATGTTTGGCGAACCAATCCCTTGGGAACGGCAAGCCAAGTACTTAGGCGTAATCCTTGACCGAAAGCTAAACTTTAGAGCGCATGTAGAAACCGTTCGTGCACGGGCTTCACTTACGCTCAGTCGACTACACTGTCTCTTAAATTCACGCAGTAAACTATCACTTGATAACAAGGTTAGGATTTATACCACGTGTATACGGCCGATTATGACGTACGCGAGCACTGTATTCGCTCATACAGCGTCTAGCAGTTTGTACCGCTTACAAACTGTCCAAAGTAGATTCACTCGACGTGCCACCGGGGCACCGTGGTTCATTCGTAATCGCAACCTGCATTCTGATCTCCAACTGCCTTCCATCAAGCAGTGGATGAAAGAGGCGTCGGAACGCTTCTTTGAATCCGCGGCTCAACATCCAAACCCGTTGATTGTTGCAGCATCCGACTACAAGCCTTAGCCTACAAAGCGTCGTAAACACCGTCGGCCTCGGGGCGTCCTAGACGACCCGGACGACGAGATCACAACTTACCAACTAGCAGTACAGAGACTGCAAGAAACTAGCACCACTACACAGAGACCACTCTATCCGACCCGCCGGAGAAGAGTGCGCCCGCGAACGCGACGCGTCCCCCCTCGCCCTCCCGACCCTTAGTTTGCTAAGAACCTTCCGATGCCCTCGTAGACTCGAAGTCCGAGAGGCCCGCGAACTGTAAAGTAGAGCGACATTTGCACAAAACTCCCCTAAATAAACTAAAAGCCATAATTCCTCAATCTCCCCGTCAGCGACCGCCCTGAGCCGAGGTCCAAGTCCCACAGGGGACGCCCTCTTGCGCAGGTTGCTTAGTTTGTAGTGTTTAAACCATTTATCTAGGCTGGAGCTCTGCTCGCCTTTATGCCCGGTGAAGTAGCAAAAGCCTCCAGGCTAACTACATATGTCCGTCCGAAAAAAAAAAAACGACGCGAACGCTGAGCACACCCAAATCCTGCCGCCCTTCGAATATGACACACGCCTGAGGATCGCGTACGCCCAATTTGAGGTCAACCTTAATAACCCATTTTGACATTTATTATATTCTACTAAGCCCGGCAGTTTTACACGCAATGGACTGCTTCTCTGCTCCAGAGAGTCACAGCGTGATGTTTTACGGCAATGTTGATCCAGCTTATAAAATAATCCAGTGCTAAATATCAGTAAAATCAGTTCAGTAGTTTTTGTATCCATGCATACAATCTTTCATGATTATTATTTAGTGGGATACTTAGCCTTTATTTAGGAGGACGTGCGGCCCGCATCTGAATGTACACTATCTGAGGTCTAAGTGTACGTTAATTCAGCAACTGAGGAACTTGAATTTAAATGCACTCAAGTTGCATTATACATAAAAAATATCGATTGAGACCAGCGGTCATCAACCTTTTGGTAGGTGAGGGATAAATTATACAAGAGCGCGTGCGAACCGCAATTACTGTCCTTAATTTTGTGAAATGCACTTATTTTTAAAACATTCATTTAGTTTATTATAAAAGAGGGTCACGCATCACACACACTTTATGCAAGTATTCCGTGTTCCTCTTAAGCAAATAATTTGTTAGTATTTCTACTAACAAATTATTAACAGTTTTTCAGTAATAATCTTCGTAAAAATGCAGGTATTTCTGGTATATTATGGACTTCTATTTGGCAAATAGTCTGTTAGTTGAAAATTATACAGGTTTTTAGAAATCTTTATACAAAAGCACGTACATTAATTCAAGTATATTATCAACTTACCCATCCTATACCGTCGTGGAATGGAACGTCGTCCCAATTAGACTCAGGAAACCGTTGCAGAACTACGCCGCTGTTCAGACCGCCCCCTGTCAAAAAAACAATAAACATATTAACATGCGGACTTATTATTTCCGCATCCGGTCTAATTACATTAGACCGGATGCGGAAGTCCAAGGAATGGGTGTTATGGCGCAAATTAAGAGATACCTGTCCAGCAGTGGACTGAAATAGGCTGATGAATGGGATTGAATGTTTATAAATAGACGTGAGGCATAAATATTAGAATAGGTTAGTGTATTAGGTATTTTTCGATCCGAATCCGTACCTAATCAAAAGCGTCGAGGATTAGGTATGGTACAAAATATTCGTTACATAGAGTACAATTTACATTCCTTATTTTTTTTTAATACTCTGACATTGCTAGAGGCGTAACTAATATGACATATTATTATATCTAATTTAGTATCTATATCAAAGTTAGTAAAATAAAAGTGAATTACAATATTCTATTCGACTAATTCTCAATTCTACCATGAATGGAATAATTAATAAAAATCTACCTAGAATATTAATTGTGATAAATTTAATTTCGAAATTACTTCAATTTCAACCATAATTTATGATTAGTACGAGTGAAAACATTATTATAAACTTTTCATATGCCAACTTCCCGATTACTTAACAGGAACGATCATTCTGAATATTTCCTACGTAATCCACATACGATACCTACATAATATTGGTAACAGGCCAGCTATATTGAATAAATATTAGGATTAGGTAAATGGAACAGGTATTTTAAAATACTAGGATTAGGTGGATTAGGTATCATTTTTAACTAATCCAACCCATCTCTATTTATAAATCAAAGAACAGAATCGACCACTTTGTTTATCTATGCCAGAGGGCTAATTAATAGTTACCCTTTAACTTGATAAGATTCTGTGTTTCATAAATAAATCATACAACAATAACAGTTAAGAGATTTTCTTAACTTTCACTTTTCCAGAGTATTTTCTTGTTAAACTTTACATAAAGTAACTACCTATTTACTTACGATCTCATTTACAGTATGTTAATTAAAAAATAAACAACATTTTAAGATACGATATCGATCCTAAAAACTCGACATATGTGTTCTAGAAACTAGTACAAAACAAGTACAATATACGTAATTACACCTATATTTATGCAAAGTAACGGTTCGCCTCACATAATACACGAGAGCTCTAGACTTGCTTGTTAAATCTAGACACACCTATCGATATCTTCTAATATCGATAAACAAATTAAGAGTACCTACCTAAATAAACGTTTTTCAATATTTCAATGTTATGTCAAAAATCAATTAAAATAATTCAGGGCATCTCGACGTCAAGTTTTCTTTCAAGCACCGACATGTCAATTGTGTCAGTTTTTGTTTGGACTACTTGTTACTGACTGTCTATAATCTTGAATAAATATAGATATGAGACCCTAATTATAGCAAATACCATCATAGTTGACCGACTCTCAACAAAATCCTTTGAAATGCTTAGTGCGTAACAAATGAAATTATCTCTACGTAAACACCGGGTAGCCCAAAATTTTCTGACCGTAGACGGTTAACAATAATGTCCGCTACAGTACATTATCTTGTCTATGTACTTTATTCCTTTTTTCCTTAACAAACGCAATAGTAACGTACGTTTTACAGAGATAGTCTACAACTTAGGAAATCGCGAGAAACGTGTTGAAATATGAAGGGGGTGAAAATTTGTATGGAAGTTAGTAGTAGCTAAGTTAGTACTAAAATATTAGTTATGATTTTCGTTTTAAGAAAGCAACTCTAAATCACGTAGTTATCACCATTTAAAACAACACTTGACTAAAGAGAAACCTCACAACTGCAGTTGCATAGTTCCTATGTAAATTCTGTATCAGCATCACAACCCTACGTCGTGCTTTCAGACCAACACCCGATTGTACACAGAGAATGAATGTGGAGCAATCATAGTATACTCGTATAATACGTGTCCGTGTTTCTGCGACAAACGCCATCCAAGATGAATGATTGTAAACTTTAAAGCGGTTAACGTTAAATGATTTTCTACGATCTATACTTAATGCAAGTATGAGTCTCTAATATATTATCTACAAATATTTAATCGGAGGATTTCCCGAACAACTGTTCGGGAAATCTCTGTATAAAATCTTAGATTTCTTTCCGGGTATGATAGGTTGAGCGACTACCCTCCGTGCCTCGAAAGCACGTTAAGCCGCTGCACTGGTACTAACTGTCATTACATCATCTTTGACATGGAATTCCAGGTAACGGTCAGCAGCGTTTACCTGTGTAAACGCTATACATAATACTGAACACACTCGCCTACCAAGCATGATGACTATGTAAAACCCTCCCTCGGGAGGTACCCCATGTACACCAATGGACATTATACGGGCTGATGATTTAATATTCGAAAAATCTATATCATACCATTAAGATAGGCTTTGCTGTTTGTAATTTAATTTGTAAACAATGTACTAACATAAATGTTGCATTATAAAACAAAGTCCTACTGGTTGTCCATCTTTTCGCGATAAGCTCAAAAAATAATCAACGGATTTTAGATTCGTGATTCTAGATCGAGGGCGCCCCCTGTGGGGCTTGGATCTCGGCTCAGGGCGGTCGCTGGCGATGAGATTGAGGTATTATGACTTTTAGTATTTTAGGGGGTTTTTGTGCAACTGTCATTAATTCTAGTGTCTTTACAAAATTATGTGGGGTCTATAAAAACACAAAGCACACACAGACTCAAAACTTTCTGTGATTTAAACAAGTAGGTACATAATTGATCAATAATTATTATCCATCGGTGCATTCAAATAACCTTAGATTTTGATGAACAGCAATAATTTTACATCGCTAAGGCAAACAAAAGCCAAGGTTTATGATATTCGTGTCTATCAGTAACACTTGTCTCGAAAAAATAATTTTTGAAGGTTTCGGAGCACAAATCTAACAACCAATGAAACTTTACCCTTTATAATTTTAGAATTGATAACTTGGTAACATAGTACCTATAGAACATTCAAATTGTAAACAGCAAAATTCCAAAACGTTCCATATAAATTGTTGTTCATATTTAAATATAGGAATTCTGCTGTCACCATCAGAGTAGGTCAAGGGCTCGGTCATCGGATCGAGTGGGCAATCTATTTTAATTAGGACTTCCATGATTCTCGGAATTAAAATATAGCGTGTGTTTTTATAGGGAATTCACATTAATTTTATAAAAGGTTTTTAGAATGTTAGATTTAACAAGTTATTTTTTATTTACTTATATTCATAGCCATTTAATGCATACCATATGAATGTATATAATAAGTTGTTACAAAGACAAAACCAATACAAAGTATAGACCTGCACGGTAAGTGAGAAGAAAGGAGGAAGCGATAGATTTATCTATTCATGAAAAATCTATAATGATGGAAATATTAGCCTAAGCTTTTCTACTTCAGCGAGCATAAAAGCGAGCACTGTTTTAGTCTCATCAGGTGGTGAAAATGGTTTAAAAACTTCTATGCAGCCTGTTCAAAAAGTTGCCCTCTGTAGGGCTTGGACCTCGGTTCAGAGAAGACGTTGGTAATAGGATAGCGAAAGGTCGAATTTAAGATATAGGAAGGCTTTGCAACTGTTGAGATTTTATACAATTCTTTACTAAAGCCATTTTTATGCCATTGTCACGTAACAGTAGGTATGCTGCTTTCTTGTGCACAAGGTCATATATTGTAACAACCGGCTTTCAAGTGGTCTTCAATCCATTAGACTCGCAAAAATGACCATTATTACGCGAGCAAACCCCTAATCATTTATATACCTACTCAAGATGACAAAGCTGTATTGGGTGCACATAAGTATCTTCTTACTATCATAAGTGATTAATGAGCACAATATCTTTATAAAAAAAACTATAAAATTTCCACACAGGAAAATGAACACTATCAATTTAACATAAAATATTAAGTAAGGACGAATAAAACTGAAGAGATTTTCATATTGAACCTTCGTATAATATGCTACTTTTAAGAAGTGGAAAGGTCTCATCGCAATGACACGATGCCCATTGCCTAGGGGCGGACTATGAAACTGCGGCTTAACGCGACAAAAGAGGCCAACGTAATTCATGATTTTTTTAATTTAGCACGTTCCATTAAATACTAAGTAAGATTAGAGGCCCTTTATTCAAGGGGCACCCACGACCCCCTAGTCCTACTGATTCAGTTTCCGGGGTTTCCAACATTCGCTTGTGGTAGCATACCATGGTGATGGAGAGAGGGGAATATATCATGGCTGCGGTGGAGGGTCATGCGTTAATCATTTTCCTCTGTAAAAACCAGGCCCTTTATATCGTTGGGGCCCTGGCTACAGCCTAAACAGCCTTTATGTCCATCCGCCGTTGCCAATGTCCATAGCAAATGTCTAATCAAACGTAAAATTATTACTATTTTAAATAGCTTATATATATTTTTGAATCCCAACCACAGAATAATACCTTTGATTTACTTTTATCAATTCAATATAATCTACCAAAGGACGAAGGAGTCTATCCGCTCCATTAAATTTTAACGTGTCGATTTCCGCACAATTGACGAAGAAATAGTTTACTTACAACGATCGTTTCCAACAAATATACATAAAAACCTGATTTAGAAATGAGCTACGTTTAGCAAGTCATTATAGAGACACATAACACATGAATAAAACATGACATGTTTCGGACAAACTTTCCCCTGTAGCTGCATAAGTAACATGAAAAGTAACAACTATTTTATTATTACCATAATTTTCAGTTAATTCAGGGCAAGACAATTGTATTCATATCGAAACATTCAAGGCAGTTTTTTATTGCCTTTTAATATAAAAAAAATGTCTCAATAGTAAAATGACAAAGTTTATTTTTCTTTTGCCAAAGGAAAACACGTTATTTCAGTTAAGTTTACATATTATTATAATTACACAATTTTAATGATAAGAAATAAAAATAACAAAGATAAGTTTCATATTAAATATTACAAGTTATGTAAAAGTAGCTATAGTTCAACCTATTGCCAGAAAATAGCGAACTAAATCTACTTGTGCCAATTATTATTTATCTGTAATTATGTTTATTGATGACTTTAAAGTTCCCTGTCCGAAAATCCGGCGTAGAGTGTAATGTTTTATAAAACATTAAAAAATAACCGAAATTCCTGGACTTAGAACCTTTTATAAAGTTTATTAAATATTCTCTCCATGCGGCGTAATTCGACGAAACGATGCATATTCGTGATCACGTCTCGATTTCGCGGCTCAAAATATTAAAGTATTCGTAATAATACATGCTTTGGGAAGGTATTCAAGTGGTGATCATTAATGTACATTTTATAGCGATTACTCGTCTTATACCTACAATTACCGACCTCTATATAATTGTAACTTTTATAAGCGTTTTTGTATATAGATTATGTTTCATAAAGTTTTGTAACTTTTTATATCTGTACAAGCAATATTAAAGTAATGCATAATGGTTATTCCATTTTCAATTAAATAAATTATAAAATATAAGATCAAATGTATAACCAAGATTACAATAGTAAAAACACATAGGCAAAAGAAAAATACTTTAATTTATTAAAATTAAAATAACGCAATTTTATGCATTTTTAGTAGTTTAGGTTCATATATTCCAAAATATACTTAAACACAATTTATTATGTGGTCTCATAGCAACGCTTTTTAAAACACTAGCAATTGGTAATGTTTGCAGTTTGAAAACAAAGCCTATTACTACCAAATACTATTACTAGTTTGTGCCCGCGACTTCGTCTGGGTGGAATACGTGTTTTGAAACATTCTTCGTTGGTGCTTCGCTCCCTTTGGCTTTGGTTTGGGCGTAAATGGGCTATCAAACACTGGCACAAAATTCATATCGGACCAGTTCCTGAGTTCAGCGCGTACAAGCAAGCAAAAAATTACATCGAAAATCAAATTTTAGTGATAAAAAAGGACATAAAAAAAACATAGGTACTGAAGTGTTTAAAAACATTGCAACGTAGAGGTTGCATCAATATGATAAGCGACCCAATCAACTAGCAAGGTCAGTGATAATTTCTGATAACAGATATTAAGGGAACTATTCAGCAGTGACAAGAATATACGTTATCAGTGTTATAATAAACCTTCCTGTATAAGGACCTCTTTCAATAGACGAGAAAATAATTGTGGCTTTGCTAACACTGGCAAGACGTTTATGTATCAAGTAATCCCAATGCAACAGTAGGTACATCTTGCCTTAATCGTCGTTACAAATAGCAATTCAATATTATGTATCTCCAAAATGAATTTCTGAAATTCTGCCCTTTAAAAGTGATCGGTTCCCATCTGCTTATTGAAATTTTAGGTACACCTCGGGGTAGGTACGTAAACAACAAGGAAAGCCCTCGGGCTTTCCCTGTAAACAAATTAACAAATGGCAACGAGTTCAACTGCATGGTACTTGGTGTTGTGCAACGCTTCTGGTCAATTTAAAGGAATTGCATTTTTTATGTTATATTATATAAGGAAATAAGCATAGACCTGATGCTCATTAATTGCTAAAAGTTGAATGTTGTAAGTAGACCAGGGAACTTAAATACAATGGAAACAGTTTAAAATTATTTAGACAATAAAATTCACAAGATATTCACAAGGCATTATCCAAGTTTTTGTCCTAATGATAACTAAACATAGGTTAATTACTATTTTTTACAATCACAAAATAAATAACGTAATTATTTAAATGATAAGAAAAGCCTGTTATTCGGTCATAATGTCCATTACTTAAATACCTAAACTGCGAATGTTCCATTTTAAACAACCATATATCTTTTTTATTAATAGCAGGGGAGTAAGTAAGAAGTACTTAACCGGGTACAAGGTATATATTAATCTGCCGCGCTTTAGTAAATCTCGAAATCCCCTCTAGGGCTCCTCTACTATAAGGTAGGGAGATTTTTTATTGAAGGTCACTTCGATCAAGACCAAATGGTAAATGGCCCAATCAATTGCAGCGCACCGGTGTTGGCGCTCAAGAGTCCACTCACTCAAACTGCAATGTGTTTATCGGTCCGGTCGAGGAAGTGTCTGAGCCCAAGTATCTGTCGCGGTTGTTTCTTTGGTGTATTTGGCCTTGACTCGAAGTCCCTTAACATGGACCTAGTAACATATATTCAGTATTTCAAATTAGCCCTAAACACGGATGCCTTATTCAATCTGAGCCAAAAATATTTTATGGAATTATACAAGATATTCCCGGTTCTATCAAATAGCTGAAGTCTACGAAGGAAGTTTCCTCAAAAAATCACTACAATATACGATGGTCCGAATGACCAAACCTCATTAAAATTCACGGAGGCTAGACGAATTTTAAGCAGACAATTTTTTTCCCGAGTATTATGTCACTTGTTGGCGCGCGACGTAACTGCAAAACGTGACGTTATGGTAGGTATCCAAAAGGCTATAGTTTTTCTTTATTTACGATGATGATGATGTAATCATTGTCCAACAAACTAAGAGATATAAGAATAACTTTAAGTTGTAATTATTCGAACAATTAACAACAGACGTATCGTTTAAAACAATATTTTTCATAAAGTACTTTACATAATACTTCATAACAATGAAAGCTTTCAATCAATATTTTAATAGTTTAAAATATCAACTTTAACGAGCAGTACGTATGTTTAGTATTAAAAATGTAGCGTGGCGACTATATTTAACCCGTTACCTTTCGTTAGACCTGATTATAAAATTATAAAATCCAAAGAAAGATCAAGAAGACGTATAATAATATAAAAATTTCACAAACCATCATCGAAAAAACAAATCATTACATAAAATTAGAATACACATAAGTCGTTGCCATGCAAGGTTGGCTGCTCTTCATAATACACGACAGTCATAAAAGTAGGAAGGGACCAATATACATATACTAGTCCAATCTACAATGCACTGCAATTGACCGACTTCATTGATTGGAAACATCCCGATATCTGATATTGATTTGATTTAATTCCATTGACTAGAAAGGGCTTAAACATAGCAGTGACTTCGCTAATCTACATAAAGCTACGAATTTTTAGGTTTTTAAACCAAAAATGGATGTCATAACAGGCGACAAAGGTACATACCTTTTTTTTTTTCCTGAGGTAAATGCTTTTACTCATTCCCATCGCCGCTGCAGCGTATTCGCGCGCTGGCAATGGGATATGTGGGACTTGCCCTCTCCATAGCGTGGTATGCTAAACACGAGGAGAGGACCCTACTACCACTAAAACCTCCCGGACACTCCTTCGATCCGCCGTTGGCGAAAGGTACATACACCTGATGGATAGGCAGTAGCATCTAATAACTCAATGATACTACTGCGCTTACCAATCCGCCTTGCAAGTTTGGTGACATATCAATGTTCGTCAACGACCCTGGCTTGCCAAGATCTGGGAAGGGCCTGGAGCCCTATGTTCAATCGTGGACGTAATCGGGCTGACAATGTTAAGCTGATTTAGAATTAATTATTTTGTTGTGTCGAATTAACACGACTAGATTTAATACAAACGTACTTATGTGATCAAATTTATAAAGGGTAAGATCTAAGTTTTAGAAATAGATTTATAAAAATTATAAATTCAGTCAATGATACTTTTAGAATAATTTTAACGTATTACTTATTAAATCTTCAAATTCACCACTTGAAGTTGATGGCATTTAAGCTTACCGAAGTGGCGCTCACTTGGTGCCAATCCAACTGTTATAACTAGATTACTTAGGTAACTTTCTACTTGATCTATAATATATATTAAAAACCCCCTAAAAATCTTATGTCATCACTTCACAAACCCCCCGCCCAGTGATGCGCAAGCGCAATGAGCCGACTCTATCGCAGGTTGCTTTGTTAGTAGCTTTTAAAAGTTAGTTCATTTATTAAAACTGGAGCCTCGTTCGCCTTTACGTCTTGTTTAGTAGCAACAGGCTCGTGGCTAACTATATACTACCGGAAAACAAAGTTCTACAAGAGTTGGCGAACCCAATTGTTACACAGATTCAAATTAAAGCTTAGTTTTATTGCATTTCCGTACACATTACGTAAGCAACAATCAATCGAATTCGACAATTTAGGAATAGCTGTAGGTATTCGATTGTAGGTTACATGCCTCGTTCATGGTCAGTTGTTATATGTGTATATCTATTATTTATGTACACTGTTGCAACTTTTATTACGTGGTCTAAGATAATAAGTTTAGAGGTCAAACAGAACTAAAAGCATTGACATTACTATGGATAAATTTAGAAATAAAAGCTTTCAGCAGTTTGGGTATTTTCATCAATTTTTAAAACCCAGCACAGCTTTAGTAATTATCATCATCAGCCCGTATAATGTCTACTAAACATGGACCTTCTCCCGAGGTAGAATATTTGCCATAGTCACCACGCTTGGCCGGCGGGTTGGTGACCGCAGTATTATGTTGTAACAAACAAGTAAACGCTGCTGCCCGTTCCCTGATTTACGATTGTTATGATGTTATAACAATCGGCAGTTCGGCACCAACGGCTTAACCTGCTTTCCGAGGCACGGAAGGTAGCCCCTCAACCAACCACACCCGAAAAAAAATATTAGAATTAACACAAAGATTTTTGTTTGGTGTTCCCCACACCGGCCAAATAATCTTTGTGTCGAACCCCCGACCTCCGAGACTTAAAGGGAGACTTATACCGCTTCGCTACGGAGTTTGCCACATTATTTGTGAGAGTCATAGGCTATATTTTATTTAAGTCAAAGTTATCACGGGAACGGGATCTACGCGAGTAATAGGCGCAGGACAAATAGTAAATGAAAAAAATAAATAAATGAAACACTTTTGACGTAATATTTTTCTACGTAACACCTGTTTAATACAAAATCATACCGAAAATTATTAACAAGTGCATTTGGAAATATACATTGATATAATAATAAATTAATTTCTGAAACAACAATAAAGTAATTTATGTTAAAATATATCTATATTTTACTTCGGTTGCAATTTATGCTAGAATTATTGATAGTTTTATCGGTAAATAATAACCAATCAAGTGCGATATAACAGTTTAGTAATAATACTGTATTTTATTGTTTTGTAAATTGTTTATTTCTTGTCTATGATATGATATTTCATAAGCGAAGTTTCATAATTCATTATTTACGATTGGTTTACATTTAATACCAAAACTTATGCCTCCGTACTAATTGTAATTATATAGTTTGCAACTATTTGTTAATAGAAAACAAATAAATAACATCTTACACTGTGCATAGGGTTGGTATGTCGCCAAACCTAATAGACAGACAGTCCAGCCTGTTCAGCAGGATATTTGGGTAAAAACCCCGGCCACCCTACATTATTGAAGAATTTGTAATAGGTATGACAAAAACAACGATGTATGTAATAAAGCTTTTTGATTATTACTGACGGAAGGGGGCGTCACAGCCGAATCGCCTACGCTCGGCACTCGCTCGTTTGCGAAATGTAAAAAGCCTACCAATAGCCGGACAAGCTAGACACCGTTTTGTCCGGACACGGAATCAAAAACCGATCTGTCCGGCTTTATTCGGACACCTGCTAACGCAAATCGTTTGTTCGGTCTTATGCAACAAAAAATTGATTTCTACCGCCTTGATAACAAGATCTTTGATATCGATTCACAATGGTCTATCTACACAATTTAAGACTTATGACGTTTTTATCGTACTAAATTGCTTAGGTTAACTATTACTTCTTTGTTGTCAATGGAGGATACATTGCACGAATTTATCGCTTGCTGTGGTCATTTAGAGATAAGAAAAAGTTTTTTGGGGTTTTATCACTAAATAAATATCTGTGAAAAGATTTTTTATTTGACCGAAATTGTTCATAGATTTGCACAAGGATTTGGAAGATTTTGTTCACATAAGTATTTAATTGTAAAAGGAATCTATAAAAATGTCCTAGATCTAGCCTAGAACTATCCTTGCTAAATAAACTATTATATTTTTGGATAATTTATCAATGTTAAGCTGAGTTACACGTTTTTAATTATTTTTTATACTATGAGCAACATTAAAAAAAAGTATAATTTCTAGGTCGATTTGGCCTCAAAAATGAGAACTATGTGGAGAGGTTCGTCGGTTATAATAACGACAAACAAACCTGAGCACTGTTATCACGGCAGGCAGCTTGGCAGGCTGTGTAGGTATACCCCTGGAACTGCTTTAGTCCATATTCAGCGGTGTCACCAACAGATGAGCCGCTAACTCGTATGCCACCGTTGGCAATAATAAAAATCATATTTACTTACTATATTATAATATATTTTCAAATACTTAGCTAACATAAACACGGAAGCTCAGCGCATCAAGAAGCAAGTGCAGCCCGGGTACAATATCAAGTTTCGACATTGCATAACTGGAAGGAGAACGGGTCGGTAAGGACGGCAGCCGGTTTTGTCAATGCACCATCACTTACTACATTAATACTACGCAGTACTCTTTAAGTAATATTGTAGTCTTCTGTAGATATTATGTATCTACTATATAGGTATCTAGTTAGCTTAGTAATCTTCCGAATATATCATAGCAATGCTCTTTAAAGCATGCTGCTTCAGATATGAGATACAATTGTAGAGAAACTGAAAACAGTAATATATTTGGCACATACAATGCACTATATTCAAAATATTTAACAGACATTTTTTTTTCAGAAGGACGTTAGTAAGCCTCGAAACTTTTGTTTTCTTTCACCGAGCTTAGATAACAGGCACGTCATTAAAAGGTATCGGGTAATTGCTTCGGACTGCCAGAAACGCCCATATTATATTATATTTTAAGATGATGTCAGAATCTGACATAACAAAAAAACAGCAATGCGGTTGAATTATTTACCAACAAAACCAATTCAAAATGTTACGACTAAAACGTGAGTGACCCATTATCCAACGAAAGTCATACAACTAAACAGAGTTATCATCACATACCTAACGTAATAATTGACATACAAACATACAACAATCGTATGGTATTAGTCACACGGAGGTCGTGGTGCAATGACGACATTCTGATATCATGTGTGAAAGAGGAAGAAAAAATATACACCGAGTGTTAAGGTTATACGAACAAGTAACGTGTAATTTGTTTTGATTAAACAAATATTGGGCACGGCATGCAACTTCCATACACATACAGTAAATATTTAAGTTTATTTCTTCGCGAGTTAACCCTTTTTTTTCAGACATATGTAGTAAGGCTTTTGAGATTTCATCGAGCATAAAATGGTTTATAAAACTACTTAGTAAAGCTGGAACCATTTAACTTAGCAACCTGCGCAAGAAGGCGCCTCTGTGGGAATTGAACCTCAGTTCAGGTGTAGCAGATGGGTATTGAGGAATTATGACTTTTTGTCTTTCAGGGGAGTTTTTTTAACTGATACTCTACGCAAGTTAACCTACGGTTGGAACTACTACTAGAACTAGCTACCAAAGAAAATTGTTTCCTCATCACTGAAAATCAATTAACTTGCTCTGTAAACACATTCATTCATTTCCAAAAAATAAAATAAAAAAAGAAACAACTTCAATACTATTACAAAGTGTTATTTCCATAAGTGTTAAGTATATAATCTGTAAACACTAGTAAACAGTATATTATTATTTTATTTCGACATACGTCATCGATCATTTAATAAAAACAGTAAGTAACTGCTTAGTGGTCTGCAACGTACCATACATCAGCTCGCAAAAATTCTTACTACGCACGTTATTCAGTCAATCACCTGCTATAATTATCATTCGTAATAAAGTAGGTATTTTAATGCGAGAATTTTAATCATCCATTACATACAGATGTTGGTTGATAAACTAACAGCAACATGTTTCAATTCTAAAACAAACTGTAAAAATTAGTCTAGTGAAGTATTCCGAAATGTCAGAGAATCGTGCGTCGCAAAATGCTAAGAGAATGGCTAATTAACCTTTTTTTGTAATGTGGAAATGCATTAGGAACACTACCGCAGTGGCGGTGTATTTCGGACTCCTATCTCCTTCGTACTCAATCTAATTATGCCTCGACTAACGACTAAAATCCCCCAGATGCTTCTCCGAACGCCGGCAATTGGTGGGGAAATCCAGTGCCTTTTGGCGATACCCCAGTATAGTCCATGACAGCTGGATGGCGGGCTTTCCTGGGGGTAAATTTAAGGGTACGATGGCTTAAAAACCCTTACCTACCTAAGTTCATTCTCATTATGGACGGATGTACAATTCGTTTACAAAAACATCGTATCATGAACAAATACCTAAGACAGACGAGGGACTGTAATTTTTTTTCTTTTTTTCTATGATTTTGTTAATACCTTTAAAATTTCTAGAAATAAAGCAAAACAATAACAATAGTTTCCCAACGTTTGACAGGGTGGTGTAAAAATATATATTTATCGTCTTATTGAATTAAATATGAGTCAACATGTTAGACGACTAGACCGTAAAGTTGATTCACTCCGGTTGACGAAGAAATGTAATTTTAATGCGTATAAAGAGAAAATGCAAATGTATGAATAATCAAACAATAGTGCGCCTTGTTATTATTGGATATACCTAGTCAGGTGTGTGTCACTAGTCATAAGTATTGTCACACAGTAAAAACTTTTCTTTTAGAATGCTGGCCACAAAAAAGTTTATAGAATTATTAGAAAATAAAAAAGGTACTTTTTAGAATTTTACTCATTTTTAAATATGGAGTGGACGCTTAAAGAAGTCCGTGTTGCAGTTATTGCGTTTCCACCAAAAGATTCGTTTATCGCACCATCAAACGATACAATGAAGACTCTAGTGTAGATGACAGGTCAAGAAGTGGTCGCCCTCGGTCTGTTAGGACTCCAGCAGTGATAAAAGCTGTGAAGGCGCGAATTCAAAGAAATCCCAAACGTAAGCAGAAACTGTTGGCCCTTCAGATGGGGTTAAGCAGAACCACGGTGAATAGGGTGTTAAATGAAGACTTAGGGCTTCGGGCATATCGAAGAAAAACAGGACATCGTTTGAATGCTCGTCTAATGCACCTGGGACTGAAGAGATGCCGCGCTTTGTTGAAGTGGTACGCGGGAAAAAAATATAGGGAAATTCTTTTTTCGGATGAAAAAAAATTTACCGTAGAAGAGAGCTACAACAAACAAAATGATAAGGTGTACGCACACAGTAGTAAAGAAGCGAGCAACCGTATTCCGCGTGTCCAACGAGGTCATTTTCCATCCTCGCTGAGGGTATGGTTGGGAGTTTCTTATTGGGGCTCAACAGAGGTACATTTTTGTGAGAAAGGTGTAAAAACGAATGCAGTTGTGTATCAAAATACAGTCCTGACGAACCTTGTGGAACCTGTTTCTCATACCATGTTCAATAACAGGCACTGGGTATTCCAACAAGATTCGGCGCCAGCTCATAGAGCGAAGAGCACACAAGACTGGCTGGCGGCGCGTGAAATCGACTTCATTCGGCACGAAGACTGGCCCTCCTCCAGTCCAGATTTGAATCCGTTAAATTACAAGATATGGCAACACTTGGAGGAAAAGGCGTGCTCAAAGCCTCATCCCAATTTGGAGTCACTCAAGACATTCTTGATTAAGGCAGCCGCCGATATTGACATGGACCTCGTTCGTGCTGCGATAGACGACTAGCCGCGCAGATTGAAGGCCTGTATTCAAAATCACGGAGGTCATTTTGAATAAACTTTAGTGTCATAAGAATCTATGTTTTGTTAAGTTCATTTTGGTATATAAATGGTTACATAATGAATAAAACTTGTTTCAATTATTGTATATTAAACATGTGACAGAATTTATGACCTGACTAGGTATATATTACTTGCCTTACTTTTAATTTAAATACATTGTGATTAAATTAAAATTGTGAGGCTAAAAAACAAGCTACATCAATTGTATATTATTTATAGAATCAAGAAAACAATGATTACATTTTCATTTTGAATTCTTAAACAATCCGTAAGTGATCGAACATGCCAGTTTTGTTATATTACCTATAACAAAACTGGCATGTTCGATTAGTCATATTTTTTTGTCAGAAGCATACGAACCATAGGAGATTTGGACACCCGTTTCGACCCCTTAGAGGGCGAATTTTACAAAATCCTTTCTCTCCTAGTGCCCAAATCTATTATCTAATATTAAAAAGCTAGTTAGCATAGTTTGTTTGTTTTTAGCTTGAACATGCTAATCTTGGAAACTGGTCCGATTTGATTTGATTGATTAAAAAAAGTTGAGACTGAGATAAGAAAAAATATATCACCCTATTGCTGATTTTCCACCAGTGGCGATACGAGAAGAGAATTGAAATCGCACTGACCCTTTTCCACTAAAAATAGCCATCGCGAGCTCGCGCGTGACCGCCGCGCCGCCCGTAGGCTTGTACTATCATGACGGTATTGTCAGGTAATAACACGGTAATAAGTAGCAATGAACAACAATAAGCCTCTCGCGAGAAGCGTGTTTCTGTTGCAAAGTTAATTTATACTCTATATCAGAAGCAATACGGTTCATTTTTACACACACAAATATTTCAATTCACGCCTCGACTCGTCTCGTCTCGCCAAACTGTTTCCACCAAAGATGCGCTGGGAGAGGATTGAAAATTTGCCATACAAATTTCAATTCTCTCCTCGCCACGCCTCGCCTAGCAACTCTTGTGGAAAATCACCTTTAGAAATGTACATTATCCAAGACGTTGTTAGTCTTAGTAGGCTATATTGAATAAAAAAATTCCCACGATCACGGGAGTTATGCGAATTTCAGTGCAGTCCGTTCAGTTGTTTGAGCTGTGTGTTGATAGATCAGTTAATAACGCTTTACATATGTATATTAGTTGCACTATTGTTTATTCTGTGCCCATAAACAGAAGAAAATTAGGTAATCCTACTAATATTATAAACGCGAAAGTTTGTAAGTATGGATGGATGTTTGTTACTCTTTCACGCCAAAACTACTGAACGGAATTGGATGAAATTTTGCACCGGGATAAGTAATACGCTGGATAACATATAGGCTACAAAACATCACGCTCCGACCCACTGGAGCAGAGCAACGCGGGTAAAACCGCGGGGCGCAGCTAGTTTGACATAAACGAACGAACGTTAGTATTATGTTACGCAAAATATAAAGTTTTTTTTTTTTTTAATTATCCAATTTCATTTAAAGCTACAGCAAATGCATTTCAATATAAATTTGCCATGATTCACCACAAAACCATGTCCAAGATTATGTCGGTCATGATAACACGATAACAATAGACAACCCAATGTTGTGTTCGACAATACAAGTTTTTGCTCCTCATGATCAAAAATAGATCGGATACCTACTACGAATACCTACCGAAATGTGACTTGTAAAAACTCCTCATAGCAATACCTTAACTAACAACTTATTTAAAATTACAATTTGTTATTTTAGGTTAAGTTGCTGTGCTTTTAACTGGGGAATGAAAGAGACAAAATATTGTATAATATTACTTTTTTAGAACTAGGGTGGCCACAAAAAAGTCTTATGCAATTTAGAAAAAAATATAAGAGAAACACATTTTAGTTTGAAATGAATTTTTATTTCTCGGATATTTTTTATCTGGCGGTTAATAAGTCGGCCCTAAGGGTGCCACACTGTAAATCTGGATCGAGATCCGTGATCGAGATCAATGGATCTTAATCCGTGATCCGATGTGGCGATCCGTCACTTTAACACATTACTTTTATTTATTATTTATATGGTTTGCATTAAATTAATATGAATATGGATTAAGATCATTGATCGTGCCTATGTAACGTAAAAGTAAAAAAATATATTGAAGGTCTGCGTAGTCGGAAATGACAATATTCTGACTACGGTATTATTGTATAATCCCAAGAGTGCAAAAATATCTAGGTACTTAATGATGTTTTCTCATAAGAAAATTTGGAAGCAGGCGAAAATTGTTAGTAGGATTTCACTTGTGTCTCGGAGACCATAAAGCTGTCGGTCCTTTGCCTGGCCTCTCATCAGTCGTGTCGATACGTCATTCCAGCGGATTATCACAAAAAGGGATGCACCTGTGTTTTGCGTACACCTCTCTTCTTGACTACTTTGTGTTTGGCAATTTTCAATTAAAATATAGTAAAACATGCTCTCATGCTACTATTGAGCAATTGCTTCTTAGCAGCATGTGTGTCGAACCATTTGTGATAATGAACATGCTAAACAAAAGCAAATTTGTCAGTTTAAAGAGCATGCTGATTTTAAGCATGCTAGAAATGAGCATGTGTACCTTTATCAATTTCATCAGGAGGATATTTATTAATAGTAATTTATATTTACACTTAATTGCAAATTACTAAGGGGATAAAATATAATGACCACCAAAAATATATACTTGACACCAGAAAAATAAAGTCTAAAATTATAATAGTACTAGCTATTTTAGTCACGACTGCACTTCAAATTGTATTCGAACACCAAATGTAGTAAATGCTCACCAAATCTTAGCGAGCAAATTATTGCGCTATTTCTACCTTAATAAAATCAATGAAAAATGACAATCGGTTAGGTTAGGTTAGAGCTGCGGCCAAACAACGCCATGCCAGAACCGAATAGTAAATTAGTAAAACATTTAGGTACTTTTGGTGATCATTTACTACTTTTGGGTTAACAATGATTTATTTGGAGTCATTTTGCTTAAATACGATAGCGAAATGTTAAAACTTTGGTTACAATTTTACATTAAAATGCGGGTTTAATTTTGGTGATCATTTTTACTATATCTGATGGTAAGTTAAACATAAGCCATTACTAAGTACCGACGACAACGTTTACCTTAATAAAAAATATTTAAACCATTTTCTGTGTCGTAAAATAAATTTCTTGCCATGAACAAGTTTTTTCTAATAATCCGATCTACGTATCCTCTCGGAAATTAATTAAAAATAAATTATCGAAAAAAGTATTTAAGAATACCTAACGTAAAATTTATTTACGAATTTAAGCGAGATTTTTTGCCTATTTGAATCAGGACTAATTAATTTGTTCGCTTGCCTTAAGCCCTACAGAAAAAGGTAGCTAATGCCTTATTAAAGATACGGGGCCCAGGGCAGCAGGGGCCCGCTGTCTAGTAGGCCACCCCAACAAGTTTTGTTACAGAGGATCAAATCTGGTGTTACATATTGAGGTATTTGTCTGATGTCAACATTAACATGCTGTTTGTAAAAGATGCTGAAAGGTCAATTACGTAGGCAAACATAATTAGGTAAATAAGGGTGCAGATCGTGGTGGGGCCCCGCTCATGAAATAGGTCAATCACATCAATTACTGGCGATCGCTCATTATATAGCCAGTATTTTAGGTAGGTGCTGTTTCGGGACTCGCCTTGGGGTTTTAATGTTCTATTTTATGGTTAATGCTATGGACTTTGAAAGAGATTTAATTTAGAAATCATCTAGTTTTTAAAGTGTTCTGATGGAACATGACTATTAGTAGTGAGACGATAGTAGTTACGGTAATATTATGAATGCCTTTTTTTTCGCCACGTGGCTTTAGCTACTTCACCGGGCATAAAGGCGAGCAGAGCTCCAGCGTTAATAATGGTTTAAACAATTATAAACTAAGCAACCTGCGCCAGAAGGCGCCCCCTGTGGAGCTTGGACCTCAGGGCGGTCGCTGGCGATGAGATTGAGGGATTATGACTTAGTATTTTAGGGGGTTTTGTGCAACTGTCGCTTTACTTTACAGTTCGCGGGCCATTCGGACTTTGGGTCTACGAGGGCATCGGATGACTCTTTGCAAACTAAGGGTCGGGAGGACGAGGGGGGACTTAAGATAGCTTTTGGTACATTATCATCATTCAATTTTGCACACATATGGCTCAGTTTATAAATATTCTAGGATATCAATCAGTCAGCCTAACTTTGTCCACTGCTGAACATCCTAATTTGCGCCATAACACCCGGTCTTCCGCATACAGGGTATTCTGGCTACACTTTTCAGGCCATTGGTCCATCCAGTCATACCACATCCAGGAAAAAATTGTTTTAGGTATAGAAATTAGAAGGTAAATAAGACATATGTTTAGCACAGAATAAAGGATAGTACAAGTAGTTATAGGCAAGCAATTTTTTATTCATGTTCAGATGCAGATATCATTTAAGTAATTGGAATGTCACTAATTAACTATTATTTGTTTTTATTTAAATGAAGTTAATAATTATTTTAAAAAATGTATAAGTCATATGATCTGGATAGCATAACCAAAAAAATTATGTGACAACATTTTCATTAAGTACTTAAGTGTGTATAAAGAACCGGCCAAGTGCGAGTCGGACTCGCGCACATAGGGTTCCGTACCATTTTGTGCCTACCTGTTGCAGTTATTGATATCAAGAGATAAATGGCAAAAAAAAACACGTTTGTTGTATGGGAGCCCCCCAACATAATGTGGATGCAACAGAAATACATCATTTGTGAAAATTCCAACTAGCTAGCTATCTCGGTTCTGGAGATACGGTAATAAGGTCCTGTATTTACCCTTCAGGTACAGAACCCTACAAACTGATCTGAATTAAAATCTTAAGCTTCTAATGTGTGGGCACAAGTCAGTATTATGTTATACATACATATAGTACTAACAAATCAAAATGAGATCACACTCTTAAATTGTGTATATTTTATGGTTTGAAACATTCAAGGTTGTTTAAATTAGCTATCAATTCACAAGATGCAAACTTCTTGAAACTTATTGAATGTAATTGTTATGGTCAGGGTTTAGCATCAATTTAAATATAGTGCATGTATCAGAAATTTTAATTTAAGTCACTATAAATTCGGTTGGTACCATCCATATTATCAATAATAAAATGAATAATATGAATGTGTTACTTCACTACATAGTATAAAACAAAGTCGCTTTCTCAGTCCCTATATCCCTAAGTATGCTTAAATCTTTAAAACTATGCAACGGATTTTGATGCGGTTTTTTTTAATAGATAGAGGGATTCAAGAGGAAGGTTGTATAATACATCAGCATTGTACCCGTGCGGAGCCGGGGCGGGTCGCTAGTAATATAATATAATACAACAATTGCACTAAATATATTATATACTAGCTTCCCGCGCACAGTTTATCCCGCGTAACTCCCGTTCCCGTGGGAATTTCATAATTAAATATATCCTCAGAATGAATGTAGCTTTTCAATGGTGTAAGAATTTTTGAAATTGGCTCAGTTGCTTTTGAGTTTATTCATTACAAACATACACACACATACACAAAAATACAAATCTTTCCTCTTTATAATATTAGTATAGATGTCATGAACACAGAACACCGAAACTCTGGACAACTAGATGTAATTCTTATTAATAATAGTCTAAAGTGGAGATCAAATCCATATCACCCAGTTATTAGCTACATTGATTTGATTATCATGTTAGTTAATCTATGATTTAAATTTACAGAATCAAATGATAAACATCATTTTGGGTGTTCTGAAACATATTCTAAATTTCTTGTTGTTTTACAAACTGGAATTGATTTCACAGCAAAATTCTTAAGGCGCAATGTTTTCACCTTAAGTATTTATTGATGAATATGTTGGAATATGCCATTTTTAACTGTTATAATATAATAACTGTTTATTTTGCAAATATTAAAATCAACAATGAGTCTATTGTTAATAAGCCTTGAAAGTTAATAGCATCAGCAGATCAAGGAATTTCAATACAATGATAAAAGTATAAAATTTAGATTACAGATATTCACAAGGCTTTTTCCATGTTTTTGACCTAATGATGACTTAACATAGGTCTGTTATTGCCACTTACTTTTGCAAAATAAATAATTTTTAAGTAAATATATCAGATAAGAAATGCCACTTTCCATCAATTTCTCAGTTAAATACCTGAAGTGCGAATGTTGCGCCTTAAGCAATGATAGTTGGTTGACACATTCAATGACTTTTGAGAAACAGACTTTAGTTTCAAAAGCTGCTATCAATAAACCACCAATACAGTCCAACACATAATTAACAGTTTAAATAATAAAATAAATTAATTAAGACCACCAACTAGATTTGAACCTGCTTCTTAAGTGTAGCACCTATTGCCTTGACCAGTAACTCCTAACTGGCCATTGAAATGTATCAATGTCTTTTTAAACATGTTTATTGGTAGCAATATCTAAGATGCAGTTGAAAATTCTGTCTCAATTTTTTTAATTTTATTTCTGCTAAACTTCAAAGCTGTAATTAAAAAACTAAAATATATTCATGTACAATTGTTTAGAAATAGTATTAACACACACAAATTCTTTTGTATTCTCTTTCACAGTAGTAACAACATTTTAATACATACCTAATTTATTGTTATTGCATTACAGTTGCTGCATGCATTGTTTAAAAATCATTTGTAGCTCTGCCAGGTTTTGGAGTGAAGCATAAAATTGTTATGAAAAATGTGAGAAGAATACATGACTAATGTCTGTAATCAGAATGAATAATCTAAAAGAGATTTCTAAACTGTTGTGTTGCTTTTTTATTTCTTTGTGTTTTTTTTGTTTGCCTTTAAGTAACAGTACCTTTATTCTAATTCAAATTTCTTTGCAAAGACTATAAACTTTATTCTGAATACATTTAGGTTGTCATTTTGAGAGTATATTTGTAAAGAAAAAGAATGTAGTTTTTCTTTAAGTTTATATTTCGCGCATAGCGCTGTCTATGATACTTTAGTTGCTTTTTTTGTGGTTGACATAAAGATGTCAAATATTAATTTTCACATTCATGTTTAATTTGTTAATTATAAAAATATAAAATAATCTTAACAAAATTGTGAAGGAACGGATAATAAACATTTAATGTCGTTTCTTTGATTTCAGGTATGAGTTTTACATATTGTTATAGGATTATATTGTTTATTTTGTTTTAGTTTAGTTATCATATCAATTACAATAAAAATCTTTGATTTCAGAGCAACACATTTGTTTGATTCACCTTCATAATTTGAAATAAAATACATACAGACTTATAAAACGACATTCTCGTTTATTGAAATTTTGAATAACCACCCAAAATGGAGAAGCTTCGTTTTGAATTCACTATACTTCCGGGAACTGACGGAAAGTCAAACATCTTTGCTGTAACCTCAATAGCTACTAGTGAGGACAAAGTGTACGCTGTACCGGAAGAGTTTCAACCTGCTGGCCATCACGACGAACTGTTAAAAACAACCGCTTATAGCAAGGTAAAAAACAGCTTGAGGAAAAGATATCAGACGCGACGAGTTTGGATAACGTTGACAGAAGGACTCAAGCAAACTTACTTAGATGAGGACGATAATATACAATTTAAAGATCAATACTTAGAAGAAATAACAAAAACAAAAACAGGAGTTGAAAAAACTGAAGATACAAGTGTATTAGAAAAAATATTTGATAAACTGGTTCAAACGCAGGAATCTAAACAAAATTTGATGCACATTGCAGAAAAGTTTGTAATGGAAAAATTTTCCAGCAGAAATTCAAATGCAAATCAATGGATTGAGACCTTTGAAAAAGAATGCTCACGCTTCAGTGTAACCGAAGATGGAAAAATGATTGAATTACTGAGGTTATTCATGGATAGGAGTTGTGTTGATTGGTACAGCTCTATGGTGATAAAATTGACTATGGATTCCAAGTGGTCGTCATGGAAAACCAAATTCTGCGAGTCATTTGCGAACAAAGGCTGGAACCAAATAACATATGCTTTATTCTTCAAATACAGAGACGGATTGTTGGTGGATTATGCCATAAAGAAGGAAAAACTATTACTAGACATGAGAAACACAATGGATACAGGTACTATGATAGATCTTATTGCAATGGGTTTGCCAAAACATGTACTCAACATGATTGATAGAGAGGCATTAAAAGATACAGTAGATCTTTTTAATGAAGTGAGAAAATTTGAACATTTGGTAAACAAGAAGAATAATTTAAACTATCGAAAATATGAAAGTCCAAGAGGCAACAATAGGAATGAAGATAAAATCCCTTGCAAGACCTGTGAAAAAATAAATAAAGGAATTCGCTACCACCCTGAATCTGCTTGTTGGTTTAAACCAAAAGAAAATGATAAGTCAAAAGAGAAAAGCATTAAACATGTCAACAATTCTACGATAGAGGCCGAGTTACATGAAACCGAACAAAAAAACTAAAAGTGACACCATTAATCAATGTCAAACTTCTAATAAATAATACACTAGAAATTTATGGAGTTTATGATTCAGGTTCAAATGTTTCTCTGATTAATTCGAAGTTATTAAAACTAAAAGGCAAAGGGAACATTATGAATAAAGCCAGTTTAGTGACGATTAATGGTGTCAAAAAGACAAGTGGTTTGACGAACCTAAAAATTAAAATTTTCAACATAGAAGAAAATGTTGAAGTGTATATTCTAGATGAACAAAATTTCAAATATGATTTTTTGATTGGATTAGACATAATAACAAAGTTCAAATTAATACAGGATGAGAACTTAAAAATCACTCAAAAACAGAACTTAAATAAAGAAAAAGTAGAAGAAAGTACTAAAATTATTATAAAGGCTAATGCTAAAGAAGAAATAATAGAAAATACAAACACGAACGATGAAAAGCTAAAGAAAGAGCAAGAAGTTAATGATAAAAAGAAAATTATAAACGAATACAGAATTAATTTTAACGAACATGTTAAAGAAGAAGATTTCGAATTAAATATAAGCCATTTAAATGAATTTCAAAAGTCAAAAATAAATAATCTAATGAATAGATATAATGCTGTTTTTGCAAAGAACAAATATGATGTTGGAACTGTTAATGGATATGAAGCTAGGATAGATTTACTTTTAGATAAATATTGCAGTAAACGACCATATAGATGCACTATGGAGGATAAAAAAGAAATAGAAGAACAAATAGGAAAATTGTTGGATAATAAACTTATAGAAGAATCCTATAGTCCCTTTGCTGCACCTGTCACACTGGCCTTTAAAAAAGAAGAAAATAAAAAATCAAGATTATGCATAGACTTCAGAGATTTGAATAAAATAGTAGTACCAGAAGCCCAACCATTCCCGTTAATTGAGGATTTAGTAACTAAAACAAGAAATTGCAAATTTTATACAACTCTAGATATAAATTCTGCTTTTTGGTCAATTCCATTACGAATAGAAGACAGAAAGAAGACTGGATTTGTAACACAAGATGGACATTTTCAATGGACCTGTTTACCGTTTGGACTTAAAACAGCACCGGCGATTTTTCAGAGGATATTAAGTAACATACTAAGAAAGTACAAACTTACAGATTTTGCTGTAAATTATATAGATGACATCTTAATATTCTCGAAATCTTTTGACGAACATATTCAGCACTTAACACGATTATTGGAAGCAATTAAAACAGAGGGATTTAGATTGAAATTTCAGAAATGCACATTTGCCTCAGCCTCTGTTAAATATCTGGGTCATATAATTCAAAATAATTCAGTTAAACCGCTGAAAGATAATTTAATTTCGATAAAAAACTTCCCAATTCCAAAAACACAGAAAAATGTAAGACAGTTTCTAGGTAAGATCAACTTTTATAATGAGTACATACCAAGAAGTGCGATAATATTGGATCCGCTACATAATTTACTGAGGAAAAATCAACCATTCTTCTGGTCTGAACAATGTCAAAAAGCATTTGAAAAAATAAAAAACCTTTTGTGCTCTCAACCAGTGTTAGAAATTTTTGATAAAGATTTACCGATAACAATCTACACAGATGCTTCTTTAGAGGGTGTTGGTGCTATCTTGAAACAGACGCAGCCAGATGGAAAAGAAAAACCAGTAGCTTACTTTTCTAAGAAACTAAATGGGACCCAAAAGAAGAAAAAAGCGATATATTTGGAGTGCTTAGCCATTAAGGAAGCATTACGATACTGGCAGTATTGGCTAATAGGTAAGTCATTTACAGTTTATTCTGATCATAAGCCGCTGGAAAACATGAACTTAAAATCGAGGACTGATGAAGAACTAGGTGACCTAACATACTACTTATCACAATACGATTTTAATATAAAATATGCCCCGGGAAAACAAAATTTAGAAGCAGATTGCCTTAGTAGAAACCCTGTATTAGAATCAAATGAAAACGCAGACGAACAACTTAAGATTGTGAACTTGGTTAATCTGGAAGATATTATATTAGATCAGAATAAGAATGAAGAAATACAAAAGCATAAGGAAAATATTACATACAAACAAAACATATATTATAAAAAAGTTAGAGAGAAAGAAAAAATAATTTTGTCTGAAGAATTCAGTATTAAACTATTAAGAAATATACATGAGAATCTTTGCCACATTGGGACAAACCAAATGCAGAAGACAATAAGTCCGTTGTACATAGCAAGAAATCTAACGAAAAATATTAAAAAGATATGTAGAGAGTGTAAGATCTGTATTAGAAATAAATCAAGAGGACAACACAAATTTGGATTTATGTCTCATCTAGGTCCAGCTACAAGGCCATTTGAAATAATTTCTATTGATACAATAGGAGGCTTCGGAGGTTCAAGATCTACAAAAAAATATTTGCACTTGTTAGTGGATCACTTTACTAGATACGCTTTTATCTTGACTTCGAAAAATCAGAGTGCAAATGACTTCATAAAACTAGTCACTAATGTAATAGAAACAGAAGACGTTAATATGCTGCTGACGGATCAATATCCAGGTATAAATTCGAAAGAATTCAAGGACTTTTTAAAACACAAACAGATAAACATGGTATTTACGGCGGTAAATGCACCATTCTCAAATGGTCTAAATGAGAGACTAAATCAGACACTAGTTAACAAAATCAGATGCAAAATGAATGAAGATGGAAATAAGAAAGCCTGGACAACAGTAGCTCATGAATGTGTGAATAAGTATAATCAAACTATTCACTCAGTAACTGGCTTCTCACCAAGTTATCTTTTGTATGGTACAGATGTCACGGTTTTACCCAAGGAATTAATACAAGAGAACACACATAATGATTGGATCAGAGATAGGACTACAGCACTTCAGAATACAATTAAATCACATAATTACAACAAAACATTATTTGACAAAAATAGAAAAAACCATGAATTTAATGTCGGTGATATGGTGTATGTGGAAAATGGCAATAAACTAAACAGGAAAAAACTGGAAGAATTAAAAATTGGACCATTTCAGATTGTTGAGAAAGTTTCAAAATCAATATACAGAATCAACACAGGACACAAAAAGATAGAGTCAAATCTCTTTCATATAACGAAATTAATTCCAGTACCAATGACACATACAGAATATGCAAGTGATAACGAAATAGAAGAAGGGGAGCTGCTCTATTAAAGAAAATTTACTTCTGTATATTTTCTTTCCCAAAGGGGGGAGATGTAAAGAAAAAGAATGTAGTTTTTCTTTAAGTTTATATTTCGCGCATAGCGCTGTCTATGATACTTTAGTTGCTTTTTTTGTGGTTGACATAAAGATGTCAAATATTAATTTTCACATTCATGTTTAATTTGTTAATTATAAAAATATAAAATAATCTTAACAAAATTGTGAAGGAACGGATAATAAACATTTAATGTCGTTTCTTTGATTTCAGGTATGAGTTTTACATATTGTTATAGGATTATATTGTTTATTTTGTTTTAGTTTAGTTATCATATCAATTACAATAAAAATCTTTGATTTCAGAGCAACACATTTGTTTGATTCACCTTCATAATTTGAAATAAAATACATACAGACTTATATATTTATTTTGACATCTGAAATTCACAAGAAATTGATTGTGATTCATTTCATATACAGATGTGTATATTACGGCATGTCAAATGTTCAATGATGAATTTAAATATTACTGTTCTTCACAGAAGTCTTACCAATCAGGAAATTAAATGAACAATATAATTAATAAAATATGTTCTTCCTTATATTAATGAATATTGTACAGAGAACTAAAGTTGGAAGCTTATGTGTGTTCCTGTATATTTACGAAATAAGAGATAAGAGGTGTTAATATAAGTTTTTATTATTGTTATGACTTATTTATGTATTATTATTACAATTCTCATGAATTGTAATGAATATATATGTATAAGTGACACTAATAAATGATTGATGTTGCTTAAATCTTATGTGCTCAGAAGTTGAAGATTTTTTTTTATATACTTTTCTTCTCTTATACTTATGGATATTTATCATACTTGTAAGCTTCAAAAATAGTATTAACATTATAGTATACCAACAATACTTAATTACTACTACTGGTCAAGGTAACTGAAGACAGATTCACACAGATAAGACAGATTCATACAGATTATAGGGTCCCATGATTGGTCTTGGCTCCAAGCTTAATAGTCCAGAGACTTGGCATAGGCCATGTGTCAAATAGTTTTAAGCTATTATATAGTTCATAGTAAATGATATAACTTTTTTAAATGAATCTGAAAAAAATAATTAATATAACTGTTTGCTTTGAAATGTCAAGTTTAGTTAGTGATAGGTACTCATATTATGTTATAGTTGAACTGTAGCTTTTGATCCTGGATATGGGAAGTCATAATAATAATTTAGCTGTGCATAAATGTGTAAGATATTAACCTACACTGTAAGATCAAATAAGATTAGGAAACAACATTTTAATTGAGTTTTCTTAATTTAAGATAAATTTCCAATAAGATCATTTAGGTACATAACATTGTTTATTAACAATCTCATTAATTGAGACTACAAAAGTATGATAATTAAAAGAATTGATAACTGGTTAAATAAGACAGATACCTATTCTGATAATTAATGAATTCTTAATGCTATAGTCATGCGACATGCTAATACCTGCAAGGCATCGCTTTTTAGTATCGTTGTTTTTCGCGCCAGAGGTCCGTTTACGTGACTGGAATGATATGGTTGAGTTAACGATAAGTACTTACTCTCCTTCTCGTGGTCGAAACCCACAATGACGAAGTAGTCGACGAGTCTGGACATGGCAATCCTACGGCAACATTCCAACACAAATACAACAAATACACTTTTTAATTTGATTACACCAATTTACACTCATTTTAAACACAAAGTTCCTTGTTTGCACATATTCACAGCACAATACCGATCACCGATAGTTCATAACATACGCAGCAATAATTTTGCACACTGCACAATTTTCGGAATGTAAACAACACTTTCATTTATCGTTAGCTAAAGAATTTTAACTGCAATTACCAGAAATATTAAAGATTGGAACCAACGAAGAGGTTATACTAAATCTATGTAAAGAAGCCGGTTTTCATTAATGCTGTTATTAAAAATGGTAATTTATATCAAAATCTATTTATATCCTAAGAAACAACAACGAATCCAGTAAATTTTATGAAAATTTTTGTTATCAAACGTCACTACGACCGCGATCCATCACTTGTTCGTCCGACATTTCTGAAAAAACTACCAAGAATTACAAATATTGCCACCTACGTCAGTATTACTACCAAATATTTGAATTTCAAAAAAAAACTACACGAAATAAAAAATTTACAATTTAAATTGTACATTTGTTTTATATAATAATAATTTGGCTTTTTTTTGTTTTTATTATGTAGAGGATGGTACAATAATCGGGAACAATGGCTTAATGTATTTTCCGTAGCACGGATGGAAGTCCTTCAAACATCAATCCCGGAAAGAAATCTTAGATTATACTCATATTGAAATCAATGTTGGAGTCCTGGCTAGAATTTCTATTAGTTATCTTATTTTACATTATCTTTATAATATACTGAGCTACCTCCTACCTGTTATATTTTATGCAATTAACACTGTTGCGGGGAATATGTCACCATTGTACTTAAGCCTGGTTCTCCGTTTGGGACTGCCTAAATTCAGACACCACAGTCTTTGTTTCAAGGTTTGAAACCAAAAGGCATATTATTTTAAAATGAAACACACATATTTAAATATGAACTATGACTCGAAACAAAGACTGTGGTATCAGAATTTAGGCAGTCCAAAACCGAGAACCGGGTTTGATGTTTGAAGGATTTCCCTCCGTGCTACGGAAAACACATAAAGCCGTTATTTCCGATTGTAGTACCATCCTCTGTAACAACCTATATTAATTAACGGGTAGCCGCGTGTTACAACATAATACTGCGATCAAAACCTCAGCTGTTAAGCTTATGGTATAACCCACCCCCGGGACGAGGCTCATAATCTGTCATGGATGTACCTATTTACGGGCTAAAATGTTAATGACATAGTTATAGGTAATATTAAGAACTTGTAGAGGAAGGGTTGGTGGTCTTCCTCCACAAAAAAGGAAGAACTTCTTTGCCGGGCGAGGTGGTATGTCGACGACCGATGGTCATTTGTTGATATTCAGAACTTGTATATGTTCTTATTGGCTTGAGATCTTGTATTGCGCGATACGGGTTTGTTGGGGTGCTAGGTGCCAAATGGCGCGGCGCGGATATTGTGGTTTTGTGCGGCTACTGTATATATCGCTACAAACTGTTTAAAAAAGGAATGCTTATGTATGCAACAATTGAACCAGTGAGCGTAAGTTAAATTTGCCAAAGCAATTAAGGAGTTATTTACCTTTTAAATGGAATATTAAAATAATTTATCATGAAATTAAATGTTTCGAAGTTAAAATATATTTTTGGTAGTATTATAAGTTATAGTATGGTAACATTAACTGAGTTACCTTCAACAAGGTTCAAAAGACTATAATGTATTATAATGTAGTGACCAGTTAAAACAACGGCAATTTGTTTTTTAATCTGTGGGTGGAGGAGTTCTTCTATTATTATCCGGTCATTTTTAAAGAACTCATTCTATATATGTCATCCTTCTTCCACACGTGGACGGAAGGCCCTAATTTATGTTTATCTACAAAATTTTCTGCACATTTTTATTTTGCATCATTAATTTAGTGATAACGCAAACAATGTATCAAAATATTTATGTTTGATTTATTGTTAAAAATTATAATTAATTTCTATTGTAAATTTCAATTTACTGATTTTAATACAATGTCTGATGCATCAAGTCAACAAATACCCGGTCTTAAACAAAAGAAAGTGTTTAAAATTATAGTTTTAGGAGACTCGGGTGTTGGCAAAACATGTTTAACGTATCGGTTTTGCGAAGGACAATTTTTAGATAAATCGGAAGCTACGATCGGTGTAGACTTTAGAGAAAGGAGTATAAAAATTGGGCATGAGGACATAAAGGTAAGTCTGCTATCGACTGTTTCCATGAATTTGCAACACAGTAAACAAAATTATTGATGTCTATATTGAAGGGTGTTTCGATAGCTTTGTAGAATAGGGTGTAAATTATTTAATTAACATTCATTTTAACTGGCCTATCAATCCATTTTTTCTATTTACTTTACTATTTTTTTTCCTAGTCACCTACTTTTTTAATTTAGGAGTTATCAAGTCAATTAAGAACCTACTATGTTGCCACTACTTAAAACCTTGCTTCATATAAGTGGAGCTAAACCATGACGTACTCCCGTATGCAAAAATACCACTTGAGACTATGAGTATGCCTACTCACTACATACTCAAGTGAATACTTAAAGCCAAGTATTGTTTGTGCCCACCACTTTTAATCTTTCATAATTCTATGTTTAAAAACAAAAAGACTAATTTAATAATACAATACTCTGGTAGACCAACCCAAGTTATCTACACTAATTATTATACTACTAAGACTACCCACTGACCCACTAAAAACAAGTTCTATTACTATGAGTTGAGATTTATTATGATAATAATTGGCATAAGTCTAATTCATTAATGAATTTACTGCTATAGTTTTAGACATTTTCAGATGGGCATTTATGTAGTCAGCCCCAATGCTTTTCCTACTTCACTAGGCATAATCTTCTAGACACAGTGGCCAAAAATATACAGTTTATTATTGGTCAAATTCCACACAATCTGTGTCAGTCAGTGACTTAAGTTCTTTTGCTTTTTTTGTTTAGATTTATATTGAGCACTAAATAGTGTCTTCATAAGTATGTTGTGTTAAACCATATAAATTTAAATAAAAGTTACATTAATTTAGTACGCCTGGTACCGCAGAACATGTAACTATTATTATTGTAACACTGCATGAAAATTTGTAACCCATGCTTCATACAAATAAATGCATCTTTATCTTTATCAATTAATTCTGGATGATTCTTATAGTGTCATTAACCAAAGCCTGAAAGAGGCAGGCTATAAAATAATAGTAATAAACTGTGGTTGAGTGTATAAAACTTGGACAAAAACTCATATATTCAGTTCAGGGTTGTGATTACAGTAAAGCTTTCTTCAGCGGTGAACTTTATACAAGCTGATGATGATTCCATGTTACTTATATTTTTAGCTCCAGTTATGGGACACAGCAGGTCAGGAGAGGTTCCGGAAGTCAATGGTTCAACATTACTATAGAAATGTACATGCTGTAGTAATTGTCTATGATGTTACTAAGCCAGAGACATTTCATGTAAGTAGCTTAGGTTTTTTTGGAAACCAAAGTATAATTGGACCCTGTTATGCAGAAAAGATCCAACCAAAAGGCAATTAAGGGTTGGTTGGATCTTTTCTGCATAACAGGGTCCAATTGGTATAGTTGAATATGCCATTTCAAAAAGAGCATAACTCATAAGGTTTGTGCCCTTTTCAAATTCAATTAAATTCCTGCATTTTGTAATGTATTTAAAGTTAAGTATCGTATTATGATTGTGTCAATGTAAAGTTGACTAATGAGATAGGTTTACACATTTTGAAACACTTATTGAATTTGAGAAGTGTTCGCTGCCATGTGTATTTGTACACAGCTAACAGCAAACCCTTCACCCATTTATAATTACTGACTGTCATGGCTGACTAGTTTAAATTAAAGCATATTTATTAACATAATTAAAAAAAAAAAAACGCCATGTAGTATTTTACACATGATTAGTTGTTACATGACACTGGCAGAAATTGCTGAATAAGTCTGCAGATTACCATATATAAAAATAAAAAACACTATTTGATACAGTATATGTAAACCTATCTCCTTGGTCTACTGGACAATAGGTGTTCTTAGAGTTGCCCACAAAATTTGAAATCTTCTATCATCATAATACTAAAATACAGATTAACAAGACCACTTTAATATATAATGAATTCCATTCCATATACCGTAAACTAGCTTCCCGCGCGCTGTTTCATCGGTGTTATAACTACCGGCACGGTTCTTGACCGCTCGGCGCAAGAGTGGGGATCGCTTTGCACATCGTACACTTATGACAAAATTAAACGCACACCCGTTTATTATTTATTTTTTCTAAGTTACCTACGCAATTTCTTACTGGTTGAAAGAAAGATTAAATAATGATTTGTTAAATTGAGAAATGGAAATTGAGATCAAAGAAGTAATTAACAAGAGTTTCTAATTTAAAACCATAACTTAGTTCTTGTAGTTTGTCGAAAATTCCTAAAAGAAACTACTACGTACCTACGTACTTTTTTTTGTTAACATTTTTGACCTCGAATTTCATTTGTTCATTAATGAAATGAAAAACATTTTTACAAAAAAGAAAAATATATTTTATAAAAATTGGTGTCAATTAAATTGGCCGGAATTGTACTCGTCGTCGTGAGGTACGTGCAACAGGAGTAAAGAACCGATCCCGAGTGACGGCTATGACGCGATACGCAACGGGCCAATCACTGCACTTTACCCCGCCCCACGCCTTGTTTCATACCACCAAAGGGACCCAATAACTCACTTCTGCGCAGGTCAAGGTCAGCGCTCAGGAATCGTGCCGTCATTGTACTTCTGTTTCCGTAAGAACTTCATCATGAAATATAGTCTATATTACTCCTCAATAACATAGCTTTCTATTGGTGAAATATTTTTTCAAATCGAACCAGTAGTTCCTGATGTGAGCATAGATGTATCTAACATGCCCAATAGTCTCCAGTCTTTAATATTAATTACTAAAACTAAAAATAAACAATAACATTCCAGTCAATAGCTAGTTGGATGCAAGAGGTGGAGTCTCATGGGCTGATGAAAGCTCCCCGAGTGTTGGTTGGCAACAAATGTGACTGTGGTACTCCAGAGTCACGTCTTGCCACCACATACGCGCAGAGATTAGCTGACAAATATGGCATGCCTGTGAGTATTACATAAACCTTTATTGTATACTAGCGACCCGCCCCGGCTTCGCACGGGTACAATACTGATAATTATACTACATAATGTCTTTAAACCTCTAACAAACGGGCGAAATTTGGTCAAAACAAACAGAAACAAATGAATATAGGTACCTACTTAAACTCAGTGAAATAAGTAGGTGGGTATACTCTTATCGTATGAAATACCTATACTCTTCAGGACTAACAATACAACAAACACTAAATAAATAGGTATTCAAGTATCTATCCATCATAGTTACAACGAACACAAAACAAAAAATTTGCCCTATAATTCTTATGGATCGAGCGCGCATAATCGCATTCGGCCTACCTCCGTAGCGTAGCGGTAATTGGCTCGCTTTAAATCTCGGAGGTCGTGGGTTTGATCCCCACACCGGACATGAAATCTTTGTGTAAATTCTAAGATTTCTTTCCGGGTCTGGTTGGTTGAGGGACTACCCTCCGTGCCTCGGAAAGCACGTTAAGCCGTTGGTCCCGATTGTTATAACATCATCTATAATAATCGTATATCAAGGAAGCAGCAGCAGCGTTTCCTTGTGTGTTACAACATAATTCTGCGGTCACCAACCCGCCTGCCAAACGTGGTGACTATGGCAATACCCTCCCTCGGGAGGAGGCCCATGTTCAGCAGTGGACGATATACGTGCTGATGATGATGATGACCTACTAAAACTCAGTGAAATAAGTAGGTGGGTATACTTTTATCGTATGAAATACCTATACTCTTCAGGACTAACAATACAACAAACACTAAATAAATAGGTATTCAAGTATCTATCCATCATAGTTACAACGAACACAAAACAAAAAATTTGCCCTATAATTCTTAAGGATCGAGCGCGCATAATCGCATTAGGCCTACCTAAAACACGCGCTGTTATTTTGCGATAACTTCTATGTTATTCATTTAAAGTATATAGTGTAGGGGTAACATAATCTGCATGAAATGCTTAAGAATATTAACTCATTTAAAGTGATAAGGATAAATACTGAATCCGTCTGATTAGCTTTACAATTACCGCATTAGAAATTATCATTTTTCTAAGATATAATGGATATAGCAAGTTAACCTTGAAATATAGACATATGCTATCGCAGACTTTTTTGTAGATCTAAAAGAGAAGAATATTTGCCACCATACATTGTTTTGTTATATTTCATAGGGTTTAGGCAGCGTTTTCGTTGAAAGCTCCCAAATGGCTTAATTTTTTCCGACACCTCTGACAAATATCAATATATATTAGTCAAATGTACACATAAACTAAACAAATCATATACGTAAACCTTCCGGAAGAATCGTTCTATCGATTGGTAGCATCCGCATGAAAATCAATGTAGTAGTTTTTGAGTTTATCGCGAACAGACAGACAGACGCGGCAGGGGACTTTGTTTATAATATGTAGTGATGTAGTGATAGCGGTCGCCCGCGGCTCCGTGCGGATGTCGGTTACCGCTGCAAAAAGCCTACCCAGGAAAGACACGGTCAGCAAAATGATTCTCAGGTCAATTCACGGACACCGACATAAACATCGACAACGCAGTCATTATCCGCAGGCTGCACAGATTGTCTTTCTGTGGATGTTAAAGTTGTTAATGATGAAAATATAATTAATGATGTAATTAATAGGCATTTTAGGGATTAGGCATTTTAGGCATTTTCAAAGCTCTGAAAAGAACTGTTGTTTAGCTCTGAGAAGAACTGTTGATTAGCTCTGAGAAGAACTTTTGCGTAGGTGTAGTTTTAGGAACGAAATCTAAAAAAAATCGCAATAAAATTATTAGACTTCGCAACGGGCCGTGCAGCAGAAATCGTAATATTTTAATTTCGCCATAACTTCAAAACCAAACGTCCAATTTTAATCATTCAAAGACCAAATATTATCTACATAAACTGTACTTAGTGATGAAATAATTTATTTTGATAAAAATTAATAGCATGAGTAAAATAAACGCGTTTAAATGTAGTCCAAAAAAAATTCAAGATTTCTAAATAAAAAAATGGTCGTTGTGCCTCACTCGACATAGATAGGTATAGTGTGTCGCGGACTTTTTTGTAGATATTTATAAGATCTATAATTAATTAGAACATTTTATGGTTCTATCTTTTATAGTTTAGGCAGCGTACGCAAAATAAGTAACTTTTCTGGTTGATTTTTTACACCTTGTGTCAGAAAAACCCAAATATCTTACGGAACCCTATTTTTTTCCAAAATAACATTTCGCCTATGTTACTCGTGGATAATGTAGCTTTCAAATGGTGAAAGAATTTTTTAAATCGGCCCATTACTTTTTGAGCCTATTCATTACAAACATACAAACATACAAAAATAGGTACAAATCTTTCCTCTTTATAATATTAGTATAGACTAGCGACCCGCCCCAGCTTCGCACGGGTGCAACGCTGATGCTGATATCGTACATATATACCTTCCTCTTGATACACTCTATCTATTAAAAAAGACCGCATCAAAATCTGTTGCGTAGCTTTAAAGATCTAAGCATACATAGGGACGGACAGACAGCGGCAAGTGACTTTGTTTTATACTATGTAGTATTATTTTACCTATACAAATATCATAAATAGGTAAAGTTTGTTAGTTTGGATGTTCAGGGTAATCTCGGGTACTGTTGATCTGTTTTTTTAAATTCTATCATCCGGACATAACATTTACACTAACTAAAACAGGACAGGAATTTTCAAGACATTTTTAGGACGTGAATGTTGATCAATTGAAGGTCCCACTGGAATTGGAGACAATGTATAATGTATAAATATTATTACCCTGCAAACAACGCCATACTTGCTGACTTCATCTCTGTGCCAGCACATTTAGTACATGCATTAGTACATGCATGTGCCAGCACATGCACATTTAGTAAGTGCCAGCTTGAGTGGCAAAATGTTGGCAACCACCAGCATTAGACCCTTCTGCCATCATCGTAAAGAAGACTAAGTTAGCAGAGACACTTACAATGACTTAGATCAGCGGTCGGCAACACGCGGCCCGTGGGCCGCAAGCTGCCCTCGGACTTCTTATTTGCTAATGTTTTGTAACCGTACGGCGATCGACCGTTTACGTATAATTAGGATCCAGTCTTAAGAACGCGTTCACTCTGCCCAAGAACAAACAAATGAGGATGAAATTGTAATTTTTTCTAGTTATATTCTAGTTTATTTTGCCACTTTGTGGCCCTTGTCTGCCAAAAGGTTGCCGACCGCTGACTTAGATTATAGAGTAGATATACTTGTACTACAACATTAGATGATTTGAAACTGAATAAATATAGGCAAATAGTCAAGACATTGGTTAGATTTGGCACAACTATTTAATCATAAAAAATAGTGGCAGTGGATCTGGTATCTTAAACTGTGTGTGGTCATAGATTTGGTCTGTTATTTTCTTATTGTAAATGGATTTGAGCAGAGAGACTATTATTTTTCCAGTTGTTCGAGACTTCTGCACTGTTGGACTCAGAGTGCAACAATGTGGAGTCTATATTTATGACGTTAGCGCACAAGTTGTATTCCAAGCAGCCACTAAGAGTTGTCAGTATTGCGGTAAGTCTTTCTGTTTCTTTTTATATAACTACCGCACTAGGAAACTATGATGCAAAATGTAGTTAATTGTATAATAGTTAGTAGTGCAGTAGTGTTCTAATTCTAATTGTTTTCTGGCATTGTTTATGAATCAGTCATACATAATGTTTTAAAAATGGATACAAATACAATATAGACAAAAACTTATTATTTTGTTCCGACTGCACTTCTTCCTGCCCTTATCCCAAATTACTTGGGGTCGGCGCAACACGCTTGTTTCTTCCATTCTGTCCTGTCACCCGTCACACTATCACTAACTCCCTTTTCTTTCATATCACTCTTCTCACAATCCATCCATCTTTTCTTTGACCTTCCTCTCTTTTCTTTTCTTCCTTTTGTTCCGACTGCACTAGTGGTCGATAATAATTAATGTAAAACACAATTAGTTGTTAGGAGTCTCAGTGTGTATCTGTAAATTGTTTGTTACGTTCCCTGCAGTACCTTCTAACTACTACACTACAATTACAACTACTACACTATTTAGTAACCACTACTACACTATTAACTGACTACTATGTTACTCACTCACTACTACACTACCCACTGACTATAATACCACTGCCTACTGAAATAATGAATTTATTAAGCAATGAGGCATTTACATACACTTGTACTTGTCAAAATCACAATGAAAAAGAACTGTAATTAATAGGTTATTATTCTTATTCTATGAATACAACTACTCAGGTAACTATAACTAGCAAGTGCAACCTGTGAGTGCTGCCTATTGTAGGACATTACAGACTATGTACTCCTTCTGTCCGTGTGATGATACCATTGACTGCTGCACTACTATCTGAACTTTTAAGAAGATCAGGTATCTAACCTTTTGACGTAACCCTTGTTGAAGAAAATTTATAAAATCAAATGTATTTATTTCTAGGGTGAACATGGTCCCGGGGTGGTGAATCTATCCCGACAGCGGCGATCGACCACCATTTCTAACGACAGTTGTCTATGTAGCTAATCGCATGTGTAAGTAGGTGACGAAATTAACGCAAAAACATTATAAATTGAATGTCATAGAAGAGACTTATATGAATATGCAAATTCGAAATAAAGTAAGAATAAAATTATGTCTACACTGAAAAAAGGTTTTATTGTTTGTGTTTAACTGGGCGGGAAGGCTAGTGTTAGGTATTCACTAAAACATTGCCCAGTCTCTCATAAATATTATAAAAAATAAAAGTTTTCGGTAAATTACTTATAAGAACATAGTTATAGGTAGAGTATTAAAGTATTTGTTTAACTGCACCTATAAGGCTGACCCCACATTGGGCGTGCGCATTCTTTTTATTGACAACTATAATGAGACAACACTCTTTGCTATATTAGATAAGTTTGATTTTCTGAGACCAAATCTCTCTATTTAAAAATCTTGCCCATTAAATAATTTATAAGTTTACCTCCTAGCTACTAGTATACTATTTAAATTTATCTTTAGTTATTGTTATACAATTTAAACTAAATCCAATTTGGCTCCACAAGTGTCAAAAATCCTAATACACCAAAAGAAATTAAAAATATACATAATTTCTTATTAGTTTACGTTGTACGCTAGTATACTGGAAATTATTTTTATTAAACATTTAAACATTCCATTTAGTTTAAGTTTATACTTTAAGGATACTTATAACAGGGAACTTTATGTCCCAGGTAATGAAAAACTCACCTGTCAAGCGTGTATGTTTGATAAGTGGCAATAGCCTCGTAGCTAATTAAATAACTCCGTCGTAAAAAAAAAATGATAAGCGTGGTCACTGTGGAAACCAATCGGGGTATTCCTAAGTCCACATGTGGACCAAATTTAAGCTGAGGATTATAATCACCATTTAACAATAAAAATAAACTGAACTGCCGTAAAGAAACACCGTGCCAAATATAAAAATAATTTATGAATTTAAATATTTATTTAAATATTATAATGGCAATAATTTAACGTTAGCACGGAAAAATTGTGAACCGGCAGCTAAATCCATTTTCTAACAATTATTTATTATTAATTAAAACGTGTTATTCAAATCAGTAAAATAAATATAGTCTGATATTTTTATTAAAATATTTAAAGTTGGAATTAACCGTATTCGTACTTCGCTTTACATAAGCACTAATTACAACTACCTAGGCACATGTTACACGCTATCTCTCGTTTGTGGAATATTGTATGAATTTTATGTAATATTTGTTGTATATATATAAAAACAGTTGATTTGTTTTCGCTATACCTATTAAGTTACGCTACACATTAAATCCGCCCGATATGCAGTAAGGTAGCTAAACAGTGAACTAAGTACAACAAATTATTATGTATCGCCGATTTGAAACTATCGTGATTAACTTCTAAACATTATGAATTAAATTTTACGGATCTAAATGGCAGTCACGACCGATGTTACACATTCTACGGACATTGGGAACATACATAAAAAGTAGGGATTTAACATTAAAATATTTGACGCGATTTAGACCTATTTATTTTAATTCATTCTTCAAATAATATATTTATTGGCTAACAAAATAGCAACAACAAATCTTTATAAAAACATAACTCATGTTCAGGAATTTATGTTAAAAATAATCCCCATGTAAATTCATGTACAACATAATTCTGTAGTTTGACCGAAACCGCTTACCCACGCCTTAGGAAAGCGCGGTGAGGTGCGGGCCGGGGAGGAAAGAGAATGATTTTACATACGATCGATGAATGAGCGAGAGCCGTGCGCGTGGACGGAGTACTGGCTAAACGGCGCGGCCAAGGCGAGTTACAGGGATATCAACTACTAAATTAACTGTTAATTTGTTGGAACATTTGCGATTTTTTTTGTTTTGTTGCATTCATTTAAATGTTATGGTGTAATGTAATGTCTCCATCTATATGGCAGCTATTTAAGAATATGTATTATTGCAGTATTTTATATTGGGTGTACAATACAATTTTTTGATGATGATTCCTAATTTTTTAAAGTGGTTATAACTCGGTTTAAATATTTTTTTTAATCATGGAATTAGTAATCATATGATTAACCATATAGACTGATTCGATACCAGTTTACATAAGACTGGATTTTATTTTTGAAAATAGACTAATGCAATTATTTTTTTTTAAATCAAGGGAATAGATTAGTAATCAAATGATTAACCATCTAGAGTCTAGACTGATTCTATACCTGTTTACATAAGAGTGGATTTTATTTTTGAAAACAACCTAATGCAAGTCATTGATTGTAATGATAATGTGACAATTGTTGCTCTTATCAGGTAATTTTATTTGTTTAAATATATTTGTTTCTGCCATTTCTATGACCTGATACTTTTGGTGAAAATAAGATAGAAAACGCTACTAGACCTACTGGTCTAGAAGCGATTTCTAATATACCATACCACTGGCAATAACTTTCATTATTAAATGCCATTTATAAAAAAAAATCGCTATATGGCAACTGATAGGTTAAACATTCTTATTCCATTTGTCGCATTTAAACGATTTTAAATCAATATTTATTTAAATAAACACAATGTAAAACTGCAGCGTCAGTAAATTGTTGAACAAATAAAGTATGTAAATAAAATAAATGAAAAACTACAGTGTCAATATATTTGCTACAATATTTTGAACTTTATTGCTTTTTAAATAAGTTCAATTACTCGAAACACGGTATGTGTTTAGACATACATTTATTATACATTACATAGACTACATACTGCCTATTAAAGGGTTAAGTTAAGAAAATTGATTTTATCTTGTAAATTAGTGTACGTATTGTGGAATCGTATCTTTTGTTCTTGTAAAATAAGATCATAAGTAAACAACTTAGGTATTACATACATAAAGTAAGTAAAAATATATGAAAACGATGAATTTGTGTACTATTACTTTATTTATTTTTGTAAAATTAAGGCATAATATGAGGTCTAGACGATCTTCTTGAAGTTATTGAGATTAAATCATTATATATCGTTATTAATTTGTGTTTTATTTTACGAGCAATAATATAATCATCATTTCATTAACATTATTAGCTCGTACAACGTCCACTGCTGAACATGGGCCTCGTCCCGAGCGAATATTCCCAGTCGCCCCCGCGGGGATGGCCACCGGAGGCAAATGGGAATAAAAATTCCCAGTCGCCACCGGCGGTGACTGGGAAGTCATTGCCCCCACTTCAGTGTCGCTGTACATAGCTTTCTCCATCGTAGAGAATAAAAGTATGAGGCAACTTATCCTAAACCTGCCTTTAATCTTAAAAAAAAAAGACTAAGTGCATTGAAATATTTTTTGTTTTGATTTCGATATGAATATACTTGTTAAAATTAAACATTTAAATTGGTATTTTGTATCACAGATAAACAGCATCGAACTACAAATTATATCGAAGCTTGGCACAACAAGCTAAACCACGAAATTGGTACGAAACGTTCGAACCTCGTGCATTTACTGAGTGTTGCGACAAGATTCTTCATATTCCAATGTTTGTAACAGCAGATGCGATGGAGAAAGCAATGTACAGCGAAACTGAAGTGGGGGCAATAACTTCCCAGTCACCGCCGGTGGCGACGGAATTTTTATTCCCATTTGCCTCCGGTGGCAATCCCCGCGACTGGGAATATTCGGTCCCGAGGGGGGCGGAGGCGGGTTGGTGACCGCAGTATTATGTTGTAACACACAAGGAAACGCTAGTGCCCGTTCCTTGGTATACAATTATTATAGATGATGTTATAACAATCAATACCAACGGCTTAACGTGCTTTCCGAGGCATGGAGGGTAGTCCCTCATCCAACCAGACCCGGAAAGAAATCTTAAAATTTACACAAAGATATCCTGTCCGGCGTGGCGATCGAACCCACGACCTCTGAGATTTTAAAGCTAGCCATATAGTTTTCATCTTCCTTCAATATCATCAACGAGCAATATATATTAGGTTTGCTTTATATTCTGTATATTTATAAAAGGCAACAGTTACCGACTGATCTACGTGCTACTCGGTATCATCGCAATGTGTTCAATGGTAAGAAAACAGATTGCGCTGAAATTTGGCAAGCTAATGGTAACTACGACGTAAGCTTTCGCTTAGAACTTTTAAAATGTAATATGTTTGACCTCCATAAACGACGGCTGGATGCCCGAATCCCGACAGGTCTATTACGTAAAAAATGCTGCATTGTTATAGCACCGCGAACTTTTTGACGTTTTGCGATTAACCTGAAAATTGATCGATGTATCACCGGACACTTTGGTAAAACCATCCAACCAGATTTTTTGAGTAAAATTGAGTATACCCTCGTACACTATAATATTAATATGTCATGCGCAGATAATCAATCTCCTTAGAGTTCGGACACCGTAGCTGAAAGCGGTCTTGTGAGGCACATGACATTCTCAATTAATTACTCAGCTTAAATGTTGTATATAAATATGTAAGTGAAGAAATACGACAATAATTTGTTGTTATTCAGTTGAAACCCATCGAGTGTGTAACAAAAATAAAGTTGTCAGCATGACCCAAGCTGAGTAGTAGTTTAGTTTCAATTACATTTGAAAACCAAAACACAATTTGAAGCTAATACGTATCGACTCCGTGGCGCAACGGTAGCGCGTCTGACTCCAGATCAGAAGGTTGCGTGTTCAAATCACGTCGGGGTCAAAGAGTCCACAGCTTTTTTATTTATTTTATGTATGCTTATTAAAAAAAAGTGTATTCTTGTAATTAAACAAACTATACGGACGTATTTTCTGAGAAAGGTTTTTTGTTCTAATTCTATTTTAAATTAATGAGTATAATATTATATTAGCAGGTATGTAAATATAATTGTTATATAATTATATTATTTTGTTCGGTATGTAGTACCGATGTTGACGATCGTTGTTCGTCTGATTGTGTACTAAATTGTTTAGATACATCATATAGCCGTTAGGTGGCGCCATAAAATGTACCCGGGCGAACCCGTGTCGGATCACTAGTATATTTCACTAATAAAAAGAAAACAACAAATTTATAGGAGGATTCTCCGATAGCATTTACAATGTCTATTTATTTGAATGCAATATTAAATTTACATAAACTATTCTAAATAATAATAAAAATTAGACACAACACTAATATTTTTTTTGCGATTGCACTAAGCAGAAACTACATAATAATTAGGAACTTAATAAAAACTGTTATAATAAATCATGGTTTTATTGTTGAGCTCTCTATGTATGCTTTCATATATCGCCTTCCACGTGTAATCGTCACTCCAACAGTGTAATTTAATATAAGTGTTTTTGAAAGATAAAACATAAATGATATCTATTATTTTCATGCGTAAGTGTAAATACATACCAGATTTCAAAGACATACAAAAAAAAATAGATTTTATTCATGGTCTAACAATACACTCATAATAAAACCACTCTTTTGGAGTTACAACAACTTATGTTGTAGGTGTTGATATGCATCTAGCATTCTAGCATGCTAACAGTTTAACATAATTACATAACATTAGAATTTTAAAACATTTCCAAACCTGAGAAGCATAGGGACGGATGTACTATATACCTACTTCAGTAGCATTCGTCGTATGTGCCTTAATCGTATGTAACTGGCATATACGACGAATGTTTCTGATGTATAATGGCACATCCGACCTTATGTGTTTGAGCTCTAGATTTGTTAACAATAGTGTAGGTACATTGGAAGATGACAATTCCTGTAAGTTAAAGCAGACTCCGTCAAATATATTGTCTTAGTGCAATCAATAAAGTTAAAGAGTTATGAAAATTGAGGTAATAAGGACCTTTTTTAAATAGGAAATTTAATTATTCGTATACACAAATAACTCTTGAACTAATTATTTTTTTTGGATAAGTTAAGAGTCAATTTGATGATGAACTTTTTCAGGAACAGACAAATGAAACTGCAAAATGGCACTTGCCATTTCCTTATAAAAGCTTAGTGCCAGTGGTGTAAATGAAATACGACTGTTAGTGTGTATGTAAGCATAAAGTAATGAATCAAGAGACCACTAGAATGGCGATAGAGTAGAAACAAAATAGGATATAGCAAAAAAGTAAATTTAGAGCAACCGTTTGATACTAGCAAAGCATCGCGGTATCATCCATGTTTTGTTGCTATATCCCAAATTATGTTTTTTAGGAATAAACATCACGTTTTCATTATGATAATCCAGCTCATTTTCTACCAGTGTGCCATTTTTAATACTTTTAAGATGAAACCACAAATAAAAACCTTACTTCTTAGGTATCAATTTATTACGCGAAAGCCATTCTAATTCTCCGTTTTTAAACAATACATTCTTAAACTTAATCCTTCATTACCTCTATTCTCAATTTATAAACAAAGCTGCCATCATAAAGACATGTTTCTAAGTGTCGTTATTGTTTTAATGAAAAATACACTTTACAGTAGGTTTATAGAGATGATTTTTCAGTAAAGCATTAGATTTATTGCATTTTTGACTTATGACGACTAATTTCATGTGACCCATGACATAACGAGTGTCATAGAAATAAGCGATATTCGTAGAGTAGGAAAAATTACTGATACTTACTTTTTTTATTCCTTTACACCCACGTGGTCACAACAAGGAGTTATTTATAGTCTTAGATCCGAACCTACATCGACCTTCACCGAGCTGATAATAGAATGAAACATCTTTTAAAATAAATTATGTATATTTGAAAATACATATATTAAAACTGGGTTGGCTATAAAAATCCTGAACATACTATTTTAAAAATGATTTTTATGAAATCTTAAAAACATTTATTAAATTAACGCAAAAAACAGCGCTTAGGCTGTTATAATTTTGTATATATTATCTAAGCAAGTGAAAGTAAATGTCGTCTACACACCTTTTTGTACCTGGCAACCCAGTAGTTCGTCCAGGTTCAACCCAACAGCTGAACGTTTTATTCTTTGAGTGAAAATAAAATTTACTTATCTTTTTTTATGATTTTAATAAACTGTTGCAAACATTTAATAAAAAAAAGCAATGGTCTGTCCAGGATTTCTTTAGCCAACCCATTTTGTGTGTATTTTCTAAGCAATTTAATTCATTATAAAACATGTTTCATTATTTTATCAGCTAGGTGAAGGTCGATGTAGGTTCATTGGTAGGCTAAATGGCTAAGGCTACGGTGGAACTACACCGATCGTCGAAATTCCACCAAAAATGGTTTCACCGTAGCCTAATTGGCTAAGGCATTAGGGGTTTTACCTAAGATGCAGGTTCAAATCCTGCCAGTGGTCGAATTTTATTAATCTCAATTTTGAAACAATCAGATTATTGTTCGCTGTATACATTGCTGTGACCTGTATTATGCCAGCTGGGTTATGTTAATACGAATATCGCTTTTACTAGGACCGCCTTTGGATTTCATTAATTCACATTCGTATCTAAAACCGCATTCGGTCATTGAGCCATCGCCGTTTGTCTACAATTTATGTTAATAAAAATTAGTTTAAAAAGTTACAATAATTATCTAACATAAACAAAATTATGTGAAATTCCTGTTAGGAAAATAAAACATATGTCCGAGATAATTTTTTTTATTTAATTTATTAAACCTACCGACAATAGAAATATTATCAATTGATTCAATTTTTTTTAAATTACATATCTATCTAAAAACAGTTTTGGATCATACTCCCGAGTAAACATTTATTGTCCTAACAGAATATTACGTGAGATAACAGATAACAGTGTAATATGACTTTACATATCGTCGGTGACACCGCGTAAACTACAAAAGCTAATGAGGTCGAAGGTCGAATGCAGCAATTAATATTTCGCCCTTACTACACAAATACAGAAAATATTTCTCGGTGGACGAAATTGTACCTTAAAAGCCACTGTCACTTAGGCGGTATCACACTATGACTGACAATATTATAATTAAGGATGCGGTCCAAATAACAGAGTATAGGTATAGTATATATACACTGAAGAAGATTCTGAGATGCCATATATTATAACTCTAGGTATAATATCGAGATTTTATCTCAAATAAAAATAAAAACAAGCGCATTTATTGAACAATATCTAATACTCGCAATCAAGGCCGCATCCTTAATACAATTCATCAATGTTGCATATCGTCGGTGATATTGCAATACCGCGTAAGTGACAATAGCTTATAAGGTTGAAATTAAATATAGCAAATTATATTTTTTGCCCTAAAAGATAAAGAAAAAACATATTTCTTGACATATGAAATCACACCTTAGTAGTAACTGTCACATACGCCGTATTGCAATATCACCGACGATATATTCATAAAAATTCATTTATATTACGAACTAACATAATGATTATTCAATATAAAGTTAGAGCTACAAATTCAAAAGCAAAAAAAAACGTAGGTTAGTATAAACACAATACGCGAAGTAAATCACAGCGGTATCAACTGAATTACTAAAAGAGCACAACTCCAATATAAAAGCCAAATGAATTGTGCCCTTTTCGAAATTGGATATTCAACTAGTGTCTTTGTGCCAATTTGAACACGCACTTTATTAGTCAAACCCACAAATGGAGAATCTATATATTACATAAAAGACTTCATTTCACAATCAGAAAGCTTCGTCTTTAAAAACCAATGGTTCCTTGCATATCAGCAGTATATACTTTGCTGGAAAGAAGTCCTATCGTATATATCTGTACATATCATTCCTTAAATTCCAATACTGTACTGTATTTTTTATACTTCCACACATTTTCTCGATATATACAATCAAATGGACTTGCTATATTAAATTCTGCTTGAAGATGAGCAAAATCAAAGTAATCAATAATTATATAATCATTTTCTTCATTTCATCTTGGACTAATTGCAATGGTGCACTAAAACTATGTATCACCAATCAAAAACTAATCATTCTTTGGTTTCAGGTGATATTTTGAAATTTGTATCTGTAGTTCAGCGCAACCTAGTAAAGGTCGCAGGCAGTCAGTGGATGCAGGCCGCTAGAAATCGTTCCCGCTGGAAATCGATGAGGGATGCCTATGTTCAGCAATGGTGATATAGTGACGATAATTATCTGCCGTTCTCTGGCCAATAGAATTCATAACTACAAAATCCTTTTCGCATTTAAGTTGCGCTTGAAATCTCTTCAGCTGTAAACCGAGTTGTAGATGATTAAAAGTGGTTCTCGCTGTAAGAGATTCCACATAGATTCTAGGTACTTTATATAAGCGCTGCTGGCTTCTAAGGATTCCAAATACTTCTATTAAGTCCCAAGTAGTAAGTTGTGTTGATCACAAGTTTTGCCAAGTGGTGGTAACGAGGACATTCGTGTCGAGCGCTCGTGCGATCCGTTCGTGTAGACCGTGGGACAGCCACAGCATGCGGAGGGTCTCGTAGCGTTCGGGGCATAAGTGAAGCGGGTTGCCGCGGCGTAGACCCTGGAAATTATGCAATTGTTTAGTTCAATGTTCTACATAAATATGGGCATATAAATGACACTTTTATATTTTAACCGAATTAAGGGAATAACTGGTTAATTTATTTGGATTTTGGATTTTGATTCATGTGTTTGCGGCTTATTCACAGTATGCCGCTATTAAGAATACTGTTTTGAAAAACGAGGTTTGTAAGGTAATTTCTGTGATAGGATTAGATACATGTAACTTGAAATAGCTCATCACGGTGGATTTAAAGTATTTAATTAAACGTATTATAAATATATTTAGCTGTGACCACAGTAATTTGTCTACAAGAAGTTTCTTTTAACTAAACTAATAATACTTAGCCAGTTTCTCCGTATGAATCAAGTAGCAAACGCAATTTTACTGCTGCTAAACGCACCACTGTTAGAGCTATAGTTACCTGGTCGGTCTCCCCGTACGAGTCTAGATAAGGCGCGGGTAGCTTGGCGCCCCTCGCGGGCGCGGCCAGCAGCAGCAGCTCGCACTCGCGCACGCGCAGGAACGCGCCCGCGCCACTACTGTTAGAGCTATAGTTACCTGGTCGGTCTCCCCGTACGAGTCTAGATAAGGCGCGGGTAGCTTGGCGCCCCTCGCGGGCGCGGCCAGCAGCAGCAGCTCGCACTCGCGCACGCGCAGGAACGCGCCCGCGCCACTACTGTTAGAGCTATAGTTACCTGGTCGGTCTCCCCGTACGAGTCTAGATAAGGCGCGGGTAGCTTGGCGCCCCTCGCGGGCGCGGCCAGCAGCAGCAGCTCGCACTCGCGCACGCGCAGGAACGCGCCCGCGCCACTACTGTTAGAGCTATAGTTACCTGGTCGGTCTCCCCGTACGAGTCTAGATAAGGCGCGGGTAGCTTGGCGCCCCTCGCGGGCGCGGCCAGCAGCAGCAGCTCGCACTCGCGCACGCGCAGGAACGCGCCCGCGCCACTACTGTTAGAGCTATAGTTACCTGGTCGGTCTCCCCGTACGAGTCTAGATAAGGCGCGGGTAGCTTGGCGCCCCTCGCGGGCGCGGCCAGCAGCAGCAGCTCGCACTCGCGCACGCGCAGGAACGCGCCCGCGCCACTACTGTTAGAGCTATAGTTACCTGGTCGGTCTCCCCGTACGAGTCTAGATAAGGCGCGGGTAGCTTGGCGCCCCTCGCGGGCGCGGCCAGCAGCAGCAGCTCGCACTCGCGCACGCGCAGGAACGCGCCCGCGCCACTACTGTTAGAGCTATAGTTACCTGGTCGGTCTCCCCGTACGAGTCTAGATAAGGCGCGGGTAGCTTGGCGCCCCTCGCGGGCGCGGCCAGCAGCAGCAGCTCGCACTCGCGCACGCGCAGGAACGCGCCCGCGCCACTACTGTTAGAGCTATAGTTACCTGGTCGGTCTCCCCGTACGAGTCTAGATAAGGCGCGGGTAGCTTGGCGCCCCTCGCGGGCGCGGCCAGCAGCAGCAGCTCGCACTCGCGCACGCGCAGGAACGCGCCCGCGCCACTACTGTTAGAGCTATAGTTACCTGGTCGGTCTCCCCGTACGAGTCTAGATAAGGCGCGGGTAGCTTGGCGCCCCTCGCGGGCGCGGCCAGCAGCAGCAGCTCGCACTCGCGCACGCGCAGGAACGCGCCCGCGCCACTACTGTTAGAGCTATAGTTACCTGGTCGGTCTCCCCGTACGAGTCTAGATAAGGCGCGGGTAGCTTGGCGCCCCTCGCGGGCGCGGCCAGCAGCAGCAGCTCGCACTCGCGCACGCGCAGGAACGCGCCCGCGCCACTACTGTTAGAGCTATAGTTACCTGGTCGGTCTCCCCGTACGAGTCTAGATAAGGCGCGGGTAGCTTGGCGCCCCTCGCGGGCGCGGCCAGCAGCAGCAGCTCGCACTCGCGCACGCGCAGGAACGCGCCCGCGCCACTACTGTTAGAGCTATAGTTACCTGGTCGGTCTCCCCGTACGAGTCTAGATAAGGCGCGGGTAGCTTGGCGCCCCTCGCGGGCGCGGCCAGCAGCAGCAGCTCGCACTCGCGCACGCGCAGGAACGCGCCCGCGCCACTACTGTTAGAGCTATAGTTACCTGGTCGGTCTCCCCGTACGAGTCTAGATAAGGCGCGGGTAGCTTGGCGCCCCTCGCGGGCGCGGCCAGCAGCAGCAGCTCGCACTCGCGCACGCGCAGGAACGCGCCCGCGCCACTACTGTTAGAGCTATAGTTACCTGGTCGGTCTCCCCGTACGAGTCTAGATAAGGCGCGGGTAGCTTGGCGCCCCTCGCGGGCGCGGCCAGCAGCAGCAGCTCGCACTCGCGCACGCGCAGGAACGCGCCCGCGCCACTACTGTTAGAGCTATAGTTACCTGGTCGGTCTCCCCGTACGAGTCTAGATAAGGCGCGGGTAGCTTGGCGCCCCTCGCGGGCGCGGCCAGCAGCAGCAGCTCGCACTCGCGCACGCGCAGGAACGCGCCCGCGCCACTACTGTTAGAGCTATAGTTACCTGGTCGGTCTCCCCGTACGAGTCTAGATAAGGCGCGGGTAGCTTGGCGCCCCTCGCGGGCGCGGCCAGCAGCAGCAGCTCGCACTCGCGCACGCGCAGGAACGCGCCCGCGCCACTACTGTTAGAGCTATAGTTACCTGGTCGGTCTCCCCGTACGAGTCTAGATAAGGCGCGGGTAGCTTGGCGCCCCTCGCGGGCGCGGCCAGCAGCAGCAGCTCGCACTCGCGCACGCGCAGGAACGCGCCCGCGCCACTACTGTTAGAGCTATAGTTACCTGGTCGGTCTCCCCGTACGAGTCTAGATAAGGCGCGGGTAGCTTGGCGCCCCTCGCGGGCGCGGCCAGCAGCAGCAGCTCGCACTCGCGCACGCGCAGGAACGCGCCCGCGCCACTACTGTTAGAGCTATAGTTACCTGGTCGGTCTCCCCGTACGAGTCTAGATAAGGCGCGGGTAGCTTGGCGCCCCTCGCGGGCGCGGCCAGCAGCAGCAGCTCGCACTCGCGCACGCGCAGGAACGCGCCCGCGCCGCCGCCGCACCACACGCAGTGCGCCACCACCGCGCCCACGCGCTGCACGTCGTCCGTGCGACCCGCCTGCGCAACAAATATTTCCTCACGTACAGTAAAGTAGGAATAAAAATAATATTGTTAACACAGGTTTGGCACTCATTTGGTAAACACACGTCCACTCTCGGCCGAGGCTCCTGTTTCACTGACGTGATATGCTCAATACAGTGAGTTATACGTATGTATATTTGTGTGATTGGGTTTATGATCTCTCTATATACTTAGTCTGACCTTAAATACTGTAACAATTAAAAATAAACAAAATATTACATTTGAATTGGGCATCTGTCATTTTTATAAGATTGTTTATTGTGTTTTATCATTTTCGCGCCATTACATTGTCAAATAATTTGTAATATTAAAATGGAGTTGGGTGATAAAGAGAACCGAATCGCTGTGATTGCATTACACAAAGTAGGTATGGAGCCAAATACAACTTTTTAAACTCTCCATACTCTTGCTATTTGTCAAATGTTTGTGTACCGGGCTATTGATAGGTACAATGAAACCGCCTCTGGTTGTGACAGAAAAAGATCTGGCCGTCCACGTAGTGTTCGTACAAGAAAGGCGATCAAAGTAAGGGAAAGAATTGGAAGAAATCCTGTGAAAAGCAAAATATTTTATCTCGGGAGACGAAGATAGCATCTAGACTTAGGACTTGCAGCCTATAAGAGACTGGTCATTTCTTAACTGATAATTTAATAAAGAATAGGGTGGTAAAATCGAAACAACTTCTTAAGCGGTACGCAAAAAGAAGTCACAGAATTTTTTTGTTAAGGAATGAGTTTTTTTTTACAATCGAGCAATATTTTAACAAACAAAATGACAGTGTTTATGCTCAAAGCTCTAATGAAGCTTCCTAATTAGTCAACAATGTACAACGTTGGCATTATCTGACTGCAGTGATGGTTTGGTGGGGTGTTAGCTATGAAGGAGTGACTGAGCCATATTTTTGTATTGTATAAAAAGGTATCAAAACATCGGGAGAAGTGTATCAAGATACCATTCTTGAGGGAGTAGTTAAGCCCCTTAACAACACCATGTTCAATTACGAAGAATGGCCATAAAGCTCGATCCACTCAATCTTGGTTAGAAACGAAAGTTCCGGACTTCATTAGAGCTGAAGACTGACCGTCATCTTGTCCCGATCTTAATCCGCTGGATTATGATTTATGGTCAGTTTGAGAGAGTATGGCTTGCTCTAAACGCCATGATAATAAGGAGTCCCTTAACAAGCCATACGATTGGCAGTGATGAATTTTACCATGGAAATAGTGCGTGCTTTTGATAACTGGCCTTACCCTTTAAAGGACTGTATTGCAGCCATTGGAAACCACTTCGAATAACCTTTATATATTCATAATGTTTTTATATTAATGTATTAAACTAACACACTGTTATAGTAATAAATGTTACGTATAATAGAAACAAAAATGTTTGTAACAATATTTATGGCATCCTATGGAATCCTTCCGGTGGTCTAACTTTATTAATCTCAATTTTGAAATACAGTATAAGGTACCATAAAGTGTTCAAAAACATTTAAAAATGTGAAAAACGGATGGTGTTATCATTTAATATTTAATACTAAATGTAACTTTGGAGATATGTGTCGAAGTAATTCGGATCATTACCGATAGATGGCACTAACGTCCCCCTTAGAGACGTGTTACAAAGAGATTAATAAATTTCGATGCCCGGCTGTGGTTCCTCCGTAGCCTAATTGGTAAAGGCATTAGTTGCTTCACCTAAGATGCAGGTTCGAATCCTGCCTCCTGTTATTGAAGTAACAAACATATCTTACCTTAGGTATATCAGCCTGGCAGCAATAACTCTGCGAACACAAGATCTTGCCACAAACGAGGCACATTGTCGGCTTCTTGCTGTCTTCTCTCTCTGAGTTAGGACACGAGAACTCCGACACTATATTCATTAGCTCCGAGAAATCTTCTGGCAACGCGATCAATCTAGGCGGTTCCGCGGGCTCAATCACCAACTCAGGCGCAATCTCTCCGCTAAACCATGCGGTAGAATACCCAATCCATTCAACTATCTTCTTCCTAGCTTGAGGATTGTCTACTAAGTCTTTGTACGTCTTCGGCATGTCCAAGTACCCACACATGACTTCAAAAGTGTCGCCCCCTACCACAGTCAGTTCTGAAGGCGCGTTGATATCACTCAAGAAGTGGAAGAACAAACAACAACTTCGCAGGAACACTTGACACTGCGATTTCACTTTCTCCCATACCTCTGAAGGATTCAAATCGTCATGCAATTTACCTCTGCGGAGCTCTTTCATGAAAGGTATTAAAGTGTCTAGTTCGGCGTTGTTTTTGAAGTCTTCTTGACCTTCCATGGGTTGGCTTTTGCAGGATTTGATGTCAGTCACAAGTAGAGCTCGCGCTAGGGTGGCTCTGAAGCATTGGAGCGTGATTTGTTTGGCTAAGTTGTTCGGTCTGGCGGGGCCGGCCACTTTACAGAATAGAGAAGGGGCCGTCAGGACTAGGGCGACTAGAATTCCGAAGGGTTCATAGGTTAAGGGGGATGTGCTTTCGAGGGTGTTTAAGCTGCTGAGCGCGTGGTGGGCGAGGTATTTGGGGGCTGACCAGACGGAGGGGAGGGCGGCGGCTAGGCGGATGAGAGCTTGTAGCGTGTCTCTGTGTCGGGCGGGTAGCTCGCCCAGTAGGGGGCGGTTCTCGGCTTGTAGTACCGCGTTGGTACTTAGTACGGTGTACGATGTAGCACGATATAGGCTTGCGCTGGAGACGATGCCACCGTACTCGGATATGGGTAGGATCTGTAAATAAATATATAGTACAAACGTCATTTTAAAAGATAATGGTTTATGTAGGTACCGACGCACGAGCACGGAAGTGTTACAAAACTGTGGTTGGAACTACAAGTATCTATTGTACTATTTGTTTCAATTGATGTTTTCCAAAAATCAACATTATGGTCAAATGTTTTGCAGCACAAAAGCTTAAGCATGATTAAGAATGTTGTTACTAGACTTGGTAAAAATATGGTATTTTTTTGAGGGCTAAATTAAATATTTTAAATTGCTGCAGTAAAATATTGCGTATAAATTTAAACTCTTAAAATGACTTTTTGTCACCATGAATTTTGTTATATATATATAGTATTCTGCAAAAGTGCACCGATATAAAATCTCTTATAAATAACCATTGAAAAGCTCAAAAGGCTATGGAAGCCAGAGCAGAATACAGCGAATGAAGTTTTTTTTACAAACTAGACCCACGACGTCACAAAATGGCTGACAGCGTTTTCGGCGATTAAAAATATAGATAAAAAGAAATAAAGATGGTTGTATAAAGAAATTGTGCAACCAACTTCCAGTTTTTGTTTGACTTTGATTTATCTGATCATACGGCTCAGCTATTCAGATGCCCGGTAAAAAAGACTTGTTTCATTAAATACTGGTAAGTATGTAATACCAGTATTTAATGGAACACGTCTTTTTTACCGAAGAAATCGTGACTACTGTGCCGAAAACAAAGCTAAGTTTCTAGACTGCATGCGTAATCTTAGTTTTGACGAAATCTACAAAAGTACAGACCCTGAGACAGCTTTCAATTTATTTCACGATACGTTCCAATTATTCTATGATCTATGTTTTCCTTTTTTAAGAAAAAATATTTCTATTAAAAAAACCCCCAAGTGGCTGTCTAAAGGTATCCGAACCTGCAGTAAACGAAAATGAGATTTACTTTGGCAATATAGGCGATCTCCTACTCATGATAATAAGTTATTACTAAAACAATACACAAAACGACTTAAAAAATTATATACTTAACTCAAAAAGCACAAAATAATTATCAAATAAATAATGCTGAAAATAAAAGTAAAGCTACGTGGAACGTAATCAATAATTGCAAAACAAACTTTCCTTCAGAACCTTTGAATAAAATAAATATTAATGGTAAAATAGCTCATGATCCCACAGAAATCACTACGGCTTTTAATGACTACTATATAGATTCAGTAAAGCAAACGTCTTGTAATAAAAATAGCAATAGCTTCCCAAGCCAAACCTATTACCCTAAATCGTTGTTTATGGCACCTACTGATCCTCGAGAATATAAGTATTGTATGTAAATAATAGCATGTAAGTATATTAGCTCATAGTGGTTTACCAGATCGGTAAACTAGTTTTTGTTGTGCACTAGCTACCTTTTTATTATATATCTCTGTCCTTGGAAGGTTTGCTGGAAGATAATTCATAATTGAATTAAGCTCGCCTTTGTACATGTTGTTTCTTTGTCAAAAATGTATTGTTACTTGTTTTTCTGTGTGTACAATAAAGAATATATATATATATTATAGCACCGTACTGAATCATATAATTAACTTGTGTATAGAAAACGGTCACTTTCCAAGTAAATTAAAATTGACAATAATAAAACCGTTGCATAAAAAAGGTGATAAAACATCTGTTCAAAATTACCGTCCAATAGCTCTAATCCCAGTACTGTCTAAAGTATTCGAAAACGTCATAAACAAGTCTTTATATTCTTTCTTTTAATCACAAAATATACTAACTAAAGAGCAATATGGTTTTCGTAAAAATAAAACAATAAATAAGGCATTCTTTGAATTACTCTCAAAAATCATAGTCAATATTGACAAAAAAACACCGATCGCAGCCATAATAATGGATATGTCAAAGATCATGTAGACCATGAATTATTACTACGTAAGTTAGAAGGTTATGGCGTAAGGGGCAATGTATTAAAATTAATTAAATCCTACTTATCTGACAGAAAGCAAGTTACTGTCTTAAAGAAGGTTTGCCCAAAAACAAAAGTAGAAGATACCTATACGTCGTCGACTAGATATGTTACATGTGGAATTCCCCAAGGAAGTGTCCTCGGGCCCTTGCTATTCATTGTATACATAAATGATTTACCAAAATGTATTAAACATCAAACCATTCTTTTTGCAGATGATAGCACTGTCATAGTCCCATGTGAAAACATACATACTTTCGAAAATTATATTAATAGTTCCCTTCAATCCATAATAAACTGGTTAGAAATAAATAAATTGAAAGTAAACTTAGAAAAAACCAAAATAATGTTATTTTATCAGCGAAAAAATCAAGTGCAACTTAATATTACTTACGAAAATAAAAGGATCGCTGAAACTAATACTGCTACTTTTCTAGGATTACATTTAGACAATCACCTATCATGGAAATCCCATATTGAAACCATTGCCAAAAAGTTAAATCAATATGCATAATTATGCCCTATACAATTTATCAAAAATAGTAAATGAGTCTGCCGTTCTAGTAGCGTACAATGCATATGTAGTTTCTACACTACGGTTCGGCATTATGTACTGGGGAAACTCCACTGATAGACTCGTCGCTTTCAAAGCGCAAAAGAAATGCCTTAGATCAGTTTTCAAATTAAAATCAACTGACAGCTGCCTTCCATATTTTAGAAAATTTAATTTACTTACCATGCCTTGCTTGTTCGTAAAAACTAATTCGAAAACATTCAAAGCTGTAGAATCTAAACGCCGTAATATGGACATTTGCTCCTACTCGCACAAGACTGCCCTTTATGAAAAAAGCATTGTAGGTATGGCACCCAAAATATACAATAAAATACCCAGGTGCATCAGAGAAAAAAATGAGTTAAATGAATTTAAAAATCGCTGCTGAAATTCCTGACACAGAAGGCATATTACTCAGTACAAGAATACCTAACCGATGATAATTTAAATAAATATTCAAATAAATTGTAGATAAATATGAGCTTTAATAATATTAGTAATATTTTAACATTTTTTCAATTTAATAATAATGTAATTATGTGCATGTAAATCATTTAATATTGTGATACTTATTTTTTAATTTAGTTGTAAGGACATTATATATAATTAATATTTGTATGCCGCTATCGGCTAGACATGGCGAACTTATATTTTATTATGTACACCTTGTATATTACCTATGCTCTACAAATAAACATTTGATTTGATTTGATTTTATAAACTGAAATCATTATTTTAGGTTCCTTATGACAAATATTTTGAGAAATAATCTTAAGATCAACCGGCTCGCATCACAACGAGCAAACATGTGTAAACATGAGTTAAAAATCATATTTCTGTTGCGCAGTCCATCGGGAGGCATACACATCACGGGGGCTGTCACATTATGTGAATATTACAATCTCATATAAAATATTAAGTGACTCACATTAGCGAAATCCTCAATGAGCTTCTTAGTCATCTCGTTGTACTGCGGTACCTCTCCCTCGAAGTGCGCCAGGAAGTCGGGTGTGAGTAAGTTCTCTGCGTGGGTGGACACGTACACTTCCGACTCGTCTCCGGACTCGTCCTCCATGTCGGAGGACATGGCACCCACTGAACGCGCTCGAGCTTGACAGTGCATCTCCTGGAACAATGAGACATAATTATCATACACCGTGTTGGCGATTGGCTGGGTAACAGCCTTTTTTCGATACGATATTTATTTTTGAAATTTGTTCCTTTTTACAGCGTATTTTTTTTTCGTTGACATCCTCGATCTGGGCACACTACATAAATACGAAAAACTTTATTCGGTCCGTTACAAATACGTATTTCAAAATACCGATTTTCATAATTCCGAATGGGTCAAAATTCCGAATATTACAACTCCGATTTATCATTACTCCTTTTTTTATAATTCCTAAATTTCAATATCCCTAATTTATAATTACTATTCTCAAAATACCGAGCTTAAATACCTAATATTGTGCATCACTTGCTAGTTATTTGTTAACGAAATCCCGAATGGATTCGATGGTCGAGGGTGGGCTTGGTCGACGGAGATGCTACTTCTGGGTGGTTTATAAAAAAGTAACCACGAAGGGTCCTGTCCGAGTCGCCTTCCCCTCATGTCCAGATTGCATACAGTTTCTCTTGGTAACAATTCACCGACGTTAACTCTATAGTCTATAATAAACTATATTTATCTATAGTTATAGATTAGGGGTGGCCAACCGGTCGATCGCGATCGACTATTATATCTTTATAACATTTATATATATATCGTTTTTCGGACCGAGAACCTTTCGAGCATTTGACTCTTTGAACGTATGAAAATCGGAAAACTAACAAATCGCATTTACGACTTTCGGTAAAATAAATTTAGTGATTTTTAATAATAGACATTAAAATTCTTAGGTATTATAGTCCGGTCAATTTAGACATTCGAAGCTACATAAATTCCCAACAAGCTGAAAATCGGTAAGATTGTTTAAAATACAAAGAAAAGTAAGTAAGGAAAATTTTTTATTCAAGGTCAAAGGTCAAAAAAATGAGTTTTTCGCGATTTTTAGCAATACGGTAAATTTTATCATAAAAATATCTAGACAAAAATTGTAGATCATAAAATTATCTACAAAAAATGTATCAATACTTTCTTTCTACGATCCACCGTTTTTGAGAAATATCGATTCAAAAAGTTGTAATCGTCATAATATGCACACGTTTCCACGCCACTTATGAGGTAGTGTACTTAGCGCGTTTTTTTTTAACGTGGTTTTCCCAGTAGGCCTATTCCACAGGTCAGTTGTGATCCTGTTTAATTTGAAACTATTGCAAAATAATGGATATTAGCAGAGATTGAAAAAATAAAAGCAATTTAAGTTGAAAAAAAGTAATTAAATTAAATCGTCCAAGTCATAACTCTCGAATTGTAATTAAGACTTAAAAGACCTTGGTCGAACAGCAGTCATGATACTATGGCAAATATTTGTGCATATTAATTTTAAATGATCTAAATTTGATCGTTTATTCTTTAAAATCACTTGTTCTACAAAATATTTCAACGATTCTGGGATTTCATTATTTAAATCTTCAAACATGCGACCTGGTGGAGGGTAGTTAGAATTATCAAACACTGCGGTTTGAATATCTTCGCGAATGATAGCTGCAGCTACGTTCAGGACTCTGAATCGTTCTTCTTCTTTATTCATATTTTTATTCTCGTACCAGGCTTGATTCAAAATATCATGATGATTATCTACTAAGCATATGAATGTTGATGCTCCTGATTTCTCAGTGATAATAAGTTTATCACCATACTTCAGTTTTAGTCGAAGCTTAATCGTTCTGTTATCTAAAGTCGTAGTCTTGCAAATATTCTGTAATTCATTTAAAGTGAACTGACAGTCATCGTTATTTTAAATGTAAGTAAATATTTCCTCCATTGCCCGATCCGTAGCTTCGTCTTTAGGACGACCGATTTTAAGTCCAGTGGAAGGTTTCATGAAAAAAGAATAGCAATCATCATGATATTTAGCTTCCGCAGCAACTAAATCATATTCAAATTCGAGTCGAGCAAGAACAGCTTTTGAAATAGGATTGTCACGAGTCCGAGCTATTTCCAGAATTGAATCTTTAAATTGAAGTGTACTCACGTGACTGATTCGACGGCGAATCAGTTCAGGCGACTGCTGTTCGACAATTCGAAAGTTACGACTCGGACGATTAAATTTCACTACTTTTTTTCAACTTAAATTGCTTTTATTTTTTCAATCTCTGCTGATATCCATTATTTTGCAATAGTTTCAAAATAAACAGGATCACAACTGACCTGTGAAATATTATATTGGGGAAACCACGTTAAAAAAAAGCGCGCTAAGTACACTACCTCATAGGTGGCGTGGAAACGTGTGCATATTATGACGATTAGAACTTTTACAACTTTTTGAATCGATATATCTCAAAAACGGTGGCTCGTAGAAAGAAAGTATTGATACACTTTTGTAGATAATTTTATGATCTACAATTTTTGTATAGGTATTTATATGATAAAACTTACCGTTTCGCTGAAAATCGCGAAAAACACATTTTCTTGACCTTTGACCTTGAATAAAAATGTTTCCTTACAGGGGAATGGTGGGGAACTTTCAAATTTTATTTTTCATTGTCTTTTAAACAATCTTACCGATTTTCAGCTTGTTGGGAATTTATGTAGCTTCACTCTTATTTTTTGGTCTAATTTGACCGGACTATTATGAAAATCGGACTTTTGAAAATTGGTACATCGAAATTCGGAAAGAAATATTTCGGAGTATTTGGGTGTTCCCCCTCGATCTATGTATATACTTTTTCAATAACCTTAAAATTACCGATAAATATGACATCGAACCTACGTTAGGGGCGCTCATTAGTACAACTTAAATTATGTTTTATTGCAAGACATTAGACCTCATTTAAATTATCAAGGCCTCTTATGTGCGTATCAACATTATTGACGATTCATTTTTATTTGTATTTATTTATTTTGGATTTCCAACAACGAATGGACCTTACATGCTAAAGCTGACTTCTTAATTATAAAATAAACCTAGTGCTTCTCCAGTTACAGGAAACCACATCATGCATCAAATTAGATTAATAATAAATCAAAGATAGTATATAGTTGAGCTCACCTCACAGAACTCGGTACAGTGATGCACCTGCACGGCCGACACCTGGTGCTTGAGCTTGAGGATCATGTCCACCGCGTCCTGGTACATGTGGTCGGAGATGGCGGGCGGCGCGCCCAGGGGGAGCGAGGGCGCGGGCAGCAGGGGCAGCGCCGTGTTGCACAGGCGCTCGCACAGCGGACACAGGTACTCCTTCTTCTCCACGTCGAACGCGGCTGGCTGGCGCCCGCGGTACGGCCTGTGGGTGTACACAACCAGATGTTACTAGCTGTCGCGTAGTTTCCGGAGGAACCTAGTCTGAAATCCATGTTAGTCCAAGATAACGCTGTATATGACGTAGATAGCTACAGGGTCGTTGTATTTTCCAACCTTACGATGCCCTCGTAGCCCCGAAGTCCAAAAGGCCCGCGAACTGCAAAGTAGAGCGACAGTTGCACAAAACTCACCTAAAAAAACTAAAAGCCATAATCCCTCGATCTTCCCGTCAGCGACCGCCCTGAGCCGAGATCCAAGTCTCACAGTCAGAGGGGACGCCCTCTTGCGCAGGTTGCTTAGTTTGTAGTGTTTAAACCATTTCTAGGCTGGAGCTCTGCTCGCCTTTATGCCCGGTGAAGTAGCAAAAGCCTCAGGCCTAACTACATATGTCCATCCGAAAAAAAAAGTGTGTTTTCTGGCTTAGATTAGACCACTCCATGTGGTCTATTCCATGGTTGTAAGAGGCAACTAGGAGACATACATCTGACGTAAGGGCAGCAGCATCTATCTGCTCAAGTAAACTCATTATCTTACTGCAATCAACAATCCGTCTGCCAAGCGTGGTGATTATGGCAATATCCCTCAACAACTCTGACTTGTTAAGGACTATTAAGACGAGGCCCTTGTTCAAAAGTGAACGTAAGCGGTTATACCTCAAACATCAAAATATACTTTCCCCTTAAAGAAGTGTTATAAAGGGATTCACCGCTGGGATCCGCCGAGGCCGAAGTTAATGCTAAAGCTTTACCTTAGATAATAAGGTATAGGAGCTATACCTTAGATGTAGGTTCGAATCCTGCCTATGATCTGAACTTATTAATCTCAATTTTGAAATTTAGCAATCGGTAACATTTTCCTAAAGTATTAAAAAAAAAAATGAATTTTATAGACCACAAAGCTTTTGCTAGCTCACCGGGAGTATACCATTAATTGACGCTCATTAATGTACACTATGATTATCCTAGCTTCACGTACCTCCTGTTCTCCTTGTCCTGCACGTTGTCCACGTAGTTCTTCCAGCAGTGAGCATGCAGCGCGTGTCCGCAGGAGGACACGTGCGGCTGCAGGTGCAGGCCGGGGGGCAGCCACGCCGACACGTCGGGCGCGGGGGCCGCGGGGGGAGCGGGGGGAGGGGCGCGCGCGCGGCTCAGCACCGTCGACTGTTGCACGAACGCGACCAGCACTAGCGGCTCGCGACGGATGTCCACTCGCGCCTGTGGAACACAAAGATGGAAATATTTTATTTATTTATGTACACACACATAGAAATAAAGAAAATACATAAAATGAAACACCAGAGAAAAAGGTAAAGCTTATGTAAAAAAAAAAACTACCAGCTGACCCCCAAAAGGAGAAATTACTAAAAAAAGCTGAAATTTTGCGTGACTTACATACCAATATTTAAATAAATATCTATTTATAGATGTATATCAACTAGAACATAACTATAATATACACTACATATTAATAAATTCGGTTTACCACGGCTATCCCTTGGTCCAACTAATGGCGTAACTCCAGGGTATTACTATATCTTATTCTCGGTGACCTACAGAGTAGAGATTGCAACCGTTGAGAAACATACCGTTCTCAACCCGGCCGGGCCCGGTTGCATTCGTCGCCAACCCGGCCGGGTTGTGAGTTAGCGATGAATCCTTTAAAGTATTTTATGAGTTTTTTTATATACGATTGAAATAAGACAATGATTCAAGGTTAATATTTATTTCAAACTGGCTTATGAACAATTATCACCATAATCAGTCTCACTCAAGTCTCAAAATCACACTTAATACAGAATTGATTACTTTTATTTATGGACGGAAAAGTAACACTAGTATTAGTAATTATCCATTTTTATAAGTTTAAAAAATCAGGTCCTTCTCCTTAAGAGGAGTATTACAGAAAAACGCGAAATTGCAAGGTTTCCTCGTTGAAATTGTATGCTTTTCGTTCATTGTTTGAAATAACAATTACTTGGTAAAAATAGTTTGTTTTCTCTACTACAATAAGCTCAAAGTGAATTTTAGATAACTTATTTATTCATTTAGTAATAATCATTCTCCTGATGCATGTTTAGGCTAAAATTCACGGAGACATGATTTGGGAGCTCTAATTTGAAGATTCTATTGAATATTGACCATAAAAAAAAATGTATTATCTCCTTAGTATCCTATACTTCAATAATCATAGAACACATTTTCGTTATATGCCTTTCATGCCAAGAAAAAAAAAACTACATTATTCAATAATCGACTGAAAAGGCATCGAAACAAGCCCCAATATCTCCGAAGTTCTACGTCATTTTTACGTAAAATTCATACCAAAATAATCATCAACATTTGCTTAGTCTATCCTATTTATTTTACTTTTTAAATCGCTACTATTATTTTTTAATGAATTAAATAAAAGTACTATATATTTCACTGCATCGGCCGTCTGCCTCTGCGATTAGTATCGCGCGAGCGCTTGTCGGCGTCGGACTTATGTCAGTTGTTTTCGCGCGCTGCCTCGTTCCGATACTATCGTGGTGTGTGTGAGTCGATTGCCGTGTAGACGCTGCCATTGTGTGACTGCTAGAGCACCATCAACTACGACCGCAGTTTTTGATCGTTGTAAGTATGGATTTACTTTCGTACAGTATATTTCAATTAGTGTAAAGTTCACACATTACTATTTTATCAGATCGTAAAAACAGAAATATCCTATCTCTGGAGAAAGCAAGAGAGGCAAGGTAAGTTCTTATTTTTTACAATTTTCTTTTCTTTTCTGATAGAGATATCCAAACTTGGTAAAACCCGCTTGCTTGATGTCAAAATAAAAATCCAACATGGCGGCTGCGATGATTTTCGTATTTTTCCTCATGGGTATCGTTTTCATGGTTTTTGAGGGTGCTAAAACCGATAGTGATGTCCAAATAAAAATCCAAGATTGCGGCTGCGATAATTTTCGTATTTTTCGTCATAGGTATCGTTTTCATGGTTTTTGAGGGCGCTAAAACCGATAGTGATGTCCAAATAAAAATCCAAGATGGCGGCTGCGATAATTTTCGTATTTATCGTCATAGGTATCGTTTTTATGGTTTTTGAGGGTGCTAAAACCGATAGTGGGGTCAAAATAAAAATCCAAGATGGGAGCTGCTATAATTTTCATATTTTTCATCATGGGTATCGTTTTCATGGTTTTTGAGGGTGCTAAAACCGATAAAAATGTCAAAATAAAAATCCAAGATGGTGGCTGCGATCATTTTCGTCATGGTAATCTTGAAGCCAAATTGTTTTTTAAATTGCACACAGGTTTTTAAACCAAGTCTTTTAGACTAGAATTCAGACCAAGTATTTTAGACTAGATTCAAATATTCATGAATTAGGATTCTATACATTGGCTTCGGCAGAAAAAGAAGAAGGAGGGAGTTGAAAATGTACAGAAATACATTTTCAACTCCACGCCATATCTCCTTCTTTCTAATATCTATGGTCCAGGTAAAGTTACGTCAACTAATGTAATTGACCTTATACAGAATAGTGAACCACGATAAGAACAGATCTATGTGTACAGAAAAATAACTAGGTATTAATGCTTCATAATTATTTTAGAATGAAAAAACGTGGTAATCCGGAGAATATTGTTGCTTCAACATCAAGTAACCTCGTCGAACCGATGGACATGGTGAGAGACTAATTTGTACCATTTTATGCATTATGGTGGAGAATTTTTTTAGACTTTACGACTAGCGCATGGCGTCTGTACAATCACGAGCAATGAAATGTATACACACAGCAACTTTCAAAAGTTTTTGTGTTTTCACTAACATGTCTTACTTATCTCAAAGGAGAAACCGTTGTTCCACGAGATAATCGCTTTTGAATTTTTCTTAGTGCACTACATTTTATTAGTCGTGACTACACTTGTTTTCACATTCATACTTGCTTATTTTATTTTTTAGAATCTGGAACATCAGTTTGTGCGCCTGGACCACATGACTAGCTCAGAATCATTACAGCCTACATCATATGGTGAAGCTACGGTAATGCCTCACTAAAATCTTATTGTAAAAAAATATAGCTTGGTATTAACTAATAATGTGTAAAATTACTTCATACAGAATAAATGTCTAATTAATCTATTTATTTTAATTTTCAGAATCTTGACAACGAAAATACGCGCCTTGAGACTGGTATAATTAATGATAAATCACGACGAATCGATCAATGATTTGATGTTAGAAATAGACGAAACCCCTGCTTCATGTGATGAAAATATGGTGAGTGCGTTAATGAAATGCTCTTTTTCCTACTAAAAATGAATAAAGTGTTTATGTTTAATTTTCTTTTGTTCACAGATTAGTTCAGATATTCAAGGAAGAAGAATTATTGATTTTAGGTACTTCATGAATCAATTGTATACTATTGACGCACATAGCCAAAAATTTGGGTGCAAACTTAATCAACTCAATTTTTTAAAAGAGAAGCAGTCTCGATTAATATCTATTTTTTACGTTAAATGCACCATGTGTGGGTCCAATTTTGAATTAAAAACATCTGAAGAAAATGTTGACATGAATCTCAATTTAAGTGCGGTTTCTGGGGCGGTTATAACTGGCATTGGTCTTTCAAATCGATTAGAATTAAAAAGAGAAGCCAAAAATACCCGTAGTTTGATTAAACGAACTAAACGCAGTCGGAAGTGCATTAATTTTGGTCAAAAAGATTACGGTAGCCAATGTCAGCGCCCAGATATGAGCGCAGAAGATTATGAGGATGGGAAAACTCTATTTCTGAAAAATCTTCAAGATCAAGCAGCCAATCGTCACGAAATAGAACCGGCTACTATTTTGCAAGCTGAAAGCGCTTTGTGGCTCGAGTTACGTCGATGCATTGTTACGGCATCAACATTTTCAAAAATATGTAAAAGACGGCCTAACCTAAATTCTGCTTCTCTTGTTAAAACTATTTTATATAGTTATAATCTAGATCATGTCTCTTCCCAACCAGCAAAATATATCGTAAAAATGCCACCAGGACGTTTCTATTTCAGCTATTGGTGGTGAGAAAATGTCGAGTAAATGATCTGTGCACGTTCTCTCAACGCGATTTGGGCGCACTTTTCATTGCTTTAAGTGATGTAATTATCGTAAGATTATCGTATAAATAGCCAAATAGTCGAAAGAATATAGAATAATCGCAATTCAAAAGTTAATAGTATCATATTAATCATCAGTATGCCATTTTTCAACACATTAGCTTTTCCCAAGTCGGTAGAAACGCTTTCATTCGACAAATTTATTGTAATATAGCAGTGCGGTTGCAATCACTCGACTCTTTGATCGTGTGAATGCAAATAAGCAGCATTCATAGACCATTTTATTAACGAAATAAACGAAATAAACGATTTTTATTCAGCACTTAGGTATTTACATACACTTGTACTTGTCAAGAAAATTTACAATGCATATAAAATTAATTATAAATAGGTAACATTTACTATTACATTATGTTTAATTTACTTCAGGTGTGCTAGAAGTCTGTCAGTCTTGTGTTAGTAAACAAGCTCTTAATATTAACGTTTATATCTATTTACTTTATTTATTTTATTCAAACATTTTATGAATAAAAAAAAAAATATATATATATAAAATATTATAACACATTTAAGAGTGCAATGACCGGTCAAGCAAGAAGTAAAGAGAAATATAGAGGACGTGATCACTGGCACGGACTACAGGCACTGGATCACATGACAGGGGCAAGGGTCAACGCGGTCCTCGGTCTGTCCGGCGAGGATCCTAGCCTAGCTAACCTGCAGGTTTCTCTAGCTACCTAAGTGGACGGCCCGGAGAAGAAACTCAGAAAGAAACTCCGGTTTATTCTTTTCCGTCTTCTTTTGTTCTGTATCTTTTTTTTTTTAATGTATAATTGTTTTTAATACAGTTTGCACAGTATGTGGGCTGGGGCACGCCCCTTACAGTTATTTCATAGAATAATAAACAAAAAAGATAATTGTTCTACTCAAGCGGATGAAAACTCTTGCACATTAGGAAAATAATAAAATAACGTCGGTTGCACCCCATCCACATTTACAGTTAAAATAAACAAACCTAAACAATGTCAACCCAGACACTATCAATGTGACAACAAGACTATTAATTAGTTATAACAAGTAAATACCCTCAACTGCAAGCCGACCAGCCACCGCAAGCAGCACCCGTTCACGAGTATGACGTGTGACACAGCCATCGGCTCCCTCGCCATATCAGAGGGAAGGAGGCGACCCGTCCCACATCGCCGCCGCAAGAAATGACTTTTATTGTGAGCATGACGATCTTACAGTTTTTAGTATCAGAATCTAGTATGTAACATCTGGATTGACCATTGTGTAGAATGTTTCAGTAAAATATATAAAAAATAATATGCAATGTCAAATACAAAATGAATCATTTCATTAAATCTTATGATAGATATAATCATACAAAATACGATAGGTACATTAAAATGTCATACAAGCGTTTATTCTTAAAGACTTCAATACATTTTTACGTTTTCCTGGTTAGCCAAGCGACCAAGCGTTATTATCATTTAAATAGTCATTCAGAGCGTAATAAGCCTTTCTCATTAAAAGTTTCTTAATTTCCAATTTAAATTTAACAAATGAAAGGTCTTGTAAGTTTTTCGGTATTTTATTGTAAATGCGAATAGCCAGACCCACAAAAGAAGAATGCACTCTTTGTAAACGATGATATTCGGCACATAATTTATGATTATTTCTAGTGTTTAAATTATGCACGTCGCTTCTTTTTTTAAATGAGTTTATGTTTTGTCTAACATAAAGAATACAAGAGTATATGTATTGGGCAGCGACTGTTAATATTCATCTAAATCTTTAAACAATTCTCTAAGGAAAAACCTCGCACTTAACTGATAAATTGATCGAATCGCTCGTTTTTGTAAAATAAATATACTTTTAAAGTCAGCCGCCCTACCCCAGAGCAGGATTCCGTAAGACATGACACTGTGGAAATAGCTGAAGTAAACCAGACGAGCAGTTTCCACATTGGTCAGCTGCCTTACTTTTCTGACAGCGTAGGCAGCGGAGCTTAATTTACCAGTTAAGCTCGATATATGGGAGCCCCATTGTAATTTCTCGTCTAGCGTTATACCCAGAAAGACTGTAGATTTGACGGTCTCTAAAACCTCGTTGTTTATTATTATTTCGGGTCCCTTATTCCTTATATTCGGCGTCGTAAACTTAACACACTTAGTTTTCTTGGTATTAAGGACCAAATTATTTACCGTAAACCATTCGGTTAATCGTGTAAGAGCACTATTTACTTCGTCAAAATCATGTCTATTTCTATCCACTTTGAAGATAAGTGAAGTGTCATCTGCAAAAAGTACTACATCGCACATATTTTCCAAATAATACGGCAAATCATTAATATAAACTAAGAATAAAAAAGGACCTAAAATAGATCCCTGCGGAACGCCTAATTTAACGGGTATATCTTGAGATCTTACTCCACCTACATCGACACACTGAACTCTCTGATAAAGATAAGAGGTCAATATATCAAGTGCCACTCCCTCCACACCATAGTGCTGAAGTTTCAGTAAGAGCGTGTCGTGATGGACACAATCAAATGCCTTCGACAGATCGCAGAATATTCCGATAGCGTTCTGCGATCTCTCCCACGCATCAAATATGTATTTGATCAATGCAACCCCAGCGTCGGTAGTTGAACGCCCTTTTGTAAAACCGAACTGGTTGTTGTGCAAGATGTTGTTTTTATTGAAATGCCTAAGAAGCTGCTTGAGTAGGAGTTTTTCGAATATTTTACTAAAAGCAGGTAAAATTGAAATAGGGCGAAAATTTGTGGGATCGTCTTTAAGGCCTGATTTAAACAGGGGTATAATCTTACTACATTTCATTAGATCTGGGAAAGTACCTGCATCAATACATTCATTGTAAATGATCATTAAATATGGAGCTAAAACATCAATTACATTAATCATAATTTTTACTGAAATTCCCCACAAATCACCTGTATTTTTGGATTCGAGGGACTTAGTTATATTAATTATATCAGATACAGTTACATATTCAAAATTAAGAGATTCTTTGCACCTTGGTACACTGTTACTAAGTAGCACTTGAGCGTCAACATCAGAGGAGTTCAGCGAGCTAGTGGTAGTTACAGCTATGGTAGAAAAAAAGTCATTAAAAACTTTAGCTATGTCCGCATTTTTATTTATAATTTTATTATTTAATTTTAATTCTATTTGTTTGTCATGTGAAACAAACTTACCACTTTCTTTATTAATTAAATTCCAAGTGGCTTTAATTTTATTTTCAGCCTTTTTAATTTTATTACTATAAAAAATTGCCTTGGCTAAGTGACAAACATTTTTAAAAGTTTTAGAATAATTTTTCACATATAAGAGGAATTCCGGATCTTTTCTCAATTTTTGCATACCGTATAACTCATACAATATAGCACGGCTTTTATAAATACCAGTAGTAGCCCATTCATTAAATTTACAATTGTCAAAGTTAAAAGTTTTAGTTTTGAACGTATTTTGATATTCTGTGTTAACTACGTTAAAAACTGATGTATAATTACTATTTGGGCTATTATTAGTTTAGAAGAAATGCCTTCTTTGAACCTTTGTATCCGACAACTGGTGACAGGTCGGCATGTAACCTTGCCAGTTTTTTTTTTGGTTATTACATTTAAAAACTACCAGCTGCCCACAATGATCTGATGTAAGATTATTTATTACTTTAGAATTTTGAATTTCACAATTAGAGAATATAGTATCTAGGCAGGTTGATGAGTGTAGTGTAATTCTAGTCGGTTCCTGAAAAATATGTTTTAAATTAAACGATTGAAAATGATTTAAAAGCCTATCACTTATAGGTGTGACTGCTAGTAGATTCACATTAAAATCTCCACACACTATCATCCCCTTCCTAGAGTTACTTATTTTCGTGAGTGCATCTTCCATAACTGATTCAAATAAATTAAAATTACTTTGTGGGGGGCGGTAAACGCTTAATATCACTTGGTGCTCAAGCTCCACACAGGACAACTCAAAAGTGCGCTCAATTGAAAGATTAACTATATCTATCCGAGTTTTACATTTTATTTTAGTAGAAACAATAATTAATGAGCCACCATGAATTGCATTCTTTCTGACAAATGCACTTTGTACAGTACATTTTTCATTATTTAGATAAGATATATAAGATATTTCTTCAATTATCGGAGCTGTTTGTGAAAATAAATATATTTTTTAATTTAATATACTTAAGTATTAAATTTTGCCATATTATTTGTGCCATACAATTTTACAGTCATATTGACAATTCGTGACCTGAAGTTAGCTCAAAGGTGTTTACTTTCCTATGCGGGGTTATATTTTTCGTCTACATTCTTTACATTTTAGTTAAAATTTTCATGGGCCGTAAGATTTCTTAGTAAATAATTAATTACAAATAATATTAATTTAAAAGTTTATCTAATTCGCCATTAATAGCAATTCACTTATCATCACAAAGCATTCACTCGGCTTTTAGCTGAGAAATAGACATGGGGTTTCAACTTTACGACTTCTAGGACCGCCATTGCAGTTAGTTTGGGGTTCCTTAGCGCAAAATGTTAAATCCTTAATATTATATCGAAATACTGTTATGAATACTCCAGGGGAATTAAAAAAAAATGAAACATAAACAAAACAAATTATTATATGAGTAACTTTTTCAAATTATTTTAGTGGCAAATTAAATGGTTGACCACCATTAGTTATTAAGTATATAGTACAGTGCTGTAAAAGATTTTATCCAACTTTCATACCACAACTATGCTGTAAGACGGCTTTCAAATGATATTTAGAGCACCTTTGGGGCTGTAATAGATAATTTTTAAGCGTTTTCTCAACTTCAAAAATTAAGCGGAATGAAAGCCTTGTAATAAGCTATTATATGACATTAAGTGCCGGTATAGTAGTTAAGATGCTATTTTATCGAATAAACAGCGTTTACTCTATAATTATGCTGTAATAAATAAATGTCGAAAGATAGTGCTATAAATGCTAGTTTTTCGACAAATTAGCAATTCAGTTGCTTTCAAAGAGCTGGCATAGGACATACGGTTGCATGAAGGTGATCAAGAGATATCTTTATATAATTATCGAGTAAATGCAATATGAATTCGTTGAGTACACGTTTACTAGACATGTTTATAGAGCCAAAAAGCGTGGAAAGCTAAAATATCTAGCCAGCTGCTTTTAAACGGCTTTTTGAAATAATAGGATCTTTCATACGAGTGTTTTTCGATTCATAGTCGTGAGAGTAATTGTTTATACGATCTCTTTGCTGGTTGGGTTCCGTCAAACATGGTACAACGAGTCTGTAGCATTGGCACAATTGAGCGAACAAGAAAATATTATTATAGAAAAATGTGGTCTATTCATTGACCCAGATCATTGTTATTTGGGGGCTTCACCGGATGGTTTATACAGTGATGGTCTTATTGAAGTTAAATGTCCTATTTCAGCTTTCGGAATAGACTTTGACACGGCCGTTCGAACAAAAAAAGTTAAAGGTTTTAAATTCAGTGATTCAGGTATGACATTAAATCAAAATCATGACTGGTTTTACCAAATCCAAGGCCAGCTTCATATAGCAAATAGAAATGTCTGCATACTTGCCATATGGACTGGCCCAGATTTTGCAGTAAAAGTACTAAAAATCTACAAAGACGACCAATTTTGGAATCTGAATATGCTACCCAAGTTACAAGCTTTTTATGAAAAGTGTGTACTGCCTGAAATCATTGACTCGAGAAAAGCTCGATCTATGCCGTTGCGGCAAATATTTTTCTAATTTAAAAATATGGTAATGGACCCGAACCGAATAAAAAAAATTGTTACATTTAGTTGTTTTATTTATTTACACATTGCGGGACAGACCGCCTCTCGACATTGTCTCGGTATATCAAAATTTGGCACAGAGGTAGATTATAGTCTGGAATATCACATAGAATACTTTTTATCCCGGGAGTATGTTCTCTTGGGATAAAATCGACATTAACGCGGTCGAAGCCGCGGGTGGCTGCTAGTTGTCTATACGTTATGACATATTCTCAGTAAGTTGCTCACAAGCTTTCAAACTATAAACACGACGAGAATTTTTTTTTTTATGCATTATTTTTAAATAATAGTTAAACAATATTGATTTCTCCTCTAAAACGTTAGAAAATGCGCAGTCTCTTCAACGTCACTATTTCTATAAATAGCGACGCTAAAGGGACTGCGCATTTTAAACTCAATAGTTTACAATCTATTTACTTATGTGTACTTATATCAACACTAAGGTTCTCAAATAAATATCAAAGTAAATTATAATAAATACATTAAAATGACATTTCAAAAAAAAAACATCCACTGAATTCCATCCTAAGAAAACTTGAATCACGGAAGATCAAGATCGTTTAGTCGCCATTCTCACAGTATCATAGTGCGAGCGAGTGAATAGATATGAAAGAAAGTATCGCTCGCGTAGTTCGCCGCCCGCTCGGTGCATAAAATACCTAAATTTGCCTAACGCCAAAATGTGAGAGGGCTCTTAAAGTGTATATTTGAAAACATAGTATTAAAATAAGAATTTAATAACGCAGCTTAAAGTACCTACTAAACGTGTCATAACAACTTAGATTTGATAGATAGATAAACTTTGGTAGCTTTGTTATAAACAAAACAAATTCTTATTTAGTAAAAGTAAAGTAATATGTTTTTTCTTAAACTTTGGTTATTAAGACAAGTAAGTGTTACTATTACTAACGGCAACGACGCAGCTCGCAGTGGTTATGCCAACGTACACTCTACGAGTTGGCGCTCCCGCACCGTGGTTTACTTACCGGATCCGGTGACCGGGCCCGGTTTGCAATCTCTACTACCGAGCCTTAGACGGACCCCGTATCAAAACTTTTTCAAGACACGTTTTATCGATCCTTGTAATCTTACAGTTATTTGTCAACTTAACGACGTCATTGAAAAATGTTGTGTTGCTATAACAATGGTACATATTTTTGACGTTATGCTATTCTTCTGGAATAGGTTAATCGATATTAGCAGGTGCGTAGCTCCCGCCGTATCGATGATACGAGACCCTGCAGGCCTATATAAAATGTTCCAGCAATCATAAGTCTAACAAAAAAATGTTTTTATTAATGTAAATATGTATTACCTCTTCTTGACACATAATACAGACTCGAGCCTGTTCGGGCACTCCTCCGCCCCATACCCCGAGAGCCGCGCCGGCGTACAATGGACGTAATTCTTCTTCCTCTGCTGTTACCTATAACATATTAAATTATTTTCCTTGTATTCAAAAGATATTTAGTGGTGCGTAAATATTAAGACCAATTAATGTGCTAAAAAGTACAAATGGTTCGAAATACGAATAAAATCTTACAATTAAAAAAATATTATACACGTTCGCCACCTCCCACAGGTATGGCATTATCACACTTCTATTTAAGATCATAAAGGAGCAGTTGAAAAAAAAATTTGGGTGGCCCAGTTTCGGCGGTATGGCGGCCATTTGGAACCGTCCGAAAAGTATGGCATGGTGATGTTCGTAAATGGCTGCACGACGATGATAAACTGTGCAAATATAAGCCTGGTACAAATGGTTTAATTGTGTTTTTTTAATTACGTATTCACGTCGGTATGGCGTGCTGTAATTCACACCGGAGAAGTATGGCATGACACTACCGCCTACTTCTTTTTTATGGACTATCGGAAAATACTAAAAAAGTTGTGGAACAAATCGTTTGACACTTGTAATTTATCCGACGAGTTCGACTAACGCCCACGCGATTGGGCCGCCGGTACCAGCACTATGACCATCATTTTTATTTTTGTCATTACGTAATAAGACCACTGAAGAACCGCCATACTGGTACAAATGACCCAATATTTTGTGTCACTATCTCCCGGTCTAATACGGAAGATTTTGAATGTTTACCTCGGTAGTAGTTTCCTCAAACAGTGTGGCATTGTTAGATATGAAGTTATTCATCTGGGTCTTCATTTGAGCCATCAGTTTGGCGCGTCGCTCCGCCGCCAACTTGGCACGACGACTCTTCTCTGCTTCTACAAATATGATACATGTTTACAGATAGTCCGAATGTTTATTGGCATTTTTTTTTATTTAAATAAAAACATACATGTCTATGCTCATGTCATGTCACTAATAAGAAAAAAAATCTGCTGTGGGAAAACAACAACTACAAGTTTTGCGCATAATAAATCATTCCAATATTACGTACTAGTGATGTAACGAATGCTGGATTTGAATTTTGAATGCGCGAATGCGAATGCGAATATTTTAAAATTTCAAAAAAAGCGCCCGTACAATGTTTGACAGTTTTGACGTTTCGTGTCGACCATGTTTAAATTGAACATAGCCGAGCCGATATTGGTTAATTGAATGAATTTAGTCACAGAAAGTTCATTCTAAAAGTTTTGTTTTGTTTTGTGTTGAGGTTAGTTTTATGTTATTTTTCAAATTTAACTTATATTTAAGGGACAAAGTGGCATAAAAACATGAGTAAAGCACACATCAGCGAAGTTTGGACTTATTTTACAATATGTGATGCTGAAAATGTTAATTGCAAGTTGTATTGTATTATTATTTCATATGCATGCATATAATGATTTCCTTTTTGATTATTAAAAACATTCGCTAAATATTCGCATAATTTTTGCGAATACGAATGCGAATGCGAATATTGAAAAATACGCGGATATTCGCGAATGCGAATATCCGTTACATCACTAGACGTACGTAGCGGTATGAGTTTCGAAGAAAGTTGGTTGGATTCCCTCGTCGGACATGAAATCTTGTGTGTAAATCTAATATTAATTCCAGGTATCGTTAGTTGAGGAATTACCCTCCGTGCCTTGGAAAGCACGTAAAGCCCTCGGTCCCGATTGTTTTAACATCCTCTTTAACAGAGCAGAAAACAAGCGGCAGCGTTTCTCTGTGTTTCAATATAATAATGCGGTAACCAACCCGCCTGCTAAACGTGTTGACCATTCCAAAACGCCCGTTGAGGAAGCCTATATCCATTAGCGGACGTTATACGGGCTGATGATGATGATTTCCAAAGATAATTATTGAAATAAATATTATTATACAATAAGTTAACTTAGAAAAAAAGCAACATTGGCTTTACTCACCAGCCGCTTCATCCGTGGTGGGTTCATCTTCTTGATCGGTCTCCATGCTTTCACCTTCGCCATCATCGTTATGTCCCAATAGAGTCCTGCGGCAATAAAAACACGTACACATAAATATATTTAAAACAATAATCGATTTCTGTTAGACTAAAACTTGTTAACTTAAAAACTTGTATAAAATCAAATAATGGGATTACGGCTTTTAGTCAAACTATAATTATTTGAGAAAAAGATATCGAATTAGGATAATTTTAGAATCACGCAGATCATTAGAGAGAAGCTTTGTGGACAAAGGCCTATAGTCGGATGTACGACGTATCAACATACGTCATTATCGAAAACATGCGTCCTGTCTTACATAGCACCTATCTTCTTGTCGTACATGATAATATAAAACACTGTACTTACTTGATCTTCGTAAGCACCCATTTAGCCAGATGCTTGTGTGCATCGACCCTGGGGCTGGCCACCAGTTTGGTGAGTAGAGAGACGAGCCCCGCCCGGGCCGCGCTCTCGGCGAAGGCCAAGAACTCATAGTGACCGCATTCCTCGTCACGAAGGGCATAACCGATAAGGTGTAGGGCCTGGATAGGATACATACAAGTATTAAGAAAATATTTAAGTTTGAATTTGAAAACGATTACTATAAATTTATTTGGCTACCGGAAGACAATTTTTATGGAATAATAGATTTGATGCGTAGTTAAATGAATATAATGGTGTATTATAATGACCCAAAATAATTTAAAGGAATATATTCCTTCTTTTACTTGTTAAAAAATAAGGTGTTAATGAAAAAGTTAATTGTATGCCAACGTTTATCATTTTAATTATGTTGTGCCGTATAAAAAAAATATATTATACTACATATCGTTTCAATTATAGGAATACAAAATGTTTTATACTGTGGGAATTTATTGTATAAAGATAAAGAGAGAACATGATGCAAACAGTCGCACAATGATGTTTTGTGACAAAAATATATTCTTATTTACTTTATATTGTTTTTAATTGTAATATAGATTTTTAAATTACAGTTGATTTTATTTACAAATAAATTAGGTTTATATTAACTGACCTTATGCACTTGTGTTTCCGAGAAGGATCTAGCTCTAAGGTCCAAAGCTCTCTCCAACACAGCCCTTAATACATGTAAGGCGGCGTCACTTTGTAGTAGATTGGCGAGTAGGCGGAAGGGGGGAGACAGCTTGGGTAGAGGGGGAGGTGGACAGCATTCTGGCAGACCTATGGAGAAAAAGATATAAAATTTAAATCTTGATTATCTTGAGTCTGGAATTTGGTATAGATTTTGAAAATCAAAAGATTCCACGATTAACATAATAATAGAATATTAAAGATTCATTAATAATAGAATAATAAATAATGATATAGATTTTTGGAGACATTCTCCCAATATATTTCTACACAAATATTATAATATAGTTATAATATGCTTTTAATGTACGACGCATAAAAATATTGAATTTATTAAAAAGATTATTTCTATAGGACGAAGCAAATAATAATTCCGTTCAACGAGTAGTTGTCTCATTTGTTTTTTTTTTTAATAAAAAAAAATACGATTATATACAACACATACCTGCAGCTTTCCTCCTAGTCCTCTGTTCCTCCTCAGACCTCGACAACTCCTCTCTGGTGTAGTGGTAGAAGAACGTGTCATACTCATCGTAGAGGTGCGGCTTCAGTTTGTACACGCCGCGGTTGTTTCCGCCTGTCGGTTTTATGAAGTCTGCTACTTCGTGGATAACGCTTTCGAGTCCCGTTTCATGCACTTGATCTTCGGGTAGTGATCTAAAAGTTAAGTTTATTAAGTATGGTTAACAAAGGTTATTTTTTTACTAAATTATACTATTGGGTATGAATTGCAATAATTAAAAATATATTATCTATACGGCCAATATAATAGGAACGAAGAGAAAATTACACCTATATATCGTGGGCGATAGTGCAATAATTCCGTGTATGATGCTAATAACGCGTAATTTCATCAGTCAAGAAATATTTTTGTTGTAACATCAATTTGCTACATTCAATTTTCAACCTTGTTCGCTATTGTAACTTACACTTTATTTCAGTATCACTTACGATATGAAATATGAATTTTACATTTACTAAGTTTCTATCACAATACAGATTTTTTCAATAAATATTATGTTACCTGTTAAGTTCAGAATGTGGCATGGGTTTGACGCAGAGCATTTGAATAATTTCCTTTTTAGTTCTGTCCTCGTTGGTCACCTCGCCGACACCGGGCACGTAGCGGGACCCCACAACTGTTGACAATAGACCAATTTTAGTATTAATTCGCTTATGCTGAGATAATTATCTAACCCGACGAAGAAGCAAAAAATAATACAACGCATTCTCTCTATAAAAAACAACTCGAAAACATATCTCCTAAAGACTTTCACTGATAGATTTTGTTATTACTCCAATAGTATGGAGCAAGATCTGCAATTCCCATACCCTATCTAAATTTGCACCACAAGGTGAGAAAGACAAAAACAAAATGAGCTACTACTATCTTGCAATACAAGACAATTTAGGTTGTGCGAACGGGCGCCACTAAAAAAGATTCGATGTCATTTTAATGCGTACAGTAATTGAAAAAGTGTGTGTATTGACTGCTGAATATTAGCAACGACAAAAAGCAATCAGAACCTGGAATAAAATAACAAATATACACAACTTTTATAATATACAGGCCTTCGTTTTAATCAAGTTAAAAAATCTGGCAGAGTTTTTGCAGTCCTCTAGTATTCTTGTTAACCTCTCATGCTAAGCGAAAATGCTTTTGTTATAAGTGGGTTCACGGTAGTGCATTGGGTGGCGATCGAACGAAAATGAAACTGTAAAATATTAAAATAATTGACTAACACACTTACTAGTAATAAGCAGACCAAGGAACTCCTCAACCATGCTAATAGTGTGTCTCAAAGTATCGTCCTCAATGCGGCGGCTCTCAAAGTTAGCCTTCGCCCACTCCAACAAGTTGAACTTGTTCAACACGTGGATTATAAACTCGTTGCTCTCGATGAGGGAGGCACCGATCTGAAATAAACAACATTCAATTCTTAAATTCAATCAACATACATAGTATGAGTCAGTGGTTTAGCTAGAGCGTTGCAATAAATAAATGTCTTTCTTTCATTCTTCTGAACAGAACACTAACGACGACTAACCTGCAACATAACGACGTCCCGGTCCAGCATCTCGGCGCGACACTTCACGTTCTGGTAGAAGTACAGCTGGTTGATGAGCGCGAACCCGTTGCGGCGCCACATGCCCGCGTGCACTTGGCCTATCATCGCCAGCGTCTGTAGCACGGGCTCTGGAGGGATGGAGCATAAAACAGGCCCAATTTAATTACATACAGACGCTTCCCACGTGCTATTTAAGCCGCGTAGCTCTCGTTCCCGCGGAAGCTTAATATCAGGCATTAAGACTAAAAAAATATAATTAGTCGTCAGTTAGATTACTAATAAATATTGGATATTTTTTTTTGCATTTATCAAATCAATAAAAATTGTCAAAGATACAGAGCCACAACAAACTATAAAGTTCAGGAGAGGCTTGTGACGTCACTACTAGGTAAAATTATATATAGAAGTGACGTCAGCGTGTACGTGCGTAGACGCTGCTGTAACCATAAGGTCTGTACATCAATTGGCTGAGCTCTGCCTCTTAAACTAGGGTGACATGTATCTTAAATCAATCAAAGAAGATCTCATATCTATACTAATATTATAATTTTTTTCCTAGCTTCCCAGTTGTTTTTATCATCTCCACTTACCTATAAGTTCTTCAGGCGTCGGTTTCGGTTTGTCTTGCCTATCAAACTCCTTGCTATGATAAGACAAGCCATGCTGGTGCAACAGTAGATGTAGTCCCGCTATGTACCGAGATAGCGGCCGGTGAATAGACACGGGTTCCGCTGACACATCGTACAGTATTACTGAGGCACTTTGGTTGCCTAGCTCTGTGGAGTGTAAAAAAAACTGTAACATTTTTAAAACGTAGTATGTTTATTATTATGGCATATCGTGCAATGACCTGTTCCGTTCATTTTACAAGACTATTCCAAAAAAAAGAGCAAAAATATCATGTTTGTTGTATAGGAGTCCCCCTTTGATATTTATTTCATTTTATCTAAAGTATTTGTTGTAATAGCCATATAAATACATAATGTGTGAAAATTTCAGCTGGTTAGCTATCGCGGTTCTTGAGATACAGGCTGGTGACGGACAGAGAATTCTTAGTAATAGGGTCCCGTCAGTCAAATTGGTGAAGAAGTTCTCTAGCTATATACCGTAATTTTCTAATCGTTGCTTTTAATTGACAGAACGTTTTAAAATCAGAACTACGTAAATATCGAAACAACATATATTTTTTTTAAATAACCATATAATAATATGTTTTCTGAAAATGTTACCCTCAAGGAGACGGCAATGATGTTTAAATGGCAAAATGAGTCTAGTGCTTTGCAATCCCTCACATTAAACAATAGGGATTTTAAGGTAAAGTATTGCCCCACAAAGCTCTCAATGGCTAAGCTCTTAAGCAGCATTGAGCTGAAAGAGTCTCCGCTGACTCATCAGGTCAGGACCGACAAGTCTCGTGGTGCTTCCTCAGCGCCATGCGGTACACTCCAGCGACAGTACTAACCTCGCAGCACCTTGGGCGGCGGCACGTAGGTCTCGTGGTGCTTCCTCAGCGCCATGCGGTACACTCCAGCGACAGTACTAACCTCGCAGCACCTTGGGCGGCGGCACGTAGGTCTCGTGGTGCTTCCTCAGCGCCATGCGGTACACTCCAGCGACAGTACTAACCTCGCAGCACCTTGGGCGGCGGCACGTAGGTCTCGTGGTGCTTCCTCAGCGCCATGCGGTACACTCCAGCGACAGTACTAACCTCGCAGCACCTTGGGCGGCGGCACGTAGGTCTCGTGGTGCTTCCTCAGCGCCATGCGGTACACTCCAGCGACAGTACTAACCTCGCAGCACCTTGGGCGGCGGCACGTAGGTCTCGTGGTGCTTCCTCAGCGCCATGCGGTAGACGGCGGCGGCCAGCGCCCTCTCCGCCGCGCACCACTCCAGCGACAGCGTGATGCTGTGCGCCAGCTTCACGTGCAGGTTGAACGCAGACTCCCATTCGGGCTCGTACTCCATGTGTTGGCCCACCTGACACGCATACAATCTCAATCGTACATTATAGCCAACCAACTCCTTCCCACTATTATGGTGACGGCTGTGCATAGCAAGTCACCCTAATTGTGAGTTGTCTTTGGGTGCTGCTTGTGGTGTAAAGTTAGAGGACATTGGTAAAATAATTTCTTTAAGCGTGACATTCAACAAAGTTTGTTGTTGAGGCAAAAGAATAATAAATGAGAAGAAGTCGCTAGCATCTATAAATACACTTATTCTAAAATGGCAATGATGACTTAAGAAAAGGCCAAATTAGTTATCCAAATTATTATCATGGTCTATTAGTTATACTTTGAACTGAACAGTGTCAAGTACCACATTCAATATGTCATATCGTTTAAGATCCTACATTAAAAAAACCAGGAGCTGTATACATATGTGCCGTACCTGTCTAACAACCGAGTCCATTCCCTGCATCATGACCAGCAGGTTCAGCATCAGTGAGATTCCATGCATGAATCCTTTGCGCAACTCATCAGTGAAGGTGGTACTACTTGGCACCGAGCTTAGCAAGTACTTCACGTCGTATAAAATGAACTGAGCCCGTTTGAACGCTAGCGGTACGTGGTTACGATCGAATTCTAGACGACCCTGGAACAAAAAGTATCATCATTCATCATCATTTCAGGCGTAGGACGTCCACTGGACATAGGCCTCCGTCATAGATCTCCAGTTATTGCGGCTGGAAGCGGCCTGCATGCACCGTGATCCCGCGGCCTTAACTAGATCATCCGTCCATCTAGTTGATGGACGTCCTACGCTACGCTTGCCGATCTGCGGTATTCGAGAACTTTTCGGCGAACAAAAAGTATAGTAAGAAATAAATACACATATAGTCCTCCCGAGGCCTAAACCCTAACCGTCTTATTAATAAACGTGGACTAAAGAAAGATTAACTTTAATCTAAGCATTAACCCGGTACTAACAGATTTCACTATTAATAAACACGGACTAAGGAGTGATTAAGCTAATTCGACTCTAGTCTCGGTGTAAAAGTTAAACCATAGGGATACCTTGTTTAAGGACGGATTAAGCATAGAGTAACTATCTTTGACAGCTGTTTTTACTTTTTAGGTTAGATTGTAATATTGTTTGGTAAAAGTTAATTAAAATGAATAGACTATTTTAGAGACGACTTATGGCTTATAGACGAAATTAATGAGGTTCAGAATCAGATGGACTATATTCCAACAATAAGGCGTGTTAAATTATACAAAATTCGTAAGAATCCACTTGAAGAACTTGAAGCTAAATTTATATCGAAATATAGGTTTTCTCGATCTACGGCTGTTTTTATCATTGATATGATAAAAATGATTTAGCTGGTGATGCGAGAGGTGGTTTCATACCGCCCCATATGAAAGTTTTAAGTGCAATAAGATCTTGGACACGCGGAGAGGTAAGAATTTGACAATCAATAAAATTATATTCAACAATCTTTGCTTCTTCTGGGTATTTGTTATGTTATAAATCTTTTATATTTTGTGAATTCAACAGATTCAAGATGACGCAGAAGATATAAGTGGTAAGGGGTATCAGCCAACAATATCACTTGTATGCAAACAAGTTGCTTTAGCATTGGTGGCAAAAAGTGTTCAATGGATCAAAATTCCATAAAATGATGCAGAACAGAGCAATGTGATAGAAGAATTTTATTCGATATGTGGATTTAGACAAGTGATTGGAGCCATTGACTGCACACATATAAGAATACCAAAAGTCAGTGGAAATATTGGACAATATTTAGGATATAGTTCAATTAATGTACAAGTTGTGTGGTATGAAGCCCAACTGTAGCAAAATATGTATTAAGTTTCTATATAATTTGTCTTTTAATAAAGTTTACTCATATTATGTCATTTGTTCTTATTTAACCTATTGTTCTATTATACCTATATTATTATTATTTTGTAACAAAATAATCGAAATCTCACAATTCACATCCAAACGTCCATATCATAGATAATAGAAACAAACATCGTCTGTCATCTGTCACTGTCATTTGTTTTATTTCATTCGCTAGTTCATTCTTTTTATTTTTAATTTCAACGGTGTTGTCATAGATTGTCCGTTAAAACAGGCGTAACGAATGTATAGCAAGTCGGAGCTTAGTCCACGTTTATTAATAACGTTATGAAAACGAAGTTAATACTTAGTTACACCAGAATTAGCTAAACCAAACGTAACTTCGGATTAAGCAAGAAGTAGGCCATTTTTATTAATAAGACGGTAAGTGTGCGTAAACACGGGCAAACTCTCTATTCATTTACTTTCAAAATCCGATGGGACGGTTATATTGACACGATCGGTGAGAAATCAGGATCGACCACTCAACGTACTCTCTGATGCACTGGAGAATCACTACCGACTTCCTGTGTACGGGCTGGTACCTAGATCTTTTCCAAATATATTTTTTTGTAAACAAGTTTTTGCCCGACCGACGAGATACGAATCCGCGAGTTTACGATCGAATATATTATTGATAAATTTTAAAATCGTCTGATAAAAATTATCAGAGGAGTCAATATTAAATTATAAAATTGACCTTATTTTTACATTTTGCAGTCAAAACTCTTAACCAGTCAAAAGAACTTTTAACTAGCAAAATCAGTCAGAAGTAGTTTTAGGTTAGGTTAGGTTAGTTTTGACTGATTTTGCTAGTTAAAAGTTCTTTTGACTGGTTAAGAGTTTTGACTGCAACATATATAAATATGTTAATTTATTCCATTAAAAATGATTAACTAATAATTTAATTTAGTTTAAATTATACACTAATGCCAAGTTTTTAAACCAAAATAATTTCCAAATTAGTAGTACATTAGTAAATTATTATCTAACTAGCTTTCCGCACGCGGTTTACCTACGTAGTCTTCCTTTCTCGTGGACACTTTAAAATTAAAATAATATACAGCCTCTATTACTCCACGATAACATAGCTACCTAATAGTGAAATATATTTCAAATCGGTCAAGTAGTTCCAGAGCTTATTCAATGCAAACAAACAATCAAATAATTTCTCGTAAATTATTAGTACATTAGTAAAACCCAACACTTACACTCACATTGTTACACCGGCGGTTGCACTCGCTCACAAACGTGTTCATCACCACGAACAAAGCGTCATGTTTAGCGATAAGGTGGTGGGCTAGCGTCGGCGTGGTGTACAGCTGTACGGATAACGATGCTATTGAGAAGGAATGGTCGTGGTCGTCGCGGATGAAGTCTTTTAATATTGATGCTGAAAAAAAAATGGTGATTAAAAACAGAACGCGCTCACTTTCTACTTCATAAAGGCGAGCAGTGCTTCAGCCTATCTACAGGGATACAGATACCGGCACGGTTCTTGAGCGCTCGGCGCAAGAGTGGGGATCGCTTTGCACATCGTACACTTATGAGAAAATTAAACGCACACCCGTTTATTATTTATTTTTTCTAAGTTACATACGTAATTTCTTACTGGTTGAAAGAAACATTAAATAATGATTGGTTAAATTGAGAAATGGAAATTGAGATCAAAGAAGTAATTAACAAGTGTTTCTAATTTAAAACCATAACTTAGTTCTTGTAGTTTGTACAAAATTCCTAAAAGAAACTAGTACGTACCTACATACTTTTTTTTGTTAACATTTTAGACCTCGAATTTCATTTGTTCATTAATAAAATGAAAAACATTAAAAAAAAAGAAAAATATATTTTATAAAAATTGGTGTCAATAAAATTGGCCGGAATTGTACTCGTCGTCGTGAGGTACGTGCAACACAACAGGAGTAAAGAACCAATCCCGAGTGACGGCTATGACGCGTTGCGCTACGGGCCAATCACTGCACTTTACCCCGCCCCACGCCTCACTTCATACCACCAAAGGGACCCAATAACTCAATTCTGCGCAGGTCAAGGTCAGCGCTCAAGAATCGTGCCGATCATTGTACAATTGTAGACCACAGAAGCATAAGGACGCTATGCTGTTAAAACTATGAGACGACTCACTGATTTGGATACTGCTAGAATGGTTTACTTTAGTTATTTTCATAGCGTAATGTCTTATGGAATTCTTCTGTGGGGAAACTGTGCGGACATTGACACCATTTTTGTACTACAGAAACGAGCTGTAAGGTCTATATATAAACTTGGTCCGCGGGTTTCCCTACGGGAGAAATTCAAAGAGACTAATATTCTTACAGTCGCATCACAATATGTCTATGAAAACCTTTTATATGTTCATAAGAATATAGATAGTTTTAAGAAAAAAAGCGACACTCATAATGTTAATACTAGATCTAAGCATAATCTCGTTTTACATGCTACACGTCTCCACAAAATTAGCAATTCTTTTATGGGGCAATGTATACGCTTCTACAACAAACTTCCTAATAATGTAAGAGATCTTTCAACAAACAAGTTTAAACGTTATGTCAAAGATAAATTATGTAAAAAGGCTTATTATAAAATTTCTGATTATGTTAATGACAAAACTGCTTGGGAGTGAGTTGCTCTGAAACAATACTGCTTTATTAATCATTGTAAAATATAATTTATTAAAAAAAAAGGATTCCTCTGAGTTTCTTGCCAGTTCTTCTCAGAGTTGCCACGTCCAGAACTGGTGGTAGTAAAAGAATGGGACGCATCATAAGAACATGATTTAAAATATTTTAAATGTGTCTATATGAATAAAGAATTTTTGACTTTGACTTTGACTTTGACGGATGGACTATTGGATGCTATGGATGTAGTAAGTGCCAGTTTATGATAAAGGCACATAGCATACGACGAATGTTTCTGCCGTATTATGGCACATCCGACCTTATGCCTCTGACCTCTAGAATTGTTAATGTATATTGTTGTTTTTTGTTCGCTAATTCAAATGCTTAGTTAGGAAATCTAAGAATATAATGTTACAGTAATATTTTCACACTATGTAGATAAGACATTGGGGAAATTATACATTTCCTCGGAAAGTACACATTTATATACAAGAAGGACGCAAACAAATACGCCGCAGGCCTATTAGGTAAAATATGCAACAGCGATAATTTAGTTAATTGTTCGCAAAACGTAAAAAATTTGCGTTGCCATTAAAACGCGACATCTTTTGTCAATGTCATATAGCAACTAACAACATCAATTGACAGGTGTCAACTAGACACCGATTGGAACGCTGAAGTTTTTGACATAGTGCGATTCATCTGCTAAATTATAGTGTCGCATATTTTTCGTATGAGATCTGTCTGACTAAGGATTATATTATTATTATTATTAGGTAATTCCATTTTATTGTATTTTTGCAGAGACCACCCCAAACCTCTTAAGACTATGTCGAAGAAAGGTTATAATTACTAACCATAATTCTTAGTAAACAGCGTCGCCATAGACCTCTTAGTAGTATAATCCATCAGCGTCGTAGCTATAAGTAGTCTGTGCCAAGCGGTGCGGGCCGCCTTCCACATGCGGGAGTCATTCTGCATGACCCCACATGCCACGCCCCCGCCCCCCACTACTGATGTGCTTGCCCCCCAAACATCTTCGCCTAGAGCCACTTGACTAACGGCTAAACGGAGACTGGGTTCTTGGCTGACGAAGTTTTGGAGCCTGCAATCAAATAATGCTGTGATTGACTATCAACAAAAAATAGTGCCGCTGATACTTAAATACCGCGCGACTGTTGCTAATGATGTGTAATTTCATTTGTCAAGAAATATTTCAACTAGAATCCCGCGCGCGGTGTCCCGCGTAACTCCTGTTCCAGTAGGATTTTCAAAATTAATTATATTTAAAAGATTTTTTTAAATCGGACCGTTCAACTTTATAAAATTAGTAAAGAAGTTAGTATAGATAAAGGGCAAAATATCAATATCAACCTTATGTGTGAATAGCTATTCACACTTACGCGACATTGCAGTCATCATTTCAGCCGTAGGACGTCCACTGCTGGACATAGGCCTCCCTCATAGATCTCCGGTTGTTGCGGTTAGAAGCGGCCTGCATCCATCGTGATCCCGCGGCCTTAACCAGATCATCCGTCCATCTAGTAGGTGGACGTCTTACGCTACGCTTGCCGATCCGCGGTCTCCATTCGAGAACTTTTCGGCCCCAACGGCCATCTGTTCTCCGTGCTATATGGCCTGCCCATTGCCACTTCAACGAACTAATCCGTTGGGCTATGTCGGTAACCCGCGTTCTTCTACGTATCTCCTCATTTCTGATTCGATCTCGTAGAGAAACCCCGAGCATAGCCCTTTCCATAGCTCGTTGAGCGACTCTGAGCCTGTTCATAAGGCCTATAGTAAAGGACCACGTTTCGGATCCATAGGTCATCACTGGCAACACGCACTGGTTGAAGACTTTCGTCTTCAGGCACTGAGGTATATTGGAGGAAAAGACGTTGCGAAGTTTCCCGAACGCTGCCCATCCGAGTTGAATTCGGCGATTGACCTCCTTTTCGAAGTTGGACCTACCTAATTGGACTGTCTGTCCTAGGTATACATATGCGTAAACAACTTCAAGAACCGTATTCTCAACCATTATAGGGGCAGGCACAACATGGACGTTAGACATGATTTTCGTCTTGTCCATGTTCATTTTAAGACCTACCCGTTGGGAGACTCGGTTGAGGTCTTCGAGCATTGTACTGAGTTCTTCCCTCGACTTTGCCATGACCACGATATCATCAGCGAATCGAAGGTGAGTGATGTATTCGCCGTTGATGTTGATGCCTAGTCCTTTCCAATTCAGAAGTTTGAAGGTGTCTTCCAAAGTGGTCGAGTGGAGTTCCAAACAGTTTCGGAGAAATAACGTCTCCCTGTCTTACGCCTCTTTTTAGTGGAATCGCCTTCGTACTCTGTTCTTGTACTCGGGCCGACATTGTGGCGGTTCTATACAAACATTTCAACACTTCGATATACCGATAGTCAATACGGCATCGCTGGAGAGACTCAAGTACGGCCCATGTTTCAACCGTATCAAAGGATTTCTCGTAGTCCACAAACGCTAAACAGAGCGGCAAGTTATACTCTTCGGTCTTCTGTATTACTTGCCGCAGCGTATGTATGTGGTCTACGGTACTATAACCTTTTCGGAACGGCTTGTTCGGGAGGCTGAAAGTCATCAAGCCTTCGTTCGAGACGATTCGCAATAACCCTGGAGAACAGCTTATAGACATGACTCAAAAGCGAGATGGGCCTGTAGTTCCTTAGTAAAGTGTTATCACCTTTCTTAAAGAACAACACCACCTCGCCCTTGTTCCATGCTTTAGGCGTGGTGCCTCAGAGCAAGGCGGAATTGAAGAGCTTCTGAAGGACTTTAAGTACCGGTAATCCACCCGCTTTCAGGAGCTCTGATGTGATTCCGTCCTCACCCGGCGCCTTGTTGTTCTTTAGCTGTTTCAGGGCCATGCTTATCTCGTACAGGCTGATGTCCGGGATATCCTCGGTATAGTGTCGGGTCAGTTTGGCTCTCAGGCTTGGTGATAGAAGCGTAGAGCTGCCCGTAGAACTTTTCGACTTCCCTTAAAACTTCCGCTTTTGACTGCCATCATCCCTCTTCAGCTTTGTCATCTGGCTTTGCCCAATAGACATATCTCTTGCAAACACTTTGGAAACCTGGTTCCGCTCTATTGTATCTTTAATACGGGACGTATTAAAGCTACGGATATCGTGTCGCAAGGATTTTTTAATTCGCCTATTAAGCTGCCTATGTGACTTAGCATCATCGGGAGATTGCAGTCTTAGCGAGCGTCGTTCACCCAATAGGTTAAGGGTGTCTTTAGAAATTTTCTGAGTTCTACTGGTACGGCGAGCCTTAAAGAACTGAGACCCTACCGTATGGACAGTTTCTACGAGCCTGTTGTTGATCTCGTCCACAGATGCGTCTTCATCTAGACAATCGAATCGATTTGAGAGCTCGAGTTGAAAGCTCTCGGGGTTTTCGATCTGAGCGCGAGTAGGTCGGAGCGTAGACTTCATCAAATGGGACCGTTCAAGTTTAACATTTATATTCAATGTGCCTCTTACTATTAAGTGATCACTACCGGTTTTCACCCTGTGAATCACAGATACATCATTGAAAATCCGTTTCTTGTCGGTCATGATGAAGTCGATCTCATTTCTCGTGGAACCATTGGGACTCAGCCAGGTCCATTTCCTGTGAGGCGGCTTCTGGAAGAAAGAATTCATCATATAAAATCCTTCTTTCTCCAGAAAATCAGCCAGCCTCTGTCCCCTAAGGTTCCGTTGCCCATAACCGAAGTTCCCCACTATCAACTCGTCCTCATCGTTTCTCTTGCCCAGTTTCGCATTGAAATCCCCCATAACAACATTGAAGTGAGTTTTATGAGTATGTATGGCCCTACTGATGTCCTCATACATACACTCAACTTCTTCATCTGGGTGTGCCGAGGTCGGTGCATAGACCTGAACGACCTTCAGCAAGTATCTTTCAGATACTCTGAGTGTTAGGTATGCCACCCTGCTAGACACACTGTCGATGGTAATAATGTTGTAAATGAGGGACTCGTGAACGAGAAACCCGACACCACCTTGGGACTGTTGGTCGCCCTCCCGGTAGAAGAGCAGGTTGCCAGATTTCAGGATCATCGTGTCCTGTCCCTCTCTACGGACTTCAGACAACCCCAGAATATCCCATCTGAGCCTGCTCAGTTCTTCTTCCAGCTCAACAATCTTTTCCTCGGTCCGCAAAGTGCGCACGTTATGTGTTGCCAGGGCCAGTGTTCGCCTGTGAAATTGGTAGCCACTCGTCTCCCGGGGATTCTTAGCACCCCTGGCCCCGCCGATACCATGACCGCTACCGTAGCCAGGCCTAGCGGGGCCGCCGGGGACTCGGGGCCGTGTGTTGTTTGTACTATCTATTTTGAGGGGGGGTTTGCCAATACTCGCCACGCTTGGCAGGCGGGTTGGCGAGCGCAGTATTAAATGTTATAATCCGGAAAAGACGCTGCTGCCCATCTTCTGGTGTATTTCCTTTGGCCGGGTCATACGGCGCCCACGGGAGGAGATGGGGGGGCATCATTCTTACGCCGGTGCCCGCGACATTGCAGTATCAACGATGATATCGACAAGAGTAGCTTGTTCACTGATCACTCTTAGACTTGTACGACCATGCGCCTCGATTTAATGACTATATTAATTTTAAGCCCGGCTGCTAAATTCATTTTTATTCTGGTATACCACGAGTGGCATTCTTAAATATCCATTTCTGATCATAAGGCCGATAGTAAGGTATCTGAACGTATTCTGAGCGTGCCCCTTGTGTAATCAGATCCGCACGCAGAAGAGCGAGAAATAAAACGTTGTTGAAGAGCATTTTCAAAAATAACATGTTTTGTTATACGGGTAGCATTCAAATGCTTTAAACTGCAATGGTTAAAGGATAACTAGCGTATCTTCTACCATTCTTTTTTTTTATTATTTCAACAGCAAATTCTAAGTAAAAGACTATTCTTTAGATAGTCGTATAAATAAAATAATAATAAAAAAACAACTCACCAATGCAACAGCTTCATAGCAAACGTCTGGTGTGCGATGACATGTGCGTGCATCACGAGGACCTTCAGACTGGGCCCGTGGCGGGATGTGAACCTTTCGAACATCGCCGTACAGCTGAATATAGTATACTGAGTCACCCCACACCTTACGAGTATATGTAAGCAACCTACAAGCCTAACAGGGGGTGAAGTTTACGCAAGTGCCAGTTTTAAGTAAAGGATAGACTTAAGTTTAAGCGAAACTCTGTTGGAAGTAATAACTCTTTTACTTTACTATTAATTATAAACTAATTTATTTTGTTTATTTTCTATCACTTCGGTCTTAAATTACTTTTATGTTATTTTGTTAAATATATTTGTTGTATCATTACTTCCGTTCAATTTGCATTTGTTTTGCAATGGTTTTAGAAAAAAGGCCTTAATTTATAATTATTTTATATGCATAAATTAAGGGATGCCTTAATTTATGCATATAAAATAATTCTAAAATAGTTATAAAATAGTTCTTTGTACATTTTCACTAACATAACCAAGAATGATATGTATTTTTTTACATCGCGCTTCGTCATGTAAAACTTTGGCCCCTATTACTATCTAGTGATGTGCCGGATATCCGTATCCGTATCCGCGGATATCCGAGGCAGAAGAAAGATCCGTATCCGTGTCCGTATCCGTTACTGTTCGGTGGATCTTTTACGGATCTATTTACCTTATTAATTTTAAATTTATAGATATAATTCTTTGAGGCGAAGGGTAAGGCGCACTAGCGACGCTGATTTCCTAGATTCTGACGGTCCACATTTATATAAAATAGATCTGGTTTAGTAGCTAACAATTTAAAGCAATTGACGTCGCTAGTGCTTCTTACTCTTCGCCTTAAATAGGTGATTTTATTTTTTAAAACCAAATATTTAGTTAATTTCCTTTATGTTGCAAACTTTGCCGTAGTTAGTTGTCTTACCAATAGTATATAACTCCAAGATGCTAATGCTAAATCAACTAGCTTTTTAATGAGATCAATATTATAAAAAGTTATAAGATCACTTATTAAGAAAACAAAATTAAGATCTTCGTAATATTTTAAATTCGAATTAAATATTTTTTTAATCAAGTAAACTAGTAGGTACTGCGTGACTCATACAGTGTTGATGTTAGATTAAAATCATAATGACAACGATTTTGTAAGAAAGTTAAGATCCGTATCCGTATCCGTATCTGCGGATCTTGACACTAAATATCAGTATTAAGATCCGTATCAGCGGATCTACATTTTTGACGATCCGGCACATCACTATTACTATCTATAAATTATTCCTACTATTTATTGCTGTTTATTTCAACATATCATATTATTTGATTTATTATTGAATTAATTATTTAGTTATGTTTGATCGTGCAAACATAACTAAAGAATTATTTTTTTAAGTCATAGTTCAAATTCGTTTTTTCCGCGCTCTATATTTTTGTGTATACTCTCAAGCCCCACATCGTTAGTATAAAGGGAAAATGTTAAATACAGGTTTTATAGATACGTTTAATATAATAAAAACATTTGTATATAGAATAAGCGTGAGATGTTTAATAAAACATCTTATCCATGCAAATGAATAAAATTAAGACCAAAATATGTATCATTTTTTTTTAATTTCAAATGAAAGTATAATACGATGCCAATAAAAAAAAATACATTTCTGTCTAATTCCTGTTAGAGTCGGACCAAACACAGGTTTGTATGTTAGGTCCACAGGTTAACAGGAATTTCAATGAGTTTTTTTTATGTTACAAGTAAGATAAAATAGGAACGTTGCTCATGCCAATTTTCCCATGTGCATATTTTTATTTAGGTATGTGCTTTTTTTTTAATAAAAAAACATAGATTCTCAAACAACAATGTGTAGAAATTTTCGTATTTCTACTAAGTCTTAAATAAATGTTAATAATATTACATCCAATTTTTTGCAATACATTTCTTTTTTAATTAAATAACATGTTTTTTGTTGTTTCCCAAAACCTTGCAAGTATTAACTATAGAACTTGCCACGCGCAGCGATGATAGGCTATTTTTATTTCAGAATATGATTCCCTTATTTTTATTTATTAAACTTCATGCACAGTACATTTACATAGGCGGACTTAATGCCAGAAGCATTATCTACCAGTCTACCTTTGGGTGATGCAGAGATATTTTGGTAGGTGCATATAAAAGTAAAACGAGTAAAAGAGAATCGTAGTCTATAATAAATGTATAGATGAATAGTATAACTTATACATATATTTCCTTTAAGTATAAAAGTACTTACATCTCAATATCGGACTTGAGTTTGTCACACACTTGGAACGAATTGCACTTGACGAGCGCCCGTCCCTCGCGGTCGATCAGACTCACGAGCTCCAACGAGTCGCGCTGGTTGCATTTAGTGACTCTTACTAGAGTTGTTATTACCTGTAAACAAAACAAAATATCATCATCATCGCTAGGCATGCGGGTTTGTGAACGCAGTATTATTGTAAACAAAGTAAGATATCATCATCATTATGATCGTCAGTCCATATATGTCAACTGTTCAAAATGGGCGTTATTCAAATGGGGTGTTGCTTGGCAGGCGGGTTGGTGAATGCAGTATTATGTACATCAAACGGTGGTTCCCGTTATCTGGTATACGATTGTCATAGATGATGTTATGACAATCGGGACCAACGGATTATCTTGCTTTGCGAGACACTTTGGGTTCCAAACTGTATTTGAAAGATTAAATAATTAAATGATCTCTGTCAGCATAATTTAGTTAAATAAAACAACACTAATCTCCAAACTATAAATGTCAAACACTTATAGTTTGGAGATTAGTGTTGTTTGCACCCAAAAGAAATGAAGTCCTATGTGTGTAACATAAGGTTTAATTTACCTGATCAAATGTATGTGTCTCATCATTGTAGAGGACGGTGCAATAACAGTCCGGCTGATCCAATATTTGTAGCAGATCTCTCTCAGAATCCTTCACCCTGCAATACAAAAAAAATTACTTCGTTTTCAAGATCGACGAATTTTTTTATCAACACTGAATGGTGCTCATGAAAATTTGCTCTATCCCTTATTTCATATGTAATTAAGTTTAAATTCCATTCTATTTTAAGACTGTCATATAGTAAAATTTATTGGCAAAAAATAGGTAAAAAAAGTATATAAATCTTAAAAAAAATATAGAAGTTATTTCGACATCTTTACTAGAATGTTGCGGATTTGTTACAAAAATGAGTGTTTGTCATAAAATGAAATAACTTTATTTGATTTAGCACCTTTACTTGTCATTATTGCAATATGAAAGAAACCTGTAACTAATAGATTACTATTATTCTTACTCTATAAATTAAAAACTTGGTACCCAATTAATATTTTTATAACAATCAGGTGGTTTCCTTAGATTAGATTTCGCCTACTAATTGGAACCGAAAAGTCTTTTCTTGGTACAAAAATCGAATGTCTTAATCAAAATATTCCAGACACTTGGAGACAAGCTACAAATAAAGTGAAACATCCATTTGTAATATTCCAAATAATCACCATTCTGCATAGAGAGTAGCAGTACTGCGACCTCCCACCCGCATATTGGAAGTGTTGTCTCTGAAGACAAACACTTCTTATTAGCTAATAGGTACATTATAGTGTGTGACATTTTCAAGTAAGGTTAAAAAAAAAATGAATTAAAGGAGTGAGCTGTTAACAACGCATTAAAATGGTTTAAATTAATGCACGGTAAGCTATGTCGCATTCTTGACAATCAAGAATTTTAAACTAATATAATGAATTCCCAAATATGGACGGCTAGTTATTTTTTTATGCGCCCTCTTGATATGGGTGAACAAGTTCAGAGATTTCTGAGAAAAATATAATTACGCCCCACTAAGGATCAACTTACATAGGCGTAGAGTCGAAGCATCGCGTCGCGTTTAGTTTTTTCAACAAAAACGCGCAATGACTCTCGCCTCAGCACATTTACGCTAATGCTGACCCCACATTGGGCATGTGTATTTCTCAAGCTTACGAATGAAGCTAAACTCCCGACCTCGTCATCCCGTCGTTGACCGCATGTAACACACACTCGAGGAACACGTACACTCAACGTGTGGTGTAAGCCTAAAAACGACCCTTTAACCTTGCGCCATTGTGAGAGGAGCCTAAGTTCTATATGGCAGAATAGTCTGACGATAAACTAGCGGAGTTGAAATACAGTTTTGTAAGTAATAAATTCCTATTAAATTCGATTAAACTTTCTCATTACGCACCTGAGATCATTAGGCAGTCCAGGGGCGTGGTCATGTGTTAGCAGTCGCAGGCAGTAAGACAAACAAACTGACGCGACTATCTTCATACGTTCCACCACTTCGGGTTTGATGGCGGCCTCTGCTTGTTTATCGTCTTCGGATGCCTGTAGTAAAAAAATATGGTAACCAATTAAATGACCAATAACAAGAAAATCACAACTCCAATAGACAAGCCATATGAGATCTGCCTTTTACGAAATTGCATATTCCATTATTTAGCAATAGCTTCATCCATCTAATCTAGATGGATGGTATAATAATATCAAGCCAGATCCAGATATCAGGTGGTCAGAGTACGTGTGTGGGTACTATCACACACGTGTATTAATGGTAATAAACGTTATGGCCACATGGACCAACGACTTTCTAAAACACAGAAATATCAACAAGCCCGATAAAATAATTTATTTTTACTGCACATAATATTTAACATTTAAGTCTGTGAAACAATCCGTAACTCCATAATCGCTTCCCTTATCTTTTAATGATAAAGGTTTATCAAAAAAAAAATAGCCAACTTTTCAAAATACGAATTAACTGAATTCCTATCTATGCTACAAAAAAGTTAATTCCAAAACATACAGCATGTAACTCGCAGAAAGGATCTCTCTTCCATGCTTCAGTGTCGCCGCAGTCACAGCAGCCACCTCCAGCCGACTGACCCATTTTGTACTTGTGATGTCTATGTGCAGACACTTTGAAGCATTCTACGCATAGTACGCATGTGTTGTCCATTCCTGAGAATTAAAAAGTATGCATTCTAAATTTTAAATACTTTTGTGATTGAGCTAGACATTCCTAATTATTATTTGGCCGCTCTAACAATTATACGTACTTCTATATGTATTACCTATTATTTAATACTACTCATATTAGTAGCCCTAAATTATCTATGGTCCCTAGTCCCTACTGGTGGAAGGTAAATAAAAACATAAAGGACGCAACATAAGAACATTATTTAAAAATATTTTTAAATGTGTCGATGTGAATAAAGATACTTTGACTATACATATTTAAATGTAGATACTTGTTAATAATATTTTTAAACTTTTATTCTGTAATTAGCTTGTTCCCGCAACTTTGTTCGCGTGGAATAAACTATTCCTAGTCCCGATTTTGATACATTTTTTATTTGGTATTCCGCCAATAGGAATTGGCCTTAGCGTGATGATATACAGCCTATAACCTTCATCGATAAATGGGCTATCTAAGGCTGAAAGAATATTAAGAAGAAGTTTCCTAAGATGCGTATGAAAATTTTAAATTAACTTTTATCAGCTTGATTCGAGTGAATACTAAAAGTACACCAAGTACTTTTAGTATTCAATTGAATCAATTTAACATCAAAAGTACCGAGTAGTATTTACTTTTATCGGAACATCGCTTATTATCACAACGAGAAGATTACACCCGGGAAAAATATGTAATACCTATTATTATTAAACTTGTTGGTCAATCAATATACGTCTCCTTGCTCTACTGCAAAGCTTGATGTTTCATTTAACGACATCTACTATATGTTGACTTTGTTGATAATTCTTATTAATGGAAAGAACACATGTTTTACAACAACATGTTACACAATAAGCTTATACTGACCACATTCCCTGCAACTGTAAGCGGGGTCCCCCTGCTTGAACACTCTGCCGCATAGCGTGGAGCGGCGCGGCGCGGGGGGCTGGGACCCATCACTGTTGCCCCACACGAACTGCTCCAGAGGCTGGATCAGCAGCTTCAAAGCTAACTCCTCATCGAAAGACCAGTCTGAAATATAAAATTAGTTGGTACTTTTAAAGTCAAGCTATATTATAAATGCGAAAGTTTGAATCTTAAACACCCTTAGATTATATTTAGGAATAGCACAGCTGCCTTTATTATAGGATAGATGTATGATTTCCGTTGAATAAAATCTAACGTTATCCGCGACGTGTAACTTGTTCAAGTAATAAATATAATAATGTTTTTGATGGTTTTCCAAACTGACTTACAAGATAAGAGATTATATGCTAGCTCAATCATTATAAAGTAATGTTGAGCGAAGCAAGTACTACTAGTAATATCTAAAAGGAAGCTTGTTTCTTCAGGAATTTAATAATAAAGTGTCTGACTCGATATATCAAATGTATAATATAAATTATCGTAGGAACGAAACAAGGCAAGGGTTACCAAGTTATTAGATATACATATAGATGCGTTATTAGATTAATAGATATACTGCCTCGTTTAAAGTTAATATCATTAGACATAGGAACTCGATGTAGGGTATCACTTTCCGATACCATTAAAGATTTGGCTGTCTGGGTATACTAGTGGAAATTCAATTCGTACTCTTATTCCAAATCAGTAAAAATAAAATATTATAGAGGATTTAGGACATTTTTTAATAATAAAAAGAACAAAACGTACTTCTCAGCAAATTGATGGTATTAAACCGTCTCATCGGATTTTTTTTCTAGTGGACATATGCGTTATTAGTTTCTAGGCATTAGGTACTCTCCGGTCATAAGAGGACCAGAAGACCGTTAACCTTATTACATAAAATAAAAAAACTATTAAATAAGCAACTTGCACAAGAAAGCGTCCTCTGTGTAGCTTGGACTGGGCTCAGGGAGATCGCTGGCGGGAAGATTGCGGAATGATGTCATAAGATTTTTAGGAGGTTTATGTGCTGTACTGTAACTGTATTGTACAGTTAGCTCTTCGTCGGAAGGTTTATTGTAAGCTAAGGATCCGGAGGGTCGCATCTTAAAATTTGGATAAACTTAAGTTTAAAGCAGCTAAAACAGTCAAAGACATCGCATTATAATTATGGAGCAATTAGATGTATTTTTTGTCGTTTTTTACGGTATATAGTATAATCCCTAGATAAGTTTTTTTAAGTCTGGACCTGATTTATGATCGTGAAATGTAAGGTGAAATTTCTATAGATTATTTTAAATATTCAAAATTAAATATTACAATAAATCCAAGACGTTGTGTTGCACAAAATAATGGCAAAAAATATATAAATATTACTGTCGGAGGTGGTCATAATTGATCGTACCTACTTCGTTTATTTTTTCAAACATCGCGGTCGCGAGTTCATTCCCCTGCACCCAATAAATGTTTGTGTTCCTACAAACTATAGATAGAACGTCTACACCTACAGATTTAAACATTTGTAACCGTGTCTACTGAACTCTTTTTAAATTCTAATAAACGTATATTTGCATAATTTGCAACTGAACTCGAACTTATTTCAAACCCGTGTCTTCAAGTTATACAGTCGTAACTCTATAACTTGACGACACGGGTTTGAAAATAAAAACATGACTAAATTTTGAAATTGAGTTTAATAAAGATAATTAATATTATTAAGTAGAATTTTCATGTAATAAATAAACAATAACATATTTAAATTTGAAACATGCTTTTTTAATGAATAAAAATCCCTACTTAACTGCTTAAGTCAGGACTTTGGGCGTCTAGATTATCTAGATCTGTCGCCAGTGCCTCGCTAACACTGGTAATAGCTTGCATCAGCGTTGCCAGCAAGTCCCAGTGCGTTTCTGAAGCTGGAGTCAGAAATATTCAATATTAGATTCTGTATTTTGGGTGCAAGGGATTTTTTAATGCTAGTAAATTTGGCGTTCGTGCGTGACCCGTCCTGTTTTCGCAAGATAAATTCAACTGGATCAAACTGGTGTTAGGAAGAGTCCAAATACATTTAACGACAAGTGCTTGTTCAGCATTGACAATTTTGGAAGCACCTTATTAGATTCCCGCGCGCGGTTTCACCCGCGTAGCTCCCGTGTCCGTGGGAACTTCGGAATAAAATATAACCTTCCTTGATAAATGGACTATCCAACACTGAAAGATTTTTTGAAATCGGACCAGTAGTTCCTGAGATTAGCGCGTTCAAACAAACAAACAAACTCTGCAGCTTTATAATATTAGTATAGATAAGTTGCTTCCAAAATATATACCGTATACTTAGCGGCAGATAGTTTAGTTTGATTAATACGTTAATGAAGACAACTACTGTGAAATGATAAAACCTCATAATATATATATTTTTTTATTAAATGAATTTTTAATTATTTAAATTATATTATTTTATATTTTTGTATAATAACCGGGAGTGAACCACGCGACACCGAGGCGCGCATAGCTCGCTCCATGAAGAAGGCTCTCGGTTGGAGCCGAAACCGTGGTCGAGAAATCGCCATAAGAATTATACGTGAGTCAAACCGGACTTTAATATACTTATAAAATAAATAAATAAAATTAAAATACATAATACAAGCGCGAGTTGAGGCATCTCTTACTCTTCTATCTACCGGGTAGGGATGGGTCGTTGACGGTTTTTTCGTTAACGTTGATTAACGTTCTTTAACTAGTTGATTAACTAGTTAAATTCGTCAACGACTTAACGTGCAACTAATTTCAACTTGAAACGTAAACCGTTCTTTCATTAAACATTTTTTATTCAACGCTACGACGTTCATTCAACGAGTCTCTACCACCTATAGATCTGATATTTTATAAACAATTTGATTCAAAGTATTAATGGAAAATGTTTGATTGATGCTTGTACTGATGACCTTCCCTCCATACTTTTTCTCCAGGCTTAGGACTGACTGAATACAATTCGCTATAATGCCTAATAATTCTACTCAGGCGTATTTAAAAGGTCATCTGATTCTATGTACAGAGTATGAACCGGTTTTTCTCGGGCGGCGGCGCGAGCAGGCAGCGCGTATCATTCCACCAACTCCGTTTTCTTTAAAAAAATATATTTATTTTAAAAAATCAACTCTTGCTCACCTTACTTAGAGTTCAAATTCGACCGTCGCTCGCAACCTATGGTGTTATTTTCAACGTAAGTCTAGAGCATACAGTTAAATTCATTAATGTCGTTAAAGAATTCAACTAGTTGATTGTAGTAAACTGTTAACGTTCTATGATGTTATTTTCAACGTAAGTCTAGACTTAAATTCATTAATGTCGTTGACGAATTCAACTAGTTGATTCATAAACTGTTAACGTTAAAACGTTGACAGGAGATCAACGGTTGATTTAACTAGTTCGTTGATTCAACGCCCATCTCTACTACCGGGAGGTACGGCCAGCTCAGCTAGTATAGGGGGATGATTTTGTTTTTCGAAAGAAACATAAACTTTAAAAACATTACATTTTTTAATGGAAAAATAATATTTCTTAGTCACAGTTTTTTTATCACTAACGTAATCACATCAGTATAAGAGATACTATCCCTTGTTAAACAGGTAGCATATTTTTTGGAAACACTTTATATAATATCTGTATCATATATACCTACAGACTGGAAGAAATTATTATTATATTCGTAAGGCCGTACCGAATATAAAAAAATCTTTGCTTTTTATACTGCGTATTTAGTTAGTTATTTTGTATTAAATCACACGACGAAACAAACAGAATCATGTATTTATTTTCTTTGTTTTTAATTTCGACTGTGTGCCAAAAATAGACCAACACACATACATTTTTATATTAGATTCGGTGCGGTCGATTACCTATCACAGACCTTGTAAAGAATGCTCTTTTTTGTTACCATACATTATTCATTGTGTTAGATTAGCTTAATTGTTCTACTTTTAAAAAATACATTATTTATTGGTTTAATGTAGTTCTGTATTATTTGACTATGTATGAGGTTATTTAGTTCCTGAAGTATTTTGTTTTAATTGAGCTTACTAATCTACTCTAAAGACTCAAGACAGACGCAAATGCAATGCAAGTGCAAATTTTCAGTTGGATGCAGTCAGTTAGTAGTTAGTTAGTGGTAGTTTAGTTACTGCCACAAAACTGCAAAATAACCGTGCAGCTTCCCAACTCGCAGTTGAAATACAGTGAGTCTGTCAAGTGCCTAAGCAAACATGGTCGCAATACGAAAACAAAAAATAACACAGGGTTCGCTTTTTTAGTGGCGACGATTTTAACCTTACGTGCCCGAAGGGTAAAAACGGGACCCTATTATTAATACTTCGCTGTCTGTCTGCCTGTCACCAGGCTGTATCTCAAGAACCGCGATAGCTAGACAGTTGAAATTTTCACAGATGGTGTATTTATATTGCCGATATAACAAATAGTAAAAATAAAATAAAATAACTATTTAATGGGGACTCCCCATACAACAAACGTGATTTTTTTGCCCTTTTTTGCTCGTGGTACGAAAACCTTCGTGCGCGGGTCCGGCTCGCACTTGGCCGGTTTTTAAACGACAATCAACAAATTCAATAAATAATTGGCGAGGAAAGCAAAAAGTCTAACAACAGCCGACAAAGGAAAGAAGAAAGGGAGCCTTTTTACATTTTTCCTTATCATAAGGCACCTGGTACCAATCCTTCAGGAAAGAGTCCAGTTCATCTCGCCATCTCCTTCTGGACACTCATTAAGTTATTTAATATTCTCAAATCTCTAATCAAGTTATTAATAGCTTTTTCACTACCAAAGCACGTGGAGCTCTTATGCCTAAGGTATTTTCTCTCAGTCTACCACAGGGTGGTGCCGAAACAATGAGTAGGTGCACTAAGGTGGTGGAATTTAAATTGATGTAGGTACTTTTACGCGAGGCAAACGAGCAACTAAAAACATTTAATTTATTTAGGCATTTTAGGAGCTAATAGTATAACTTTGTTCGTGCAATGTATACATTGCAAATAATAAAACGATATAAAAATAAAATATTAACTATTTCTTTTAAACATTCAGCTCTTTAGATGAAGAAATTGACCTATGGAAATTCTGGATCTGGATTTGCCTGGGGTATCTACCAAATTCATAGTATTATACTAATGAAAATAAATACGCTTTAAGTGTTCCCCTGGCACGTTTGCAATACCATCTATACTTGAGTAACTCGATAATCTTTAACTACATGACTTCACATAATGAGCATAGACTAGTCAAAAATAGGTCAATCTGTCCTAAATTGACAATTCGTGTACATACTTCGAAAATTAATCACCAGGAGGAATTTTACAAACACTCTATTCACGGACACAAATTACGCCCAGATTCGAAAACAAAAGCTATCTGTGGTTCATACAAAAAATAAAATGCGAATAGGAATCGAACCCAAATCACCAGCCATCGAGTTATCGGTGCAGTCCATTCCATTGACGGAAGAGCATATAGAGCCGGTATATATGTAGAAATCCAGACTTTACGGACTAGGCAGATCAAAGGATTTTGATCAAAAAGCATCAGCTTTTAGTAAATGGGTTATGAAACCGATTTACTTGACGACGCGACTTGCATAAAGTGGTGTTCTAAAGCAAACCAATTACAAAGTAAAACACACAACAACTAATAAATAATAGACAACTATCGTTGCCTAGACGTGGTATTGGCTCGGCTCTGTTACGCTTGCTTTAAGACTTTGAGGATGTGGGTTCAATTTTGACGCCACACAAAGGTATATTTTCGGGACTGGCAATTTGAGAATCCAACCAAACATCGGTCCCAAATACCCATAAAAAGCGTTTAACTGAGGGCAAGGACAAAATGCCACCACAGCGGAGCGATCGCTAGCGTAAAATCACTAGTACTTGACATTTATCACGTGATTTAGCGATTATATTTAAAAAATGAACGGCATTCATTGGTTGGCTCTTCTTTTTCCATTTTGTCTAAGCCCTTAGGGCAGAAATGTTCTATAGAATGACAGTGAAGTTAAACTCACCTAAACAAGTTCTGTTCGGCTGCGGGGAGTATATCCTTGGCACTGTCACCCGCCAATGGTCTAAGAAGTGTGCCGGAGTCAACACTCCTTCCTCCATCTTCGTTCTCCACAATTCCACTACTGCATCAGCTCGTGCCGGTAGCGTGAACCTGTTAAGCACTTTTTTGTCACTCATTGTCACTTAGAAGATACATATAACACACAACGTCACACTATGGCCGTGATGACTTCACAAAATTACTGTGCGTATATATGAACATATATGTATAACATTGTATTTCATAGTTATAACATGAATATACACAGAACGAGCAAGTAAAAGTATGTAGTTCTAGAAACCATTGTTATTTCTTATTATGGCAATCTGCCGAATCTATGATCAACTTGTGCCAGTGGTATATAACATTGCACTGTGTATTTTTTTTTTAATGTAAATGAGTTGACAACTGGATAATAGAGCTAAAACGTTTTTTTAATGAAACGAACTTTTTCACAAAACAATTTGTTCTGTAGTATTTTCTTAAACAGTTTATTTGTCAGTTTCTTTGCACTACACTCCTATAAATAAATTTTCTACGTGTAAACTAGTACACTTCCGACCATAAATATATTACCAAAATCGTATACATTTGTTTTATTTTAATTTAATAAAAACGATTCGCGACAGAATTACAACTTCCTCCGCTGGTTGTAAACAGTGCACTGACAGAATACTTGGCGACATGCCACTATGAGAAACCATTCTATATATAAAAAATCTAAACAAGAATAAAGATCAAGATCAAATAAAAACAATAAAAATTCTGTCTGAATTACAACCTTTATTAGCATATAAATAAAGTGGAATATTAACTGTGTTGGTGGTGGAATTGACTCACAACATATGTATATGTGTTAACATGAGTCACTTTGCCAAAAGACCGTTGCATTGACATTATCGAGTAATGACCAACAAATAAATACAATAGGAAAACTTCAAATACATCTATTCTTTAATAACAATACTGCCAAATGGGTAATGAAGTTTTGATACACTAGCCGTTACAAGGATACCAACAATAATTAACAAATATAAATCGGTGCAGTAATTTAGAAGTTATAGCATCATTAAATGAACATTCTTCCATATCTAAAACATATTATAGACAATCTGCCCATACAAAATGCCAAAGAGCCTATCCCTTTTGGTTACATGTAAACGTCACTTGTACACCTAATCTGAAATATATTTTTGTATATTTATTTTACAAATTGATAGTAAGCAAATACTTTGAATCTTAATTTGTCAGTCGAAAAGAACAAGCATTTGTACGTGAGTAACTCAAGCGTGACTGCAACAGTCAATGAATTTACAATTGCTTTCATCCATGCACAATGCACATCTCCTTTGCAACATTTATTTAATTTCTTTTTAAATTAATATTTTCTAAATTGATTCTATTAATATAACTATTATGATACTATAACGTGTATAAGGTCAAGAACTTAATAGTTCAAAGTGTTACTTCTATATTATTTTGTACCAAATAACAATAAAGGTAACTATTGAGTTGCCATACGGAAAAGCACTTTAATATTGCAGCATATCAGCTATACTTATTTGTTTTAATTAGTGATTATGACATAACACCTTTGGGGGAAACCCTATGACAGTGGAAGGTCCACAAGCCGATTATGAGAAGTGTACAAGACTTCACCACGGAAACGGTTCATAAATCTAATCTCTTACATATAAACGTTGTACGATAGGCAACAACGAGTTCCTGACTGATCCGGTTAAAACTAAATAAAACAGACGGCAGCAGACAATTGAAGTTACCGTATTATTAGCTGTAAAAATATAATTAAAGTTACACCATAATAAACGTCTCCCCGTCCTTTTCTTTCCTAAGGGTCACTAATAAGATAGAGGGAAGCCCAGTGCTAGCAAATATCCGATTTCTTTGTTGTAGCAGTAATGGACTAGTAACATTTTAAAATATAGATAGCAATTGATTCGGAATTCATCACATTGTTAAATGTGATGAATCAGCCGTTATTTCGCGGTTATTTATACCAATCGAAATCAAAAACACAAAATATTTACCCGAAGATCCGAATGTGCTTCGGCTGGTGATTTTATTTTGTCCTGTTTTTATCGTCCTTTCTGCACATTATGGTACAAAGTGCATCCCAGCATTTACACACTTTTTGGGCGAAATTAACCACTAGATAGTTTGGCTTTTAATTTAGATCACTTTACAAAGCCGTTGCCGCCAATAAAAGCTACTTATATAACAGCCTGGAGTTTTGAGGAAAGCAATTTGACACGATAATAAAACTCTCCTAATAAGTTTTTTTTCTGATAAAGGTAAAAGGAAGTTGTCAGTGTTATTTATTGAGACGAACAGAACAGCACGTGAGCCTATAAATAATCTCATTCATCGAATAGCATTTTTGACATAAGGAAAATTGTGGCAAAGATAGAAGCAGCTTTTTATCTTCGTAAGGTTTGAAAAGGATGTAAACCTATTTTAAAAATTGCTTCGTAATTGTCTCTTAGCAATTCGGGTAAATTTTTCAAATTCGCAAACCAGAATCACCAGCGGATACCGCATTCGATCTTGAAATGTTAACTAACCCAAGAATATTCTGACACATACCAATAAAACATAGGGTTTCTTTGAAGCTGCAACCATAATTTATTCACTTAAGTTATTTATATGGGTCCTGGAGTAAGTATTTATAGCCACAAGTGATTCATGAGATACCTCAACGTCGTTTGGAACTGAACCAGGTGACAAATTGTAAGGTGACGATAATACATGTCTTGGTGTGTCAGTCTTCGTACCTACTCCTAAATTGATCTCTATATTTGGAACTCAGACTCAAATTATAACGTCAACTGTTGATGACATTCGTACACCTAGGAACTGACTTTAACTAGTGTTCTAGAGCAGGTGTCTCCAAACTTGGGCCGGATTGCTCATGCGTACCCGGCCCCCGTCAACGGCGGATCGAAGGAGTGTCCGGGAGGTTTTAGTGGTTAGTAGGGTCCTCTCCTCGTGATATGAGTTTAGTATACCACGCTATAGAGAGGGCGAGTCCCACATATCCCACCGCCAGCGCGCGAATACGCTGCAGCGGCGGTGGGAATGCGTAAATGCATTTCCACCCGGGCAACAAAAAAAAAACACAGTCTCCAAACTTTGAAGCCTTAGGGCCATAACGATGTTTTCAATATTTTCGAAGAGCCACGTGTGTAGAAATAAGAGTTTCACCTAAACCTATTTCAGGTATTTGTAAATAGTCAAAACATATTTTGGCTTATTTAGCTTAGAATTTAGTTAAGGAATGAAAAATTAAAACTAAACAGTTTTAATTTTTCAATCCTTAACTATACTGTTATTTCTAGACTAGTCGCAAAGTGCGCGACTAAGTAATTTTATCATTTTGTGTTATCTTTTAAACTTATCACAGCAATAGTAACATCAATGAGACATTGGATGCGCGGGTTTCTCAAACTTTCGGCTACACGAACCCCGGCTAAAATTTCCAGGTGACAGCGAACCCTTAACTAAGTAATTAAATCCCCCCCGCCTCCCCCCGAGAAAATAATAAAATAGACTGTTGAAGAAAACGCCTGCCAGTTATTAAGCCACCATTACGTAAATCTTTTCGCGAACCCCCTGCCGTCGAATGGCGAACCCCTAGGGGTTCGCGTACCCCACTTTGAGAAACCCTGTTCTAGAGGACCGTAATACGGTCAGCAGTTCGTCTGCCCAGAGTAATAGACTACAACAAAAGCCATCTTTGGCAACGGCAACAGGTAGACGCTTGAAAAATTCACAGAATATTTGCATATTCAGTTTAAAAATAAATAATGTAATTAAAATAATATAAATATTTAAAGAGGCATTTTTAAAGGCGCAATACAACAAATGTGATTTAAACGCCTACCTCAAAGACAAGTTGTTAGTCAACTGTTGGTGCTGGTGGGTTTTCATTAATAAATAACACAATCAAATCTAAGAGTCAGTCATAAGTCTTTACGGTGTGTACGAGTAGGTATGTCTGTATATCTACCTGCATATGTAAAGACAAGCCTTCCCGAAGCCAGTATATCCATTAATCGCTTCTATAAATTTATATCCTGACATTTCCACAAGACAGTGGTTGTTGGTGTTTTAGTCCAGGATTTTAGAAAGTACTAAGCCACCAAAATTAAACCAGACATGCTCAAAAATTTTCAACATTAAAATACCTACATTGTGTTGTTTTTAAATAGATATGCATTACCCCACTTCTCAGCAGTCAGACAAAAACAAGACGACAAACCAGAACGAGCTGGGTAATAAAAAAATAAAGAGAACAAATGTTCAGTACAAATTACGTGAAAATAAAATATTGTACTCTACTTTTAATAAAATCGAGTAGATATGCGTCCGACATGCCTACAATAGATTGGCAGTAAAATATATTATTGGCTGACGATAAGTTTTTCAGAATTCGTATTAATCGCAAACGAAGTAGGTAAGTAAATAATTAGCAAAAACATAAAAATTGTGAATGATTTTACTGATAAGTAACAAAATATTATGTAAAAAATAATTAATTTCTCTATTGTTGCGGAAAACATAATTAATTCCGACAAGTTAATTTGGACGACTAAATAAACAGTCATCGATCATCAACCCGTACAACGTCCTATGCTGAACATGGGCCTACCTCTAAGTGGGTTAGCCATAGTCACCACGCTTGGCAAGCGGAATGTTTACCGAAGTGTATGGATATATAGTATACTAGCTTCCCGCGCGCGGTTTCACCCGCGTAACTTCCGGTCCCTATAGCCTATCTAACACTGAAATATTTTTTCTAATCGGTCCTGTAGTTCCTTAGATTAGGGCGTTCAATTAACAAATAAACTCTTCAGCTTTATATATAAGTATAGATTGACACGTAAACTCTGCTGCGTTATCTGGAATAAGATTTTCATTGACGCTGTTATAATAATCGAGACCAGAGGCTCAACCAACCAAATATAATACCAAAGTTAATAAAAGGAATACCAAAGTTAATACCAGGTAATTTTGGTCAGTCAACATTAGTGGCACTTTACAGCCTGAGTTCATGTTCGTAAGTCGTCAAGTACATTTTCCTTATTAGCCAAGACTTGTTCGTATACTACGCTTCCGGTAAACAAATGCCTTTCAAGGGATTGCGCAGACCATTGTTCGCGATGAACTTAAGTTCTTAAGGTACCTAACCGTTCCATATTCGTATATGTGGTACGTTTATTCCATAAATATTATACACGTAAAAATTTCTGTTACTCTTTTACGCAAATACTACTGGACTTTATAATTACTAATATGTTACTCACTACTACGACGCACTGGAATTCAATACGAGTAATCATTTACTTTAGACATATTGATCTTTCGATACTCCAGAACATACTATAAAATGTAAGATTATGCGCGATGACAAGCAGTTTCAATATTGCAGCAATTTGATAAACAAACTATTTTATTATAGTTGCATTGCGATAAGCCTATAACACAATTTTAAAAACCGCTACATACTTTAACGCTACTTTATTAGTGTTTAATGTTTATATAAATTAAATACACCCACCATTTGGTAAACGGTTTTACTATTTATTTCAAATTTTGTTGTGATCTGTTTATTTCGTTAGTGCCGGGTCGGAGGATTATAAGCTAGCTGCTAGTAACTAGGGCACACGAGTTGAATGTCCAATCGGTCGACCCAGATACATGAGGATTATTGTGTTCAGAAAGATTAAATTATTACCTACGTTCCATAATATATCTATTAGGTATTTACTACATCTAGTAAATACGATGTGCTCTTTGTAATATATCTTTACTAATATTATTATAAAGAGGAAAGATTAGATTGTTTGTTTGCATTGAATAGGCTCCGGAACTTCTGTACCGATTTTATAAATTGTTTCATTGTTAGTAACGTTATTCAGGAGTTGCATTGCATAGGCTATATTTAATAATGAAATTCCCACGGTAACGGGAAGTACGCGGGTGAAACTGAACGCAGGATGTAGGTATGTATGTATAAAACGGGCGGCAATGTATGTATAAAATGCAACCGTTACCGACTGATATATAAACACACAGCTCAAACCACTGAACTAGATTATGATTAAAATTTGACACCCTCGTAGTTAATATAACGTAGCCTTTTGTTATAAAATGTGAAGACTTTTACAGTACTGCATTAATTATTTTGCTATGGAAACCTATGCCCGGTGAAGTAATAAAAGCTTCGTGGCTAAATAAATACATTCGTCCGAAAAAAAAAAGCTTTGGAAACCAATGAATATTTTATAGGTACACTATTTTATAAATTACGTTAAATTTTCCAGGTTCCTAGTTCCAACATCTCACATCTCTTAAAATGATAATAATATAAATTGTATTTAGATTTTATATTAATTGGATCTATGACGGCAAGTCAACAGTCAAAATAACTCAAGCTATAAAACATATCGGAATATAGTACGCCATCAGAAGATATTGATTGATGATAATGATGACATTAATTTGCATAACAATTTTATTGTTTATGTATTAACACTTAATTTTATTAACAACATTTCCTGTTCGACAACAGCGGCAAAATGTTAGTAATTGACTACCTTAGTTGTTATTAAAAAGAAAAAATAAACAAAAAACAAATTTAACAGACTAGAACCGATATCGTTAGCTATGCAATCTGTCCCTAAACTATTTAATCAACAACCTTTTGTGTACAAAAATAAAGTCCAAAGTTAAGAGTCATAAAACTCATAAAGTAGTTGGCATCTCGCCAACCGCTGCCACTTCAGCATCCCTACCTGTTCTGAAAAGACCTTGGGCCGGCACTGAACTCAATCCTCGAGGTCACAGTTCATAACCGTAACACAAGCTACTGTTACAAAGTTATTCATGTGATTAATGATAATTCACATGGAAGCAAGGAGTGAAGATGGTGGTATTTTCAATGTCTTACTATTGGTCTGCTAGCTCTAGAGGTTTTAAGTTTAATACTTAAGAAAAAAAATACTGACGGAATGAGTAACAAATATTTGTGGTGTTACTTTAATTCATATATCTTCACCATAACTGAATTCTAATAATACAACCATATTGTTAAGATTTTACCGTCAAATTCATAAATCAAGACAGTTGAACAAAAGATTCCTTTAAACAAACGGGTTGTACACACTACACAAGTTGAACGGAGTTAAATTGCTCTTATTTCTCATTATTATTAGTTTGATTCTCATAAGTTGCAGATCTGATTAAATGAATTTCATTTTATTTTATTTATTCGGTTAACCAACAATTACTTACACTATTATGTACATAATTATATTAAACAATCATTGACATTTTAAGTGTAGTATGTTATTACTTATAGGCTAATGTACCATATGCACAAATTATTATCGGCTTATTTTAGATAAAAGAAATAAAGAGTTTCATGAGGTTTTAGCTCTCATTTAAGGCGCGGTGAATAGACGGCTTTTACGTATTAGTTTTGTCACTGTTGCTCCGCGTAGAAATGAAAGAGAAGCGAAGAGACGCCGCGATGGCGCAACGTTTCGTTCGACTCGTTCGAGTTATTTAATACATTAATCCTTGCAAATATCTTATTCCAATCGATAAATAAAAACAACAGTTCCCTTTATTATTATATATTACAAGATTTTATCAAGATTTGTTTATAAATAATACAGTTACAATTGCTACAATTTCAGTTTAAATGGTTATTTTATGTTTTTTTTTATCGAGAAAATTTTCCGAAAACGTGTTTTGAACACAATGGTCCCCCCATAAATATGATCAAGATTAACATATATTTTTTTCTGCTGCTCTAAAATGTAAACATTTGGCTAAAAAACTGTTTTGTGAAGCCTATTTGATTAAGTACAGCGCCTTAAGGAGTCGCGGAAACATTTTAAGGATAGTAAAATCTCCCTTAAGCTTATTAAGAGCTAAGCTTCACCGTGAACGCATTCATATCACGCCATATATTTAAATTAAATGCGAGCTGCGACATCCGCGCAAATGCCGCATCTCAGTAAATGAGGTTAACCACCCTTAATTAAGCTACAGGCTTAATTAAACCAGGTTATTTTTAATGACAACCTCCGTAGCGTAGAAGTATTTGGCTCGCCTTAAATCTTGGAGGTCAATCTTGGACGGTTCGATCCCCACACCGGACAAAAAATCTTTGTGTAAATTATTAGATTTCTTTTCGGGTCTGGATGGTTGAGGGACTACCCTCCGTGCCTCGGAAAGCACGTAAAGCCCGGTTGTTATAACATCATCTATAACAATCGTATACCAGGGAACGGGCAGCAGCGTTTCCTTGTGTGTTATTACAACATAATACTGCAGTCACTAACCCGCCTGCCAAGCGTGGTGACTATGGCAAATACCCTCTGATGCTGGCTGACGATGATGATGATGATTTTTTAATGAAACAGGCACCCAAGTTAACATTTATTCATATTTAAATAACACATTGTACGCGGAAGATATCTCGGACAACAGCTGTTTCAAAACAATTCTCTAAAGACAATAGGCACTGCAAACAATATCTAAAACAACATACACATAGGTACATATATTCAGTTCTCGTTGTTGTTTAATCGAATGGTTTCCATACAATAACAGAAATACATTCAGTGTCTAGGGAATCAAATACCTGTCACGTGTATTATATCTGTCCGTTCTACTAATAATGCAAAAAGTTCGTGACGATAGATGCATCGATGTATTATAATAGACATTATATGTAATCTATATATATAAAAGAAAGTCGTGTTTGTTACAACACTTATAACCTGAGAACGGCTGGACCGATTGCCATGGTTTTTGATTTGTTGGATTTGTTTCCGTCCCGAATAGCAGAATACATTTTAAAAACAAAAGAAAGTCGTATTAGTTACACTATTTATAACTCAAGAACGGCTGAACCGATTTGGCTGAAAATTGGTAGGGAGGTAGCTAAGAACTGGGAGAAGGACATAGGATACTTTTGGGTAGGGGTAGGGTAGGGTAGGGTAGGGGGAGGGTAGGGTAGGGGTAGGGTAGGGTAGGGTAGGGGTAGGGTAGGGTAGGGTAAGGTAGGGGTAGGGTAGGGTAGGGGTAGGGTAGGGGTAGGGTAGGGTAGGGGTAGGGTAGGGGTAGGGTAGGGTAGGGGTAGGGGTAGGGTAGGGGTAGGGTAGGGGTAGGGTAGGGGTAGGGTAGGGGTAGGGTAGGGGTAGGGTAGGGGTAGGGTAGGGGTAGGGTAGGGGTAGGGTAGGGGTAGGGTAGGGGTAGGGTAGGGGTAGGGTAGGGGTAGGGTAGGGCAGGGGTAGGGTATAAAAGTCCACCCGTGCGAAGCCGGGGCGGGCCGCTAGTCTATATATATAAAACAAAGACGGGTTTGTTACAACACTTATAACTCGAGATCGGCTGGATCAATTTTCATGGTTTTTGTTTCGTTGGATTTGTCTACGCCCTGAATAGCAGAATACATTTTAAAAACAAAAGAAAGTCGTGTTAGTTACACTATTTATAACTCAAGAACGGCTGAACCGATTTGGCTGAAAATTGGTAGGGAGGTAGCTAAGAACTGGGAGAAGGACATAGTATACTTTTGGGTAGGGGTAGGGTAGGGTAGGGTAGGGTAGGGGTAGGGGTAGGGTAGGGTAGGGGTAGGGTAGGGGTAGGGTAGGGGTAGGGTAGGGGTATGGTAGGGGTAGGGTAGGGTAGGGTAGGGGTAGGGGTAGGGTAGGGTAGGGGTAGGGTAGGGTAGGGGTAGGGTAGGGGTAGGGTAGGGGTAGGGGTAGGGTAGGGTTAGGGTATGGGTAGGGTAGGGCAGGGGTAGGGTATAAAAGTCCACCCGTGCGAAGCCGGGGCGGGCCGCTAGTCTATATATATAAAAGAAAGTCGTGTTTGTTACAACACTTATAACTCGAGAACGGCTGGACCGATTGCCATGGTTTTTGATTTGTTGGATTTGTTTCCGTCCCGACTAGCAGAATACATTTTAAAAACAAAAGAAAGTCGTGTTAGTTACACTATTTATAACTCAATAACGGCTGAACCGATTTGGCTGAAAATTGGTAGGGAGGTAGCTAAGCACTGGGAGAAGGACATAGGATACTTTTGGGTAGGGGTAGGGTAGGGTAGGGTAGGGTAGGGGTAGGGGTAGGGTAGGGTAGGGGTAGGGTAGGGGTAGGGTAGGGGTATGGTAGGGGTAGGGTAGGGTAGGGTAGGGGTAGGGGTAGGGTAGGGGTAGGGTAGGGTAGGGTAGGGGTAGGGTAGGGTAGGGGTAGGGTAGGGCAGGGGTAGGGTATAAAAGTCCACCCGTGCGAAGCCGGGGCGGGCCGCTAGTATAATTATAATAACATAATAATAGACACGCACTTGACTGGCATTTATTATTTCTTCTCGTTTATTTGAAATGTATAAAAACCCAGTTATTATGCGTTTTTTTGAAATCGTATTTTTAAAGTACTATCGGTACTTTAAAAATACGATTTCAAAAAAACGCATAATAATATCAATAAATGTTTATTAATTTGACAATATGAAAATTATTATTGAAGGAAACACCGTAAATGCGTTTGGGTAAATAGTAACGCAGTGTGTAGTTAATGTAGGTATGGTTTTGATATTTTTAATTTGCATTACTAAAGATTTTTGCCGTGTGGTTTCCGGCTTAGAATAGACCACCCCATGTCTTCCCATGGATGTCGTAAAAGGCGACTAAGGGATATATGGCTGACGGATGGGCAGCAGCATCTATTAGCTCAACATTTGCATCTTACTGCGATCACCAATCCGTCTGCCAAGCGTGGTGATTATGGCAATATCCCTCTACGATCCTGGCTTGCCAAGGTCTGTTAAGAGGAGGCCCATGTTCAGCAGTGGACGTCAACGGGCTGTTGATGATGAAAGATCTTTTTCCGGAGCCCCGTCCCCCCGTAAAAGTCAAGTGATGTGATGCAAATGATCTGTATTTCAGTTTATGTGATCCGTAGATGCACCGGATAGTTCTGTGTCTAAGAAAGTCCTCCACCGTGTCTGTCTGTCTGTTCGCAATATACCCATAACTACTCCACGGATTTTCAATCGGTTTTCACCAAAAGATAGATCGATTGAATTTGTCAAGGTTTTGCCTAAAATAAAACTAATAGCTGGCATAATAATAGGTATGTTTTAAACCATTTTAAAAATAAATTCTTCAAAAGATTATTAAAAAATCGTGTACCTAGTAGACACAATTTAAGACCTTGATACAAAAATAGCCTTATTAAATTAGCAATAGTTTTATTATTAACTTTATCGCTAATTAGGAAATGGCATCCTCAAACGGCCACGTTTCGTGGCAATGACGTATGGCGTGTGCCACAAGGCTAAGATATCGCACGTGGAACCGATTTGTAAATTAATTCCACACATCGATATATTAACATTTACCATATATTTACAATTTGTAGTAGAAAATATCGTGTAGGTACGATAGTACGGTAGGTACCATATCTGTGATACTACGGATATGGTTCAATTGTTGAAAAAAAAATATAAGGTGCTTCTAAAATATATGCCTTTCGATTACCGGCAGATGTGTATAATGAAGTCAGTGAAAAAAAAAAGTGAAATAGGTAGATAACACAGATGTTTTGTACACTGTTCTTTAAGCTCATTTATAACTTTGAATATGGTTTGCTGAAAGCAAACTCATTATTGAGTTACGCTTGCCATTGTACATCATCATTAAATGTAATTCTTTCATAATTCAAGTTACATTTACAAGAATAAATAAAATATATCTAAACTTTTAAAACAAAAAAAAAGTAACTATGTAGGTTTTAAATTAAGTCATCCCCTCATTTTAATCTTCCACGTATTGAAGGGTGAAAAGGGCCTCACGATACGCTTGTATTACGTTTTTTTGATATAATTTTAGTTGTAACAAAATAAAAAATATATTCACCAATTTCTTAACTACCTAATGTCATTACTAAATAAGACACTTCTGCTGTTAGAAGGTAGGCATCTATTTTGGAAGCACCTTATACTGAAATGACCTTTTACGAGATTAATGACTTTCGGTTATCTATGTAAGTAAGATTCTTAGTGAATTATATTATCTTTGAGTTAAATGTCTACCTATCCTACTACGATCCATCTATACTAATATTATAAAGACGAAAGTTTTATATTTTTGAATTTTTGTTTGTTTGTTACGTATCAAATTTTAAAAACTACTAGACTGGATTTCGATAGATCTTTCACCATTAGAATGCTACCTTATCCAGGAGTAAAATAGGCTATATTTAATGTTGAAGTTCACACGCAAGGAGGAGCTACGCGGGTGATACCGCGCGCAGGAAGATTCGGCTAAGAAATAATAGCATAAAAAAAATGTATGTATATTTTTTCTGCGCTTCAGCAAATCAAATATATATATATATACATAAAAGAACAATAAATTGATATTGTACATGCCTGGCTTCGCACGGGTGGACTTTTATTTTAAACATTTTGGGATAAACGATTATGGGAAAATTGATTGGCTCAAACTAAACATAGTCTTGAAAATTTGACATTTACGTCTAATCTACAAAATTATGGGAATTCTGCGGATTTAACTGAAACTGTAGTCTATAAACTCATAAAACATATGCATGCGAACAGCATTAGCTTAATGATACTCAGTACATTATGCCAAACAGAATGAGTAGAAGCTACATTAGCGATCACGTGCATAATAAAGAAACCCAATGTCAATAATTCTGAGTTATAATAAAATTTCACAAAAATAACTTTTGCAATCAAATGCAGAACCATTTTTTTTATCATCATCATCAGCCCGTACAACGTCCACTGCTGAACATGGGCCTCCTCCCGAGGGAGGGTTTTTGCCATAGTCACCACGCTTGGCACGCGGATTGGTGACCGCAGTGTTATGTTGTAATACACAGGGAAACGCTGCTGTCCATTCCCTGTTATACGCTTGTTATAGATGATGTTATAACAATCGGGACCATCGGCTTAACGTGCTTTCCGAGGCACGGAGGGTAGTCCCTCAACCAACCAGACCCGGAAAGAAATCTTAGAATTTACACAAAGATTTCTTGTCTGGTGTGGGGATCGAACCCACGACCTCCGAGACTTAAAGCGAACCAAGTACCGCTACGCTACGGAGGTAGGTTTTTTTTATCATTATGGTCCTATCTGCCCATACCCACGCCCATGCTCATGCCAAAACAAAAATGCAAGTGTTCCCTCTTTATAACAATAATATTTTTAATCTAAGTATTACACCTAATTTCAAACCATTTTAAAACTACTATTTAAAGACTCTTGTCCAAGATGTACTTAATTCCTCGGGACTAAAACCACGAATCCAACAAATAAATTTATTCATTTGGCACTGTCTAAATTTATCCTATCCATACCAACATATACCAATAAAATGCTAATTAGCTCATCAGATCATTTACCTATGTTTATTAATAAATATTACCAAACAGAAGTTTAAAAATATTTATGATAAAAATATGTAACATATGTGTATGACGTTTATGTACTTAGGTGTGTATAACCTAACGGTGTACGACATGAAGTGTAAATGAATATTAAAAACCCCCATTATAATATTCTACGCTATAGCACGTCGTTTTGATGTCGATGAACCTGAAGAAAATTGCAAATATATACAAATGAGGTAAATAATTTAAAAAATAAATGACTAAAACAAACAAAGATCGATATAAATTATGTATGTCTATACAATTTTCACTAAGCAGTGAATTACGTGAATATAGCATGCATAGTTAATAAGTGTTTAATACAAATTAATATTAACTAAACTAAGTGAGTATCAAAACTTAACATTAAAATTACCAATTAAGAGTATGGTTAGAATTTAAAAAAAAAAACAAGTTTGCTTCTAAAAGAGACAACAGAACCAGCGAATATGTCCACATCATCATTGCAGATAAAGTTGGCATTTGTTAGCATGCGATATATAGGCGAATTTTTATCTATATTCGTTCATGAGGTCATGAAAATGATACTGGTATAATGTACTATAAAAAATTATCGTACATCTTCAGAAAAATATTAAACACATATTCATTCTCTTTGACCGCATAGGAGTAGCCGTGCACCTAGGTAATTAATTAATGAATAAAATATATTTCGCCTGTTCCTATTAACAATTTCGGATCTTCAATCAGTATAATTTCACACGAGACCGCTTCAAAAATTACCGATTTGAATCGTTATAACTACGACAGGCGAAATATATTTTATAAATACAACAGACTAATAAAAGTATCTACCTGAGTTTATCTTGTGGCAACACATCACACTGTCCCTTATAACAAAACGATGCCAACCGACCGTGACTTCGAGATAAAAGGAAACACACACTATTCAAAGAATCTAATAACGCCTCATCACTTAAATGCACTTCTAAATCTATATCCATGGTATATCAAAATCACAAACAATATTAAACCTCGTAGAAGTCCATAAAACATCCACTACAGTGAAAAATTATAAATAGTGTTATTGAAATTTATCAACAAAATAAGAAATACAGGAAGTAAAGTGCACAATCTAATCGCAAATAACTTAAAAGACACCAGTGATTGCATGATAATGTCTTCTGAAAGTCAATGCCAATGCGCCTGATTAGGACCATTTCAAGGCTTTTAAATTGATAAAAGATTACAAATGTAAATCCATAATATAGATTACGTAATTGATAATTGCGACTTTGCGACAACCGACTTAACGAGCTTTAGAAACACGGAAATTAAATTCAAGTAATAATAGATAATATTGTCGAGCTAATTTTAAGATACAAGACCTTATTAGGGCGCTTAAAATAACTCAGAACGCGGGTTAAAACTTAAGGACATTAATACAACAAGGACATGTCCTAGAAAATATGAGGACGTGTCTACTCTAGTAAAGCCGCCCCTAATGCCTAAGCCTTAACCTTTTGGCCACTTATACCTAAGATTTCGGTTCGAATCCTGTGGTTTTATTAGTCTGGGTAGTGAATAGTCCATCCACTAACTTAACTCAGAAACTGGGCTATGGTAAGAGTGTACAAAATACTTGGTTTGGGGATAAAGCCAATAAATACCTGACGTTCCTCTGACTTAAGATCTGATCCAACAGCTTCTCCTGCTACGGTACAGAAGTGATACGGAGACTGAAGTGAGTACTACAGTTAATGAGTTGCCATACATATAAAGTCGTGGTCTTATATTGCAAAAAAAAAGAAAAAAAATAATAGAATAAACATCACGTACCCATGGTTAGTAAAAAACCACTGCGCGTAGAAATCCATTGTGTTAAATAAATGATAGTACTACTTCAGAAATAAATGTAGATTGTCTAGTAAAAGTACTCACACGAATAAAATCTGTTTCAAAAAACATTCAATTTATGTCAACAATTGAACAAGAATTAAAAAAAATTAAAATGTATTGGGAACAATTTAGTATTAAGCTCGTCGGGTTAATGACCTGCTATAAACCCTAATAAAATATAGGTAATCTAAACAAGTCGTTTACACAGTGTGATATGACTCATAGTTCAAATAAATATCTGGAAGAATGACAATAAAAACTTCGCGATAAATCGAAATGAACTAGTTTTACTTCTAAAAACGTTCACTATAAGTAAAATAGCTGATGCTGATCTTCAATACAAATGTTTATGCTAAGAATATTCATAATAGCACAGAATAAACAATAGTACAATAATACTAAGAGTCTATTATATTATAACGTAAAGAAATAGTATGAAATTTCGCACACTTATATTTTACTAGCTAGAAACTATTCCCGTGGAAATGTTAACTTAAAATATAGCTTTAACATTCACAAATGACGTGGATCCACGCCACAACAAGTCAACACGTATAAATCGGTTAATCAATTCGTGAGCTACGACCCATTGATATGACAGATACATACATTTGTTTTTAATTAGACCAAATGATTCACCTGATTTTAAGTGGAATAGGGGTCAAAATACATGGACAGTACAGTAGATATATACAGCACTGGCCACCCTTATACTGCCTGCCTTTTTCCTTTAAGGCGCTGTACTTAGTCAAAATAGACTTCACAAAACAGTTTTTTAGCCAAATGTTTACATTTTAGAGCAGCTAAAAAAATATAATATGTTAATCTTGATCATATTTATGGGGGGACCAATGTATTCAAAACACGTTTTCGGTAAATTTTCTCGATAAAATAAACCATAAAATAACCATTTAAATTGAAATTGTAGCAATTGATTATAACTGTATTATTTATAAACAAATCTTGATAATATTAATAACAGTGATGTAATATATAATAATAAAGGGAACTGTTGTTTTTATTTATCGATTGGAATAAGATATTTGCAAGGATTAATGTATTAAATAATTTGAACGAGTCGAACGAAACGTTGCGCCATCGCGGCGTCTCTTCGCTTCTCTTTCAATTCTAAGCGGAGCAACAGTGACAAAACTAATACGTAAAAGTCGACTAAAGAATAGACGACGTTTTAACGTTTCGTCGTCTTAACGTTTCGTTCGACTCGTTCGAATTATTTAATACATTAATCCTTGCAAATATCTTATTCCAATCGATTAATAAAAACAACAGTTCCCGATATTATTATATATTACATCACTGTTATTAATATTATCAAGATTTGTTTATAAATAATACAGTTACAATTGCTACAATTTCAATTTAAATGGTTATTTTATGGTTTTTTTTATCGAGAAAATTTACCGAAAACGTGTTTTGAACACAATGGTCACATAAATATGATCAAGATTAACAAATTTTTTTTTAGCTGCTCTAAAATGTAAACATTTGGCTAAAAAACTGTTTTGTGAAGCCTATTTTGACTAAGTACAGCGCCTTAAGTGAGCACTGTAGAGGTGTGTAACTCTTTACTGAACCGACTCACTGTTCCGAAACATCTTAGTGTTTCGAAAGATTGGAACGTCAGTAATGTTTTAAATGCATCATTTGGAACACTGAATCTGGAACACTACTTTGCGAACCGACCGGGCGACCGGACCGTGAACGACGTCGCTTGCGAGTTGCGAGTGAGAGATTTGAGTGAGACACAAAATGCTGAGCGGTGAGCGGGATACATATACGCTCGCTCGCTAGCTCTCGGACAGCGGCTCTTGATTCAATGCACGTAATAAATAATAACCATTATGGTGCTTACATATCAAATACTATTAGGTTGTTTCTTGTATGAAATAGAAGACTAGGTATCATTTTACTTTGACAAAGCTTTTTGAATTGTTTATGTTTGCGCAAATTAAAACAAACACGATCAGTTGTTTTATGATATTGTTTGAATTGCATCTTTTGAGCCGGTGCCGGTGTTCCAAATGAAACATATCAGTGTTCCGGAACAGTTTAGTGATTCAGATGCAAATGTTCCAATCGCAAAAATGATACACTTTGCGCGGGCCTAGAGCACTGGCGACCTTACTCACGCACAGAAACACAACATTAATGCATAACGGTTTTTGGGCGTTTGGTATTCTGTAAGGTGGAGGTATTCTCCCAGTATTTACTCTCCCAGTACTCCCGTTCCCGTAGAAACTTTATAATAAAATATAGCTTATAACCTTCCTCGATAAATGGGCTACCTAACATTGAAATAATTTTTCAAATCGGACCAGTAGTTGCTGAGATTAGCGCGTTAAAGCAAACAAACTCTTCGACTTTATCTATTATGGCAAATAACTCATTATTAGGTATCAATTCTTTGCGTTTTTATACTCGTGATAATTTCTCAACGAAATGTCCGATTGCAATAAAACAAAAAGTATTTTACTTCTACATAAATACCCTTGATAGCATAATGCTTAATTTGGATAAGGATTAATATTACGATATACATTTAACGTAGTTTCTTTCTTCAGACGATTTAATATTTTTTTATGAACATAAAAGCGGTTATTGTGACTCTATGATACTTAGATATATGCTCTCGTTGACTTTTTTATAGATCTTAATAAGACCTACAAACCCGTAGTACATCATTTTGTTCTATTGTCAATAGTTTTTGCAGCGCACGCATAAATAGGTTTTCGCTTTTACTCCTTGGGTTACAAAATCGCAATTTTCTTAGGGTTCCCTAATTTTTTTGAAAATAAAATATAGCCTATAACCTTCCTCGATAAATGGACTATCCAACACTGAAAGAATTGTTGAAATCGGACCAGTAGTTCCTGAGATTAGCGCGTTCAAGCAAATAAACAAACAAACTCTGCAGCTTTATAATATTAGTATATATAGTGTGAAGTAATATGCCAATGTTGTTATGTCAAAACCAAACTTTTATCTCTTTGCTGCTGAGTCTATATCCAGTTGTCTAACTAATTTCATAAATTCTAGAATTCATTCATATTGTTTTTAGATTGTGCAAGAAACTATGGTTGTTCGTTTATGTACTAACAATGCCTACAATAAGCTCCAATATACCATGACCCTATTATATCATGTAGATAGAAGCTGGCCAACCATTTATTACTAGTAAAACCCACCTGTCAGCTGGAATCATGTCAGGTGTGTCGTCCTCCATAGATTCATCGCCAACCTCCACTTCCAACTGCACGGGGGGCGGAGTGCTCATGTCCACTCAAACGCCGACACCTTACACAAAAAACAACATTGTTAACACACATAAGTATACACATTTAAACGTGTTTTCTACTTCTTTCCACATGGGAGACTTCAAACAAGGCGCGAAGAATCATCTTAAGGCCCGCTAGGACATAGGCGGTACATCTTCTACACCCGCACTAAATGCACCTAGCCTAACATTTCGACTCCTCTGCCACTTAACATAAGTTAAATTGGCACCATAGACCATTTTTTTTGTCTGGTGGAAATGTTTAAATTTTACACATCCCCTCCGCCGTACTCTCCATAGCGGTGGTTGCTGCTGGTGCTGCTAGTCATACCACGAGGAGAGGACCTAACCCACTAAAACCCCCACGGGTACTCCTCCGTCCGTCATTGGTGAGGGGACACCTTCCGGAAGTTACATAGACGCCTGGAGTAACAGGGCTCGGGACCAAAAGCCTGCTTCTACTTATTAAAGAATAGTTATTTACTTGGAATTAAAACTCTGCTTCTATACTACGATACCTCAGTTCAAGTTGCTTATGACTACGGTTAGCGGAACGTAACCGAAACGTCGTGAAAATGATAAATGTAGTCATTACCTAATGCATTTGTTAGCGGTAAGACCTAATGCATTTGTTAACACGTAATAATCCTCGTTCCTTTTGCCTGAAGACACGGTAACATAATACTGTGCGGAAGATTAAGCGGCTCGGCTTTAGTCGATAAATTGGAAATGTATATACATATATACGTGTCACCGGAAATGTATGAGACTTAGAAATATTATATACATCCTAGGAACTTAGGAACTGTAACTTTATAAATTTATAGGTAAACCTTTGGTTAGAGGGGCCACCATATGATGATGAGGACTGCATCTTATTCGATAGGATAATGCTGATTTTCTATCAGAGTGGCGAGACGAGATGAGTCGAGGAGAGAATTGAAATTTGTTTGGCAAATTTTCAATCCTCTCCCAGCGCATCTTTGGTGGAAACAGTGTGGCGAGACGAGACGAGGCGAGGCGTGAATTGAAATATTTGATTGTGAAAAAATTAACCGTATTGCTTCCTATATACAGTATAAATTACTTTGCAACAGAAACACGCTTCTCGCGAGAGGCTCATTGTTGTTCATTGCTACTTATAACCGTGTTATTACCTGAGAACCGCGATGGCTATTTTTAGTGGAAAAGGGTCAGTGTGATTTTAATTCTCTTCTCGCCTCGTCTCGTCTCGCCACTCTGGTGGAAAATCAGCATATCAGCATCAGCCCGTATAACGTCCACTGCTGAACATGGGCCTCCTCCCGAGGGAGTATTTGACTTAGTCACCACGCTTGGCAGGCGGGTTGGTAACCGCAGTATTATGTTGTGCCACACAGAAGCGCTGCTGCCCGTTCCTTGATATATGTACGATTATTGTACATGTTGTTATAATAATCAGGACCAACGGCTGAACGTGCTTTCCGAGGCACGGAGGGTAATCCCTCAACCAACGAGACCCGGAAAGAAACCTTAGAATTTACACAAAGATTTCCTACCCGGCGTGTGTATCGAACCCACGAACTCCGAGATTTAAAGCGAGCCAAATCGTTGTTGGGGTTTTTATTATTAGTAATACCTATAATATTTTATTTTATTTGTTTAACAATACAGACCAAATTATTTTTTTTGTCGTCATTGAGCTCTCCTAAATCCAAATTGAATCTTGTGAGTCAATACCCTTGTGAATATTGTAAAAACCAGTTTCGGAATCACTATCTAAAAGTGCATTTAATATGTTAATCCGCCGTATTATTTGCCTAACATACTAAATATATCAAAATAATGATACACCCGACCTCAAAAAATCTCCTCAAAGGTCCATTGCACTACAATGACTTTGTATGATAGAAGTAACGCAAATCTAAGTTATTGACCTTACCAATGAATATTGATTATATTATTGAACAGAAAACAATTAATACACATTCAATCCTTACATATTCATGAGAAAATTATATCTTTCTACCTATAAGTGTTCCATGAAAATTGGAATCCAAATTAAACATCTCTAGTAATATAGACTAAAGAAAATAATATTACAAATCTATAATTCCATTTTAAATTAGCATGTTCCCCAAGTCCTTGATTTAGTTTACACAGCAAATGAGCATTGCCATTCAAAGACGCAATGCTTATCTGCCCATAAGCATAGCTTTAGAATAATTAGCATTTCATAAATTAGTTGTAGTTTTGCGTTTTATCTGCTACATTCTCGCTGTTGCATTTTCCACGAAATAGACCTAGACTGTAATCGTTAACTCAACGCAGCGCACGTGTAAAAAAACGTAGGCATTATACTCTGCTAGCGCGAAGCTTAAGTCGGGTTGCAACTAAGCACCCGAATTTTCTTAAATTCATGATTGAAAACCAAAGAGGTCCACCAAAACATATTGTTATGATTATAAGAGTAAAATACGGGTGGTCGAAAGAAGCATAGGTGCATTGACCGAACACTGATCCAGAAAAATAACAAAACTGCGATATCATTTTATTATACGATTCTGTTAGAACTGTCTCGGATAAGAGCTAGTCTGGCACGAACACCCGAAGTCCAGATACCAGCAAAGAATCCTAGCAAACTTTCTGACTTTTAATTTAAAATGCGAACCTCTTTATTATTATATATTATATATTATATTTATGAGAAAAACGTGGTTAGTTAAATGCATCAGCGATATATGCATCAGCCAAGCTTTGCAGCATATAGGTACTAGTCTGCGGCATAGTTTATTTTCATCTTACTTCTCGTCCTAGAATAATATTATTAATATCCTAGACTGTATTACGTATTATAAATACTAATGTTTAGATATTTGTCACACAATCACGTACAAGATGTGGTATCTACAACGCATGAACTAACATAGGCCATGTGCGGAATGTACCAAATTTCATCGCTTTCCGATTTGCGAGACTTAATGTTATACATGCGAAATAAACTCTCTCGTCTGTCTGATATGCTTTCACGCCACTCAACTGTTTTTTATAAAATTTGGTACAGAGATAGACCGTGGGCAATGACATATGGCGACCAAAGTCGGTGAGAACCGTGGGTTTTTAATAAATAATAAGATGACCGTAAATATAATAAAAAAGCCGCAGTACCAGGTATACGATTGTCATAGATGATGTTATAAAAATCAAACCGACAGCTTTACATACTTTTTGAAACACGGGGGCGGTAGCTCAGTGTATCAGAAAGCACTTAAAGCCGCCAACTTCAATCAGCCCGAACCGGTAAGAGATGTTTAATTTTACACAAACATTGTTTATCTACGAGTCGTTGTAAAATGTTTTTACTACCATAAAAAATATGGGAAAAGCGTGATTACACCTACACATGCAATGTGCATACGATAAAGCCTTCGTCATTTTTGCATCATAGTTTATTTCTAAACGATGGCGCACAAATATAAATCTATATCTCAGAAGCACAAGGTCAGATGTGCCATTATGCGTCAAAAAAACTCGTCGTATGTGCCTTTATCGTAAACTGGTACTTACGACCAAATGCTTCTGAAGTATAATAGTACATCCGTCTTAACGTTTCTGAGGTCTAGAAATTAATTCGCTTTACATTGGCTTTTTTATTCGAATAAGTCAATCATAAATACCTACGCGTAAAGCGATTGAACCCGTGACATTTCTTTGTGACCAAATTATGGATACAGATAAAATTAAGGTCATTACCTCAGTAAGTATTAAGTGATTTAATCCCCACCATGTTTAAGTAGCATAAGAAGCTTCCAAATACAATAACAACTAGTGCCAATACAGCAGATATCTAGAGTTCAGAAGCCTAAGGTCGGATGTACCATTATAGGTACGTCAGAAACATTTCGCTGCTTTAATGTGATAGTGACACAAAATAAGGTTATGATTCAACACAAGTTGATCTGTTATAATGGGACTAAAACTCATTATTGTAAAGTTCCATGGTTGGTTTTGTATCACTATCACATTAAAACAGCGATTTGTCGTATGTGCCTTTACCGTAAACTGGCACTTACGACCAAATGCTTCTGAAGTATATACTACTTCCGTCCTTAGGCTTGCGAGGTCAAGATATACATATCTGTACAGCCTTATCCCGACGGCTTTATCCCTTTCCCCCTGCAAACTCTGGAGACCTGACTTCCAGACAAGAAGACAACATTACTCCTTACCAATATAATAAATGCAAGTTTGTGAGTATGCATATAGGTATATGGATGTTTATCACTTTCACACAAAAACTATTAAATGGATCTTGCTGATGCACGTTTATAGGCTACAAAACATCACGTTTCGACTCCTGGAGCAGAGTAACGCGGGGAAAACTGCAGGGTTAGTAATAAATATTTATATTTGGCGGTAATATTTTGTAAGGTGAGGAGGTACCTCGTTCCCCAATCGAGCAGCTCATTGAGCGTACTAACGCTATACCTCCCGTCCAAATTACATGATCTGTACAAATTACATGATGTGCATAGTTACTAAAACCTAAAATGTGGCCATATCTTCAAATACAGCCAAGTGTGAGTTAAGACTCCCACACTAAGGGTGTTACCATTATATTTACAAACTTCTAACTGTTGCCATTATTAATATCAAGCAAACAATGTAAAACAACATGTTTCTTATATGGGAGCACTCCTTAAATTATGTATTTATTTATTTTAGTGAATACATTTTATAAATATGATGTGTGTGTATAATGCCTTATTAAATAACAAAATTAAATTACATGTTATTTTATTTATTATGCACAGACACAGATAATCATTACATATATTTATCTATTATCTATACATATAATGAAACTGTAGAGGTCAAATGTCTGTACATACAAAAAAAATGCTAAAGCCAGAGTCAGGAGGCTGTTAGAAAGAAAATAGAACACTTCCAGTTTTTTTTTTTTCTCTGTTTGTTTATACGGGCTAATCTCTAAAACTGTTGCACTGATTTAAATGAAATTTTGCATGATGATACCTTACATATTAAACACATTTAATCACAGAAAATTCATAAGTTCCCATGGAATAATTAAAAAACCGAAGTATCTATCGAAGTACTAAATCATAATTTTTGACAATATGTACACCATAAGTGATTGGGTTCACTTGTAAGTGCCAGATATCCAAAAGTTTTGCAGAAACCATTCCCAACTTATTTCTTACTAACTTCCTGCACATGGTATCACCTGTGAAGATCCCATTCCCGTTGCAACTTTCTAATGTTATAAAGATTATGTTACTCAGAGTGTATGTAGCATTCTAATGGTGAAAGAACTTAAGACATCCATCTAGTTGTTTATAATCATAATTATTATTATTTAATTACAAGGAACAAGACTCATAGTGTTAGTAACACAATTACAAAGGCAAAAACCAGACACAAAATCACTGCTGCAATGTTACAGACTTAGCCGAAATCTTGCAGCAGTGGTTTACAAACACACAATCCAGCCTACTTGCTATCATAGACAGGCTTGCTTGCTTCTTTATAATTTTAGAATAGAAAAACTTCACACTACAAGCACTCAAACACAGGAAAATCTGTGAGGCGAATCTTATGTTAAATTAAGTACTTAATCTAAGTAATTTAAATTAAATAAACAACTACGATTATAATTGCACTAGAAGTTCTGTATTATGATATGGCTACTTGCTAGTAAGTACTTCCAATTAGCAGTAAAAACAAAGATATTATGTTCGTTTTTACTCATAATTTACTACTACTTTATTCATGAACTTTTAAAACATGATTATTCAATTTCAGATAAGACTGTGGTTATGTCAAATTTACAGGCATTGGAATAGGCAGTGTTTCTAAGTACCTAAATACATAATTTACAAAATCATAACACAGACATACTTGCTTTTGTCTATGACACTGATATTCCTGTGTTCATAAAGATTGGAGTCAAAATACTATGTGATAAATTTTAATATCAGAGTAATCTTCATATAAAAATTCACTATAGCTCATGTCAAGAGTGTAAGAATGTTTTTATATCTTGAGTAGGTATTTCATTGCTATTAATGTAATTAAATAGATAAGAAATTGCCCAGAGCTAAATAATCTGCATATTAAAGTAAGAACTTTGTTTTTTGTGTTATTTAATTTATACAATTGTTCAATTTTTTGCATTTTGTTTTATTTAAAGCAAAATAATTATATCCAAAACACTCTGTAAATATGTTTTTAGGTAGATGGTAGGTACATCATCAATAAATATAGACTATGATACTCCAGGATTTTGTACCATTCTAATGGTGAAATAATTTTTCAAATTGGACCAGTGGTTCCTGAGGTTTGATCAAGATAACAAACAAACAAACTCTTCAGCTTTATAATATTAGTAGGTATATATAAACTTAATCATACTTCTTCAAATAATAATAAAAACAATTAGTAGTAGATACTTGTATACAGTAGTAGTAGTGCTTGGTGTAGTTAAACAGAACTTAAACCACACCAAGTTACTTTTGAGTTATTGGTGTTTGAAGTTTGAGCTGTAATTACTAAATATAATTAGAACAGAGTAACTTTTTTATTGCCAATGTTGAACATACTCCATAAAATACATGTTAAACACAAATCAACAGTTCATTTCTTTCAGTTCATTCAGTAAATAATTTTTGTGTGCTCTTCAATACTGCGGATTGAGTTGGGTGGCAAATACAGGTTTAATGTACATTTTCAAAATATGGTTTACACTAATGGTGTAGTGAAAACCGTATTTTGAAGATGTACATTGAGTTTCCACCTGCATGAGTATAATATCATACCTACTTAAATCACGACCAATTTTGACTAATGATAGGATTAAGTTCTTTCAACTCAACTATGTCCACTTTATATTTGTTTAGCTTGAAGTTATAAGACAGCAGAAAGCACTTTTAATAGATAATGATTTATATAATGAGAGATGAAAACGAATAAATAACTACAAGCAGCACTATCTGAATGCAAGTCTTTGTCTAACATGCATTTTAAGTAAATATTTACACATTCGTTTAGAACAATAGGAAATACGCACATAACCATTCCACTTACGATTCTCATTTAAGTTAATGCAAAGTCAGCATAATAAAACGACTAAAGAATTAAAACTGTATCACGATGCTACATAATTTACTCTAAAACTATAACAAAAGAAAATAACCATTACCTTCACTTTCTCGAAATGTGTTAAATCATGCAATTGTCACGCTGAAAACTCCAATAGGAGCTATGTAACACTAGTAATAGGATGTCACCAATATTAACTATCTGTTACTTAGTAGTACACTTTTATCACAAGATTTTCACTGAATAAAAAATCATAACCATTGGCACAAATCCACGAAAAATTTTGACATTTCATTACACTCCGATGAATACACATCAGCGAATGAAAAAGGAAGAAAATTTCTACATAGAACGCCCCACATCAATCACATAAATGTGAATTTATGTTTGACAAATAATTAATGTTGCTATAACAATTCATTTATAGCTTCAAGTAAATATTTGAAATAAAAAATACGCCAACCTATCGACGGATGCCCGACCGATCGGTTTTTGAGTGCTGCCAAATACAATATATTTGTAATATTTTTAGCCGGTTATCAAGTGTAAAAATAACTTTCTCTGCTTCTACTATTTTTTCACGAATTCTATATCATAATCATTATATATCACCGTAAGAGAGTTTTTGTACTTTTTCTAAGATTATCATGAAGTGATTTCATTAATTGATATGCATAATGGGCCATATTTTATATACTGCGTCTTAGTCTCCTAAGGACCAGATAACAAAACATGGCATAATCTGGTAACATTGACAACTTTACATAAGGCAAAGTCTCGGGCAAAGTATATTTTTTTTTTTTTTGGATTTTAATCACCTCGTCACTTGGACCTTTAAGTAGAGAAGAATCTATTCTTTTTTTTTTTTTTTGTATTTTAATGACCTGGTCACTTGGACCTTTAAGTCAAGAGAATCTATTCAATTTGGAACTTAAAAGTAGTGTTGTAGTATAAAAACCGTATATTAATATCGATTTAAATGAACTAAATTATTATTTATTATCCACACAATGCCTAAAATTTTCAATAGAAATTATTTGGGAATCTCATGGGACATAGGATTTTGTGCATAAATTGGGCAAAATGATTGCTGTGATTTACAGTAGGTACCCCCATGTTGAGCTTTGATTTGTACACCATTTCATGACACAATTCGGCATTTAAGATAACAAAATAGGAAGTTTGTTATTGACATCAAGCCTGACGGACGCTGCGATAGATTTACTGACAAAAGAAGGCACAGTGTTGGTATGCGTGTGTGCTGTTACTCGCAGCGCTCAGCCTTTACTTTTTTTTTTCGTCTGAAGTACAAGGGCGGCACATTAAAAATGGATACTTAAAAAACCATGCATTTTTAAGAAAAGTAGGTAATGGATAAGATTTTCTAGAGGAAAATCTACCATATCTCACTACGCCGACATATGGCCATGATATTTTTTCAATCAACATTTTTTCACAAATAACATCACATTTTAATATTGCATTTTATTCAACAATTTCTATAAATATGAAACAACATTAAATAAAGCTATATCTACTCAGAAATGTTCTCTACAAGAATTTAAACCTAAGACTTTGAAGATGCAAAACCCAAAGGCGGGTACTTATTTAAAATATCTTCCATCGCTGAAGGGTAGAAAGCCATGAATTTAAATCTCTCTCCCATTTTTGTGGGATCTACAAGCATATTGTAGCATGTTTTGATTTTTTCCTTGTCTTCTTCTGATTTTGCATTGTCCAAAAGAACCTGAAAATTATAAAGAAATTTATTGGAGATGGCTCAAAAAGGGATTTTTCTAATTAGAAAATATGACACATTAGATAGCAGGTTTGTTTCTAAAAGCATAGTGTGTTAATACAAATAATCTGTATGTGAAATGTTATACAAATATGTCCTGAAGTTATGCGTTTTGATGAGATACCATTACCCTTGTAAATTGCAAAGTACAGTTTTTCACAACTATCATAACACAAACCTGTAGCCGTACTTCAGCCTGGCACCGCTCCAAAAAGTCCTTCTGTTTGACAGGGCCCATTACCAGGGCATAGAACTCACTGGCATTTGTTTTTGCTGCTGCTATCCTCAATTGAGCAAAGTCTACATCAGCTGTTAAATCACACTGGCCGGGATTATCTAGTGGATTCACTAGTTTATGTTTGTGAAAGGCCTGTAAATAATAAAATTAATAGTACAATTCAGTATTTTGATAACTTGCATAGCATAATAAATGAAATCTTTTTAGAATATTATTTCTTTTACAATCCTGTATTAGCTTTTTTTATAATATGTAGTTCTAAAACCCAGCACTTATTATTAAATTAATAAACCAATATTGGTTTGTAATAAAAAGCTCACTAAAAATAAATTTATACCCTAAAAGTATCACCCTTCTCCCCCTCATGTCCATAGTCAGCTATTAGTGCAAGACCACCATGTTCATCCACCCTCTGTGCCAGTTGCCTGGCCACTCCCAAAGATCTAGAACTAATTTCTAGCTCTATCCTATCACCAGAATCTAAAGGCGGCCTAATGAGCATCCTGACTGCATTGTTTTCTTCTCCACACATTCTGTAGTAGAGTTTATCTTCACCATCTATATCAATCAGAATCTCTCTCCAGCCTTTATCAGTTTTCTGTAAAATAAAAGTGATGCTAAAACATTTAAACTAAGAATAAGAAATGATTCTTATAAATTTATATGTTAAAAAGTTCTTATAAATTAGGTATTGTTACAAGGCAATATCTTTTTTCTTGAAAAAGATTAATATATTGAACTGATTGTTGTTTATACCATGATTAAATTAAACTTACTTCAAATTTGTGTATTGGTAAAACATCAAAGAACTCATGGGCAATATACCATGAAAAGTTATTGGGCACTTTCTGGAGATCATTGTACCAATACACTTTAATACCGCTTACAGTTTCACCCTGAAAACAAATTATTTAATTGAAATAAATAAGTGTTAGTCAACCGTTTCTAATAATACTTAGCATAAAATTACAAATGTGCAAAAGAAATGTTTTACACAAATTTTGAGTAGGAGCTTTACTGAAATTGTTATTCATTAAGATAATAAGGTGTAATTGTTTCATATGTTAATTGTATGGAAACATTACAAATTAAAATCTTGTATTATTAATTACCCCTAAGTCATATAATACTAGATTTGAATTTGTTATTTAAAAACATATGAAAAAAAATTAGATGCTATGCTAGGAGCAATACATTACAAATAAAAATCTAGTGAGCATTCTAATTCTAATTAATTACCTACAATAGAATAATAAAATAAAATCTAGTATACTACATTTTAATTTGTGATGTTATGCTCATAGCATAGCATTTAATACTTTTTTTATTATGTATAAAATGGTTTTAACTGTAACTTTTCACATACCATTATAGGTTACAAACCAAAGCTGCAACTTGAGCACCAAAAATAATAAAAATTATCCGTAACTTGTTTAAATAATGTATTTACCTCATAATTATGTGGCATATCCAAGTCAACTTCTCTATGTGATATACATAAACTATTTGCTTGTACCATCTGCATAGTGGATGAAATTTCTACGAGATGTAGACTCAGATCTGGTGCTTTATAGCCAAGACGATTTAACACCTGTAAAAAATGTATTTTGTTTTTAATATATGCATTTCTTTTACGTACTTTATTTAGGACTGTGATTATTGGAACAGGTAATTACTGAAAATAGCTCTGTTTTTAATGTCATATGGAGTTGAAATTTCCTTTATTTCAAAGTTATATAAATATTTGTATTGTTAGTGTCATAATATTAGATGTTACTTACTCTTAAAATATCCAATAGTAATGTTCCTTTACCAGGCCCCAGTTCGACAATCTGTAAGGGTTTACCTGAACCCATTTTCTGTGTTTCCGCATAAAACCAAATACCTAATAATTCACCAAATAACTGACTTATTTCAGGCGAAGTTATAAAATCGCCTTCATGTCCTATTACTTCTTTTTTCATGTAATATCCTTCATTAGGATTAGTAGAAACGATGTGCATGTAGTCGGCAACAGAAATAGGTCCATTTAATTTTATTTTATTCTTAATTATATCCAATATGCTAGTAGTTGCCCCCAGTTTTGGCATTTTCAAATCTTTAATGTTTGGCCGCTTTATTACTTTGAAACCATAATTTCGAATTATAGCTTTTGGTATCAATAATTTATTACACATCCTCAATACATGGCGGGTATTCATTTTTTACTATTAAAATTGCAAATACAATTTCTAATGTTTACGTTATTTTAGGTTATGTTATTAGATTAAATAAAATGACATAAATGTCACATAATATAAGGGTTCCCAATTCAAAAACCGGGTTAAGATATTCTTTATTTTCAATCTATAATAGGTACTCACTGTATTAATAACTACATTTATCGCATTCAGAAAAATATTCATTAACACTGTTAATAAATATGTTATTATCAGTGTTTACTTAGTATTCACAATAGCTTTTGATATGAAATTTATTTTTACAATTTGCAGCCCCTACAGTTAACTTGCCAAAATTGTTTTGAAAAGACAGCAAGCAGCTGATTTTTATAGGGATGTACACAATATGCATGAATAGAAGTGACGGTTTTTCGTTATATAGAAAATGGTTCTTTTAATGTATCTCCGATGTTACTTTTAAAAATGTGTTGCTGTTGAAATAAAGGATATATTTTATTCTATAAGTTTTCAGTTTTTTTTTTTAATATATTGGAACTCATCTTAAATTGTCTAGAGTGTGGCCCGAGACTAAATTATGTCACTGAATGTTATGTTAACTAACTGTCAAGTTGACAAGAATAAATTAATATCGAGGAGCGGTATCTCTGAGGCATCTGCATAAAAACTTAGTAAAAACGTGTTAAATTTAATGTTTAGATATTGTTTAGAAAGTAAATAAAATAATACAAGTTCTGCTATAGTGTTACTCGCAGCACAAAACCATCGATCATTTTTGTTTACAGCGTCAACCATTTAGGTTATGTTTTGGCTCACCACGTGAATTTGGTGTAAATATAAGAAAAAACCAACATTGTGCTTTTCATATATCGTTGAAAATATTACAATTCAAAGATGGGTAAAAATGATGATGAGTTTTATTCCGGAGTAGACGATGTCAGACCGGAAAGAGAAGTTCCTGAAAGAAATGGCAGAATTATTGTAAGAAACATTTCATTTAAGGCCACTAAAGAGGCTTTAAAGGAACATTTTTCCAAGTATGGAACGGTTCAAGAAGTAAATTTGTTGAAAAAACCTGATGGAAAGCTTGTTGGCTGTGGATTTGTGCATTTTGCTGATGTGTCTATGGCAGAAAAAGCCATTGCTGCTACTAATAAGAAGCCCTTCTTGGGTAAGTAAATTAAAGCAGATTTCTAAATAATATTCTTTTACAATTTTTATAATTAAAAATATAAGTCAGTGGGTAGCCTTGGGGTGGATTAAATATATACTTAGTTTCATAACTTAATTACTTACTCAAATCACAATACAAATAATTTTTTTTTGTCTTATGTTTATAAGAGTCTGTACAATGAACCTTGTTTAGTCTATAAGATTTTAAATAACAAAACATTTAACCTCTCTACTCCTCAGATCGTCCCATCCATGTGGCATTTGCTGTGCCCAAAAAGAGTTACTTGCAGATGGATAGCAAGGAAAGAGAACAGAACCAGAGGTTCAACAGTGTGTCATCCGAGGATGACCACAAACCTATGAGTAAGAACAAAGTAACAGGTACGTAACATAAAACAAGTTATCACTTTAACTCTTTTTTTCTATAAGTCTGTTTAATTCTTCTGCATAATTTCTCCCACAGATGAATGATGAATCATAGTACAGATGACTGTAGATAGATACATAGAAATTAGCTAGCAGATATGGCTGTGGTCCATTGAATTATTTGAAAGCAGGTGTAAAGTATGGCATGGTGCTATTACCTATAGTATTAATATAAATAAAGTGAAAATAAATATTTTTTTACTTTAGCTTTGCAAAACTGTTTTTCTGTCTTACTGTAGGTATCATCATAATTGTCTCAAAACATTAAATATAATTCCCTGACTTAATTTGTTGTGACTTTTTATGGTCAAGACACCTCAATATTTACGTGTTACCAGTTCAAAGACTCACATGAGAGCAGCAGGACTATAAAGAAAAACCAATAAAATTTAATAATATTTATGTTATAGAGGGCAAATCAGAAGAAACAGAAAAATCAAAAGAAGACAAGAATAAAGCGAGAATTAATCGTAATGCTCGTCTCATTATACGTAATGTATCATTCAAAGCTACCGAAGAAACACTGAAGCAGCATTTTGAATCTTATGGTGATATATTAGAGGTGAAATTGCTTAAAAAGCCAGATGGGAAGCTAGTTGGATGTGCTTTTGTACATTTTAAAAATATACCAATGGCTAAGAAGGCTTTGTTAAACACTAATATGAAGCCATTCCTAGGTAAATATTTCATTTTGTTTTGATGTTCATAAATTAGCACACTTTCTGAAATAATTTAGCAGACTCAAGCTAATGAAATAAATTATATATTATGACAAAAAAAGCCATTGTTTTATAGATATGAAAAAAATCATTAATTTTGTTCGGCACTTTGGTATATACATAAACTTGTACTTGTAAGAAATACAAGGTAAAGAGAAAACAACCATTTCTAATAAAATTCATTATTGTTTTGATTAATTGAAAAATGAATCATTCTTACTCCCGGAAAAATTGTACTAACAGTAGCAGGCAATTGTAAATCATACAAATCTATGGACTATGTAGTCCGTCTGTTTCTTTGTCCCGTAACATTTATTTCTTTAATATAATTATTATACTTTGGTGGAAGTTAAAATCAAGTACAAAAATAATTTTGATGCACAAAATAGCTAAATGGAAACTATATCTTATTTTGTCACCTGTACCTGTGGGCACCCCTATGGGGCTTAGGACTAAGGTCCAGGATGCTACTCAAGTAAAGAGGCAGATAAAAATAAAATTGTGGTGGTGTGTTATTTAAAGTTATCCTTCCACTCCCACTGTTCTGGATCGGGTTGATAACCGCAAAATCATCATATTTTGTGTGATAACAGCCAGAATAGATAATTTTTCCTCTCCCATGGGTAATAATAAAAGTTCTATGTCTTGTCCAGGTCGCCCAATATCTGTAGATTGGGCAGTAGCAAAGAACAAGTATATGCAACACATAGTGAACCAACAGCTGGAATTAGAGGAACAGGTGAAGAAGGAAGACTCTGACAGTGATGATGATGACAAGCCTCCGCTCAACCTGTCTACTGATGATGTGAAGGATGAGATTAAGAGTGAGAGTGGTGAGTATACATTTTGATGTTGATAAAAGGGCCATGGGAATCTGAAGCAGAATCTATTTGTAAAGAACTTGCAGTGGCTCTTAATAATGGGATGCGTTCCCAAAGTGCTATTAAACATAGCAATGCTGCCAGGATTCTGGGAATGCTACCCAGTTGCATTATTTAGAATATTGTTTAGCTATATCTATGTATAACTAAGAGCTATTATAATATTATTTAGCCTAAATTATGAATTTTATTCCGTGTATAATTGAAATTTATTCTTTCTTGAATTTGACAACCTCCGTAGCGTTGCGGTATTTGGCTCGCTTTAAATCTCGGAGGTCATGGGTTCGATCCCCACACTGGACAGGAAATCTTAGTGTAAATTCAAAGATTTATTTCTGGTTCTGGTTGGTTGAGGGTCTCCCCTCCGTGCCTCGGAAAACATGTTAAGCCCTTGGTCCCGATTGTTATAACTTCATCTATAACAATCGTATTAAAGGATGTGCAGGAGCATTTCCTTGTGTGATACGACATAATACTGTGGTCAGCAACCCGCGAGGGTATTTGCCAAGTGTGGTGACTATGGCAAATACCCTCCCCAGCTCCCGGGCTGATGATGATTATTTCTTGTAAAACCATTAATAATTATACTCGGATGATTCCTAAGGGAGTTTGGTGCAACTGTTGCTTGCTGGCATCTCAAACTATTTGGTTGAAACTAGTAATCCACTTAACTTGAAACCACAATAGTGTACAACTATGATTTTTAATATATCTAATCTCCTATACAGTGTTTTCAACTTTCTCATGTCTGTACCAGGTGATTCTGATAAAAAAGAAAAGGACAGTGATTCTGAAAATGATGAAGATGACAGTGAAGCTGAGAACGGAACCGGTAACGATGATGATGATGATGACAACGAGGATGAAGATGATGATGATGAAGGTGATGACGAAGAAATGGATGAGGAAGACAGTAAAGTTGTTGTGAAACAAGAAAAACAGCGGTAAGTTGTAGTTTAGCTCTTTTAGGAACATAAACAGAAAAACAGTGTAAAAGACGGTATTATTTTAAGCTGGTTGTTATTATAAACTGTTCAAATATTGACTGCAAAGTTAAATTTATTAAATAAATACAGACACTCTTCAGTCATCACTGTCACCCATGTCGAAATTTAGGCTAAATAAAAAGATAATTAATCCATTGTGATTGAGGCAGTTACCATGTCAGACAGTTACAGATAATTTATTTATATTGTATAAATTAATTATTTGGATAATTAATTCGAGAGTTTAAAAACATGCATATAAACGTTTCTATTAACTCTTTATTAAGCAGCGTAGCTAATATTATTAATTAAAATTAATTAATAATATTAGCTACGCTGACGACATGGTGTTGCTGGGCCCCTCCATAAGTGCTGTTCGAAAACTCCTCGCTATATGTATAGAATATGCCGGGGCTCATGGGCTCAGGTATAATGTTAAGAAGAGCAAACTCTTGGTATTCCAACCTTCTGAACATAAAGTGACACAAGTACCATCCCTTCTCATAGATGGTGTTTCACTACCTAGAGTTTCGCGATTTAATTACCTGGGTCATTGGGTCTCGGAGGAGCTATCGGACCACTAGGACATAGAAAGGGAGCGCAGGGCGTTGGCTGTCCGATGTAATATGTTGGCTCGTAGATTTGCACGCTGCAGTAATGCAGTAAAAATTACTTTGTTTAGGGCATATTGCCAATGTTTTTACACGTGCAGTCTATGGGTCAATTAACGCCCTGCGCGTTCAATATAACAATGCTTTCCGGATGCTGATGCGGCTGCCGAGGCACTGCAGTGCGTCGCGCATGTTTAGCAGTGCGTCGGGCATGTTTGCAGGCTCTCGTATTGATGGCTTTCATGCCATACTTAGAAAGAGAGCTGCATCAATGATGAGTCGTGTCCGCGGCAGTAGCAACAGCATTCTCAGTGTTGTGGCAAGTCGTTTTGACTGCCCAATAACGAAGCATTTTATAAAGTTGCACTGCAAAAAATAGAAGTATGGCGCTCCCACTATTATATATGTTTTTGTTGCTCGCCCCTTATTGTGTTGCTATTTGGCCCCAATAGAGTCATTGTTGTATTTTTTTTTATGTAAATTTTATATGATATTATTAATTTTTCTATGATTTATTGTTATTTTATAATAATTTTAAATTTGTAGTGGCTGACTTCTTTTGAAATTGAATTGCTGTCTTACTAACATTATTTTATAAGCATTAATACTAACAAAATTATGGATACTTGTGTCTGAGGCAAATAAATAAATAAATAAAAAAATTATTTGTTTTTATAAAATCCTGTTAAATATTTTTCTGTAAGAGAATTTCTGCTCTACGGAAATTAATTCCTGTGTTGATTTTACATATTAATACATAATTCATGTACACAAAATACACTTAAGCTAAAAATCTGTAGTCCACACAAATAATTATCCTGTGCAATCTGCAAATCTATTAAAATCTTTTGTGTATATATTCATCAGATTGATTATATGGTAACTTGATATTTCAGTATACAACTCAACGACGCCGAGGACGGTTGCACTGTATTCATCAACAACATTCCCTTCAGTGTGGACAATGATTTGTTAAGAGAGTTCGCCGAGAAAACCGGCCCAGTCAAGTACGCGCTAGTGTGTGTCGACAAGATGACCGAACATTCTAAAGGATCTGGCTTCATTAAGTTTGAAGTGAGTTATGATTACATGTTTTTGTTGAGTTGTTATTAAGTAAAACTAACTTTGTTTCACTGAAGTAACAAATATAAATAACTTTATAAATTTAATTTAAACTTTATAAATTCTCCCGAGTAACACCCGTTCCCGTAAGAACTTCATAATCAAATATAGCCTATAGCTATATGGGTTATCTAGCAATGAAATAAATTTTCAAATCGGTTCGGTAGTTCCTGAGATCTAGTAAACAAACAAACTCTTCAGCTTTATAACAATATATAAGTATAGAGTAAAGATGGTAGTTTTCAAATAAAAACAAATATTTATTTTTTTACGTAGAAATATTATTTTTTGGAGATGAAATGCAAGGGGAACATTTTCGGTACGTAAAGGTATCAAGGTGAAAACAGAAATCATAGTTTTTGAAAAATATTATAATGGATCTGCATAGGTTTTATGTTGAGTTGCCGGAGGTTCGGGTTTTTATTTTAGTTGGATTGTTAAGGAGATACATTTCACAATGAGATCATTATTTTACCTATGTGTTTGACCAATGCTGCTGTCACCAATTCGACTGCTAAGGGTAGTGGCTATAATAACAACCTACCCAAAGCAAGTCTAGAAGTGTTGAAACTCTTATAATGTTTTAGTAGTTTCTTTAATCATCCTTTAAAACTATACATGTTATTTCAGAATAAAGAACACGCAGACACTTTTCTATCCCTCCCAGCCAATGAGCTGAAGCTCGAAGGTCAAGTGATGCTGGTCAAACCGGCGCTCAAGAGAGAAAACCTGCAGAAAGGCAACAAGAAAGAAGCTAAGGACAATAGAAACTTGTACCTAGTGAAGGAAGGAGGTTTGTAATGATACTTGACTGTAACTAGTCGCACAACGCGGGTTCTATAACCTATGTAATAATCCATTTTAACCCGCAGTTTGCGGTCCTTTATTGGCAAAATAAAAACCGTGAACAATAACCCCATAGCATAATAAAAAAATGTAACACACCGGGTGTTGTAGAAATTACAAACTAAACAATTTATGGTTACATTTTTGCTATTTTTGTTCATAAGGAGTACTTAAAGATTTTCTCATTCAGAAAGGAACATAGCATTGGTACGCTGAATGAGCTGATCGACTAGGAAAGAACAGAATACCACAACCAAATAACATTAGTGATTAATGTTGTGTTCCTGTGGAGTGTGGGTATGTAAGGTCGCCCAAGTTTACGAGTGGAAGGGGAAGGGGCCCCGGTAGGATAAGAATTTGTATTTGAACCCCTATGTCACATAATATCAGGTAGATAGGGGTTATTTCCTTGGTCTTCAGCAAGTAACCTATGTATTTTTATTTTACAGTGGTAGTGGCCGGTACAAAGGCAGCCGTAACTGTCTCCGCGTCCGATATGTCTAAACGACTGGCCTTAGAACGGAGCAAGACGCAGATGTTGAAGAACTTGAATAGGTTGGTGAATTATTAAAACTGCACTGTTTATGTAAATAAAGTTTATTATTGTATGTCGTTATATTGAATTATAGTACGTTGGTATACTTAATATTATGTACTAACTAGTCAAGTCTGCCGTGTGGTTTTCGGCTTAGAATAAACCACCTCATGTCCTCCCATGGGTGTCGTAAAAGGCGACTAAGGGACATATAGCTGATGGATGGGCAGCAGCATCTATTAACTCAAGGTTTACATCTTACTGCGATCCCCAATCCGCCTGCCAAGCGTGGTGACCCTTAACGATCTTGGCTAGCCAAGGTCTGTTAAGAGGAGGCCCATGTTCAGCAGTGGACGTAAAAAGGATGATGATAATGATGAACTAGTCAAGATGTAAGGTGTATATGACGTGGGCCACCGTGACTCATGGGACCAACGTTACCTAAAGGTTATAGAAATGTAAAATATATACCTACAGGCAACATTTATATTAGTTAAAAACGATGTAGGTTATCATGCATTTCGTTATACAATATTTGTCTTTTTTCCCCTCGCAAAATGAACTTGCTCCAGCATACGGACTCACCTCCTTTAGCAAAAAGGATAGTGTAAATTACAAGATGTCGATATTTCTTCACTTTGCCGTGTTCATTTTCATCATGACAAATATTAAATACTTTATTTTTTAATATATATATAGTAACAATAAACCTAGTGCCTTTTCTCAACAGATTTGTATCTCGCTACCGTCTCGTGGTATCCAACTTGCCAGCTCATTTCGACGACGGTAAGCTACGTCGAGTATGTACGGGCGCGGTCAGCAACACCGCCACAGTCACTGAATGTCGAGTCATGAGGGATCTGAGGACCCCGCCAGGCAAGGATGGGAAGCACCCGTGAGTAAAATCTTCATATTATTATACATTCACCAAAAAAAAAAGATCTTTCCATTTATATATTTTACATCTTTTATATTTAAGAAGTTTTCTCAGTTCCACGTGTATCTTCGGAATTTGTATTAGTTTCAAAAAGATTTAGATGTTTGAAGTTTTGCGTAATTTAGCTAAAGTTTGTACAATAATGTGTTCTGCTATTAGTGCACAATTGTTTTGTGTTAATTATTATATCTTTTTTTCTATATTTAGAAGCAATTTTAGATAAAATGAGTCATGTAAAAGTAGTTTTTTCAAATTAAAATGTCATGAATTTTGTGTCATATTATTATTTTAAATTATCAACGTTTTCATAGTTATATATCAGGATGACTTCAAAGAAATTTAAAATGTGAAATATTTTCAGATCGAAAGGTTACGGTTTCGTGATGTTCACGAGACACGAAGACGCGCTCGTCTGTCTCCGGAAATTAAATAACAACCCTGACATTTTTGATAAGAATAATGTAAGTATATTAACTATTTGTTTTAACTGCGATTTTTAGGTTTTGTTTCTTGTTTGACTTTCCCTAAAAAACAAAATGTATGTAATGGTAGTAGGTACGAATAGTAAGTAGGTAACTATGTTATCTATCTATATATTCATAAGGCAACTGTTACTACCTGATCTATTAATACACAGCGCAAACAATTCAAAGGATTGCGTTAAATGGGGCATGAATATTGTTAACTTAATGGATTTCAAAATTTATTAACTAAATGGTTGAAATGGGCATTCAAAGTTTGTATGGAGAAATCAAAATATACGTGTCACGGGCAGATAACATAATTCTAGACCTCAAAAGCATTTGGTCGTAAGTGCCAGTTTTCGATAATTCACAAACAAGGAATGTTTTTACTTATCTTTCGTATCTTTACTTTCCAGAGACCCATTGTTTCCTTTTCCATCGAAGACAGAACAGCTTTGAACGCCAGAAAGAAAAGGTTGGAAAAGTCCATAGCAAATAACCCACTCGCCAATAAAGGTGGTGACTCAGAGACCACAGACAACAACAGAAATAGAAAACGAAAACACGGAAAAGCGACAGTTCCGGATGAAAGTTACGCTAAAAGACGCAAATTTGGAGAGTTAGGTAAAAAGAATAACAATAACAAGTTTAATAAGGGAGACAAAAAGTTTAATAAGCAAAAAGATTCTGGCAAATTTGCTAAACAGAATAATGAAGATATGGGAGAATACACCGGTTTGACAGCTAAAGAAGGATCTGTACACAAATTAAGGAGTAACCATAAACTGAAAGCTCAAGCAGATATCCATAGACAAACTGTCAAAGCGGAGAAGAAAAAGAGTAAGAGAACTATGCGACTCAAAATGGCTGCGAAGGAAAGGGTAAAGCAGCCGAAACAAAAAATTAATAAGAATCCAAATAAAAAGCGAAGAAATCGGAAGTCAAAATCAAAGTATGATATAGTGTGAAACTACTAACAGTTATCATCCATCTTATTTTATGTTATTGATACTTTATTGTATCGTTAAGGCGAACTTGATGTTTCTTTGTAAATAAATGTTAATTATATCTAATGTTGACTTTTTAATCCATGAATAATATAGAATATAGATAATATTTACGTCTGGAAAGAAAATAAAAAACAAGACATTTTAAGTACATTTGTAATAATTATTACTTATAAATACATATAGTGTATTAAAGTATACGAATAGTATAAGTGCACTCGAACTCTCGTATTCTAAAGAACTAAATTCTAAACAATTCTTAGTCTTAAGTAATTTCTTAAGAAGGAGAAATGGCATTCCCGACCAATGATTAGGTTAGATTTTTTTTTACAAATACACAATAGGCTAGTTGAAATTATTTCTATATGGTTAAGGATGGTTTTACTAGACCAAGAATAAAATATGGTAATTTTTAGAAACCTAGAAAGCCCTATAAATAAATATTTTAAAAATTGACATGACATTTAAGGATGGAAACAATGTCAGTTATTTTGTCCTGACGTCATGAGTCAGCAAATGTAATAGTGAAAGATCGCGTTCTTGTTTTTTAATTTGACCGATGATGTCTCAAAACGGTTTATCGCGTAGTCAGAAATTAAAGACAGACTAAAAAAAACATATTATTAAGTTTATACAACCATATTCAAGTTTTTTGAACAGAAATTATTATATTTAGGTTTCATATAACAAATACTTTCAGATATATACAGCATTGGAATATAATATATGGGTTAACTAGCCTATTGTTTATACGGTAACACAGACACATTTTACTGTGGCAGCCTTGTAACGAATGTTATCACTGCACATTGGAATCTTTGATATTCAGCTGTGGCTCGAATTTACCCGCGTATAGCTACCCCTACGGGCATCAATTAGGAGTAGAATTACCCCTAATAAGCCCATAGTAGACTTCCCATCCCATCACCACAAAATGTACGACGATAATTCGATAATTAAGTCACAAAAACTACAAAATCCGTTACTACTTTTTGGAAATTATTCCACATTCTTGTAGGTGAGAGTACAATGTTGCTGTGTATTCCTCCGGGTACTGGATGTAGTGGGATACGTGGGGTGAGTCTTCCCAACATTTGAGGCTGCACTGAGGACACAAAAAAAAGGTTTATTCTTTCTTTATTTTTGAGCCTTTATAAATAAATAATTGGATATACCTAAGCTGCCCGGGTAACCTTCCCGGTGCCCTCATCATGCAGAAAAGTAATACATGTTAATATAAAATTATATTATAACATCGACCCGCAATATTACACAATATTATGCAATGCTGATGTTTTAATACACATAAGTAAACCTTCCTCTTGAACCACTATCTATTAGAAAAAAACCGCATCAAAATCCGATGCGAAGTTATAACCCTTTAAGTGGGCAGTACGTATGTTTAGAATTGATTGGTTTTGATATTTATTACAAGTACATAAAGTTCAAAATATGGTGGGTACTATATTCCCTCTGCCCGAGATCTAAGCTTATATATTATATTATATAAGACTAGCTTCCCGTGCGCGGTTTCACCCGCGTAACTCCCGTTCCCGTGGGATCTACGTAATTAAATATAGCCTATGTCACTCAGGATGAATGTAGCTTTCCAATGGTGAAAGAATTTTTGAAATCAGCTCAGTAGCTTTTGTGCTTATTCATTACAAACATACACACACACAAATACAAATCTTTCCTCTTTATAATATTAGTAGGTAAGTAGGTATAGATAGCATACCTTCATCCCCATATCCTGCCAGCACTTCTGGACGTGCCGGCTCCTCTGCACGGCTCCTATAGGGTCAACCTTGGACACGAGGAACAAGGCCGGAGCCTTACACGGTGTCTCGTGGTACACTTCCGTCGCTCGCATGTAGTGTTTGGTTGCGGCATTGTGGAATACTTTCAGATGTGTTCTGTCAAATTAAAGCAAATTGTGGGTAGATATTCTTTTTTTATTTTTTTTTATTTATTAAATATAGGCTTACGTTTGACCATAATCTCGCTTGATGGAAGGCGAAGATAAGGCCTAAGATGATACACGCTTGCCTAGAAAGTGTCTGTTCACATTAGTCCTAAAGATGTTACTTATCTATATATATATATTAATACACATATAACATAAATACATACTTTCACGCCTCTTTCCCATAGGGGTAGGCAGAGACCACTTCCTTACACTTGCTACGATCTAAACATACCACTTTCGCCTCTTACACATTAATTACCAATTAATGCGGAACCGACAAAGGCGGACGTTCCACGTTCAAATTGAGGACGTTCTTAAGAAATGCCAGGTTAAAAGTACCCTAAACCGAAGGACATGCATGAGCAGACTAATAAATGTAGAATATATTCTAATTCCATGATTTTAAATTTCAAACCTCTTTGTAATGATTAGAATATTGGAATCAACATTTTCAAAATTTGCTTATAATAGATTATATACTGCTTTTATTTTAGATAAAAAATAAATAAATATTACCATTTTGCGCATAATATTTTTATGCGCAAAATATTTATTTATTTTTAGAACCATTACGCAGCTAAAACCGCGCGGGGTATCTAATAGCTTTGAATATATTTCATGCATTTGCTTCAATGTCAAGAGAATCGTTTACTCAAAATCAAGTTACCTACTAATATACCTATATTATAAGAGCAAAAAATTGTTAGATGGTATTTCTTTTTCCTCGGTAGTGGTTAACAATCATTTGAACATTTTAAAACTATTAACATTGACAAAGTCACCGTTGATTGCGGCTATTTAGTTCTGAAGAAGATTAAATATAAATTGAGACAATCACGACAAGATTGTTCTCGCGGTGGCAATTTGAGTTAATAAAATACGACTAGCTATCCCGCGTAGATTCACCCACGCAGTGCTATTTTATTTCCATGACCGTGCTCCTTCCAGTTCTCACACTCATTCTCATTTTTGCAAGGGCTTACGCGTCGGACTTGCCATCATGCGGTTCGATCCCGACTCCTTGCAATAACGAGTTGAACCCACTCATAACACAAGCATTTTAGCTTAGCACGAGGGGTTAACAAAAGTACTAGTAGAATGCAAAAACTGGGTTGGTCCTATCTGATCGCGCGATCCGTTGCCTGTGCGGAAACGGATCGCGCGTCAAAGGTGCTTTCTGATCGCGATATCAGTTTCACCTGAAACTAATGTATGGAAAAGTGGAAATCTATCGCGCGATCCGTTTCCACTGAAATAATCTATTAAGTAATTTCCGGTCTGATCGCACAAATATCGAAAATAAAATAAAATATATTCGTACGTCTAAAAGCGTCTAAAATTATCACTAAATTTTAAATAAACAATAGTCAGTTAATACTTATTTACCTCGCTCTACCTATACAAAAAAAACAAATAAAACAACTTGAATTAATCAACGAAATCATGTTAAATGTTATTTTAATAATTACTAAATTAAGTCGGAATACAATCATCTTTACAAAATGTAAATTAATACTGCAATACCGCGTAGGTAAGTGACAGTAGCTAGTAAGGTGTAATTTCATCTGTCAAGAAATAGTTTCGTTATATATATGTTGAAGAGAAAAAAAAATTGCTACATTTGATTTTCAACCATATTAGCTATTGTCATTTCCGCGGTATGACAGTTTCACCGACGGTAGGCAGACGTTAATAAAACTTTTATATAAAAAAAAAACACCTTTGACGCACGATCCGTTTCCACATGCAACGGATAGCGCGATCAGATAGGACCAACCCTTTTAAAAAAGTGGCTGTGACATACGGACGGACAGACAGACATGACGAATCCATAAGGGTTCCGTTTTTTGCCACTTGGCTATGGAACCCTAAAAAGAAATAAAACAGTTCAATTTCCAATGTCATGTGTACCTACTTACTTGATATAGGTTCGGAATAGTTCTTGTAAGAACTTATTTTTGGGGAACACAGCACTGGGGAAGCCCACAGGAATCTCGTGGATATCAGCCGCTGAGTCCCACACCTGAGACTCTATACGATCCAGCACGGGTTGGAATCTGAAAATAAATTGTACTTTTATAAGATAAGAACCTGACAACCTCTGTAGCATAGCGGTACTTGGCTCGCTTTAAATCTCTGAGGTAGTGTGTTCGATCCCCACGCTGGACAAGATTTTTTTATGTAGATTCTAGGATTTCTTTCCGGGTCTGGTTGGCTGAAGGATTACTCTTCGTGCCTCTGAAAGTACGTTAAGCCGTTGGTTCCGTTTTATAACATCATTTATAATAATTGTATAGAAGGGAACGGGCAGCAGCGATTCCCTGTACCTATGTTAATACTGTGGTCACCAACCCACCTGCCAAGCGTGGTGACTATGGCATAAACTCTCCCTTGGGGGGAGGCCCTCGTTTAGAAGTGGACGTTGTACTCGCTGATGATGACGAAAGGAAACGGTTTTTTTAATAAGACTGTTATAGTTACTACTAACTGTGTTCCCACAGGCGGCTAGTAGGTACACAAACTCACTTGTTCTTATTGTTGGTAGCATGCACCAGCAGTTCAGCCCACACGTAGGCGCCAACCGAAAACCCGTGCACCACCAGTGAACTATGACTGTTCACTTCCATGAACCGAAGCAACTTATCTGCTACTACCTATGGAATACATTGATTTGGGCTAACGAAATGTAGCTTTGAACGATTTCAGTCAGCATAGTAGGTACCTATAGCTTTTTAAGTGTGTTATTCGACCAGTTGGTCGAAGAAATCGATCGATAGTAGAATAGGCAGGTAGACATCAATAATCGAAAAGCCAGAAATGCTCATTGCATTTCTGGCTTTACATCGATTGACTTTGCTTTATTCGATTATTGATGTCTACCTGCCTATTCTACTATCAATCGATTGACTTTGCTGTTTGCGATATTCGATTCAATCCTTTTGTCTAAAAACATTTTAGATTCGATTAATGCATTTAAATAGGCGGAAATTTAAGTTTTAGCTGACTCTACATTACGTGTCCGTATTGTTGTTCCTTGAGCGTGTTAACAACACGAGCGCCCCGCTATCCCCACCTTCGTCAACCCCAATTTGGGTGCGCCCTAACCCCAAAAGCCAGGGTACATAAATAACGGACTTAAATAATTATTAAATAGTTTATTTCGTCTCATGGTGCAAGATATTTTTGTTCACATATTTGTGTTATTGACTTACAGAGGCAGCTTTCGTTTCAAAAGGTTAAATACCTACGGGCGATTTAAGCATATTTTAACTTTATGATAGACTGAATTACCATAGATGAAATGATGATAGATGCGAATAGATACTTATATTATATTCTACATTAAAAATGACAAAGACGAATTGTTGGACATTATCATAATCATATGCAGCTAGTTTCTGAAGGTATAATTTGAGAAGTATAATTTTTCCTTTAAATTTCGCTTGGAAGGCTAAAAGAGCTGTCCTAAATTTAACATATCACTTGGAAATAATTTTTAGTTTACAACTCTCGAGTAATTTATTTACTGGAACATCTCTAAGTAGGTAATAATTTTCAATTTATATAAGAACATTGTAAAATTTAATGAACTTACAATTTAAATGTTTTTACATTTTTTCTTTTTCAAGTTAACCATAATAGGCATGAGGCAAGATTTTGTAATCCTCTTGCGCAACGTGGGCAGTCATTTTCTAAGTACGAAAAACACAATATTTCGGTAATAAATTTAAATTTAACGAAGTTTAAGCCATATTTCTATTAAATTTTAAATAGCGCGCGAAAAAAGGCCTCAAGTGTCGTGGCATCGGCTATGACGTCACGCTATTGTAAAAAATGTCATTGAGTCCGCCAAACCTAACAGTGGTTAAATTCTCTTTGATGGTTACAATATCGTGACGTCATGCGCCGTGATTGGTGTTTCAGTCAAAATGGCCGATTGCAGTATTTTAATCTTTTATTTTATTAAAAATCACATTAATCTCAAGGTTATATATAAAAATAAATAAGTTTAATCATTTCTTTTTACATGTACTTTCCCCTAAAAACATTAAATCTTTAATTTTTTGATACTGTCGTCACGCCTATTGTGAAAATTCACGTCGACTTTTTTTTTCGCGATCTTCTTGGTCATAAAAATTGAATTGTAATACAAGCAACTTTTGCTATTGTGACAGCGGTATTGCAGCAATAACACATAATAAAAAACCAAATTCGGGCCTCTACACTCTAATAAACTGGTAATTTATATCTGCGTGCGCCTAAACCACAGATTAATAAATAGTTACTACATCCTATACGCAGTGATTTTATAGTTGTTGCTAATAATAGGCATCAATAATAAAACATTCTATTTAGTCCGTCAGTTACCAAAAAATATTGGACACGTCTTTTTTTTCGTTCCTCAAACAAAAAATGACAAAGATACAGCGCGTTGTAATTTCGTGTTACGTCACTTATAGGTTCAATTTTACTTAGTAGTGAGTAACAAACACAGTATATGCAGCCACACATACAAACTTTCGCATTTATAATATTAGTGGGATATGCTAGCTGTCTAGCTGATATATAATAATATATAATGTTTCAAAATTGAGATTAATAAAATTCGACCATCGGCAGGATTCGAACCTTCATCCTGCCGGTGCACGACGCGGTGCACGGTGGAGAAACGTGCTACAAAGAGATTAATAAACTTCGATGATCGGCTGTGGTTCCACCGTAGCCTAATTGGTTAAGGCATTAGGGGCTTTACCTAAGATGCAGGTTCGAAACCTGCCGGTGGTCAAATTTTCCATAAGTGTTTAAAACATTTAAAAAATATATAATGTACCTGAGAGCCTGTCTTAGGCCACATAAGCTGCCAGGGCGTGCAGGAGACGGAGACCACGTCGTACCCATGCTTCAGATACAATTCTGCATATTTCTGGACGTGTTTCGGACGTGCTTTCATCCAATTCATTATAATGCATAGCGGTTTATCTATACTTTGATTTAGTCTAGAAACATAAAGGGTTATGTATAAGCATTTGGTCGTAAGTGCCAGTTTACATAAAGGCACGTACGACGAATGTTTCTGACTTACAATGGCACATCCGACCTTATGCTTCTGAGCTCATCATTAGCCCGTACAACGTCCACTGCTGAACATGGGCCTCCTCCCGAGGGAGGGTTTTGCCATAGTCATCACGCTTGGCAGGCGGATTGGTGACCGCAGTATTATGTTGTAATACGTAGGGAAACGCTGCTGCCCGTTCCCTGGTATACGCTTGTTATAGATGATGTTATAACAATCGGGACCAACGTCTTAACGTGCTTTCCGAAGCACGGAGGGTAATCCCTCAACCAACCAGACCCGGAAAGAAATCTTCTTGTCCGGTGTTGGGATCGAACCCACGACCTCCGAGACTTAAAGCTAGCCAAATACCGCTACGCTACGGAGGTCGTCTGAGCTCTACAAATATTTAATGGATTAGGTATATGTGTGTGTGGATTCCGGTTTACAACACACACCCATATTGGTCATCCCATATCTTAATATGGATGTCGTAAGAGGCGGCTAAAGGCATACACCTGATAGATTGGCAGTAGCACTATCAGCTCAAAGATACTCCCACCACAATGCGAACACCAATCCGCCTGCCCAGCGTGGTGATTTTTTTTCGGATGGACATCTATGTAGTCAGCCTCAACTCTTTTGCTTCTTCAACGGGTATAAAGGCGAGCAGATATCCAGCATTATTTAATGGTTTATAAACTACAAGCTAAGCAACCTGCGCAAGAGTGCGACCCCAGAGGACTTGTTCCTAGGCTCACCGAGTCGCGGATCGGAGGGATTATGACTTTTAGTTTTTTGGGAGTTTTGTGTAACTGTCGCTCTAGGTTATAGTTCGCGGTGCTCTAAGACTTCGTGTCTACGAGGGCATCAGAAAGTTCTTTGCAAACTAAGGGGGGAATAAACGTATACCTACTATTTCGTTGAGACTTGAGAACTATTGAAAGCGTACAATTTTAAGTTATTAATTTACAGCAGCCGTTTATTATCGGAGATATATACGATACATTGAAATAATGAATTTTATTCAGCACTTAGGTATTTACTTACTTGTCAGAATTGCAATGAAAAAAGATAAATTAATAAAAAAAACTATAACTATAAAATATCCGACTAGGTAAATATCAACTAACAATAGGCAATAGCAAATCATACAAATCTATAGACTACATAGTCCGTCCGTCTGTCCTGTGACATTTATTGCATTTTTTTTTAAATCTTTATAGCGTACTATTGCGGTCTACTAGTATTCTTGTTAACCCCTCGTACTAAGCTAAATGTTTGTGTTACGAGTGGGTTCACGTCGGTAGTGCAATGGGTGGGGTTCGAACCGGCGACCTCAAGATCACAAGTCCGACGCCCTAGCCATTGGGCTACGGCCGCTTCGAATTAACCAATTATTATTATTATAAGAAGAAATTTAAACCGCATCCAAATTGCAAGTGACACACACCTGAGGGATGGCAAATGGAAGGGATGGAAAAAGATGGCATATATTTTTTTAAGCTCCTTAACCTTATGTAACTCTATGTACTAAGTACGTTGTCTATTTCCGATGACTAGCGGTCGCCCAATGGTCGAAAATTGGAACATGATTAAAAAATATTTATAGGTATTAGCATTTTGCACTCCTTCTGTATAATAAACCATCAGTGTGTGTTTCATATTCCTTCATCCGCGAAATTATCGTTAAAAGAAATACCTATCTACAAAGTTTTTGTTCCACGTATTATAATACCTACAGATTTCGCTCAGAAACCTATTACGTAATGCCATTTGTGATTTTGTAAATCAATTAATATTAAATAAAATAACTCATTTTTCGTGTCCAATCATGAATTTTGCACGGATAAGTCATTTACTTAAGTATATTTTAGACGATTGCATATAATTGGTGCGATGCAGACACAATGGATTTTCGGTAGGTATCATTAGTACAAATCTATAATCACTCAGGACAAAGTGAAGCTAAGCAAAGTGATGAATGTCAAAATAGATAGCTAGTCTATATCTATATTAATATTATAAAGAGGAATGATTTGTATTTTTGTGTGTATGTTTGTAATGAATAAACTCAAAAACTACCTACTGGGCCGATTTCAAAAATTCTTTCACCATTGTGAAGCTACATTCACCCTGAGTGACAGGCTATATTTAATTATAAAGTTCCCACGGGAACGGCAGTTACGCGGGTGAAACCGCGCGCGGGAACAAACCGCTTTATATACATATAAAGAGGAAAGATTTGATTGTTTGTTTGCGTTGATCATCGAAACTACTGTAGGTACAGAGTAATTCAGTGAAATATCAGAAATAGGTATAAGCTACGTTATCCAGGAGTTTCATAGGCTATACTTAATGAAGTTCCCACCAGAGAGATGGCTATTATATTAATTATTATATGTAGGTATGATATTTGAGTGGTAATTTTTCTGCAGCGGACGTTTCTTTTGTAGTAAAACAGTTTTTTTTATATACCTATGTCAGTAACATTTACATAGCAAGTATGATAGCTTATTTGTCTGGTCTGTAACCATTGGTAAATCGTCATATTTTGTATGCTAGACGAAATGAATGATACTTTACATATTGTGTTATTTTAGAAGCTGATGCCTGATAATTTAATTTTAAACATTCATATTTTTTCTGGGTGTTACTTTCATTCAATATTCATAAGATATAAAAAATAGATATGTATGTGGTATTCATAATTAGCAGTTACCATACATGTGGTTATGAAATGCCATAAATCTATAATGGTTGAATACCTTCTCGACTTAACAATAGAACGGCAGTTCATTCCGTCAAGCGCTCATAAAATAATAAATAAATCATTTAATTCTAAACCATAGTTTCCCAAACTTATTTCCGCGAAGACCCCTTTTAAAACTTTAAGGCGGAAATCCATAGACCAGAATCACACTATGAACACGTCACGTCGCGTCGGGTGTTCATAGTGTGATTCTGGTCTACAGAAAACAATACATTTGATTCGACTCAACCCGCGTCGCGTTCCATCAGGTCGCGTCGCGTGGCGTTTTAACTATATGTTTCCGCTTTTACTGGTTTCGGTGGACCCATATTACCTGCTGACAACTAGTAAACCCGAATATTTTGAAACCGTCAACGTAAACCTCCGCTAAGTCTCCCGTGGACCCCTAGGGGTCCATACGGCATACGGCCACCACTTTGGGAATCACTGATCTAAACCATAACTACATCGCACACAAATTCGCAGACCAAATTTCAGAGGATTACAGGATAATAATAATTGTCATAGCACTTAAAATGCATAAACAATAGTTCGTGTATACCTACGCCATACACACTCAAACTATTTTCAATAAAATCATATATACAAATAAATAAAATTAAAGTGTCGTTTTGTAATGGAAAAATAACATGTTTTTACTAAATGCATGTATGGGTATTATAACAAAACTATTAAAAAATAATTGTCTGGCCATGTGTCTGCTTGTTCCGGCTAATCTCAGTAACGGCTGGACCATTTGGGACTTTCACTTTCTTATAATTTAGCTGTCTACGAAGACAGCTAAATTTATAAGAAATAATGAAAGCTAGATACTTATTTGTCTGTCCATCAGCTTAATTGTCCGTGTATTCTGCTTTATCCCCAAAACGGTTGTACCGATTTAGACGGGACTTACGTTGTTAGGCAGCTTATAAAATCCTTGTTTACGGTTTTTTTAAATAGTAAAACTGATTATTGTTTACTGATTATTTTTTTAAACTTCGTCTCAGGACGGTCACTGGTGGGGGCACCAGTGACCGTCCTGAGCCGATGTCCAAGTCTCACAGGGCATGCCCATTTACGCAGGTTGCTTAGTTTATAGTTATTAGACCGATTAATAATCATGAAGCCCTGCCTCGCTTATATATGCCTGGTGAAGTAAGAAAAGCCTTGGGGTTAAATAATAAAAAAAATGCATCTATACTTGACGACACTCTTGCGTAAAAGCCATTAGCGTCAATTTTGGATAATAGTTTGATGACCCGGCTAGACGGGTATAATCTCAGAGTACCTAACTATTAAGTTAGTACTACAACAGTGGGTGCAATAAAGGCGGTCACGTTATGTCAGTCTGCCCCTCCACTCGCTCATCATATATCTTATACTACTTGTCAGTAGTTACTTGTGTTCTTTCCTCCCCGGTCCCCACCTCGCCGTGCTTACCTAAGGCGCGGCAATGCGGTTTGGGTCAAACTATAGATTAAAGATTGTTTGTTTCTTTGAGCTCTAAGTAATAGTTATAGACTTACTTCATTGAATTAGGGTCAGCTTTTAACTTCACGCTGTCATTACTTATATACATCATATTGCTGGTGATATTCTGACTGTGTAAGCTTCTGCTGAGCTCCGATGTTGATAAGATGCATGATAATAGGGGTTGGGATGCCTGTAAGATAAAATTGATAATTACAATGACAGCATCGAGACAAGTTTTAAAAAATAGATCTCAAAATCATTTTTTTTTCTCCATCAAGAATTTTATAAGATTAAATTAAATGAATTTGTTAAAAAGTAATAAAAAAAAATTAATTAGAAAATAAAATATAAAACAAGTACCTACCTATAATAAATGTAAAACTTACTTTGAAACAGCGTCTTCTGCTATGAGTTGTGATAGAAAGTCCCAATCTTAAAACTTCCATTTTGAATAAAGCTTAGACCTAGAAAAAAAGAAAAAAAAAGCATTTACCCTTATTCATGCTATCATCTTGTTAATCAATAATACCCGTAGAGGGAGGATGCTTCCATGATAATATCATGCTTGCTGTCTTGTGCAATTTCATCAGCATAAATCTAATTCCTGGCAACCTTATTATAAAATATAGTCAAACATTATTTTTCTTTTTTTTTGGTTGTCCCGGGAGTAATGCATTTACGCATTCCCACCGCCACTGCAGCGTATTCGCGCGCTGGCGGTGGGATATGTGGGACTCACCCTCTCCATAGCGTGGTATGCTATATTCATACGACGAGGAGAGGACCCTACACCACTAAAACCTCCCGGACACTCCTTCGATCCATCGTTGGCGGGGGCCGGGTACGCATGAGCAATCCGGCCCCCCGAGGGCACCCGCGGCCTATATGGTACGGCGGGATCTCCGGGACCACAATTACAGTGGCCCATTTGCACAATTATAGGGACGTACTCAAACTTTACCTCCTATAATATTTGTATTTTTGTTTGTAGTGAATAAAGTCAAAAACTAGTGGACAATTTGTTATAAGACTGAAAAATATCATGGGGCATAACCATTGTGTTACAGGAATTACTTAGTTCAGTAGACAATGTTTTTAAAAGAATTGTAAACAACATGTAAATAAATATCTCATTTTCAAAAATGAAAACATAATTAGGCGAATAAAATTACACAGGAAAGTTAGTGTGTAATTATAAACTACTATTATTTGACTTACCATTTTGTTCTTCCTTGTAACATTGTCTCTTTCAGTCACCATCAAGCAAAACATGCCAAAAGTATTCATAACTAAAGGCTGAAACACATTATTAACAAGCGACGCGACGCAACGTGTTGACGACACCCGACATATGCACCCACATGGCGTCGCGTCGGATGTTCATAGTGTGATTCTGGTCTATAGAAAACAATACATTTGATTCGATTCAACACGCTTCGCGTTTTAATAATGTGTTCCGCGTTTATTGTCTTTATGTTCCTCCTCAATCGGCCAGCATCATAATTTCATGGCGTGTTTTTTAAGAGTTTTTAAGTGGTTAATTTAATATTTTGGGGTTCTGGCTTCAGCTATCTTGCAAATTATTATACTATGTTTATTATACTTACTGCATGGTATTATTTTTAAATTTGGTTATGTAAATAATAATCTATATATATAAAAGAAAGTCGTGTTTGTTACAACACTTATAACTCGAGAACGGCTGGACCGATTGCCATGGTTTTTGATTTGTTGGATTTGTTTCCGTCCCGAATAGCAGAATACATTTTAAAAACAAAAGAAAGTCGTGTTAGTTACACTATTTATAACTCAAGAACGGCTGAACCGATTTGGCTGAAAATTGGTAGGGAGGTAGCTAAGAACTGGGAGAAGGACATAGGATACTTTTGGGTAGGGGTAGGGTAGGGTACGGTAGGGTAGGGTAGGGTAGGGTAGGGTAGGCTAGGCTAGGCTAGGCTAGGCTAGGCTAGGGTAGGGTAGGGTAGGGTAGGGTAGGGTAGGGTAGGGTAGGGTAGGGTAGGGTAGGGTAGGGTAGGGTAGGGGTAGGGGTAGGGTAGGGTAGGGGTAGGGTAGGGGTAGGGTAGGGGTAGGGTAGGGGTAGGGTAGGGTAGGGGTAGAGTACGGGTAGGGTAGGGGTAGGGTAGGGTAGGGGTAGGGTAGTGTAGGGTAGGGGTAGGGTAGGGGTAGGGTAGGGGTAGGGTAGGGGTAGGGTAGGGGTAGGGTAGGGTTAGGGTAGGGGTAGGGTAGAGCAGGGGTAGGGTATAAAAGTCCACCCGTGCGAAGCCGGGGCGGGCCGCTAGTAATAATATAAAAATGTTTATTTGTCTCAGATCGGTTACATGGATTTGTTACATAAGACTTCCCCGGTAAGTAAGTAATAATACTTGTGTTGGGGCTATCTCGCTCTTTCCCTTATTTTATCAATATTGAGACTTACTTAAAAAAAATAAAAAAAAATGATTAAAAATTAGGTTAGTAAAATTTTACTTAAATTTATGATTTAAAATATACAGTAATATAAATTACTACATATAAACTAATTAGCAGCTCTTTGTGTGTTGAAGTTATAGGTATGCCTATATGAGACTATTTGTGTACGTCTTGCTTTTAAACAGGTTTTATGTTGTTGTGTTTGTAAGTATATGTGTGTATGGATGTGTGTGTATTCTATGAAGTGCCGATGCATTTATAAAAGAAGTAAATAAATATTATATTATTATTATTATTTTTATTATTTGATGGATAGAATACGGTAAATACTGGCATTATTAAACGAAAAAGAAAATTGATTGAAAAAATAAAGAGAGTAAATGTTCATATTAATTTAGAATATTTAAAAACAGACTTTACATAAAAATATCTGACTTATAAATTTTAAATTTAAATATTATACTATAGTGAAAACATTATCACTGACTTTATAATAAGTACCTATTTTATTTTATACTAATACTAGCGACCCGCCCCGGCTCCGCACGGGCGCAATGGTGATGTATTATACATATAAACCTTCCTCTTGAATCACTCTATCTATTAAAAAAAACCGCATCAAAATCATTTGCGTAGTTTTAAAGATTTAAGCATACATCGGAATATAGGGACAGAGAAAGCGACTTTGTTTTATAGTTACTATGTAGTGATGGCAAATTAATCATTATTAGGTACCTACCAATTCGTTGCGTTTTTATACTAAATTCTTTGCGTTTTTATGCTATGTTGACCAAATGGTTTACGGTAAATAATTTGGTGCTTAACACTAAGAAAACAAAGTGTGTTAAATTTACCGAACCCAATGTCACAAATATTGGACCCGATCTTGTAATAAATAATGAGGTTTTAGAAACTGTAAAATCCAGTGTTTCTAGGTGTATCATTAGATGAAAAATTGCAATGGAGTCCTCACATATCCTGCCTAGCTGGAAAATTAAGCTCCGCTGCTTATGCTATCAGAACAATAAGACAATTAACTAATGTTGACACCGCTCGTCTGGTGTATTTCAGTTATTTTCACAGCATCATGTCTCACGGAATTTTACTTTGGGGTAAGGCTACTGACATTCAAAGTATTTTCATCTTACAAAAGCGAGCGGTGAGATCTATTTACCAGTTGGGCTCGAGGTTCCCCTAAGAGAGTTTTTCAAGTGTGTAGACATATTAACAGTTCCTTCTCAGTACATATACGCTAATATTCTTTATGTTCAACAGAATAGAAATCTATTTCAAAAGAGAAGCGATATTCATAACTAAAATACTAGAAATAATCAAATTATTTGCTGAAAATCATCGTTTACATAGAGTGCATTCTTCCTTTGTAGGGTTAGCGATCCGTATTTATAATAAAATCCCCAAGGAATTTCATGAATTTTCTCAAATTAAATTCAAATTAGCAATAAAGAAATGCTTAATCAAAAAAGCTTATTACACAATAAATGATTATTTAAATGATAGTGATGCCTGGTCTCTAGGCTAACCAAGATGACTGTACAATGTGTCTTAAAACTCTGGGTCTTAAAACAATGGGTCTCTTTCCTAATGTTTATATGGTTTTTTTTTTCCTCTATGCCGTTTTGTTACGTTATTGACATACTTTACATTACTTTTATGTATTTTCTGACATATGTTTTTTTTTTATATAACTTATTGGATTTTTTTTGTAAAACTTATATTGTAAAAACATTGTTGATATTGTAAAACTCAAATGATATATCATAAAAACTTGCTAAACGATGGTCAACCTGGCAATAAATCAATGGATACGTGCTCCTAGCTGTAAGATCGTCATGCTCCCAACGAATGTCATGGCTTGCGGTGGCGGTGTGGGGCGGGTCGTCTCCTTCCCTCTAATATGGCGAGGGAGGCGATGGCTGCGTCACTCGTCATACTCGTGAACGGGTGCTGCTTGCGGTGGCTGGTCGGCTTGTCGCTGGGGGTATTTGTTTTAATTGCTCTGGTTTTGCATTGCTGTCGTCTTGGTTGATCTCGTATAGCTTGTTTAGTCTTGTAAATGTGGGTGGGAGCACTTGCCTTTGGTTTATTAGTATGCAAGAGGTTTTCCTATTAGCTAGTGTAGAATAAATTACTATATAACAATTTAGTGACTAACGGTTTTGAGCATGCACTAGCCCACATCCTTTAAATTAAATGTAATAAATAGAAAAAAAAGAGATAAAACAAGCAAAAGAAGACGGAAAAAAGAAAATCGGAGTTTCTTTCTGAGTTTCTTCTCCGGGCCGTCCACTTAGGTAGCTAGAGAAACCTGCAGGTTAGCTAGGCTAGGATCCTCGCCGGACAGACCGAGGACGCGTTGGACCCCTGTTCCAATCCGATGATCCAGTGCCTGTAGTCCGTGCCAGTGATCACTCCCTCTTTTTTTTTACAATAATTATTGTCACAATAATATTTCTCATAGCATTAGCGATGCCCTGAGCCGTGGTCCTAGCCCATTAAGGGTGCCCTCAGGTGTGTGTTTATAAGTAAAAATACTGTTTAAAGACTCTTTCTATAGAGCTAAATTATATTAAGATTTTAATTATAGAATTAATTATTGTTATTACTATACATATGACGTGATACTAGACTGGCAGACAGACTATTAGCTAATCCGCTATAGATTTTAGTTGCGATAGTTTGTATTTTGTATTTAATTATATTTCATTGTGTATAATTGACAAGTACAAGTGTATGTAAATACCTAAGTACTGAATAAATATCGTTTAATTCGTTTTATACTTGTGATAATTTCTCAACGAAATGTCCGATTGGAATAAAATAAACAGTGTTTTACTTCTACATAAATACCCTTGGTAACATAATGCTTAATTTGGATAAGGATTAATATTACGATACACCTTCAACGTAGTTTCTTTCTTCAGACGATTTAATATTTTTTATAAACATAAAAGCGGTTATTGTGACTAAACTATGATAGTTAGATACGTACTCTCGTGGACTTTTTTGTAGATCTTAATAAGACCTACAAACCCGTAGTACATCATTTTGTTCTATTGTCAATAGCTTTGCAGCGCACGCATAAATATGTTTTCGATTTTACCCCTTGGCTTACAAAATCGCAATTTTATTACGGATCCTTAATTTTTTTGAAAATAAAACATAGCCTATAACCTTCCTCGATAAATGGACTATCCAACACTGAAATATTTTTTGAAATCGGACCAGTAGTTCCTGAGTTTAGCACGTTCAAACAATCAAACAAACTCTGCAGCTTTATAATATTAGTAGATATAGATAAAGGGGAAAGATTTGATTGTTTATTTATTTGCATTGAATATGCTCTGAAACTACTGGACCGAATTAAAAAAAAATTTCCCCATTATTAAACTACAGTAAGTAGATAATGATCTAGGAGCAAATAGTAGCCTATTTGCCCCTAGATAATGACTGTAGTTGTATTTAATTATGTAAGTTCCCACGGGAACGAGTGCTATGCGAGTGAAAGCGAGCGCGAGAATGACAAGCTATTAATATTTAAATAAATTTAATTATATTTAGTCTCTAACAAAAACTAATACCTACCTATATGTATGTAATATGTTTATTTTATTTCATTTATTTATTTGTCTCTTTAACAATGTGAACACTGTATAACATTAAAAAAACAATTACAATGTTGTCTACTTACAGAAGAGCACTCACTGCATGCCCTAAAATATGAGCAAATTCGTGTAAAACAATTATTATAAAATTTCAATTTAATTATATTTAAACTATGTTGGATAAAATTTATTAATAAAAATAAGATATGTTTAGAATTAAAATAATGAAATACTGAAAAAAATAATTAGTTGAATAGCATAAAGCATGATTATTAAATAAACAATTTACATTTACATTAAATAGGTTAATGTTTATGTTTAACTAGTTGTGATTATATTAACAGCTGTAGTGTTGAAATATAAATGAATAACACAGGCATTGGTTAAATATAATCTTGTTAGCATACCTATTATGAGAGTATTGTTACTATTTTTAGGATATTCCTCAATGTTTGGGGACGTGGAGTAAAGAGAGGATATTATACTCCATGGGTTGTGGACTGAAGGTCCATCGATATCATATTAGGAACAGAATTAGATCTTATAGATCCAAATTAAATATTGATGTAATTACTTACGTGTTATTCTGATGGTTATAAGTTCAGTTAAGCAATGAATCAGTAATATTGGATTAACTTGTGATCCTTCACGCACTTTATTAACTTCAATTAAATAAACTACAAAATAAACACTCCATTTTATCACAAAATTTTTCACTTTTGAAAACTAACTCCAAGTTGTCGCACTTAATTTAAGTTATAAAGAAGTTAAAACTTTTCAAAAAAACATTAAATATAATTAAAAAGCGCGCCATAAATTTTTCGAAAAAACATAGACCAAAGACGAAACCTTTTGACATTACGAGACTGAAAGAGACAATGTTACGAGAAAAAACGAGATGATACGTCAAATTTGATTTTGAATGAAAACATTTTATTTATTTTACCTTATACTATACGACAACGCAAGCGATAAAGAGCGGTATCGTTATGGCCTCTTGTGCCGATTGTATGCAAATGTGTAATGAATGACGAATTACACTCATATGTATGGGTAAACGCTTTTATAGTGACGTGCATTAAGTTTGTGAAATATATCGATGTATATAAATTGTACTGCCTTTTCATAAAGCAAGAAAATATTATCAATAAATTCCTTAAAAAATACGTAAATGAAATTTAATACGTAGTATTAAAATAAGCTATTGCTTCTGACTGATCTATAATGACTTATTCCATTGTTCATGGTTTTGTCGAAGCACCAAATCAAACCTGGATATCAATATTTACGTGTATTTTATCCACAAAGGTTCAAATTGTATTACCACGGACGTTGTGAGTCAAGTTCTGAATATAATTAGTGAGCGGATACGCTTTATAATTATGTAAAAATATTTGAATTTGAAAATAAATATCGTTCCTACGTACCTAATCAAAACGCCTACGGTACAACACTGTCAATTGTCATTGTATAGATGAAATGGACGGCGACAGCGTGCCGAAGTAGGTCACTGCTCCCGCGTCTACCGCGTTCCCCTCTGACACCCGTCCTATTTTATCCTAAACATAAACAGAAATTAAATGCTTACTGGTGAAAAAAATAAATACTTAAATAATATTAGGTACTATTCTTATTATGTTGGCTTCGTCACAAAACATAATAAAATAGCTACCTCAATATGACGAGACCTATTGTTTTGGTATTGATTTACTGAGTTGAGACAGACTTGAGACTACTTACTTCCACAGTAAGGCGCGTTCCACTGCGGCGGAGGGACGCACGTAATGTAAACTAACCTCCCAAAAAAACTAACAATTTAGTAGTCATTACGAAATCTCTTGCGCTCTCTCTGGCTTAAAGTCATAGTTTTACATCTTACCTATCTCACTATGATAGGTACTTCATTTACATAAAATGATCAATGTAGAGAATATTGTTCAAAACTGGTTTTAATTGGAATTTAAAAAAATTAAATGATCTTCAACAGCCAGTTTACGCCCACTGTTGAACACTTATTACGAACCTTGGCAAGCCAGGGTCGGTGATGGGCATTGCCAAAATCACCAAGCTTGGCAGGCGGTTTGGTGATCGCAGTAAGATATTTTATTAGAAAAAATGTTGAAGAATATTTAATGCAAAACGTTAAACTGGGTACAGGAGGCTAATCGCGTAACGATATTACTGTGACTGATAAAAATGTCTTCGCTCTAGCAAATTTTTTTAATGTGTGTTTGTTTATTATGGAGTTATGGTCTGAAATAAACTTTTATTATTATTAAAAGACATTTAAATATGTCAATTTATTAAGTGAAAGCTTTAATACTATAGTAATTATCTATATATATAAAAAAGAAAAAGAAAAAGAAAAGAAAGTCGTGTTTGTTACAACACTTATAACTCGAGAACGGCTGGACCGATTGCCATGGTTTTTGATTTGTTGGATTTGTTTCCGTCCCGAATAGCAGAATACATTTTAAAAACAAAAGAAAGTCGTGTTAGTTACACTATTTATAACTCAAGAACGGCTGAACCGATTTGGCTGAAAATTGGTAGGGAGGTAGCTAAGAACTGGGAGAAGGACATAGGATACTTTTGGGTAGGGGTAGGGTAGGGTAGGGGTAGGGGTAGGGTAGGGGTAGGGTAGGGTAGGGGTAGGGTAGGGGTAGGGTAGGGGTAGGATAGGGCAGGGGTAGGGTATAAAAGTCCTCCCGTGCAAAGCCGGGGCGGGCCGCTAGTTATATATGAATAAGGATTGTAATGAAACAGTCAAAGGTTATAAGCACACTGTCTTTTATTCCTATCAATAAACAGAGTCGTGAGTGTTCTATGTTTAAAAAATGGCCAAGGCTTTCTGTAAACAGCCAACCAGCCAGTCACATATAAAACAGTAATAATAACATGGAATTGCGCTACAATAACCCTACAGTAATGAATACGTTACGAGATTTGCCTCCTGATACACGTTTTCAGACAAAAATGTTAAAAAAAAACAAAGTAGGTACTGAATAATAACAATAATAGTATTTTTTATTATTTAGTACGCAGAACACGAAGGAATATAAGGTGTAAAGGAATTAATAGTAATTCAAATATGTATTTGTATAATAAATTTAAAAAAAAAACAGTTTTCATGTGTATTTAAACTATATATTTTAACTACAGTGAAATTTTACTTAACCTAAAACTATTTCGTAAAAAACTTACATACTAAAATAGGATAAATTCATTTTTTATAATACTTAAGGCCTGATTCACAACATTAAAAGAAAAACCAAAACATAACGTAGTACATTTACATAAAAAAATATAAATGAATTAATTTAAAAAATAATTTTCTTTGATTTACAAATATCTGGAAAAAAACGTTGAATTTGGACAGGAAACAAAGTATTTAAACATAGGAACTTATCATGTATTCTTTTTCGTTCGATAAAATAATATAAGTCAGAGAGGCATTTATAAAAAAATATATAAAATGCCTATACATCGAAATATAGAGAAGCATATATTTTTTTTAACAATTGTTAATAAGGCATCACTTAACTGTCTCTTTAATTTATGATCAGTCTATAGTTCAATTTTAATTTTAGAAAATAAACTTTATAATGATAATTTATAACATTTCCTTGACTTTGTAAAACCAATCAAGTGGCATTAAGAATAAGGTTTATTTTACAGTAGGTAACAGAAAGTATTTTTGTGGTATACTGATTATTTTTCTCTTTTTTAAATACAATGCGTTGGATATCACTAAATAATTGACTCCAATAAACCGGTAATGAGAAAATGAAGTTTACATCTATTAACCATTTAATTAAAATTTTGAGCTTTTCTCAGACTTAAAAACCGAATAATTACAAACACGGTTAGTCTTAAAACCAATTATACAGAAAAGGGCTGAGTATTCAATGTAAGTGTTAATTTTTTATGAGAAAGTTCTCGAAAACTATACCAACCATTATTTCGCTTGACATAAGCACAGAGGGGGGGGGGGGGGTCTCGTAAAACGTTACGATGCGTTACAGGGGCGGGAGGAGGTCTTTCTTACAACACGTTACATAACATTGCTTCAACAAAATTAGGGAATTAAAACTCCCAAACCGTGTCAAAAATCTTCAAAAATTGCGTTACGTAATTCTTGAACGCTCCCTAAACCAAAAATATTCTATAAATATGTTCATCAATTAAAGACTCTTTTATGGTTCATCCGGTTTTATAAAAGTTAAAATAAATATGTAGATCATAAGTCGATTCCTGTTAATTGGGTATTGGGTCAAGTAAATAGACTAGGGACTTATATACACAAACAAGCCATGTTTATGAGGAAATTATTAATGAAGCTATAGATGAGCGATCAAATAATGTTGACTTCGTATTTACTGGGACAATAATATTTAATACCTTACATTGGATAGGGTCGGGCCTAAAATTTTAGCGCTGCGTGCCATCAATTCGCCATCCCTGCACTAGGGGTAAGAAGAATGGAATATAAGAAATATGGACACCACGGTTAAGGTTCATCCAAATGTCAATTGGCAATAGCTCAGTAGGGTTTACTTTTTACGTCCCTATTAGATATATGGAGTCTGATAGAGAAAGACGACATTTGTTTATACTTTAACGATTTTCAGTTATACAAGATTGTGCTGCATTTCTTTTTATTGATTTTTTTTGCTTCAATATGATGTTCCAAATCTGTTGAGTATAACCAGCTACGCAGTCTTTTTATGAACTTCTATTCAAACAATTCAAATAAAGAAAATTGTTTTATGTGTATTTCAATAATTTAATAGGGGATAAAATATAATGACCACCAAAAATATATACTTAACACCAGAAAAATAAAGTCTAAAATTGTAATAGTACTAGCTATTTTACTCACGACTGCACTTCAAATTGTATTCGAACACCAAATGTAGTTAATGATCACCAAATGTAGTTAATGATCACCAAATGTAGTTAATGATCACCAAATCTTAGCGAGCAAATTATTGCGCTATTTCTACCTTAATAAAATCAATGAAAAATGACAATCGGTTAGGTTAGGTTAGAGCTGCGGCCATAAAACGCCAGAACCAGTGCCAGAACCGAATAGTAAATTAGTAAAACATTTAGGTACTTTTTGTGTTCATTTACTACTTTTGGTGATCAATTACTACTTTTGGGTTAACAATGATTTATTTGGAGTCATTTTGCTTAAATACGATAGCGAAATGTTAAAACTTTGGTTACAATTTTACATTAAAATGCGGGTTTAATTTTGGTGATCATTTTTACTATATCTGATGGTAAGTTAAACATAAGCCATTTAATAGCTTGCGTATCTAGCCTCCTTGATATTGCACATTATTACAACATAAAAAAGTATTTATACACCGAATCTAGCAAACATTCTGATTTCAAACTTATCGGATTAGAAAAGTTTTTTTTTTTTTTTTTTTTCGGACGGACATATGTAGTTAGCCAGGAGGCTTTTGCTACTTCACCGGGCATAAAGGCGAGCAGAGCTCCAGCCTAGATAAAAGTTTTAAACACTACAAACTAAGCAACCTGCGCAAGAGGGCGTCCCCTGTGGGACTTGGACCTCGGCTCAGGGCGGTCGCTGACGGGGAGATTGAGGAATTATGGCTTTCAGTTTATTTAGGGGAGTTTTGTGCAACTGTCGCTGTACTTTACAGTTCGCGGGCCTCTCGGACTTCGAGTCTACGAGGGCATCGGAAGGTTATTAGCAAACTAAGGGTCGGGAGGGCGATGGGGGACGCGTCGCGTTCGCGGGCGCACTCTTCTCCGGCGGGTCGGATAGAGTGGTCTCTGTGTAGTGGTGCTAGTTTCTTGCAGTCTCTGTACTGCTAGTTGGTAAGTTGTGATCTCGTCGTCCGGGTCGTCTAGGACGCCCCGAGGCCGACGGTGTTTACGACGCTTTGTAGGCAAAGGCTTGTAGTCGGATGCTGCAACAACCAACGGGTTTGGACGTTGAGCCGCGGATTCAAAGAAGCGTTCCGACGCCTCTTTCATCCACTGCTTGAAGGAAGGCAGTTGGAGATCAGAATGCAGGTTGCGATTACGAATGAACCACGGTGCTTCGGTGGCACGTCGAGTGAATCTACTTTGGACAGTTTGTAAGCGGTACAAACTGCTAGACGCTGTATGAGCGAATACAGTGCTCGCGTACGTCATAATCGGCCGTATACACGTGGTATAAATCCTAACCTTGTTATCAAGTGATAGTTTACTGCGTGAATTTAAGAGACAGTGTAGTCGACTGAGCGTAAGTGAAGCCCGTGCACCAACGGTTTCTACATGCGCTCTAAAGTTTAGCTTTCGGCCAAGGAGGTTTAGAACAGTGTTCGTCACACTTTACTACAAAAGGGCCACACATATAGGGATATCAAAGCGGCTGCATTATAGAAACCGTTACCCGCGGACCGCACAAAAAACGTCCACGGGCCTCATGCGGCCTGCGGACCGCAGTTTTAGAACCTTTGTTTATTATTATATTTTTCTCTCCTGTATATCATTATATTTTTCTAACAGTTATCTTATTATATTGTTTTATGACCGACACATAATCTATGCCGTTATCCAATCAATGTTCCTGACACCGGTTTCGTTAGAATAGTAATAATGCGAAGATGGTTTTAGAACCTTTAAACAATGCACTAATTGTATTTCTGTTTAATATTAGCTTCTGTGATCATCGTTTCAGCACATGGTTAACAGGTATTAAAATAGGACCATTTAACTCAGATTATTCCCTTTTTTAAATAATGTTTCACTTCTAATGACTAAACGAAGGTTTTTCAAAGGTTTATAGCCTCATCCTCATCTTCTCGGGTTGCGATACGAGCCCGTACGTGTTGAGGTGTTCGTACAGCGCTGCTACGTACTCCTTTTGGTGGTGCGTGAAGTGTTGCACGTGCGGCGACTTGTCCCAGCATTTCCATGTGCACTGTGAACAGTATTATTAACATCATCATTATATTACTAAATATTGGAAATTGTCTTTAAACATACATACATAAACGCATCTTTCCCATATGGTAACCCACATCAAAGAGACGTTAATGTATGTATGTATAAATGAATTACATCTTATCTTATATACTAATATATAAAGCTAAGGAGTTTGTTTATTTCCTTGAATGAGCTAATCTAAAGAAGTACTGGTCCGATTCGAATTTTTTTTCAGTATCAGATAGCCCATTCAAATATCGAGGCTATAATACCTAAATTATGAAATTCCTACGGGAACTAGTAAAATAAATAATTCAACATCGCCTTGGCATAGCTCCAGTAGCTTTTCACTCGGTGATATCATCTCTATGGAGAAAGGACACCATTCCATTGCTGCGGCGATGCCTAACGCATTTCGTCCAAAAGATCAAAATGATTAATGATAAGAAGTTTTATTTGTGTTAATTAACGTTAAAGATGTTCTATAGTATACCTTAACGCCCATCTGTACCCAGCTGTCATGCACGCTGCGGTTACTATTCTCAGCGCCCACAGGGTCGGAGCGGGACAACAGGAACAGCGCGGGCGCATGACACAAGTTAGTATGAAACAGTTGAGACGAACGAATGTAGTGAACCGTGGCCGCCTCGTGGAACGTCTTCATGTGGTACCTGGAACAAAATAAAATAATCATTAAATATAACTCCACTATCTTCCCACGCGCGGTTTCACCCGTTCTCGTGGGAACTTCATAATAAAATATAGCCTATACTCTTCCTCAATAAATGGCCTATCTAACACTGAAATAATTTTTCAAATCGGACCATTGGTTCCTGTAGTTAGAGCGTTCGAGCAAACAAAAAACCTTTCAGCTTTATATATGTTACTACTAGCTGACCCGGCAGACTTCGTACTGCCTCAATCGATACATAAAAGACCTAAACATTTGTATAAAATAAACTGGGCCGTAGAGACTTCGTTTATGCGGTACTCCTACCCCTACACTACCCCTACCCTACACTACCCCCACCCTACACTACCCCCACCCTACACTACCCCTACCCTACACTACCCCTACCCTACACTACCCCTACCCTACACTACCCCTACCCTACCTCTACCCTACCCCTACCCTACACCTACCCCTACCCTACCCTACACCTACCCTAAAAAATCTTGGCAAAAAAATAAAGCTCAAATTGACTCTACGTTTTAGTTAGAAAACGTTTGTATGGGAAAAAGAAAAAGGCTGTTTTAAGGGGTTTTCAGGCAACTACTTATAAATTAAAAATTAATTAAAAAAACATTGTCCAGCGGACAAAATTGTGAATCTAAACCATTCCCAGATCCCCTTGAACACACACAAAAAATGTCATCAAAATCGGTCCAGTCGTTTGAGAGAAGTTCAGTGACATACACACTCACAGAAGAATTATATATATAAAGATATAGAGATACCAGCTGCGCCCCGTGGTTTTACACGCGTCACTCTGCTTCAGTGATATTTTCATCCTTCAGCTGTGCTTTAGGGAGCGTTCAGGGGGGGGGTCTCGTAAAACGTTATGATGCGTTACAGGGGCGGGAGCGGGTCTTTCTTACAACACGTTACGTAACATTGTTTCTAAAAAATTTGGGAATTAAAACTCCCAAACCAAAACCAAAAAAAATTAAAAGTCAATTTAAAAAAATATATACCTATACAAAATATGCAGGTGTTGCGAATTAAAATTCTCTTGTTTTAATTAGTATATTAAAACTATTACATAACTTTATGACTTTAGGGTAAAAATTATCACTTGAGTGTTACGTAACGTTTGGAGAGGGGGGCCCCAGAAAAACGTCACGGTGCGTTACTAGGGGGGGAGGAGGAGGGGGGAGGTCGAAAATCTTCAAAAATTGCGTTACTTAAGGCGCTACCCTGACCAAATAACCTTGAGCATTCGTTCCCTCTTTGCCGCACCTCACCTCTATAATACTTCGTAAAGCAGTACTAGCTCCATCTAGCGATCATCTTACGAATACAAGTAAAAATCGCAGACCTAAGAATTCACAGACATGGCATTCAATAATAAATATCTTTTTATGAAATATTTATTGATGCGCCAAAATAATTTTGGTCATGATGAATTTAATGACCATATTTACGATCATGAATACTTCTAACATTTATTCATATAAAAGTATTAACGATATTCTATAATAAACTTTGTGCGGTGTTTATTATTTACACCTGTTATTCAGACCGTGGGTGATTGATAAAAGCAGAAAAATGAAATAACAAAGTCAATTTTATCATCATTTATTATTTTTTAGTAGGTAGCTATAACAGGTATAGGTAGCAGGTTCAAATAAAATTAGGGTAAGTTCGCCTGTTCGCGAGCATCGCCCAATTCGCTTCCATTTTGCGGATCATGGAATATCGAATAAATAAACTAACGCACTAATCAAACAAAAAGTCATTACCGCTAGTACCTCAATGCATAAGAGGCACGCACATATGGACAAAATGTCCGTGCGCCAAACCAATCCCGTTTAAAAAAAATAAAAAGTCTCGGCTGTTCAAAAAGAAGCGCGTACAACCGGGTTTTTGGAAAAAAAATAGTGTGCAGCGGCGCATTCGATGGTAATTTTTTAAATGTTTTATGTGAATTTTAGGATACATAGCTAATTTTAGACTTTTATAATGAAAAAAGGAATAATATTAATTATTAATCTGATCATATTTTTTATATTTAACGCTTAATCCGGAGTGAGTGAGGTGGGGTATGTCATACCCGCTAAGTTTTTAAACGCAAATTATTTAATGTTATTAAATAATTTGCCTTTGCAGTAGCTGGAGGTAAGGGTACGGGGGGTGAGAGAGTTCAGTGTTGTACCGGCGGCGACTGGAGATATACGTGCGCAAACGTCGCAGGGGTATGTAATACCCGACCTCGTAGTCGGTGTCACATATTTGTGTTGACAGTAAGTTTATAATTTATTGTTTTTTATAGTATTTTGTGATTAATTAGTTTTTGCAAATAACATGCTAGACAAAACATGAATGAAGCGCCGAGATTATATTCTTAATTTAGGTTTGGACCTAATAAAAGGTAGTCTTCGCACCAGACAACAGAATGTTCGTCTTCCAAGGGAAACACGAAAGAGGATTGCTGATCATTTGGGGGAACCTGCATCATCAATACCTAAAAAAATAGTTGGGAAATATGTTCGATGTGGTACACAAAAAAAAGACAGAAAAACAAAATATTGCTGTTCAAATTGTGATAAGCCAATATGTTTGGAACATGCGAATTTTGTGTGCGGAAATTGTGCTGATTTGTAGGTGTAATAATTTAGCGCTATGCTACATGATCTCATAAAACTTTCAGTTCCTTGTTTAGTTATAATTATAAGAAGATACAATTTTATGTTGATTTACCAAATAAGTTGGATTTTTGTTAGATTTTTATGCGAAAAGTAGTACAACTACCGAAACTCGTAGTGTTTCACAAAAAACATTGTTACAATATTTGTTTTAATAATAAATAAACTTTTTGAACTAAAAGCTGATTTTCTTTGTCTACCTTGTTGAATGGATTCTATTATTATTATATTATCCATTTAAAATTATATTTACACAATCTAAATAAAAAAAAATAACATCAAAGTTTCGGGTATCTCATACCCACCTCGTAGTTGGTGTAACAATTTGTCACCTCATTCACGCCGGGTTAATATAAGGTGGGCGCGAATTACTACATCGAATTTACAAAACTTCCACTTTGCGTCCGCAATGGACGTAAACTGTACATACAGGGGATAATGATAAACCAAATTGCGTCCACTATTTTCGTTAGATACAAACGACTTGCTTGTAAAAATAATTGAAAATGTAAGGTGACACAACCATGTTGAAGAATTATAGACCCATCACATTGCTGAGCCATGTTTATAAACTGTTCTCGAGAGTCGTCATATATCGTCTCGAACTCAGACTCGATGACTTCCAGCCTCCCGAACAAGCCGGTTTCCGAAAAGGCTTTAATACCTACCATAGATCACATACATACGCTGCGGCAAATTATACAGATGACCGAGGATTATAATCAGCCCCTATGCTTGGCGTTTGTGGCCCTTGATTCGGTCGAAATCTGGGCGGTTCTAAGGTCTCTTCAGCGTTGTCTTATCGACTATCTCTATATTGAAGTGCTGAAGTGCTTGAACGGAATCGCCACAATGTCGGTCCGAGAACAGGGCCAATTTACGAAGGCAATCCCGTTACGGAGAGGCGTAAGACAGGGAGATGTTACATCTTCCAAACTTTTTACGGCTGCTCTAGAAGACGCCTTCAAGCTCTTGGAATGGCAAGGATACGGCATCAACATAAATGGCGAGTACATCACTCACCTTCGATTTGCCGACGACTTAGTGATCATGGCAGAATCGCTGGAGACCTTGGACAGATGCTCAATGACCTCGATGGATATGGAGATTCCCAACAAGATGGGCTTAGAATGAACATGGGCAAGACGAAAGTCATGCATAACGCCCATGTAGTGCCCAACTCTATAGCCGTTGGGAACTCCCATTCTCGAAGTTGTGACCGAATACCTATACCTAGGTCAAACGATCCAACTAGGTAGGACCAACTAAGAGAAAGAGTTCAATCGTCGAATCCGACTCGGCTGGGCAGCGTTTGGGAAGCATCGGGAGATCTTCTCGTCCAAAATACCTCAGTGCCTGAAGACAAAAGTCTTCAATCAATGTGTGTTACCGGTGATGACATATGGATCTGAGACGTGGTCTCTTACTGTGTGCCTCATAAGAAAGCTCAAAGTCGCTCAGCGAGCTATGGAAAGAGCTATGCTCGGCGTTTCCCTGCGTGTTCGTCTGAATCAGAAATTATCCGCAGGAGAACGAACGTCACTGACATAGCTCAACGGATTAGCAAGCTGTAGTGGCAATGGGCAGGACCCATAGCTCGAAGAACTAACGGCCGATGGAGCAGATAGGTTCTCGAGTGGAGACCACGAACTGGTAAGCGCAGCGTAGGACGACTGCCTGCACGATGGACCGACGACCTCATAAAGGTCGCGGGGAGTCGGTGGATGCAGGCCGCTAGCGATCGTTCCCGCTGGAAATCGATGGGGGAGGCCTATGTTTAGCAGTGGACTACATCAGGCTGATGACGATGATTTCTAATTAAAAAACCAAGAATTGTTAGATATTGTTCAGAAAATAATTCGAGACGGGGAGCTTAAAAAATATTTCAATCACCTACCACTTACCTAATTTTAAGTTCAATCAATGTGTTTTTTTTTAATAATTTTTATGATTTTTAATTGTTATATTCTTAATTGAAGGAATTGTTAAAATACAAACTTTCTTTACAAATTCTTAAAAATATCACCTCTATATTCCTTTTCTAAGCTGGTGGACGCTAAATGGTCCACGGGTGGACGCAATTTGGATTTTTTGGACGCAAACTGGGTAAAACGACTAATTCTGATGTTTATCTATTTAAAAAAAAACTCAAGATGTTTCGAACAAAACTGAAAGTTTATCTTAAAATAGACTAAAATAATGAACAGATTACATAAATATTTCATATAAATTAGTAATGGAACATTTTTATTATCGCCGACAAACTTGCCAACTGCGCTAAATGGACGCGAACAGGCGAAATGACCCTATCTAGCGAAACTCTGCAGACGTGATATTGACCGCTAGTGCTGTTGTTAATGAATTGAGATTATTTTTTATCGTTTTTATTTATCGATACCCATCACGTCTATGAAGTTTATACAAATAAATAATTTTGGTTTTAATCTGATATATCACTAACTGCGGTCAATGACCTCACAAAAAATCATCTAATTATGTTCTGGTTCATTTTAGCTTGTTTATACAAGGTGTAAGTAAGGGTATAGCCATATGAAAGTGTGTGATGGGAACACCTAAATGTATAAGACAGCTGATTATTTTTTTACGATGAAAAGAACTTAATAGTTCTTCATACACACACAAAGCGTCATTTCGCGGTCAATAAGAATAAATAAAATAAATAACTAGTTAAATTAAAAATCGATCACTTATACAAATGTCACTAACAAAAACACAATAATATAAACTAATATTATTGTGATGTGAGCGAACAAGTGCACGAGTGCCGACGCGGCGCGATGACGAACGACACGTGTTTCACCCTCGAGGCCTTGTGGCTCACTAACTTTGCGCAAGAGTTACTTAGCGAGTACGCTCAGATTTGAGAATAAAATCTTTATAAAATCAAATTTTCGTGTTTTGAAAAAAATAAAACTAGCAAAATGTTCTTTATTAAATTACCTATCCATTAGTTTAGGAAGCAAATCAAAATAATGGTTATTTTAGGAGGAGATGCATTTTATAAATCATTATTTCTCATTTCTGTGGCTTTTTTGTGGCCCTTTAATTAAATATTATGCCACTAAAAAAAAAAAAAAAAAACTACCATTTTGGAGTCCAGATTATGTAGAAATTTTATGTATTTTTTATTAGTTGCTAGTTCTTTTAGATAAAGAGAAGTTAGCTCCCAAAAACGGCCTAAAAACGGCTACCGCTGTGTTTTGCACGGGAACGCGCCTTAATACTTGAACGCTCCCTTAGTCGCCTCTTACGACACCCATGGAAGATATGGGTTGGTCTATTCTAAGCCGAAAACCACACGGCCCCAAACTGAACACATGATAATTTTTTATTCAGCTATATTATAACATTTCTGTATTTACGACGAACATAATATATAGATATAATTTTATCATCAAATAAGAGATGTATTATTGTTTGGCATTGAAGTTATGAACCGCGACTCCCGCTCCCGTAATTCCCGTTCCCGCAAGAACTTCATAATTAAATATAAATTATAGCCTTCCTCTATAAATGGGCTGTCTAACTAGTGTCGCTACCCGTACTATATTATATAGTGTCGTACTATATTTCAGTCCAAAATATAGTATTATTCGTACTATATAATATATAGATATTATATAGTACGAATAATACTATATTTTCATGGGTAATTAAATTTTCGCGTGACATTAAGTAAACATCAACTTCTTGACATTATTGAGCTTAGTTTCCTTTACCAAAAGCGTATAGGGAGAGTATGTAGTGGCGTCGTTGACACGCCTACAAATATTATTTCAGACTTTGTCAACCAGACTACAAAAAAATCATGTGTACTATTATTATTTCTTGAATTTCCTAATAGTACTTTTTTTCTTATATTTTGAAAAAATAGTATTTTATCATTAAAAAAATGGTGGCAACCCTATGTCTAACACTAAAATCATTTTTTTTAATTGTCTAGTAGTTCCCGAGTAACTTCAAGCAAACAAACAAACTTCAGCTTTATATATTAGTAGCTTTATATAGTAATTTTATTATAAAATTCCTACGGAAATGAGAGCTACACGGGTGAACCCCGCGCGGGAAACTAGTGTATATGTGACCACATTTATAGCTGTCTGTTCTGCGTAATCTCAGGAGCGACTAGACGCTTTTGTTGTGAATTTCACTTTTATTTTAAGAAAACTGTTTATCTAAAACTAGCGACCCGCCCCGGCCGTCGCACGGGTGTAATGCTGATTATACTTAAAAACATTCCTCTTGAATCACTCAATCTATTTAAGAAAACCGCATCAAATGCGTTGCGTAGTTCTAAAAATCTAAGCATACATAGGCACAGACAGACAGCGGGAAGCGACTTTGTTTTATACTATGTAGTGATACAAACAATTACATAGAAAGGCGCGCTTTCAGATAGTTGGTTAAAAATATAGAGCGAATGCTCGTATATGGCGATAAGATTACATGTCTAGGGATTTCAGATACCAGAGACACGTATAATGTATTTCGACTATCACGTTCATACCACATGTTAGTAAATGCAAATATAAAGTTCGAATTCGGAATGTTTATTATTAAAACTTGCTTCCCGCACACGGTTTTACGCGCGTACCTCCCGTTCCCATGAAAAATCTCAGGAACAGGTTCGATTTGAAAACTTATTTCAGATTTCGATAGCCCCTTTATCGAGGAAGGTCAAAACTATATTTAATTATGAAGTTCCTACGAGATCCGGAGTTAAGCGGGTGAAATCGCGCGCTAAAGCTAGTAATAAAAAATATAGCCTAAAGCTTTCCTCGATAAATAGCTATGCCTCGAACACTGACACTTGCGCGCTACCTTGTACACAGATGATGTTATGACAATCAGACCACTGGTTTAACGTGCTTTCAATCGCGTAGTCCTTCAATCAACCAGACCCGGAAAGAAATAATAGAATTTACATAAAGTTTTATTGTCCGGCGCAGCGATCGAACCCGCTGTAATCGCAATGTCGACCAAATTGGCGACGTATTAAAAAAGGGTCAAATAAAAAGTAGATACCTATAACGGTCTAGCATGCATAAATACACCCTCCGTAGCGTAGCAGTATTTGGCTCGCTTTAAATCTCGGAGGTCGTGGGATCCCTCGCCGGACAGAAAATCTTTGTGTAAATTCTAAGACGGGTCTGGTTGGTTGAGGTACTACCCTCCGTGCCTCGGAAAGCACGTTAAGCCGTTGGTCCCGATTGTTATAACATCATCTATTATAATCGTATATCAAGGAACGGGCAGCAGCGTTTCCTTGTGTGGTAAAACATAATACTGCGGACACCAAACTGCCTGCCAAGCGTGGTGACTATGGCAACTGATGATGATGCATAAAGACACTGATGAATGTGGAAGATTCAAAAGAGGTGTCACAGGATTGAGATACACCATAGGGGAGGAGGAGAAAATATTATTGTACTATGTAACTTACTCCATATAAGCTCGAAGTGTTTTCTGCATGATAGCGTTCTTAGGGAACACTGCGGCTGGCACTCCGATGGTGATCTCAGTGATATCAGCGGCGGAGTCCCACACTTGAGCTACTACACGGTCTAAAACCGGTTGGTAACTGAAAGAAACAATAAGGATGAGTAAATATGTGTGTTCCAAACAGGAGATACGGCGTAAGTATATCAATACATGTATACTATACAGATGAATAAAATAGAAGTTTCAGTTTGTTATGGAAAAAAAAAGAAAGAATCCACTAATATTATAAATGCGAAAGTTTGTATGTATGTTTGTTACACTTTCACGCAAAAACTATTGAATGTATTTAGCTGAAAGTTTGCACGCGGATAGTTTATTAGCTGGATTAACATTAAGGCTTCAAAATACCACGCTCCGACCCTCAGACGCGGGTAAAAGCGCGGAGCACAGCTAGTATAGGATAATAATGGAAAAAAAAACACAATAAAGAAAAGTGTCCATTTTTCCTGCTCATCTTCGTAACGGCAGATGTATTGGTATATATTAGATACCAGTTTCCGCGCGCGGTTTCCTATCCGGTCCCGCGGTTCCCGTAGGAAATTCATAACACTTAAATAATTTTTCAAATCGGACCATTAGTTCCCGAGATGAGCGCGTTTAAGCAAACAAACAAACTCTTCAGCATTATATATTAGTATAGATAGATATAGAAAAGTGGTAGAACAATAATGTGTCACTCACGCGTTCCTATTGTTCATGACGTGTACACACAGCTCGCCCCACATGTAGCCGGCCACTGAGAAGCCGTGCACAACTAGGGGATGGTCGTTCCCGTTAGTCGCCAGTAACTTAATCAGGTCTTTGGTAACCAACTGTAAAAAAAAAATCATTTCGTCGAATAGTTTTAACGAAATTAGTAGTAGCCTTAGGTATGCGTGGGACGGGGGGGAAGTATCGGCCGTTGTATCAGTCTAAGCCAGGGGTCTCCAAACGGCCCGCGGGCCAAATTCGGCCCGCCATGCGCCAGTGCCATCAATACGGCCCGCGAGACCTTAAGACTAGTATCTTAAGTTAAGAAGAAAACACAAAATAATTATTACTCGATCCCGTACTTAGCGACTAGTTTAGAAATACGAGTAAGTTAATGGCAGAAAAAAATAAGATGTTTTGGCCCATAAAACATTCTGAAAAAAGCATTAAGGCCCTTAGGCTTCAAAGTTTGAAGACCCCTGGTCTAAACGACTGGTCTGGCTCACGCATCGATCTTATATGAGGTGATGCGCTTCCTTCCCGCCCTCCTCGCCGCACTTTCCTAAGTCACGGTCCAGCGGTTTCGGATAAACTATAGTGACCCATCATTGAAACGCAGAGAAAGAAAAACAAATTATTTTTTAGATTTCTATAAATATGTACAGTCGAACCAAGAGTACATTCTTATATTGTTTAACTTTAAAGTGTTCGGTGCTAGCTTTTTTAAATACACATGACTGTGAACTCTTTTCATAAACGTGGCCAAATAAATTTAAAATGCGTTTTAATGTGTAAGTGTAAACCTATCTCTTTGATCGACTGTACATAGATTTCACTAGCACGCATTTGACTAGCAATATGATATATAAATCATATTGTGCCTTGAAATATACATAATTTTCACCTCAACAATTTTAATGTATTTATTTATTAGGTTTGAATTATAAACTTAACATCCGTTTTCCTGCGAACCAAGACAATAAGGAAAAGACCTATAATTTCTTACATCCCTTTAGAACCTATGTTTATAGTTATTCGTTTTCCTTTCTGAATTTAACCGACATATAAGGTGCTCACAAAACATATGCCATCCTTTCAACCGTAGATAGTATAAGCATGTGTAATGATCACGTTAATGAAGAAATAATAAATTTTAATACACTAAACATTTTTTTTTTATATACAATGAAATACATAATTCAATTTCAAGACGAGGCCCTCTCACTCCTCAATACATCGGGTGGTGCGAACAGCACAGCTTGTAGCAGGTATTGGAGAGCAGGGTTGTGAGATTCGACCCGTAAGAAAATAAAAGTAGGTAGAAAAGTTAATATGAAACACACATCTAAATTTATACGCACGAGGTTGCGGGTAACAGCTAGAAACAAATATATCTTCTTTATATCAAAAAGTGCAATGGCTGACTGATTTATAGACAACGCAGTCTTAGCTTAGTCCAATATATTTTGTATGGAAAGTTCAAAATTTACGCAAATACCCTTGATACCATCAAGTTGATAGTGGCTATGTGTTGGTGCCTAGTGGTGTCGAAACATTGGAGCCGTGGGGACCGAAAGCCAATTTAATTTATAAAAACCTCGCAGCGGCCTTTTTTATTTCGGTGCGGCGGTTCTCCGAGTGCTGGTTTTTACTTTGCACAGCAGGAAAGCATTGCCATTCAACGGGGTAATGCTGCCAGCATTCTGGGAACCTTGCCAAATAGAATAGTAGTATTTCATAAGTTAGTTCTATTTGAAATTAGCTGTATCAATTTAAAATAGAACTAAATAAAAATTGCAATCAATGCAATGCTTTCCAATGGTGAAAGAATTTTTGAAATCGGCACATTAGTTTTATTCATTGCAAACATACGCATAAAAATACAAATCTTTTCTCTGTATGATTATGTATTTTTCATGAATGTCAAATGTTATTTAATAAATAAATGATACCGCAAAAGCTTATTAGATAATATTCTTTATAGGTGAAATCACAAACCTGTGTTCCCTTCTGTGGCCACATGAGCTGCCACGGCGTGCAGGACACGGAGACCACGTCGAAGCCTTGCTCCAAGTACAGCGTGGCATACTTCATCACGTGCTTCTGTCGCGCAAGCAGCCAGTTGATCATTATACAGATGGGCTTGTCCACTGGTTTATCCAACCTGAGCAAAGCTCCAGCCTTAATAAATGGTTTAAAAACTACAAACTAAGCAACCTGCGCAAGAGGGCACCACATGTGGGGCTTAGACCCCGGCTCAGGGCGGTCTCTGGCGATGAGATTGAGGGATTATAACGTTTAGTATTTTAGGAGAGTTTTGTGAATTTGTCATGATGTCAGTATAACGATAAAGATATTCTTATATGGATAAAAGATACGCAGGACACCCATATCCCAAAGAAATAACATAAGGAATTAGAAAACATGTGATACTATAAATACTACGGCAAGAACGGAGGCAATAAAGAACAATTTAAATGCGGTTACACTCGTAAGTTTCAAAATATTTGTTAGTTAAAATAACTATCACGTTTTTATCATTCATAGCTGGAGAGCAGAGGTCACACAGAACACAGCCATTAAATTAAATTTATTTCACTGAAGGTAATAAACAACTGTATTGCGAAAATATTGCATTAGCCAAAGGTGTATAGTCGGTACTTAATCTATAAAATTAATTAGTTAATAAAACTCTAGAGCCAACCGATGTTGATAACTCACTTATATTCATGACCAGGCAAATTACCGCTATCCACCTGATGTTAACCAGCATAGCGGTCCAAATACAAGGATAGCTAGTGGTAGTACACAGTTCCAGCGTTAATGGAGAGCGCGAAGTGGCGACGGCCCAGGGCGCAAATTTGAGGAGGCGATTGTTGGGGGTGGGATGCTTCCCCCACCAAACAAGAATGCGTGTCAGATGGTGGTGATAGCTAAACCTTCGAGCGTGGCGCCGGGTTGCCTATTTTTGTACTTGGGTCTTTCGTCTCGAACGCCTCTCGATCAAGGAACACAACATTAATCTAACAACTTATTTGACTGTGCTATTCCGTAATGTTAAATTACTGCCGCAGTCGAGCATCTACCTTACTCTTAAGACTTAAAACTTATCTTCTCTAACTCTCGTATTCAAGAACAACACTTGGGACTTTGGAAATGTATTGTGTCACTTTGAGCTATTCTCTGTGTGCTGGATTCTATTGCTATCAATAGAATCCACGACGGAGAATGACATTAATTAATCTCGTAGTGCGAGGTGCTGTTCTTCCCTTGAGAGTGACAAGCATGCAAGAACAATACTTGGTTTTAAATATTCGCTTGAATAAGTCACATTGTCCTATTCTCTATGGCTATGGTAAAAGAAATCATTAAAGGCACACCTGACATTCCCAAGTAAACTCAGATCTGATTCACTATAGTCTTCTTCTTGCATACGGGAATAAGACTTCTAGTAATGAAGTAGTAGTAGTAAAGACTACTGCATATATTAGGTGACATAAATACGGCCAATAAAGTGGTGAATAAGTTTAAGTATAGTGACCGTAATAAAATTAAGAAAACACTAAGTAGGTATGTTATGATTTCAAAATATGAAGTACCTGTTATACATTGATTGTAACACGAACAATGCAATTCGTAATATAGGGAAAACAAGAAAATAGGAATTTCGCCTCGTTAACACATTATTCATCGATTATTTTTTATGTTTGTATTGGAATAAATAAACCATTATGGTATTACAATCTTAATACATTGACGCTTCAGGGAGTAAATTTTACGAATACAGATACTTTTGTTCTTTATCAGCTTTATTGCAGCAAAGCAAAGCAAGCAAAATTTAAGAACCAACTGAAAACTAACGATTTAGCCAAATACAATCATCATCTAACCGGAAACATTTGCAACGTAGACCATCAGATCTCGCAAAGATACGCTCCAATGTCGCTCTAAACAATTTCTCTCAATTGCCTTCACGTGTGTGCCGGAATGAACACGCGAGTCGCTTTGTATTCGTTACATCAGACGGAATAGAATACTTTAAACGAATAGTTAAAAATGCTATGCATTATGCGCTAGTTGTCTAAGGTCGAATAAATGAATAAATTAGGGAAGTCGCCAGCCTGATTATTCGGTTAATGAACTGTTCGATTAGACTAATCTGCTTAAGGTTTTCAGGTTACAGATTTAATATGATTGAAGGGTAAGACTAGGTAAGATCCCACCAATTATTGGCACAGATTCCTAAAATGTACAACAATGTTAAACAATGTACTACAACTTTATCTAAAAATCTATAGTTTTTTTAATTGTTATTATTTTTCAAATGGCAACACTAGTGATATTTAAATGGAAATGGTGGCAAGAGTTTATCTAATGTTTTCGAACAAAATAACGTGAAAAAAAGGCGAATAATTTTAACAAAAAATATTTCTTTTTTGGACCTTTTTCCCAATATCGATTTTAGATGAGTTGATGCAGCATATCAGCAGTAATCTTACAGTAAGTAAGTAACAGACACTTTCTAGGCACGCGTTAATCATGATAGGCCTTATCTTCGCCTTCCATCAAGCGAGATTATGGTCAAACGTAAGCCTATATTTAATAATAATAAAAAAGTAATCAGCTTTACAATGACTAGCCGATGAACCTTTAATAATTTCATTTTTATTAATTTCATTCATAGAATTGCTATCGGTAGGGCTCTAGCTTCAGTAGCTCTTCGAGACTATTGAGCCAAGTCAATCAAGTCAATTCACAAGACGTCAAGTAGTACAAATTTTCCTGATTTCCGCAACGATAAAAATAGAACAGAATGCTACGAGCGTTGCATATAAGGAAGTATAAATAATCCTGTAATCTAAATCAAAATTAAGTATTCAAATATGATCTTTATTAGCAAAGCTATAAGGTTTAGGTTTGATAGGCCATCGCATAGACTCCGCGAGGTAGGTATATTAGGTGTGTCTATTACCTAGTGTTACACCCGCGAGACTATATCAGTCATCAAGACCGGCACTTTTTGTCGTAGTACGCAGTAACCATGTCCGAAGAATAAGCAGACTATCAGTAAAAACTTGTTTAACAAGTCCCCTGCCATATTGTACGATTAAACGCAGATTATTTTATAAGATGTAGGATATTAAAGGGTTAACTCGCATTTAGGCTTACTATAGGCGATTTGAACAGGATCCTATAGCAGTCTTTAAAACAGTACCTACAATGCATTAAACCGGGAGACAAGGAAGGTATACACCCATTATACACCCTGATTGTTAGTGGTTGTTAATACTCAGCATCATTATTTATTTTCAATCGACCTATGTAGGTACATACACACACACACACACCCACATACACACACACACACACACATAAACACTCACGCATATGTACTCTTGCACACGACAAACATGGACAACATGGTTAACAATTGTGTTTATTTATTAAGTATTATGTTTCAAAATTGCTAATTGGTAGATCGACACGGTTCATCTTTATAATGTATAATATAATGTGTCATCGCATAGCCGAACACTGTCTCTTAAGATACAGGATACCCTAGTTTAAGAGACAGAGTTTATTATTGTATACAGAACCTAGCCAATAAATTATAAATACAATCATGTTCTACCTAGTCTACGTAAAGTGTAAAACTAACTGTAACTAACGAATGTAATACTCTGTAATTTCTGATATATAAATAAACCTTATTATTATTATTATTATACATTTTTATTATTTTATTATTATACATTTATTATACATTCGTGAGGTTTCCGGCTTAGAATAGACCACCCCATGTCTTCCCATGGGTGTCGTAAAAGGCGACTAAGGGACATATATATGGCTTATAGATGGGCAGCAGCATCTATTAGCTCAAGGTTTACATCTTACTGCGATCACCAATCCGTCTGCCAAGCGTGGTGATTATGGCAACATCCCTCAACGATCCTGGCTTGCCAAGGTCTGTTAAGAGGAGGCCCATGTTCAGCAGTGGACGTTAACGGGCTGTTGATGATGATGATGATGATACATTTTCAATAGCATTAAAAATTACAGATTACTTCGAAAAAGTCCGATAGTACAACCTAAATTCTTCAAGATATTTTATTGCAAGGCACTATAGTCAGTTCATCATATTATTATTATTTATTTGCGAGCAACTCATCATTATTTGTAAAAAAAAAAGTAGTTTTAAAATTTTAACGTCTCGTTTTCTGTCTTTATTTATCCATAACAATACTGATGGCAAATCGTTTGGAAATATTGGTTTCTGGTAGAAACAGCTATAGCGTCTATCTATCATTTATACCTGAATATGTCCTAGGGTCACTGAACCACATGAGACCTTGTAACAGTACTTTACGAATCACCTGTCGTTTATAAAGTACCTACCTATATCGCCAACCCAAGTAATTAAACAAGTCGAACGATCAAAACATTTATAAATAGCTAACGATGCCAGTTGTTGCAGGAAATAGGTCATCTTAGGTGACATTTCACCGTCACATTGTCACATGGGGGACGTATAAATATAACGGGGAGTAAACAATCTTAAAGTGGACATCCTTGGATTCCTGACAGTGATTTTGGGAAGCGAAAACAGTGTTCATAGAAAAGTCACTTGACAACTTGTTCAGCAAGTTGTCAAGTGACTTTTCTATGAACAATGTTATACTTCTGGTTGACCCATATCACTTAGGGTTAACAATTGGATAAATGAAACGACCTTCAGTGGAGATAGTCTATAGGAAGGAAACTGAGTGCATTTAAAGAAAACGAATCGATATAACATGTCCTGTTAATTGCATCATCCCGATAAACGTCTTGGCAAATTTATGCGTTTTACCACTACCAATCCAATCAAGATTAAAAAAATCGTATAAATTTCTAGATAAATAGCGAGACAAATAACTCTAGCAAGTTTAACTCCAAGGTTTAATTGGTCCTTATTGATTTGTAAACCTTTCGAATCTAGAATTTAGCTCGAAAGATCATAAGTAGTAGACACCATGGTAAGCTAATATAAGGAACACCTACTCACTTCATGGTGCTAGGATCAGCTTTAAGTTTGACCTTGTCGTTGCTGATGTACTGTATGTTCTTGGTGATGTCTTGAGTGTGGGCGCCGCGATCCCATCCCACCATGGCGACCGGCGCGCATGATAGCAGGGGCCGGAACGACTGTGGACAAAGTTAAGGAAATAAACTAAAGTTAGTTCTCTTTTATTTACATGTTGTAAATAGGGTAACTTCTGATACCAAAAACAAAGACTATTTCCGTAGTTGTTTTCTTTCCAAAATAATATAATATTAGCTAAAGCATGCTGTGTTTATACTGCTCGCTATTTTAGGGCCTACAATTTCATTTTTTGTTTAATACTTCATTCTTTCTTTCTTATAACAGTGCCATTTACTTCCAGATAATCTGTTGGACATCGCATGTCCAATCACAATATATAAATTATTCTATTACATAATCAAGGTCAAGTTATGTTAGCACTGCTGGTATAATATCTATAGCTATCCTTAATATAAAGCTGAAGAATTTGCTTATTTGCTTGACCGCGCTAATCTCGCGAACTAATGGTCCGATTTGAAAAAATATTTCATTGTCAGATAGCCTATTTACCAAGGAAGGCTATAGGCTATATTTTATTATGAAGTTCCCACGGGAACGGGAGTTACGAGGGTAAGCGAGCACGGGAAGCTAGTATAAAATAAACATCATATACATATATTTTCATTCCTATTGATCGTCGTTTATAAAAGACTAATAAGTACTTAACAGTCGCAAATAATCAATAGACATACTAGAAATAGCAAGCAAGGATAGAGCTAAATGGCCGGCCAAGTTCAATGTCAGCAGTCAATGGCTCGGTCAAGAGCAAAGCTTGTGATAAAAAATATGAAACACGCGAGTTAGAAATGATTACAATCTACTACTACTTAGTAACAAGCGAAAAATAATAATCAGGTTATCTAGTGGAATCTGTGTAACGAATGGGTTAATAAATCGAAATAGGTGATTTGGAACATATTGTCTTTTCTAAATTTTATTGTACTTGTCATATTTTATACCTTTTTTTTGATTAGGACATTTTTTTTCGGACGGACATAGGTCAGCCTCGAGGCTAAAATAGCAAATGCTTAACAAAGCATAATGACACGTGAGTTATATAGTGTTTTTTTTTTAAGAAATGCAAGATACTGCTCCCTTAGAGTCTTGGTTCGGGGAAGTCGCGGGTGAGATTTACAAATTATGGCTCAGCTCCGTGACTTTACAGTTCACGTACCTTTTGGAGGAGAGCATCGAAGTTAGACAGATAGGCTCAGAAGAACAGCGAAAAGCTTTGTTTAAAATATGCAATGATATATAATATCTTTTGTGTATACCTATGTATCCTACGTGACTTGAAACTAGACATGCGAAATGTAGCTCACTGAAAAGAAAAGAGAGATATAGCTCTTTTGATCAAAAGAACTATATCACTCTTTTAGCTCTTTAGCTCACCGAATAACTCTTTTAACTCTTTAGCTCAATTGAGATACTTGCGAGCTATAGATCAAATTGAGCCGCACGAGACAACTAGCTCTTTTAGCTCTTTAGCTCACCGAATAACTCTTTATCTCAATTGAGTTATTGGCGAGCTACAGATCCGCACGAGACAACTAGCTCATTTAGGTCTTTAGCTCACCGAATAACTCTTTTAACTCTTTATCTCAATTGAGTTATTGGCGAAATATATTTAGTTCTTTAGTTCATTTAACTTATTTGCGAGCTATAGATAAAATTAGATTCATTTGGTTGTATTGTTTTTATTACAAAATGAAAGCCAATGATTTTCCTTCATACTTGAACAGGCTTAAGCCCAAGCGTATTGACTATGGCAAATACCCTCCCTCGGGAGGAGGCCCATGTTCAGCAGGGGACGTTATACGGGCTGATGATGATGATGATAAGAAACCAAAACTAAACTGCGCTTAGCAATATGCGACACGATTCACGAATGACGCGATAATCCACCGAAACTATTTAAGTAAATTTAAGAAAACAACGATGTTTGTTTTGTTTACAAAATAACAAACTTATTCCTTAAGGATTTTCATACTTATGTAAAAGTGCTAAGGTATTTTTACTTTTAAAACAACGACGATAAGAGTTATTTACTATGACGTATTGAGCCGAAGAGTCGGTCAGTGAAATAGTTCATCTGTTCGTCGGGGAAGATCGGGCATTGTCGGGCCGCTGTCGGCGTTTCGTCGGTATCACTCGTTACTAGAGCCGAGTCAGTGAGCCGTTGAGCTAAATGAACTAGTGAGCTATTCTGTGAACGACTGAGCTACTGGGAGCTAGATTGTGTTTGAAGAGCTAGTTCAAATGTATCTCTCATTCGCGAGCTACCCATGTCTACTTGAAACATCACACGTTCTAACATCAAAACATGCTTCTTTAGTACTGTCAACATTTCCCTGTAAGGAGCTAGGCATTTCAATATCGCTATGAATATATATAACTAGCGGCCCGCCCCGGCTTCGCACGGGTGGAATTTTATACCCTATCCCTGCCCTACCCTACCCATACCCTAACCCTACCCTACCCCTACCCCTACCCCTAACCCTACCCTACCCCTACCCCTACCCCTACCCTACCCTACCCTACCCCTACCCAAAAGTATCCTATGTCCTTCTCCCAGTTCTTAGCTACCTCCCTACCAATTTTCAGCCAAATCGGTTCAGCCGTTCTTGAGTTATAAATAGTGTAACTAACACGACTTTCTTTTGTTTTTAAAATGTATTCTGCTATTCAGGGCGTAGACAAATCCTACGAAACAAAAACCATGAAAATTGATCCAGCCGATCTCGAGTTATAAGTGTTGTAACAAACCCGTCTTTGTTTTATATATATAGACTAGCTGACCCGGCAGACTTCGTACTGCCTCAATCGATACATAAAATACCTAAACATTTGTATAAAATAAACTGGGCCGTAGAGACTTCGTTTATGCGGTACTCCTACCCCTACACTACCCCTACCCTACACTACCCCCACCCTACACTACCCCCACCCTACACTACCCCTACCAGAGGAAAACGAAAAAGGCTGTTTTACCCTAACCCTACCCTACCCCTACCCCTACCCTACCCTACCCTACCCCTACCCAAAAGTTTCCTATGTCCTTCTCCCAGTTCTTAGCTACCTCCCTACCAATTTTCAGCCAAATCGGTTCAGCCGTTCTTGAGTTATAAATAGTGTAACTAACACGACTTTCTTTTGTTTTTAAAATGTATTCTGCTATTCAGGGCGTAGACAAATCCAACGAAACAAAAACCATGAAAATTGATCCAGCCGATCTCGAGTTATAAGTGTTGTAACAAACCCGTCTTTGTTTTATATATATAGACTAGCTGACCCGGCAGACTTCGTACTGCCTCAATCGATACATAAAATACCTAAACATTTGTATAAAATAAACTGGGCCGTAGAGACTTCGTTTATGCGGTACTCCTACCCCTACACTACCCCTACCCTACACTACCCCCACCCTACACTACCCCCACCCTACACTACCCCTACCAGAGGAAAACGAAAAAGGCTGTTTTAAGGGGTTTTCAGGCAACTACTAATAAATTAAAAATTAATTAAAAAAACATTGTCCAGCGGACAAAATTGTGAATCTAAACCATTCCCAGATCCCCTTAAACACACACAAAAAATTTCATCAAAATCGGTCCAGTCGTTTGAGAGAAGTTCAGTGACATACACACTCACAGAAGAATTATATATAAAGATTAAAAACTATTTTATAGGTAGTTAAATGGTCTTGACCATAAAATAATTTATTTGGATAAGGATTAATATAAACACATAGATAGTATGGTTTGGATTTGGTTAGCATTTTCATTAATGTTTAAAATGAAAAAAGTTGTTGTAGTGACATAACTACAATAGTTGGACATATGCTACCGCGGAGTTTTTTGTAGACATTATGATGTTCTTCAATATTGTTGTACATTATTTTGTTCTATCGCTAATAGTTTCGGCAGCGCATTCGACGAAAGACATTTTAAGACTCATTTTTCTACACCTTCGGTTACATTGTTCAAATTTTACCAAGGATCCCTAATTTTTTTCAAAATGAAATGTAGCCTATGTCAAATTGGAATAATGTAGCATTCTAATTGGTGAAAGAATTTTTTAAATCGGCCTAGTACTTTTTGAGCCTATTCATTACAAACATACAAAAATAGGTACAAATCTTTCCTCTTTATAATATTAGTGTAGAAGTGTAGATATATGTATATTCATAGCATCATCGATATTAAACATTATGTATTACACATTATGTACTATTTTAAATCAGATATATTTTTATTGAACACCTGTTATGTGCCTAATATAATTGACCATTTAAAATCTGTCATGTGCACTATTTACGCTATTATTAAAATAAAATAAAAAATATTAATCCTCTGTCATTAAATAACAAATCAGTTCATATTTAATATCATTCATTTGATTTATTTTTTTAAATGCAATTTCATATAAAATTTTACAGGAAAACTTTTTTTTTCAATATCTCAAAAGTATATTTTTTGCACATAGTAGATTTTGGTTTTGTTTATACGTAATAAAGGTGTAATGTTTTAAATCCTACATGTCTGATATGCCGATTGGCGGGCAAAAACGACTAGTAGCGAAATAATCGTAATTTGTACTTTTGTTTGAAATTAAATACAACTGATATGATTTGAAAAAATATTAAGTCTTAATTATCGTGGGGTATGGGGTGATTACGCAAAACAGGTGGTACGTAACGAGATTAACATTTTGTAAAATGGTCATTCATCGCTTAAAGGTTGGGTTTACTAGTTTTGGAATCGCCATCTTTCGTACCTGACAGCTTATGTACGCACAATTGTAACGGGCTAGCAACTATTCTGGGCAGAAATTTCTCTAGAAGATAGCTGTAATTGCGAGTCATAACTTAAATAATTTATTAGAATAATAATACTGCCGTGATATATCTATAATGCCGTTATCTACCACTACGGGCTTGGAGGATAACGGCATTATAGATATATCACGGCAGAATAATAAACAGCTACTCCTCTCTCCTAATATTGACAGCAATATTAGGAGAGAGGAGTAGGGCACAGGCCCGACAGAGGCCATTGTTGTTACCTATACCTAAGCTACCACCAATAAAATGTACATTATGGAATGCAATAAATTTGATTTGATTTTGTATAAACAATTTTTATTTAAGTAAAATGATGAGGATTCCGTACAAAAAATGAAGAAAGAAAGAAACGTAACGCGGGTAAAACTACGACAGCTGTTGGTCAAATAATAAAAACTAATATAAAACCAACCAAAAGAAAAGAAGTTCATATTATTATATAATATCATATATATAAATATCATAACATAAATTATAATTGTTTTGATACGTTAACGGAACATTGAAACAGTTGATAATTGTTTGAAAGCATTATAATTACAATAGTTACGCTCCGCAGTTCCACATGTGTGTACATATGAGTACAACTTCAACGTAAGCAATTATGGTCACTGCCTTTACGGTATTCCCGGTGAAGCAGCTAAAGCCTCCTGCCTAACTACAAATCTATATATATAGAAAACTGGTGACGGTTTAAGAGATGACATCTATGTGTATATATATGAATAATAATATACACATGTAGGTTTTAATTCCCTTGCGAGTGCCTAAAATTTACGGCATAAATGACTGTATCTTTTGATTGCGTTAGCTTGGAAGTTTTGATTTTTTCACAGCTCCAAGGACAGTAGACCTGAATATTTGATATAAATTTCAGCTTCGATACCTCCACGCGTTCCTGAGAAAAAGAGTCTTGACAGGCAGACAAACGGGTATAAGGGTTCCGTTTTTTCTATTCGAGGTACGGAACCCTACAAAACATGAAAGTGTTTGTAATTTATGAACATTTTAATATCACTTTAATTGATTCGGTCTAACTAATTTAATATTATGGTCATTGCCTTTACGGGCCGTAGGTACCTACCTACTACATATATGTTATAGAAATACAATCCGTAATGTAATAACATTAAAAACAAACAAAAGTACTGTGCTTCACATAAATGCTAGTCCCCGGTGCGGTTCTCTATTTTTACGCATAAAATTTTATGTCATAATTTTACATGGCATACTGCTACTTGTCTTAACATTTGTTACGCAAAATACTAAATTCTCATAACTTTTTAACCATTATTTTTTAATTCATAATAATTATTAAGCATACTGTCCCAAAGTATAAATTTACTTACGCATAATGACGTATAAGCATAACAACTATACACCGAAAATTTACTACTAAAGTATTAGGTATGTGGTTTTTATTTCGCCTTAAAAAGCATGCAGCGTATCTCCGACCGATTCTCATTTGCTTACAATTCGGTTCTGGCACTCGCCGGCCGCTGCCGCGGAACCCCTCGCTTCGCTCGCTCGGCTCGTGGGTTGTATGGCCGCAGTTCTAACCTAACCTAATGCCCGCCTTCCACTGCGAGCGGAGCGGACTCCGTTTTTAGAGTCCGTTTAATGCCCGCCTTCCACTGCGAGCGGAGCGGACTCCGTTTAGAGTCCGTTTAACTCGCAATAGCGAATGGCATATAAGTGCTTCCACTGATAAAAAATGAGCGGGGCGGACAAAACGAGTTTAAAGAGTCACAAAAGTAGTCGAAGAGTCGAGCGGATTCCGAGCGGACTCCGCTCGACTCGCAATACTAATTTTCATACAAGTGAGTAAACGGAGCGGACTGAGCGAGTTAAAATAGGTCCGCTGCGTCATGGCGTCGTGCGCTAGTTTTGAACGGACTCCGCTCACAGCCCTCTCCAGCCACCGCTATCCCTTTCACGTCCTGGAACGGTCTAGTAATTGCCGTAACCTTGCGCAATATGGAGCTATTTATTGAATCTGTTCGTGCATATCCTTGTTTATGGAATGTCAATGACAAGGATTATCGCCGAGGGGATAAAAACGTGGCATGGAAGAGAATAGTAGAATTAAAAATACCAGACATAACAGAAGGTAAATGAAAGTAATTTTTATTTTTCCATAACCTCAATCTTGCGTGTGTAAAAACATTTCATTATTGTTTGATAAAAATCATCATCACTTGAATCGTCCGACATCGTGCACATGACTTGTTTCTATCACGGCTGTCTGTATACTGGCTAGCAGGCCTCCAAGTCCGCTTCTAATGGAAGCTTAAAACTCGCTCAGCCTAATTTCCAGCCTCGCTCGCTCTGCTACTCGCTGGCAGTGGAAGACAAATGCCGAAACTCTTTTTTAGTGATTTTCGTAGTTTGAAATTACGTTTAGTATTGAGAATACTAGTGAATAATTTAAGTCGTAGTAACATTATCTATAGGTAGGTATGCAAGCACGTAATAGTTACCTATAAACAAAGGTTGCATTATGACCAAGATACCAGTAGCCACCATACTTTAGCTAACTGATTATATTATATGTAGGTAGGTACAAAATGCGCAATAGGTCAGGTCAGCTAATATTTATATAATACCTACTACATAGTTATGTAAGACGAGATCATTGTTTAAATAGCATTGCATGCATAAACGGTACAATTTTCCATATTCACATTATGTTCATTTTCTATTACATTACGATCAATTTATTCTAAACGCTATAATTAAGTAAAAAGTGTATTTTTAACAGTCATTGCTTGAATGGAATGGCCGAGTCAAGTGGACCAACCTTTATAACAAAGGCCACTTATTCTTACTGTAGGCTCGCCAACCTTAGACTTCGAAATAATTTATACTCTACTGTACTTCTTCTACGAAATATAGATCCATAAAAGGTCTCCTTGTCACTTTCTCAAAAATTTGCTGATTTTCAACGCTGCGCTGTTTAGAAGTGGGTATCGTTTATTATGGCCACTTGGTCAATTTATACTTAGTAAATCCCCCACGTTAGGGTTCCATAGCGTTACTGCTTATTATTTTAAATTCAAACTACTTAATATATTTTGGGGCGCTTGAACATCTGAGCTATCTGAGATAGCTCTGCCATCCGTCCGGGTTTCCCCGGATTTTTCCTAGTTTAGAAGACGTCCGGGGAGCGTCCGGGCCGGACTTGATTGTAGTTCGGGTTAAAAAAAATTAAGTCTTAGGCCACCCGCAGCACACGCACGGTGCCCGAGCCCCTATGTTTAAAAAAACCTTTTGACATGTCCGGGTTCTGGGCTTTAAAATCCGGGGTATTAACACGTCTTGTCCTGGTTTCCCAATTTTGGAGACGGCAACCCAAATGTCTTCTGTGATCCGGGTATAGTTTCTCCGATTCTGGGCATCAAGTGTTCTAGAAAGTAGCAAATTATCCTATGACACAATGAATTGATTGAATTATAAATTCCTATTGCGCCAGTTGTATTTCTGAATACTACGTAATTAATTCTACGTTGATAAATACATCCACACCCCGTTTATGTCTACGGCTAGATAAATACAGGTGTAGAATAATTATATGCTTCCTCATAAGGAAGGAAAACTCTAAAACATATCAGCAGTCGTTTTCCTCAAAGTGATCCCAAAATATCTTTTGGACTTTCACATGAACCATCGTTGCATAACAGAAAGTAGTGTATTACTATCAACATCTAAATACGTGTTGGCTGCAAATAGACAGCAACATTGTAATAGATGTAGGTACCAGCAATTTCCACGGCGACCGTGACCCTTTCAGAACAATTCGCGTTATTGGTTATGAACTGATTGGTAAATCTGCGCATATGGATTTTATGCAACATACATAATGTATAATATTAATAACAATCCATCGCCTTGGAAATGTATAGCGGTATTTGAAGATAAATCAAATCTCAAAAGCAGAAAATTTTAAAATTCATTTAAAAAAATCGATGGATTTGTGATGGATGTTGCAGACTGCACTTATGCTAGTTTTTCGCGTAAAACTACCGACCAGAGTCTGGTCTGGTGGAGTCTACCCAGTAGACTCAATCTTGATTGCTATTATTGAATCCGATTCGTTTTATTTTAACAAGAAAGATTTTGAGATTAAAGCATAATAATATTTAGAATGATCAACATTCAAGGCAAGAGACATTTTGAACAAAGGCTGGTTTGCCGTATAATGTACAATTGTCCATTAAACTAACTAGGTACCTATACTAGAACTGCATCAATTATGGTGCAACGCACACATACTTGCCACGTGATCTACGACACAACATCATTCGTTGCCAAGTGTAACGCGGATACTTATCTACCGGTACGTTATAAATTATAATAGGTATGTTTAGTGGGGCATATTTTCTGTTGTTTACTACTAAATCTGACACCTAACCTTCGTTCACAAGAAAAGAAAGGATTATTATTTGTGCGCATATGTACAGTTTGCATCGGTTTATAAATCCTACTAATAAACAAAAAGCTGTACCTTTCCAATAATAATATGTACCTACTACAATTTAATGACTAATTTCCAAAGGGGACAACTCAAATATTTGAGTTGTGTCTTTTCGAAATTGCATATTCAATTAAACTTCAAAACAAATTTTCAATGGGAACATTTGGCAGGAAATTGCAGACAGAATCCATTTTATCAAGAACGATGTTACTATAAAACCTTTCGTTTTGTACTTTGTTCTAAAAATGGAAAGTCCTAACTCATTTACTGACTCGTTAGTCCTCTCGGACTTCGGGTTCTACGAAGATATGGCAAGGTTCATTGCAAACTAAGGTTTGGGAGACACCTACTATAACGGCACTAAAGGACGACGGCATTAAACCGCAGTTAGTAGCTAGATAGTAATAACCATTTCGGGATATATAGAAATTATACGGTTAATGTATATAAAACACTGATTAAAATGTTCTCAAAGTATATCAATGATTGAAATGAATATTCCGTGAATGTTAAATTTTATAATAATCTTCGCTATTAATATTAATACATGCGAAAGAATGATAAGATAGACTAAACCTTGGGAAAAGACATAGGTATGCTACCTTTTATCGAGAAAAACAGCTTCAAAGAATGGATGAAAGTTCGTTAAAGTACGTAGAAGTAAATTGATAGATTTTTGGAGTATAGGGACAGAGTTATCCTATAGTCCAATAGAGATTAGGTAGTGCAGAGGTTCAGGTGAAATAATACTCTTGATTGTATAGCGATGTGTAATAAAATGTAAAAAGTGGCTCAAATATATACAATCGAATCATAGTGCAAGTAGTAGTATTTACAATGCGTTCTTAAATCTAGCTAAAATTATAATACAAGAGTTAGTCCGCGAGGTGTCGCAACATTCGCCGTTGACCCGCGCGATCGCTGTTAGCAACGCGCGTATAAATATACCCGGCCAGTCGTTGACGAACTCTTTCGCTTCCGCGCGTCGCGCCGAGAGGACGTGTCGCCGCGCCGTACACTTCAGCTGTTCGTGTGACGTCGTGGTACTATTCGTATCAGTCTTTGTTAAGACTGCATACGTTTTTCACTACATTAGTGGTGGAGTTTCTTTAGACAAAAGTCTTTTTCAAGACTACAAACGCATTTGTCAATGCGATCTTCGTTTCATGACAGTTGTCCCGTTTCTTAATAGACACGCGTCAACGTACTTGTGGTAACGGTATTGTTATTACGGTGGTAAGGTAAAGGTACATTTGTTGGTCGTTTTGATGGAGGTAAGGTAACAGGTAAGTATTATAGTGGCCTGGTGAGCGGCCGCTATAGTGCTCCCCTCCTAGTGATAACGACTCGGGATTGTGACCTTCCTTCCAGTCCTCGTGGTTTTCTGATGGTTGTGAGGAGTAGCGGGAACTGTCCTTGTAACTTGAAGTGAAGTGGTGTTCGTTGCTTGTGTTGAAGTAGTGTTGCCGTGTGCTGAGCTTGTAGTGTTTATTCTCGTAGTGTCGTATTCATCAGCCACAGTATACGCAGGTTTCAGTCGGTCGATTGAAATATTTGCTTGACGATCTGGTAGCTGTAGTGTGTATACTTTGTTGTTTAGACGTGCGATTATCTTGAATGGACCTTCGTAAGGTGGCTGAAGTGGTTTCTTGACACTGTCGACTCGAACGAACACATACTTGCAATTTTGTAGGTCGCTGTGTACAAAAATGTTCCTACTGTTATGGTTCTTCTGTGACGTCGGCTTGAGTGCGTTGATGTGATTACGTAAGTTGGTGACGTAATCATAGTTTAGGTTTTCGCTTGTTGACGACGACGAGAAGAAATCGCTGGGTAGTCGTAAGTTGTAACCATATGTTAACTCTGCGGGGCTCACTTCGGTGTCGGTTTTGAGACAGGCACGCAATCCTAACAATACTGTAGGTAATTGTTCCGTCCATGTTGTTTGTTTGGATGGTTTCGTTTTGAGGGCGGCCTTGAGTGTTCGATGAAATCTCTCGATCATACCGTTTGCACTCGGATGATAAGGTGTAGTCCGTGTTTTGTTTATGCCCATTGTTGACATTAGTTTTGCGAACAGCTGACTCTCGAACTGACGACCTTGATCCGTAGTTATAGTTGTAGGACAACCGAAACGTGCGATCCAGTGTTCGTAGATAGTTTTAGCGATGGATTCAGCGGTGATATCTTCGATAGGTATCGCTTCAGTCCACTTTGTAGTACGGTCAATCATTGTTACCAAGTACCGATGACCTTGAGGTGTGATAGGTAGTGGGCCGACAATATCGACGTGCACATGCTGGAATCGGTCGCTCGGCGGAAATGTAGTTAGCTCGCTCTTCGTATGTCGTTGAACTTTGCACTGTTGACATTTAACACATGTTTTCGCCCAGTTTCCGACATCCAAGTTCATTGATGGCCAGAAGAATTTTCGCGCCATTATTTTTCGTGTAGTTCGAATGCCGGGGTGACTTATGTTATGTACAGCGTCGAATGCTTGTCTTCTGAATGGCTCCGGTAGGTACGGTCGAACATATGGTGTTGATGTTTCACAGTACAGTTCAATGTTCGATGTAGGTAACGTCACTTTTTTTATTTCTAGATTACTTTGCGTCTTGAGTTTTACTATGTTGTTGTCCTTCTCTTGAGCTGTTTTGATTGATTCGTAATCGAGTGACGATGGACATTCGATGGTTTCTATGCGGCTTAGGGCGTCGGCGACGATGTTTTGATCTCCGTTTACGTGTCGTATATCGGATGTGAACTGACTGATGAATAGAAGTTGTCGAGTGCGGCGTGGGGTTTCGGTAGGTGACGGTGCTTTGCGAAGTACATATGTTAGTGGTTTGTGATCCGTATATATTGTTATATCTTTTCCTTCGAACATTTTTCTAAAGTGTTTTACTGCCATGTGGATTGCTAATAGCTCTCGATCGAAAGTACTGTACTTTTGGTGTGTTTCAGTGAATTTCTTCGAGTAATATCCAAGCGGTTGCCATTTGTTGTTGACAAACTGTTGTAGTACTGCGCCCGCGCTTTTATCCGACGCGTCGCAGAAAATAGCCAGGGGTGCGTCGGGTGATGGGTGTGCAAGTAGGGTAGCGGTACGAATACTCTCTTTGCACGCCTCGAATGATTGGTTTGCGTCTTCATTCCAGTCGATCTCGGTCTTGTCACGTTTTTTTACTTTGTGTAGGTATTTATGTAGCGGCGCTTGTATTGATGCGGCTTTAGGTATACTGTCGCGGTAGTAGTTTATCATCCCGATGAAACGTCGTAACTCTTCTATTGTTTTAGGTTTCGGGTAATCGTTGATGGCCTTGACCTTTTCTAGTGGTGGTTTGATACCGTTTGATGACACGTGGTAGCCGAGGAATGTAACTTCTTTTTGTCCAAACACGCACTTGGCTGGGTTGATAGTGATGCCATATTCCTCTAGTCGGGCTAGCAGCATGCGAAGGTGTTTTTGATGCGTTTCTTCAGTGTCGGAGGCTACCAGCAGGTCATCAATGAACGGGAAAACGAAGTCCATGTCTCGTAGTACTTCATGGATAAATCGCTGGAATGTTTGTCCACCGTTTTTTAACCCTGGGCATATCCGCTGGAATTCGTATAATCCGAACGGTGTGATTATGGCGGTCTTCTCTATGTCTTCACTGTGTATAGGTACTTGTTGGTAGGCTCGATTAAGGTCAAGTGTAGAAAATATTGTTTTCCCCGCAAGTTGGTAAGTAAAATCTTTGATTCTTGGCACTGGATAGCGGTCGGGTTTGGTGACGGCGTTTAGTCTTCGGTAGTCGCCACACACGCGTAGTTCACCGTTTTTCTTAGGTACAATGTGTAGTGGTGACGACCACGGACTCTTGCTCGGCCGACACAATCCCTGCTCCATCATGTTTTGGAATTCTTTCTTAACCTGTTCATAGCGGTGCGGCGGTATAGGTCTCGCTCGGCAGTGAGCAGGTGGGCCGGATGTTTCGATGAAATGTTCTACGTTGTGCTTCGGACTGAGCTTCATTGATGTTAGTCGAGTAGTACCGGGATATTCTGCGAGTATGTTGTGGTAAGATTGTTGTATGTCGATGCTGCGTACCGTTGGATGATTTGTAGGTATTATTTTTCCGTTGGTCGTGAGTGAAGTTTTGCCATCGATTAGTCGACGATTCTTCAAGTCCACTATCAGTTGATGGTAATTGAGGAAATCTGCACCCAGTATAGGTTTTGAGACGTCGGCGACGATAAACTTCCACTTGAATGGGCGGCGTAGTGATAGGTCGAGCTCGAGTGATTTCTCACCATATGTAGGTATAACAGTATTGTTCGCGGCGTATAACTTGAATGAAAGTGGTTCTTCTTTACATCCTTTGCTTTTTGGTAGTACCGATATGTTAGCACCGGTATCGACCAGAAATGATAAGTTTGTTTTCTTATCTGTGATGAAAAGGCGGTAAGATTGTAGTGAAACGCTAGTTTCCGCCTCAGCCAGCGTTGCTTCTAGTTTCCCGACTTGTTATAGTTACAGGGAGGTGTACATCTCTCAGCGTTCGGGCCAAAACGTCGGTGATAGTAACATACATCGGAAGCTGGCGAGTTAGAACGGGCCCGTGACGTGCTCCGGGGTCGGTATTGGTATCTCGGCGTTGCTGGGTTGTCGTAGTAGTTTCGGGATCGCCGACATGAACACGCTGACTGTGTATTTTGAGCGGGGAGTTGTCTACTACGCAGCTCGGCGACCTCCACAGATAGCTTTCGGACTTCTTCAATTAAAAATATAATTTCGCTTTGGTTAGATGGAGACGGTGGCGGTGGTGATGTGACTAGTGGGCTTGCGATAGCCGATATAGAGGCTGCAGTTTGTTCGACCATCTTGTCTGCGAGTAGGGCGAGTTCATCCATTGTTGTTTTGTTGCTGAACGATTCGCTGACCGCAATTACTGATCGTACGTGTGCGGGCAGGTGGTTGGTCCACATCATGCGTAGAGTACTTTCTGGTACTTTGTCCCCTGCGAGGTGCTGCATGCGCCGTAACAGTTGTGTCGGCTTTTGGTCACCCAACTCGATTTCCGACAGAAGCTTTTGTAACTGCCGGCTGTCGGATTCTTCATAGGCACTTGTTAGGCGCTCCTTGATCCTGTCGTACAGGTCGTCTGGCGGCTTAAACAGTAGATCTGCGATCTGTTCTATATCTTGCTTTTCTAGGTGGGCGATGACGATCTGCGCTCGCTGCTGCTGTGATCGCTTCCCGTCGCTGGTGGCTGCTTCAAAAGCTATAAACCACAGACGCGGCTTGTCGCGCCAGAACGGTGGTATACGGAGGGCTAGAGATATAGCTCCGACGTCGTGACGCTGTGATGAGTGCTCAGGTGCGGCTTCCATTGCTTGCTTCTCTGTTGCTGATGTGTTCAGGTGCGTTGGGTCCATGCTTGAACGGGGTCACCACTTTGGAGTATAGGGACAGAGTTATCCTATAGTCCAATAGAGATTAGGTAGTGCAGAGGTTCAGGTGAAATAATACTCTTGATTGTATAGCGATGTGTAATAAAATGTAAAAAGTGGCTCAAATATATACAATCGAATCATAGTGCAAGTAGTAGTATTTACAATGCGTTCTTAAATCTAGCTAAAATTATAATACAAGAGTTAGTCCGCGAGGTGTCGCAACATTCGCCGTTGACCCGCGCGATCGCTGTTAGCAACGCGCGTATAAATATACCCGGCCAGTCGTTGACGAACTCTTTCGCTTCCGCGCGTCGCGCCGAGAGGACGTGTCGCCGCGCCGTACACTTCAGCTGTTCGTGTGACGTCGTGGTACTATTCGTATCAGTCTTTGTTAAGACTGCATACGTTTTTCACTACATTAGTGGTGGAGTTTCTTTAGACAAAAGTCTTTTTCAAGACTACAAACGCATTTGTCAATGCGATCTTCGTTTCATGACAGTTGTCCCGTTTCTTAATAGACACGCGTCAACGTACTTGTGGTAACGGTATTGTTATTACGGTGGTAAGGTAAAGGTACATTTGTTGGTCGTTTTGATGGAGGTAAGGTAACAGGTAAGTATTATAGTGGCCTGGTGAGCGGCCGCTATAGATTAAACCCTATAAAAGATGTTTTTATCGTAAACAAAAAAGGATTGAGGGATAAATTAAGGGATGATTTTTTTATGGAAGTCTATCAAACGCCATGTGGAAGTCGAGGACAAAAGCTCATTTTATTAAATCTATAGGTTTCCCTTGTTCACAGACTCACCTGGTGGTAAATGTTAATGCGGGCTTAGATGGAACGCACATATTTATTTACATTTTTGCTTAAATGTGAGGAAGTAGATAATTAAAACGCAAATTAGCATCATGTTCAGAAACGAAAGCTAGTTAAATATCAATAAATAAACGCTGATGGTGAAATCTATATTAAAATAATAAAGCGGAAGAGTTTCTTTGGTCGACTGCGCTAATTGCAGTTTTAATGAATATATGACTATGGTAATATAATAGGCTATAAATAAAACTTAACAATAAGACTTTTAATGAAATATGTAATAATACATTTATGATGAATCAATTGAACTATACTAAGGTATTTGCGTTTACATGCAATTGTACCTACTTTAATAATATTCTTACTCTGAATTGGGTAACAAGAAATCTCAATATAGACAATGTACTGTGTCCGTCCGTTTGCCATTGATTCCTCTAATCATAATATGTTTATATTCTCATGGTATTGTTAAGTGTATGTAAAATCATAGGTATACATTTAAGTGACATACATCTAAGGGCACTCTTATGGGACCGTGTGGTCAATTGGTACATTGTAGAGCCGCAACAATGTTTACAAAAGTTGCAAAACATGGTTACTTACAGACTTGCCATTGCCCCTCAAACTAACTTTACTGTGGTGTACCGCCAACGAAACGACATTTTTCAGCACACTCATTTTTAGTAACTGCAAAGAAAGCAAAAACAACATTAAATAAAAAGTAATTTACAATTTTAATAATATTGTACACAAATTTAGACAGACAGACAAACATCAGGCCAAGTTCACTAACTTGAGGGTCACCTGTATTTGAATTTCATAAAACATTTAAGTTATTATTTCGTTTATTTGGACTATATTGAGAAGAGGAGTTAATTAGTATTTGTAAACAATACAAGACTACTGATAAAATAAATTGACTAGGTATCTTTTTAATTATCATAAATTATTTAATTAATGTAATCAAAAGCCTCATTAAAGTTTTATGTGTGGAGAATTTAGTACCCAATGACTTAACTGTATTTTATAGCAAAATGATGTTTTTAAAAATAGTATTCTCTCTTTTAGCTGTTAAAATCACCATACATAAACATGATAGCTTTCATTACGTTAAGGAGTTCCATTTGAAGTTCTCTCCTTCATTGCCATGGAAGGTTGTATGCTATTGTTCTCTTAATCTTACTTGACTTCATAGATATTTCTAATTCTTTAAAAAGATAATTTATTTCAGAGACTCACAGTTCACACATTTAACTGTTATTCTGGATGCTGTAATGTGCAACTACTACCTACTGCATAAGATTAAGAAGGAACCAGATTTTATGAATACTTTGAAGAATAAATGAATGTTATCGCAGGTGAAAAGCGTAACTGGTTTCAGTTTTCACCTGGGACTGGTATGAACCATGTTAAGATGTTCTCTAACTGGATGAGCTTTATGTCTGTGAATTATGGGTTTGTAAAATCTTAGTGAGAGTTGTCTTTTGTAAATAAAAAAGTAATATGTATGTTACAAATATTTGGACCATTTTTTTCTGTTTGTTTTAAGGGTTCCAAACCAAAACGGAACCCTATTACTAAGACTTCTTTGTCTGTGTCTTTCATCAGGATTTCATGAACCATGATTGGTAGAAGATAACAATTTTCACATATGATGAATGTCTATTGCCACTTTTCCGTTCTCATATAACAAACATGATTTTTTTGCTAGATTTATAACGGCAGCAGGTAGACACTTGAAATATTCAAAGGATATTTACTTTAAAGTAAATAATTAAACTAAAATAAAATAAATTTGAGGGGGCTGCCATCCAACAAACAGTTTTTTTGCTGTTTTCTATTTAATATAATGTCTACTGTCGTATACATAATTATAGATATAGTTAATTCAAGGATCCGACTCACACCTGACCAGTTTTTAAATTAGTTGCACATTTTTATTAATTAATTAAAATTAAGTATGCAAATCATAATTAATTATACAATTCACACTAATCTTAATGCTTAAAATCATTTAAATAGGTATGTGCAAAGTGTGTACATAACTGTTTATATACCACAATCATCCTTAAATCATTTGACACTAAATTATTAGTGAAAAAAAACAGAAATTATTAATTTTTCAAATGAAAATAATATGTTATTAGTATAACATAGACAACCTCCGTAGCGTAGCGGTATTTGGCTCGCTTTAAGTCTCGGAGGTTGTGAGTTCAATCACCTTAGAATTTACACAAGAAATATTTGTGTAAATTCTAAGATTTCTTTCCGGGTTTGGTTGGCTGAGGGACTACCCTCCGTGCCTCGGAAGCATGTTAAGCCATTGGTCCCGATTGTTATAACATCATCTATAACCAGGGAACGGGCAGTAGCAGGGTTCCCTGTGTATTACAACATAATACTGCTGTCACCAATCCGCCTGCCAAGCATGGTTACTATGGCAAACACCCTCCTTCGGGAGGAGGCCCATGTTCAGCAGTGGACTTTGTATGGGCTGATGGTGATGATAACATAGAATTCATTTCTTTATTACTATTCAGTATTATGATAACTAATTTATTATCAGACTGCTGTTGTATCAGCTGGTGTGTAACCTACTTTTGCTATAGTAGCCATGATGTATGCCTAGATTAGTTGTGTGTTTAAAAACATGTATTGCCTACAGACATTAAATTTGAAAATTATATACAGTGGCTAAATGAACAACTTATGGAAAATACACAGTCTAAAATTATAGAAACTCGAAATTTGGATTATATATCATTCTGTGACAATCACAAATAAATGATTTTTCAAATTTCAATGTCTACAGGTGTATCAACATCTGTATGGACAAATATTGAACTTTATAAAAAGTGCACCTTCAATAGAAATTATTAATTTGAAGTAAGTTACTTCACTGAAATTTTAGGCTGAAAACAATAGATAGGTACACTGCCTCAGTGACTTGTTGATCTTTGATCTGTGTTGCTGCTTTATCACACACATGTGCATAGATTGCTATTCATATCTGAATAAATGTTTCTATCAAAACAATGTTGCATATTATGATATTATTCTAAATTGAATATGTTTATTAATAACTTCCAAAATTAGATTATTAGTCAACCTACAATCCAAAGCATAGACATATTTATACATAAAAATTACAAACTGAACCAATTTCGATGACATATTGTTGTAGATACCATTACACTGCGTAAATGACAGTTGCTAATAAGGTGTTATTTCATGTGTTGAGAAATATTTTCTTCATATATGTTGTAAAAAGGAAAAAAAAAATTTGTTTTATTTGATTTTCGACCTCATTAGATATTGTTACTTATGCAGTAAAGCAGAATTATCAACGATATGGCACATTGATGGACTAGACCTTAGGATGGACATAAACTCCTTTAATTGCCTAAAGAAATCTAGTCTCAAGTAACTGTTTTTTACAGGGACGAAGTTGCAGAAAAAGGAATTAAGAAAATAAACATAAACAAAAACTTGTTAGGGCAGACTCACATGTTAAATATGTGATTTCAAAATTATACTGCTTGTTTCTTTGTGTGTATTGTATTATTTAGCATGTCTTATGGTAATAAAGAACCCTATAACTAGCCTCTGACCAAAAACTGTAATCTTTAAAATGAAACTTGTTTGATTTCAGAAAAACTATAAACATGAATAGTTAATTCAAAAATACATATTCGAAAAGGAGGGTAGTAAAACAAATAAAAAAATTACATAATTTATTGTTATTGATAAATTTTTGCTTTGGAGTTGTAGTATGGAATATTAAATTATTATATGAATAATTTATATTATAAATACAAATAGTACCTCTCTATTCAATAATTATGTATATCAATTTAATAGCTGCTCATACATTATTTATTTATGTTGTTATAAAAATATTTTCTGCAAATTTCTTTGTGTCTCTTTTATATTTTTATTATATTGTTAAAATTAAGGAAAGTAAAATAAAGATATGAAACGATATTGATTACGACGCGATATATGATTATTTAAATAACCCGACTATAGTGCATAGCATTACTGTACATTTATCTATGTGTAACAATTACTCAATTACGTATAAAGTAATACAATATACTTACTGTAGATCAAAAGTATCCGAAGAAAACTGGTTTATCAACGGTATTAAAATCAAACTAGAAGAAACTTAGTCCTACAAATAGCAATGCACCAACTAAAACTACCTAATAAGAATCAAGTAAACGCCGTTAATCGCGCACGCACCAACTGCGTGAATTCAGCGATTTGGCCACTTCAAGTTGGCCGGTTGACGTTTAGTACAGTGTGTCCAGATAATCCAGATTTATAGTGATGATCTAGCCAAATTATTGTATCTATTTATTTATTGTACTTGTAAGGCATATTTAATAAATAGTAAGTGTAAATTCAGGAAAAATCTTTAACGCAAAAAGTATACCATTTCACTTAATTTGATATGATAAGCGCGTAAGTAATCTACATGTGTGTGCTATTATGGTTAATTAGTATAGATCTACTTGTTTTATTTGGCAACACTGGAATTAATTGTCAAAGTCTTAATCACATGTGCTAGAAATGTCAAAACAAACACGTTAGGCTTTGTTGTGAAATGTGGTTATTATTGTAAAATTGTATTTTATGAGTATCAAACATAATAAAAATGAATTTAAACGATGGCAAGGAGTTTGCCGAGCTCGGAGTTAAGTCTTGGCTCATTAAACAATTACTTTCATTAGGTTAGTATTGATATTTTAATATTGCAAACAAGTCACAAATATTGGATATGATTAAATCAAAGTTCTAACATAAAAAATACGTCGCAGTGAAATGTTTATCGATTATCAATGCTTTTCAGGTATAAGAAGTCCAACACCTATTCAAAAAGGCTGCATTTCAAGCATATTAACTGGCAATGATTGCATTGGTGCGGCTAAGACGGGTTCGGGCAAAACTTTTGCCTTCGCGTTGCCCATCATACAACATTTAGCAGAGGATCCATATGGGATATTTGCTTTGGTTCTCACTCCTACCCATGAGTTGGCTTATCAGGTGAGTTTGTGTTCACATTAAGATTCATACCTATATATAACCTGATATAATTAGTAATCAAAAAGAAAACAGTATTCGGTATTCATAAAATTTGGTGCAAAGATAGGTTAAACCTACGTAAAGAAAAGCCTATCTTTTCTCCTGAAAACAAAAAAAAAGAAACACCTGCTCAAAGTAAAGTACAAGAAGTAAAAGCTATTTTTAATTTTACTTTATGTGGCATACATATACATATTACCTATATATTATTGAGATAGGACATAACATTTATTTCTGATTAAAACATAAGTGAGCATATTTTAAACATAAGTATTATATCATGATCTCGTAAAAAACCATACCTATGTTTAAAAAATTAATCATAGACTAAATTTAGCTATGCTGCTACAATCATATATTGTGAACACTAATTTACTTATAACTTTATCATTATAATATTTTCAGATAGCAGATCAATTTAGCATCTTGGGCCAACCACTTAAGCTCAGAGTTTGCATAGTCACAGGAGGGTCAGACCAATTGGAAGAGTCCCTGAAATTGGCCAAGCGACCACACATAGTGGTAGCTATGCCCGGTCGCCTAGCTGACCACATATCTGGCTGTGATACTTTCAGCTTGAAGAAGGTTAAATATTTGGTGCTCGATGAAGCTGACAGGTATGTTAATCACTATTGTCTTCCTGCCCTTATCCCAATTCCAATGGGGTTTGGTGCAGCATGACTTTGTCATCAATAGTACTCTATCTTCTACTTGCTAGCTGACATTATATCTAATGTCAGCTACTTTCTAGCTGTATTGTATTTCACACAATTCATCCTTAATTGTTTTTGTCTTCCTGTCTCTCTAACAATCTACATTCATACTAAATTCCCAACACTGACAGGTATCTATATTATAGTATTAATATATAGCTGAAGAGTTTGTGATTGCTTAAATGCACAAATCTCAGGAACTACTGGTCTGTCATGAAAAATTATTTTAAGTCTTATATTGCCCATTTATTTTGAAGACTATAGGCTATATTTAAATATAGAGTTCCTATGGGAACAGGAGTTGAGCGGAGGAAACCGTGTGCAATAAGAATGTTTGTGTGAAATTTTTCAAGAGAGCTGAACATATTATGTTATTTTAGTTAGTGGATTTCTCTCTTTCAAAAAATTATGCAGTATACTGTTAACTATGCAGTTTGTCATGCACCTATTGCTGGATTCGCATAATTTTAATAATTTAATATGTTTAATTTAATTCAGTTTTTTTATCTCTGACAGTAGTTGACATAATAAACTTTTAAATCAATAATCCTGATTATGCTTATTATTATACTTTCATGTTGTTATCAGGAATGCAGTTGAATCAACAGTATGTGTCTGTAACCTGCTGGTTTCTGCTGGCCTGTGACTGAACACAGGTCACAGGCCAGTGGAGAACAGCATGTGATGTTTAGATTATTAACTATAATTATTTATTTTTCAGGTTGTTTAGTGAATCTTTCAGTGATGATTTGGAAACTATATTTAATGCCCTGCCTGTCAAGAGACAAAATCTCCTGTTTTCTGCAACAATCACTGATGATGTGCAGGAATCTAAGATTTTGCCTTTAAATAAAGATGTAAGTAATCATTTTTTTAATTACTTCTATAGATATATAGATACTAATCACATCATCATCATTTCATATAAGATCATTGGATGAATTTTTTAAATAATAATAGTCCATATTCTTTAATTTCCAAATAGTTATTTTTTAAAAAATTAAATAATTTTATTTCATAGAGCTAAGTTGTGTATAGCCAATTAAAAAAACTGCTTGAAGGTGCCACCAGAGGCACAGTTCTTCATTTTTTTTTTGCTTTATCAGTCTTTTCAAAAAAATCTCAAAATATGTTCTTTGAAATGTTCAATTACTTACCGGATTGCCCTTGAATTTTAATATGTGTTCCAGTGTCCCAGGGGACTTTATAAAAACCCCCTGGAATAAAAGGATTTATTTCTTTAGTGTGTGAGTTGTATTCCTAACAAAAAATTGCATAGAAAACATTTTATTTATCACTGTATTATTTGATTTGATGTTAAATTTTCTTTTTCCACAGAACCTCATAACATGGAAGGAGACAGACACACAGCTGACAGTGAACACCCTAGACCAGCGGTACGTGGTGTGTCCGGCGTACGCTCGTGACGTTTACCTGGTACAGACCCTGCGCAAGTATCGGGAGACCAAACCAAGTTCACACATCATTGTGTTTACTGATACTAAGAAGTGAGTAGAAAATATTCAATACACAGTAATAAAAAATAGAGTTTTAACAAACAATAAAACTTACCTATTTTTTTTTCTAAAATATTCGGAATCCATCTTTGAGTCAAGCAGTGCTTTCCTTCCTTTTGTCAGCGTTTTCAGGTCTCCCCGCTAGATGGCGCCACCATACTTACCTCAATTATTCGACTTGCCTAAGCGCGTGCCCGGTATCGTTTCGTCATTATAGCACTCATGATGCACCAGGTAGACATTACCTGGATTCCGGATATTTCAGAAAAAAATAATAGGTAAGTTTTATTGTTTGTTAAAACTCTCTATTATTTGTTTCGTATCAATATCCGGAATCCATCTTTGAGTGACTTGCTAGTTATCTCCTGGTGCCGCGCTGGCAAGCTATAGACGCTATAATGTGTAAAAGTTGGAATTTATATGAAACATAGAACGTAATATAATGAAGTTGTATTTAAAGTTTGCACAGATTTACAATAAACCTTATTAAATGTTAGGATCTAACGAGGCGATACATTTTAAGAATAGTTGGTTAATGAAATAAAGATTTTAATGAATAGGATCAAAATAATTTGATAATGAAACAGAATTATTGACATTATTTAAAGAATCACTGGTATCAATTAATTCGCGTTGATAATAATTTTGAAATGTATGTATTCTTTTCCAATTACCCGTAGCAAGAATCTGATCAATAGGGAAATTTTCTACAAAATTTAATGAAGCTACTGCGGATCTTGTCGAACCCGGAGAAGCCTCGATACCAGCCTCTTTCATAAGAGATTTTACCCAACCTCCAATTATGGTTCTGGATGCAGGCTTGGTTTCACCTGTGGCTGTTAAAAATAGATTAGACATGTTTTGACGGCGGCTAAGCGATAGTTGTAATAATTCTCGTATCCAGAAAACAATATTCAGTTTTTTATCTGGGTGTTCTCTTAGCCTCCATCCAGATTGCCTATAATTCGCAGTATCTGTTTTGGAACCGAAAACTGGCCATAGCACTATGGCAGTGTTTTCATCAATTAAATGCTTTTCATCAATTCTTAGTAACGTGAGGTCATGCACCCTGCGACCAGAAGCTAATAATAAAATCGTAGCTGTATGTCTTGATACTTGGTAAAGATTATTTTCGTCAAAACTGTATGATCTCATGTATTGCAATAATATCTTAGGGTTCCAAATAGGTGGTTTAGCAGGTCTTTGTCGAGAAACAGATATAAGCTATATCTGTTTCTCAACAAAGACCACCTATTTGGAACCCTAAGATATTAAAATATGTTGTACAAAAAAGTTTGAAGACAAATCAATATTAGAGGTCAAATGTGTAAATGTTGAAATAACTGATTTGTGAACTAGTATAGTTCTAAGGCTAATCCAACATCGCAATGCAGATGAGCTAGATACCGAGCAACTTTATCCGCATTAGGGCACTTGTAATTAATGGAGTTACACTGGCACCATTTTCTCCACCTATCCCATGCAGGTCTGTAAGTGTTTATTGTAGATGGTCTCCAGCTTGACATCAGCAATCTTTGCTGTTGATCAGTCCAATTTGTTAACAGGTCTTGCCACCCAAAATCAGCCATGCCTCCAAATGTAGTTTCTGTACTTGAGGAGGGTGCATGCCTGTTCTTGTATATATCAGAACTTGTGCTAGGTTTTGGATCAAAAGCGGTGACTGCAGGACGCGCTGCTGAAGATCTGCTCGCCAAAATACCTTGTTCCATTTCGGAGCGACTAAGATGTAATGTCCGCTTGATTGATTCAGATGGCTTAGTACTCTCGGGATTAGATTCGGCGGCGGAAACAACCACGCTAGGTTGTAATGCCACTGGTGAGAGAAGGCATTGTGTAGATACGCTTCGCCGTCTCTCCGGTCCAGCGAGACATATCTGTTTACAGCAGTTTTTGATGCAAAGAGATCTATCTCCGGCGTGCCCCACTTTTGAAATATCGCCGTTGTCGCTGTCGATTTCAAATGCCACTCGGGACAGTGTTTCTCTCGAGATAGGGCGTCGACCTCGGTATTGAAAGTATTGAGCTACCAAATGTATGTTTAGAGTATCTAAAACTATGAGTAGTTGTTGAGTTTGTTTTAGAAGTCTCTTTGATATTGTACCGCCTTCCTTGTTGATGTACGCTACCACGGTTCGGTTGTCTGTTTGAAGAAGGATATGAGAATTCTGTAACTGATGTTGTTCGTGTAGCTATACAGCTGCGTAAACAGCGTACATTTCTTTTTGATTCGCATGCCAGGACTGTTGATGTATCGTCCAGGATCCTGACATGTTTACGTCGCAGAGTTGAGCTCCCCAGCCTAGATCCGATGCGTCCGTGGTCAGATAGTGGGTTGTCGGACTCATATGGATCGGCATCGCTCCTCCTATCGCTTCGTACCACCATTTCATCTCTAAGCGAACTGGATTTGGTAGATCTACTTGGTAGTAAGGGCGGTTCTTTGTTAACTATCGGCTGAAGTATTGCAGTGTACGACAGTGCAGCCGGCCCCTGTATGTCACGAACGTAGCAAAGTTGAGCTTCCCCATTAGTGATTGGTACTGTTTGAGGGACAACTTGCTTTTTTCGAGTTGTTGGCGAAGTGCCCTGCGTAGCGTTAGGCACTTTGGCCCCGACAAGGACTTTGCGTTGCGTTTTGTGTCCAAGGTTATCCCTAAAAACTAGAGGCATTGTGTCGGGGTCAAAACAGACTTCTCGAAATTGATTATCCATCCCAGCAGTTGAAGGATTTTGACTGTAAATGCTATATTCTCCTGCAGGCCTTGTTTTGATTGATTTGCTATGAGAAAATCGTCTAAATAAACCAATCATCTGACGCCGTGACTCCTCAGAAATTCCGCTATCCAATTGGTTATCGACGCGAAGGTTCTCTGAGCCGATGAAAGGCCAAACGGTAGGCATGTCATCTGCAATAGCCGATTTTGTTTTGGATCTGGATGGTAATTCAGTCTCAAGAACCTGCGATGTTGTTCGGAAATCGGTACGTGGAAATAAGCTTGACTTATGTCTATTTTTGTCATCCAGTCCTGGTGCTGCAAAAATGTTGGTAATCGGAAATGATTGAACAGTTGAAATGGCTTTGCTAGCACAAACTGGTTCAGTCGTTTCAAATTGAAAATTGGGCGTGATGCTCCATCCGGTTTCGGTACTAGGAAGAATGTAGACAGGTAGCCGGGAGTCGATTCGGCCTGTTCCAGTACTCCGGAATCTAGCATGGTTTGAATTTGTGCAGTCATATCTGGAGAAGTCTTTGTTCTGTAACATCGCATAACTGTGGCATTGGGGTATATTAACAGCGGCTTTAGTATGAATGGAATGCGGGCACCGCTCAAAATCTGACAAATTTTTGAAGGTGCACCCAAATTGCTCCATGTACATACGAATTGCTTTAGACAGCCGCCTTGAAATAATCCCGAGTCAATCGCGACGTTTATTTTTTTCTGAAGTCTGATTAAACTTTTTACCCTTTTGTCTTTCGCGGTTAATAGATTTTGATTTGGTTTGATTGAAATGTTGGGACACATTTTTTCCTCTCTTTGTTGAGGTATTACGACGAAAAAATGTTTCTTCCGGTTGTTTACTTGTAGAAGGCTTTTGATTCTGGTAAAAACTGAATTTCGATTGGTCTTTGGGCAATGGTCTTGAAGATGGAATCAATTTATCTAGCCCCCCAATTTTTTGAAGGTAGTTTTGAACGGGTACTTCGTCAAAAAGCGATTCAAAACTGGGTATTTTGGACAAAACATCGCGATGAAAATCTTCTGTTATTTGACGCAATAGGGCTTCCCGCCTTATATTAATAAAATCGGCACGTCTACCGCAAACAATTTGTAACAAATCATCAGATGTCTTATTATAACCAGATTCATTCGAAAATAAACTTTGTATTTTTTCAAACAACGTATTGGGATTCAATAATTCTTTAGAGTTATATGCCCAATCCACGAGATTTTGCAAAGACATTTGTAACTCATGTTTTTGGCAAAGTAAGGCATTAGTTAACGCAGCAAATGTACGTTCCATTAAATAAGAGCGGGCATCATTTTTTAACATTGAGTATTCAAATCTTTTTAATTCGTCATTAACATTTAATTCTACGAATCCGGGGGTAGCAAGATATTTCTTTTGTGTTTCGGAACATCTTATGGCATACCAATCATTACTTTTGAAATGTTGCAAATCTATTAATTTTTTAAGATAATTTTCGTTTGCTTTAGGATATATAGGATCTTTAACAGTAGTGCACATATCAGATAAAATATTCAATAGATTTTTATTATTTTCACCGGTAGGCTTATGTAGGTCAAAGTCATGTGATGCTTTGTTCGTATTTGAAAAATCAACGGTAGCGCGAGAAGAACATGACTTTGAATTTCGAATTTCATTATTAGCATAAATGAGGTTTGTCAAAAAAGATACTTGTTGTGACAAAAATTTAAATTGTGCATGGCTCACGGTTTGCGGCTCCGTTCTTGCAATTTTCGTCGGTGGGCAGGACTCGTCGCTCGATGAACTGTCATCTCCGTTGGCTGGATTCGAAGACGTAGAACTTCTGCGTTTTTGGGCTTCGCTCTCCATTTTATTTTATCGGGGAGACAAATTAATATATTTAATTTAAATTTTAGCTCATTTAAAATCTTTAAAAACTTAACTGACTTTACGGCGTGGAAAACGACGCTATAATGACGAAACAATACCGGGCACGCGCTTAGGCAAGTCGAATAATTGAGGTAAGTATGGTGGCGCCATCTAGCGGGGAGACCTGAAAACGCTGACAAAAGGAAGGAAAGCATTGCTTGACTCAAAGATGGATTCCGGATATTGATACGAAACAAATAATATATGTTTTGTTGTTTGCTCCAATATTTTGTAGTGCTATGTCTTGTAGTCTATGTTTTGAACCAGGTTTAGCCGTTATTGTAGGACGACCAGAGGTATAAGCATTATTACTAATCAGGATCACGGATAGAGCATTAATTTAAGTCCCATAAAATGAGCTGTGTGTCGATAATTGGGATTTTATACTTATATACCGGTGATGCATTCTTAACTTGCATAAATTACCTGCAATGCCTCTAACAGTTACTTTTATGAAAATCCAATTGTATAGAGTAAAGTCTGTACTGATGATTGCAAATGGAAACTGTAGCTTAAAAACTCGTAAATGTAAACTTTTTATTGAAGAAAGTAAGAAGATACATTTCATTCAGCACAACACACAATATAATGACTAGTAGACATTTAAAGTAACAAGTAAACAAAACAATAAGACGCCTTGTATATTATATATAAATATAAATATGTTATCTTCTGCCGCTGCGGCATTTCCTCGCATGTGGTATGTCCCGGTATGTGGGTCTCGCTAATCATACCACGTAGAGGACCCTATTTACTAAAACCTCCCGGGTACTCCTCCCTCCGCCGTTGGTGAGGGGCCCAGGTACTATTCCAGCCATTTGGGACAGACTAAGCGATACCCAGCACGGACGAAAAATAACAATACAGAAACAAAATGAACATGCCTTCTTTATCAATATTTTTACCCAATTGCAAGAAATGGGTCACGCCTGGTGCTAAACATAATGACAATTATTTTACTTAGCCTTTAGTTCGTAATGTAGTTTGTTAAACTGGAGTTTATTAGGTTTTAGTAGTTTGTTTTATTTGTTTCGGTTATCTGTTGAATTTTCGCAGATTGGTATAAAAAAATAATAATTTATCAATTTATTCTCCAGGGAATGCCAAGTCCTTTCTATGATGTTGAACGCGATATCCATGGACAACGTTTGTTTACACGGGTTCATGCGGCAGAAAGAGCGCGTGGCAGCTCTAACTCAGTTCCGCAGTAATCTCAAATGTACGCTGGTTGCCACTAACGTCGCCGCAAGAGGGTTGGATATACCGACAGTGGACCTTGTCGTCAATCATAAACTGCCTTTGGAACCCAAGGAGTATATTCATAGGTGAGGTTGGTTATAGCGTTGACGACTACTTTTTATGATGGAACTGAAATATAGGCCATGACTTTTTTATGGTACCTAATGCTAAGCTAAGCGATTAATTCTTTTTAATAAAATCAATCGATGTATGTATTTTTAATAGCATTAAAAAGATACATATTCAAATTATTTTAAACCTGTGTTAGTGACGCCCGTTCGTACAATTTTGATTATTTATTGGGTCAGCTCAGAAACTAAATCTCCAATTGTCACCTTTTTGTATACAGCAACCAAATACATATCACTTATTCAAATATATGATGACAAAAAACAACATAATTAGTTACCGATTTTGGGGCTTACCTTCACATGAATATGCCGTTATGGCGTGGCATCCAATCTATACTAATATATAAAACTTATAAGTTTGTTTGCTTGAACGCGCTAATCTCAGGAACTACTGTCCCGATTGAAAAAAAAACTTTCAGTATTAGATAGCCCATTTATTGAGGAAGGCTATAGGCTATATTTAATTGAAAAGTTCCTACGGTGACGACAGTTACGTGGGTGAAACCGCGCGCGGTAAGCTAGTAGTTCATAATAATAAATTTATTTACCGCGCGCGGTTTCACCCGCGTGACTCCCGCTCCCGTGGAAACTTCATAATTAAATATAGCCTATGGCACTCAGGGTGAATGTAGCTTTCCAATGGTGAAGAATTTTTGAAATCGGCACAGTAGTTTTTGAGTTTATTCATTACAAACATACACACACAAAAATACAAATCTTTACTCTTTATAATATTAGTATAGATTATTACCTACATTAGTATTATATTTATTGAATCCAATTGTATTATTTCACAGGGTTGGTCGCACAGCTCGTGCTGGCAGGAGTGGCTTGGCTATATCTCTGATCACTCCCTACGATATACTGCGGCTCGGAGAAATTGAACAGGCAATTAATACTAAACTAACTGAATACAAAATTGATGGTGAGGCATTTTGTTTATACCAAAAGTTTACTTGTGGTTTTTAAATTAGTCTCCGGAAGTCAAAGAACCAACTTTTAAATCTTGAATTAAAAATTAAGATTGCTTCAGGCAAATTGGTTTATTTCAAGATATTCTTAAACTACACCCAACAAGTTACACACATACAGTAAATAAAAACAGTAACTATAAACTAAGGTTACTTTTTTAACCATTTGATTATGATGATGATTGAAACGAACTATTTGTAACATTCTAAATTTTAGTGTACTTGTCAAATTTTATACTTTTTTGTTTGATTTCATTTGTCCAAGAAAAATATACGCTGTAACGTAACCTGAAACCAGCGCCTTTTTATTATTTATTTATAGGATATCATATATCAGTGCGTAATAATGATGATGAACCAAACTGCTTTAGGTCTGGCACGGATTTACCCCAAGATAAAAAAATACTTTCGTTTAACTAGAAACAGATATTTATATATTTTTTTATTTTAGACGATGAGGCTGTTAAAATTTTTACAACTGTCAGCGTAACGCGGCGAGAACAAGAGGCGCAGTTGGACAACGAAGAGTTTGAACAGCGCAAGAAGAACTACCGCATCAAGAGATGGATTCAAGCGGGAGTCGATCCTGATATGATGGAGCAAGGGTGAGAAATAGTTTGTTTATTATAGGGGTAGTCAAATGACCTGAATATATCTAAGGTTAAGGGATGGCTAGTGCTTATGCAGTTACCTTAGTTTGCTGGCCAGCAAAGCTTTAAGCTTCGTTCTTAAGACCGTCAAGGAAGGAGGAAACGTGCGTTGGTGCATTTCTATTTTACGACGCGCAACAGAGCAATTTCTTTCGCAAACGTCTTTGTTTGAATCCGTCAAAAAAAAGAGTACTGATCAGATTTTTTTTTCGGACGGACTTATTAATGACTGTAGTCTTTTGCTACCTCACCGGGCATTAAGGCTAGCAGGGCCAGATCCTTATTAAAAAGATAACATCTCACCTCCTAATGCTTACGTAACTATTCGTATTTATATTTATTAGTCTGTAAAGTTTTATCATTTCAATCTCTCAAATGTAAACTATGTTCTGTGATGAGAGACATAAATACATATGCAAAAATATATGCATTCTTAAAAAACAAAATAAGTTACCAGTTACCAGCCTAAGTCATAAAAATTAAGAAGCTATTAATGCGAATAAAATAGGCTTTTTTCAAATATAACAACTAATTTCCATACAAAACAGAAATTTTACACAATACTCTGTTTCAGACTTGAAGATATGCGTCGTAAACGAATAAAAGCAGCAAAGAAGGCTAAACTAGCTAAGATCAAGGAAGTACAATCACAACAGAAGGCTGATGCTTCACATGACGATGAGAGACTTCATAGCGAACCAGAAGATATCGACTCCACGATTAAAGATGGACTCAAGAAAGTAAACAAAACACTCATGAAGAAAGACGACCGATTCAAAAACGTTATAGCTAAGATCACTAAAATCAAACGAAAGGCTGAACAAGTCAAGACTAAAGAAGAAAATAAAAAAGAAAATGGTTTCAAAAAGAAGAAATTGAAAAAAGCTGGGGTTAATAAATAAATGGTTTTATTATTATTAGTGTTTCTTTTAATATATTATAATTGTTAAACAACTTCCTAGTGGTAAATAAACGTATTTTTATTATTCCTTGCATCAAACTGTTTTTCTATAGAATCACTTGTCTTTTACTGCAAAACAAAAGAACGTTAATTTTATTAATTCGAAGGACGCGTCCTAGTGGATGCTGGAGAGCTTTTCGTTGGAGGCGGTCAAAGATCCAAAGTCTTGCCTTGCATTTGTTGGTTAAGTTATAATTTTAATTTATAGTAGACGCTGGTCTCAATCGCGGTACAATTTTAAGGCAAAACATTACCTTTTTAATAATCCGACGTTTCGACATGGGTTACACCAGTCGTGGTCACGGATAGACTGATGAGTGTCAGCAACGGCGTCTTCGAACAGCGCGGGTTTCGGCAACTATTATATTAAGTCCTCTCCACCGATCGTCACTATTACTCGAGAATAGTACGTGAAGCGGTTGAAATCAAAAATATTCCAATTTCTGCCGGGAAGATGGATACCGGTTATCAACGGCTTGGAATTCTGTAATCACCAAATGTCATTCCGTAGGTAACAAAAATAAAAATTATCACGACCAAGTGGGGGTAGTTGCCGAAACCCGCGCTGTTTCAAGATGCCGTGTTGCTGACACTCATCAGTCAGTCTATCCGTGACCACGACTGGTGTAACCCATGTCGAAACGTCGGATTATTAATAAGGTAATGATTTGTCTTAAAATTGTACCGCGATTGACACCCGCGTCTACTATAAATTATGTGTACAAATCGCGAAAGTTAAAAGAAAAAGTTATAATTTTGTTATGGATGTTTTTAACTAATTAGATAGCGACATACACTTTATTATATAATTTGTTATTATACATAAACAACGACCTTTATTTATTAATGGACGTTGTTGTTTATTTTTTGTCAAGGGGGCGAAAGTCCATATCGCCTCTTTGCTTAAATAATGTGATATCTTGAAAAGTGGTCTTAAAAAACTTCTCACGTTATTGAAGCAAAGAGGCGATATAAGCTTGGGATCCCTGAGCTAATTACCATAGTTCTATAAAAAGCCTAATGTTGTGCATAGGGAATTTTCACAAAGTCGTGGTAGAATGATGCTGTAAAACATAGGTAAATGTTGCTGTCCCTATCGGTACAAAAAAAATAAAGGATATGTTAACGGTATCCACGGTTTAAGGCAATAAGCGAGGTACACCTAGTAGTTTCCTCGTAGTACCAACCAGACTCTATAAATATTTGATAAAATAAACAACCTATAAGTAGTAATAATTTATTTATTTATACATTGTAAAATTACAAATAGATACAACAATAATAAGTATATTTATTATTCAAGCTACGTCGCGTTGATGGCAAATAATTTGCCACAAAATTGAAGCTTCCGCGTGGTACATGGAAAGGCTCGGCTGTTATTTTTATACCAACAATATAAAAATAAAGTAAAATAAACTTAGAATATTAAATCACAATAATATATATTATTCTTATTTTCTGGTCAGTTCATAATATTATATTTATTTGACCAAAATAAATGGAAAAACCTTAAAATTTGTAAAACTAAAATCATACATTAAATTTGATTTATTTTACAAATAATCTGCATATAGAAATCTATTAAAATACAATGATATGTGAAAAATAGTAAAATAAAATTCCATAAATGATATCTATTTTTCTTATGTGTCATATCATACAAATGGCTGCAAATGCAAGTGTAGTATTACTTCATAATATAATATTCAAGCAATAATAAGTCTTGACTTAAAATATAGCAACGAATGTTATTATGATAACATTATATATATAGTACATTGTCATACCATATAATGTGTTAAAACATGGCTACATTTTGTCGTGATAATGATTCTAGACCGTACTGTGCCGTGTGAGTTTTTCTTACGTACTTTCACTATAATATACATAACGAGATAGAAAATCTAATATAACATTAAAATCACAATAATACAATAATCATCTAAGCATTGATTGTACTACAAGTTTAAAAAAAACAATTGTAAAACAAATTTTGGATCGTTTTGAGCAAAATAGTGAACATATAAAATAATTAAATACTCAGAATTTAATAGGTTTTATTCTAAATAATAACATAATTGTAAAAAAAAACCTATACAATCTGTTTAAACAAATACAAAAAAGATTATTTTAAGAATAGAACAGTTATCTTTTTTAAAATATTTTGTAACATAATTCTGCGACAGAATGATTTTGATTCACCTTTTTGGTAGATTTTTCAATATTGACCCGAAAATATATAAATATTCACATTTATTAAATTATTTTACATAAGACTAATGTCTGAATGATCTTAGTGCCAGAATGTAAAATAGTGATGATAATAATTTAAGATATAAAGTAAAAATTAGATAATATGTAAGTAGTTTTATAAGTTTAAATGCGAATTGCAATCTATTCATGAAGTGCAGAGATTTTAGATTTTATTTGTGTGTAAAAATTGTAGTTATTCTAGTTATTTTCCATGGCTGAAAGTTCCGAGTGATTTCTAGACATACATTTTAATAGGCACCTAAATAAATATTTCAAAGTAGAAGCAGGTAATTGATTTCATAATTTAATGCTATAAATTTGCGTTGTTATATCAAAAATTGGGTATTTCAGGTTTACGTATATATGCTTCACAAATACTAAAATCTTATGTTTGCAGTCTAAAATATTACATCAAATACATTTTTATGTAACATATGCGGTCGGCGCAGAATGTATCACGAGTTAATATGACATATTTTGTATAAGTTGTTTCAGAAAAAGCACCATAACATTTTATGACAGTAGGAAGGTATTCAGTAGACACGAAATGTTCAGTTCAAAGTTTGGGTAGTTATTTCATCAAAATTTCAAAGTCATTTTTGACAGGCTTCCTTGTGTGAATATCACAGATTTAACGGTTTCGTTTTCATACATTTTTCAGGGATTAAGTTTTTGTGTTAATTCAATTTGTTAAACGCTGCAATTTTGTTTTTCATATTTTCACTGTTTCAAAAAGTGAAATCTTTACCTGTAATTAAGGTTACATTTCTAATAAACCACTTTTGAATTTCATATATGCTCGCTTTTTTGCGAACAAGATGATTTATTTTAGTTGGTTATGCGTTCTTTATTTACTAATAAATCTATGTAAGTATAATCTCTTTATATTAAAGGTTACAAGGAACATTTCTACGGATCATGATATCATCCTGCGCCTTTTTATCTGGTGCATCTTATTCGGACATCTGAAGCAGCGAGTTGATGGTCGCGTCTTTGTTACAGCTGTTCGCTTCTAGAACGGACCTTATCACTTCTTCGTCCATGCTCGGGAACATTTCTGCGATCTGTTGACGAATTATTATAATTAATTAAATTTTAGAACACTTCACGGAAAAGCTTAATTTTAATTAATCGACCGCAATTTGTATGCATTAGGGGCTAAATTTTAGATGCAGGTTCTAATCCTGCCGGTGGTTTATTTTATTTTACTATCTCAAATTTTAAATTTGTGTGAAATCAGCGACGTCTTTTCGCGCCAGGGGCCTGAGTCTACTATCGTAATGGTGTGTGGTGTAACTGTCACTGACGTCTCGATGGTCGGCGTTTTTTATCTTTTAGATTAGTAGATTACAAAATGTGCAAAAAACCAACCATCGAAACGTCAGCGACAGTTCCACGACATACCATTACGATAGTAGACTCAGGACCCTGGTTGGTTGAGGGTCAACCCTTCGTGGCTCGGAATGCACTTTAAGACGTTGGTCTCGACTGTTATTATAACATAATCTATAACAATTATTAACAAGGGCTCGAGCAGTAGCAGGTTCCCTGCCTAACCCGCCTGCCATGCTCTAACCACGCATGGCAGGCGGGTTGGGCAGGGAATAAATAAATATTTTTTGTAAATAGGTATTGCAACTTATTTTATGGTTATAATGTCGTGTGTTTAGTGCCGTTCGTTGGTCAGAACTTTATATTGAAATTTACAAAATAATTCAACTAATTCTATTACAGGTAAATAGTCAAACATATTTTGGCTTATTAATTTATGATGTTAAATTAATTTAGTTATCTTTTTCGGTCAACCATTTGTAGTTAGCCACGAAGCGTTTTCTACTTCACCGGACATAAAGGCGAGCTGTGCTCCAGCATAGATAAATATTTTACAAACTACAAAAAGATTTGGCCATTCATCGGTCTACTTACTTGTTGCAACTGTTGAGGGGTGATCGGCGGTGGCTGGGGTGGCTGCTGGGGTTGCAGCGGCCCTTGTTGCGTATGCGGCGCGGGGAGCATCGCGTACCCCATACCCGTGCTGGGCACCACCAGCATCGGCGGGAATGCTACGGCGGAGGTTGGACCCACCTGATTAGAGAAATAAGTCAGATATATTTTTTTTATAATTTTTGACGGTTGATAAAATAGAACTAAACACTTAAAATCATCTACGATCAAAATATCTAATTTATTATAATTCGGTCTCCTCCTTTATTTCTCTGCCATATTTCAACTTCTTTAGAAGAAAAAAAAGCCAACTGCTCCATTTTATATAAATAAAAGATATTTATTTTTATATGTTTCTATTATTAGTTATACAAATACAAATTAAAATATAATAACATGTTATAATTAAAATATTTAAATTAAAAAAAAACATAAAAGCGTTAATAACAAACTTATAACTTAATAAACCAAAACAATGGAGAAATAATTTGGACCTGCTACCACCCCCACGAAAAGCGGTAGTGGTAGCGGTTCAGCACCCACTAGGGGACAGTCGCCCTCGTTGGGAACAAATACTATGCAAGTTCCAAAAAAATAACATAACACACGGTTTTCAAAAGTCAATTTAATTAACAATCAACTAGTATTATAAAAAACAAATTTTGTGAATTCAGTTATTGAAAAGTTATTTACTTGCAATACCTATATCTAATAACGTTTTTTATCGTTCGATTGTGAACAAAAATGGTAATAGATTTTTTTATTAGACATAGATTAACTAGCGCGGTAAACAAATCAAAGGTGTTGAAAACGTCCAATTATTAGCACTATAAGCGACATTGGTTAAATACATATTGTTTGTGAAAATTATACGCCTTTTTAATAGAAGAGAATAGTTAAAAGTAACAATAGGAATATTTTTTCACATTATTTTGTAAACGAAACCAATTTTATTAATTGTACAAATAAAGAATTATATTTTATTCCAATTTTAAATATTTGTCCAAATATTGGCATAGATAACTCTTGCCACCAAATGGTGGCATTTAAATGGAAATCCATTTAAATACAACATCAAATGTTGCTATTTGAAAAAGAATAACCATAAAAAAATCTATACATTTTGTAGATAGTTTCTTTTTTAAAGATTACTAACATATTTTTAAATTCTACTAGTATTCTTGTTAACCCCCTGTGCTAAGCTAAAATGCTTGTATTACGAGTGGGCTCACGTCAGTGTGCAATGGGTAGGGACCGTACCGGCGACCACAATATCACAAGTCCGACGCTCTAGCCATTGGGCTACGGCCGCTACGAATTAATGTTAATTGTGAGTTCTTGTTTTTTTTGAAGCTGTGTAAATAATTGGTGGGTTGCCAAGTATAGGCAGTATCGCCCTACCTAATAATGCTTTTCGGATCTCGACAAATTTTGACAGCTTGTTACTTCATTTCAACGTTAATCGTCTTTTCAGAAACTGGTTGTCATAAATTAGGATAATCATAATAAACACTTACTGAGAAGCTGAGAACAAGATTGATAACACCTTCCTTTCCATCTCCAAGTTTACCATTCAACGCGAACCAGTTGTCGTAGGTTTCACCCTGAAATAATATATAAATTTATAATTTAATATATGAATAATACTTTTGTATAGAAAAAATTTGTGATGTTTTAAATGTTTTATAACATCACAAAATTTCTTCAGTAATAACTACACGAGACAATATCTACTGTTAAAGGGATGACATATATTTTGGGAGCACCTTACACATTACAACGTGTTTTTTTTAATGGTTGCTAAAACTTGCCTATTAACCATCTGTATTAGCTAGTTAATTTTTTTTTTTTAAATGACAATTCCCGCTCTATGGATATAAATCCCTGTGTCGCGGGGGACTTTACAAACATTCATTTCAGGGACACACAGAACACCCAGACTCATAACAACTATGTGTGGTTCACACAAATAATTGTATATTATACCATGTTATTTTATACAGCACAGGATGTCATTCAAGTACAGTTAAATACAGTTCCTGGTCCTATTATGGGCTCTCAGAGGAGCAGCCGGAGGGTTTTAAGTAGGTAATCCTCTTGACACGGTTAGTATACATATACTTTTAAACTTTCGCGTACCATAATTATAATTCATTATACAAAGGTATTAACGCGATAAAATTACCTTTTTATATTTTCCGAGGTTGATACGAAACATCGGGAAATATATAAAAACCGGCCAAGTGTGAGTCGGACTCGCACGAAGGGTTTGAATTTTCAAGTGCCTGTTGCTGTTATTAATAATAACAATAATGATTTATTTTCTCACCACAATATAGTAACATTACATTTAAAAGTACATGTGAGCCTCAATATTATATTGTGGGAGACTGGTGCCTAAGCTAGGCTCGAGGCCTGTGTTTCAGGACACCAGGTCTCCACCCCTTAGTTAGTTACATTTCAAAATATGCAAATTTGGTCATTACTACTATATCATACTTTTTTTATACAATGAGGTAAATAGTTTTTATGACATGTTGTTTCTGTTAGCATTTACAAGTTACACGAGACAGGTTTACATAGTTAAAAAGAATACATCGAATAATATTAAACATTAATCAATAGATGTTAGTTGGTTTATGAGTGTGTATTTGCGTGGATGTGTGCGAATGTGTGTGTGTGTGTGTGTACATGTGGATGTGTGCGTGTGTGTGTGTTTATCACATGAAGAGTGACCATTTGCCTACACCTTAAACTGGTATGGAAAGCACAGCTTCAGTCTCATCATAGTTTAGACCTTTTAACCAATTAGTAAGAGTTTTCTTGCATGCAGCCTTGGTAAGATGGAATATGGGTATGGTTCGGTTTACCTTATTGTACAAGTAGCCACCCAAGTGGCAAAAGAATCGCTTGGAGTACTTTGTTGATAGTCTAATGCGTTGTACGGGATTGTAACGCCTTTTGCCGCTGGACAGCTTAGGGTTATAAGTCAGTTGGGAATGTTGTTTCAACAAGGTGCACAATATGAACAACTGGCGCACTGTCAAAACCTCGCTCTCCCTGTACAACAATGCAGTAGGATAACGATATGGCCTAAATGATGAAACCTTTAGGATGATCCGCTGAACTCGCTCTAGATCTTTTAAAGTGGTTTTCGGCGCTCCACCCCAAGTGGTAATGCAGTAGGTTATCACTGATTGAGCAAGGGCAAGGTAAGTAGCTTTCACATGCTTTTGGTCTAGGACACATCTTATTGACTTAAAGATGTATATTAATTTACGCAATTTATTATTAAGTGCGTTTATATGCTCGTGAAATCTGAGGGTATTGTCTATCACAACTCCCAAGTATTTCACAGTATCTTTTTTCTGTAAGACTGTACAGGTACACGTACTGCTGTGCGATTCATCACACGAGTGGGCCAGTATTTTGTAAGAAGAAGATAATGGTAGGGCTGTAGGGTTTTGTTTGAGTGAGAATGTAATGTAGTGTGTTTTATCATTATTGAGGGTTAATAAATTACACTTTAGCCAATTAAGCACAATGCTGAAACCCGATTGAGCATTTTCGTAAACTTCGCTCCACGTATTGCCGCTAAACAAAAGGGCAGTGTCGTCAGCAAACATTAACGCTCTGCCCTCAGGCAGGGTTAGCATACCCAGATCGTTAACATATATGAGAAATAAAGTTGGACCAATGACGCTACCTTGGGGCGTGCCATAAGTGAGTGTACTCTCATCACTGAGGTAATCGCCTATTCTAACTCTCTGTGTACGCTCACTCAAATAATCTTTAAAAAGGTCAAGTGGTACGCCTCTAACGCCCAAGCCTTCCATTTTCGAAATAAGGATAGGCACAGAAACCGTGTCAAAAGCTTTAGCAATATCCAAAAATATACCCAGGACCTTCTGCCTTTTATCCATTTCTGAAACTATATAGTTGGTGAGTTCATGCACAGCATCAGAGGTAGATCTACGAGCTCGAAACCCAAACTGCGCGGGCGAAATAAGGTAGTTTCTTTCTAAATAGTTAATGAGTCTCTTATTCATAACCCGTTCAATAATTTTTGAAAGGGCTGGGAGTATAGCTATCGGCCTGTAGTTATTAACACGGTTTCTGTCCCCGCCCTTAAATATTGGGTGAATTATGGCTTTCTTGAATGCTTTAGGGAATTTGCCTGTTGAGAGTATGAGGTTGCAAAGGTGTGTCAGAGGAGGAACCACAACTATTTCGTGTTTCTTTAAAATAGCACTAGATATTCCATCCCAACCAGTCGCACAGTCATGACGAAGTGACCTTAAAATCATAGCAACTTCAGCCTCATCGGTAGGCAGCATTACCATAGAACGTGTACTAGATTGCATGATATTTGGATTTGTTAGTCTACTGTGTTGACCCATATTCTTTTCCGCAAGCTGTTTACCAATATTAGTGAAAAAGTCATTAACAAAGTTTACAGAACGCTCAGGCGAAGTTAGTGTAGTCAATAAGTGAGATGCAATATTTTCTTTGTTTTTAGACCTACCTGATATATTGTTTATGACTGACCATACCTGCTTAGAGTTATTGCCTGCCCTATCCAGTTCCTGTCTTTCGTATTCTATTTTAACGTTTTTTAACAATTTATTACAGTAATTTCGATACCTACAAAATGAAATTCTTAAGACTTCGTTCTTAGGTGACATTTTAAGTTTTTTGTGCAAGTTATCTCTGTGCCTGATACACCGAAGCAAGCCGGGGGTAATCCACGGTTTTATAGTTCTTTTGCGGTATTGATATCGAGTAAAAAAGTTTGTTGTATGGGAGCCCCCCTAAATATTTATTTTACTAGCTTCCCTCGCGCGGTTTCACCCGCGTAACTCCCGTTCCCGTAATATCTCTTTAATAAAATATAGCTTATAGCCTTCCTCAATAAATGGAATATCCAACCGGAAAGATTTTTTGAAATCGGACTTGTAGTTCCTGAGATTAGCGCGTTCAAACCAACAAACAAACAAACTCTGCAGCTTTATAATATTAGTATAGATTTCATTAAAAAAAAGGCTGTTTTATAGTGTGCTTTTTGTAGTAGTCTAATATTCACATTGAACAAGTCTCTTCCTTATGCATTCAAAAGATTTTAATGGAGATGTTTAAACATATAGTTGTTATACTAGTATACAGAAACCTGTTCTTATAAAAAGCTAATTCCGCATGTATTAATTGGTTGGACGACGAATTATTACAACAAAATGTATGTCGAATAAGATTTTGCGCATGTTACCTACTTTTTTAACTAGGTCACCTTGAAATCAAAATACTGGACTTTTTTTTTAGTTTAGAATTTGGTTATCGTTTCTAGTTCCATCGCTTGTGCTATAATTCTGACTCATAAAAAAAACCCGAATGCAATATTACTACAGTTTCATTTTAAACCCTGTGTATGTATATAATGTATAAGTATGTATGTTAGTTTATAGTGTATTTACCTGCATAACTGCTGGTGGAATGGTGACATGTGCCCACGCGATCAGCTCATCCATTGTGAACGAACATTCGTCGAAGATCTCAAGGTATAAAGAGTTCACGCCAGGGGGCAGGAGACTGTTTAAAAAATACAAAATTGATAAAATTAATAAGTAATTTGCTCCTATAATGAGTTTATTTTCATGAAAGAAGTTTTTTTTCATGAATCATCATAAATGTAATCAGGGGCGTTAAATGCTATAATGAGTTAATTTGCTCCTATAATGAGTTTATTTTCATGAAAGAGTTTATTTTCATGAATCATCATAAATGTAATCAGGGGCGTTAAATGCTAGACATAAGCTACTTTTACCATAGTCACTACTCTGGGCAGGCGGATTGTAAATTGCTTTACGGACCGCCACTTAAGATCAACAGTCAATAGTTCACCAGACCAACGTTTGAATGAAATCCTATGTAAAGCCAGATAAAAGCTGGGAATTATTAAATTCCCATAAAATTATATTAGGTAATGTTCACTAACGGCTGAACTTGTTCTTTAATTAACGTAGTTCAGCCTTAACCGACAAAAAAAAAACTTTACAATATATTTAGGCCACCTAAAACAGGTGGTTGTGATATAAAAACGGTTTGATTATTGAAATTAACAAATTTAATCGATAATTTTATAAATAAAAAAAGGGTTTTCTTTACTATGATGGCAAACTAACATTTGCAAATTGTATTAATAGAGTAATTATAATATTATTAAAAATTAAATCTAAAGGCTTTGTGCTCAATGCACACCTCATTGAATACATAGGTATAATACGGCGGAAAAACGCATGCCAGCAACACTAGTAAATGGAATGTAAATTATTTAATTGCAAGAAAATTTCTACACGGACTTCTCGCGTCCTCTATTTCGTTGAAATGTGTCCTTCGTTAGGCGTTTGCAACAAATATTGCATGACAAAAATATAAGTAGTTTGTGTAAAAACTACAAACTGGTTCTATGAGCCATTGAATTATTATACGTCTTTACTTAATATGAACATACATCCCGTTTTGAATGAGACTGTTCTGTTTTGAATGGGACTGGCCTGTTTTGAATAAGGCTCCGCACAAACGGGCCACCGACCACGGCCACTGGTGGCCAGCGACAGCCACTTAACATACTTTTTCATAAAGTAGCGAGTGGCCGCCACCGGCTGCACGGGCGCGTCTATGCAAAATATATGAAAAAGTATGTTAAGTGGTTAACGCTGGCCACCAGTGGCCGTGGTCGGTGGCCTGTTTGCGCGGAGCCTAAGACTCGCGTTTCGAATGGGACTATCCCTTATCTCAGCCAAAGCTGACATTTTGACGCAACATTTTATTTTATGGGATCGATTTAACATAGGAAAATATTCAAAAGCATTGGATGTATTGTTTGGAAAGCATTATAGTATATAGGTATATATAAAACTAATAATAGGGGGTCCACCAAAACCAGTAAAGTTTTTAAAAGTATTCTATGAGAAAAAAGAAAAGAGCCTGTGATCTATATCATACTGTAATAACGTTACAAGTTGTACAATATAGTTTTTATAAAAAGGATATCCTTCTTTTATTTTTTGATGTGGTAGGGAACCTCATAGACTAGTGAAGAATAACATGAATGGGTCGATTAAAATTAATCTTCCATCATTGAAATGTAATTTTACCCGAAAGTGTCGTACTTAACCTATATTTCAGAAAGTTATTAAGTACTTAGAAATAATATTTCAATAGCTCACCAGTGAATAACTTTGTTCCATCTGGGGGTCCTTCCACCGCTAGGGTCCGTGTGCGTTTCGTATATGCAGTGGCCAACGCGCATACGCACATATGGGTCCATGCGAGTCAAACCTACAATATTATTAATAAATTAAGTTGATATACATTATTATGAATAGGAAGCATTTTTGCTTATTAAGGTCGTCAAACAAGTCTTTTTTGTCAGGTACAACAAAGACCCATAGACATACAGAGAAACATATTATAATAAAACTACATTGGGTGCAGGTTCACCCGGGAGCATCTGGTAGTTATCAATTACCATAATCTATGACTGCTTTTAACTCAAAAGACAACGCCTCTAGATCTAAAATATTTATTTCACTATTAGAAATCCATGCTATCAAAGATCACGGCTAATTGAAACAAAGCAGGTACAATGCATAATAAAAAAAAATTGCAATAAAAACAATGCTGCATATCTAATTAATTTTAAAGACTTATTATGATTTTAACAGCTCCATAATTTATGTTGTAAAATATCAAACTTAATATTATAATTTTACCTACAGTACAAAGAAATATGACCTAATTCAGATGATGATATATTTTAACTTTTATTTATTTCAATTATAATAAAGTATAAATAAATATGGAGAAAACTTGTGAGTGACCTTACAGAATACAGGCGCCAAATGTAGTCATATTGATTAATGTTGTCATAAAGAACACAATTTAAGAGTGCATGGTCTTCAGATTTAAAAAGGGATCCGCCTTATGAAATCTGAAGACCTCACTCTCTTATATTTTGTGCTTCATCTTTCATTTTCAAGAGAGGTTGGCAAAGATTGCCACAACTCGTATTGTGTGCATTCATAGATTACGACAACTGCTTACAATCATATGTGCTGTATGCATGTTTGCCTACCATGTGAAATAAAAAAATGTTGAGTTGTCAAATGTGAAATGATACCTATTTGTATTCAAACTCAAGAAAAAAAAGAACTTACCATAGTTTTTATTCAGCTTAGCTTGAGCTATTGTAACGCTGAGTCTGGCAGTCATTAGTGGTCCCTGAGGCACCTAAAACAACATTACTTTTTTATTATCTTTAACTAAATCAATAGTCCTTACTTCTTGGAGTATTTCTATATTCAAATATTTTATAGTCAACAACAAATTTGGATTCAATTCGAAGATTGCCGGTTGAAATTCTGCTAGCGGTCGAAATTTATTATACACAAACTTTAATGGATATGTTAACCCAGTGTGCACAATTTCAATAAAATCCATTCAGTGGTGTTTACATGAAATTATATAACGTACCAAACAACAAGAAGCAGACTTACCCCATTTACATTACAGTTTTGCCTCAACATTTAGATACATAAATACTGCTACCAAATTCATCCCATTGTTTGCAACAAACATGTTAATATGTAGGTTCACTTTTATTACATTAGTAGTTACCAGTCTTTTAAGCAATGTCATACTAAACTTAATTAAAAAAAAAGGTAGTAAAGATACTCACTGGACCACAAGATAATTGTTGCTGTAAAGCCAATGCTGCTTGATAGTCTGCATCAAGGGTATCAGAAGCACCATCCGCACGCAGGAATCCTGCAGGTAGCGGACCGAGGAGAACCTGCAACAATGGCATTTAGTATTAAAAATCCTGAAATATAGTTAGGGTAAAAAAATAAACTTTCGATGCATGTTCAAAATAGTTATTTTAACATTGGCAAAATTTATGTAGATGTGTGTTTGATACCGTTTTTAAGTTACCGGTTTAGCCATTCTTGAGTTATAAATAGTGTAACTGTTGCATATTTAATGTGGGTACTTATCAAATCTTCTTACACTAATAAGGTTGATTAAGTAGAGGGTAGGTTTGGTGACACTGTTGTATTTTACATGTTCTTTGCTACACAGCTCAATAAACCTATTTACGAAAATATGGTGTTTTAGTGAACATAATAGTGGCGACGAGGATTAAACGTGTACAATGGAGCGTAAATTAGTGAGATTCAATGAATTCAATGTGAAAACTGACAATTGGGACAACTACATAGTGCGTCTCAATTATTGTTTTGAAGCAAGTGGAATCACCGATGATGCAGTCAGGAGGGCGAACTTTTTTACGATATGTGGTGCCCAAACGTTCGAAACCTTTCTCGCGTTAATTACACCCAAAAAACCGAGTGAAGTAACTTTTATCGATGTCGTGAATATTCTAACCAAACACTACAGTCCGAAGCCGAACGAGATATCGGTGTCGTACAAATTTTATAAACGTGATCAATCTAAAGATGAAAAGGCATCAGAATACATCGCGCAATTGAGAAAAATCAGCGCTGAATGTAATTTTCCTAATCTGGAACGTATGCTGCGGGATAGATTGGTGTGCGGCATGAGCGATCGCAAGCTGCAGTACGAGCTGCTTAAAAAAGATAACCTAAAGTACGAGGACGTAGTAGAAGCCGTGGTGGCCGAGAGCGCGGGAAAGGACGCGCGCATGATGCAGCCGACGGGATATGCGCCGTCGCACAGCACCGCCACCACGACGGCGCCTTCGCCGTTCGCGGGGGAACCGATGGATGTGAACGCGATGAAAGTTAAACCGACGACAACCGTTCGTCTCTGCTACCGATGCGGGGGCCGTCATGGTGGTGAATGCCGTTTTGTAAACGCGGTATGTCACTACTGCAAGAAGAGGGGCCACATCGAGAAGATATGCTCCGCTAAGAAAAGTAGCCCTGGAAAAGTAAACTACGCCGAAGAAGAGTTTGACACGCAGTTAAACGGGATCTACAAGGTGGAAGCGTTGAGCACGCGCGTGCCTGCGTTCGAGCTTCGTGTTATGATGAACGGCGTCGAGGTCACCATGGAGGTGGACTCGGGCGCCGCCTTCTCCATCGTCAACGAGCGCACATGGACGCGTGTGCCGTCGCGGGAGGCGCCGCAACCGCTGCGCACCCGCTTGCGCACCTGGAACGACTCGCCGGTGTCGATCATCGGACAAGTTTCAGTGTTTGTGCAGTATAAGGACATTAAGCGTGAATTGAAAGTAGTAGTAGCTAGGGGCTCGGGGCCTAATCTGATAGGACGCGATTGGTTTGAGGCTCTCGAGATTTCTGTAAAAGTGAATAAAATTCTAGATGTGGACATGACACTAACGCATTGATGTATAGGTACGGGGAAGTTTTCAAGGACGAACTCGGTACCTACCGGGGCGATCCTGTGACAATTCAATTGAAACCGAATGCAGTGCCTAGGTTTTTGAAAGCGCGGCCGGTGCCGTACGCGATTAAAGGTAGGGTCGAAAAGGAAATAGATCGGTTGGTAGGTGAAAATGTTCTTCGGCCCGTAGCATTTTCGGAATGGGCCACTCCGGTCGTTCCGATTGTCAAAAAGAATGGTGCGATTCGTCTATGCGGAGACTATCGTAGCACAGTGAATCAGGCTACGGAGTCGGATACGTATCCGATGCCCACTGCGAGTGAAGTGTTCGCAACAATTTCTGGGGGCAAATATTATACAACACTAGATCTCGACAGGGCATACACTCAAGTGGTCGTCACGGACGCCACAGCGCGACTTTTAACACTAAACACATGTAAGGGTCTTTACACTGTACATAGATTAGCTTTCGGCGTGAAGGCGTGCCCTGGCATTTTCCAGCGACTGATGACGGCGTTGTTGGCGGGTGTGCCTGGGGTCGCCGTGCTGATCGATGACGTCATCATCAGCGGCCGCACCATACCAGAGATGACGCAGCGCTTAGATGCAGTCCTGAAGCGGATTGAGAATGCAGGTTTGCGCCTCAACGGGAATAAATGTAAGTTCGCTAAGGAGCGAGTGGAATTTTTGGGTTTCGTGATCGACGCCGACGGTATTCATCCGGCACCGAGTAAAGTTGAGTCCATCCTGAATACTCCGGAACCTAAAAGTGTCCAACAGCTGCAAGCGTTTTTAGGATTATACAATTTTTATGAGAGGTTCGTACCTCATAAAGCCACCATACTAGAGCCTCTACATAGATTGCTCGACAAAACACAGGAGTGGGTGTGGACTGACCGAGAACAGAGCAGTTTCGATACTGCTAAACATCTGTTATCATCTGATTTGACTCTCGTGCACTACGATCTAAACAAGCCGTTGGTCCTCACCTGCGATAGTTCAGAGTACGGAGCGGGAGCTGTGTTGTCCCACGTCATGGACGATGGACAGGAGCGCCCTATCGCGATGGGCTCTAGAACACTACACACACACGAACGACGCTATTCCCAATTAGATAAAGAAGCGACGGCAATCATGTTTGGAGTAAGTAAATTCCACAATTACTTAATGGGTCGGTCTTTCATGATAATAACAGATCATAAACCTTTATTAGGAATCTTTGATCCTAAAAGACCGATACCTAATGTTCTATCACCACGCCTTACCAGGATGGCTTTAGTACTTACTTCCTATAGTTATGATATAACATATAAGCCAGGACCACAGATAGGTCATGCTGATGGGCTTAGTCTTTGGCCGCAGCCTGTTCCTGAACAGCCTGAGCCACAACTTTGTGACATATTGTTAATGGCAGAAGCTCCCGAAGATTTTCCGATTGATGTAGACAAAATAGCTTACGCTACAAAGCGTGATAAGGTTCTTAATCGGATAAGTCATCACATTTTATGCGGTTGGCCAGCCAAAGAATCAGATGAGCAGCTACGTCCATACTGGTTGCATCGTACTGAGCTGTCCTTGCACGAGGATTGCATCCTCCTTGGCTGTCGCGTAGTTGTGCCGCCATCGCTGCGTGAAGTAGTTCTGCGCGCTTTACATAAAGCACACAGTGGAATTGTTCAAACAAAAGCACTGGCCAGAAGCTACGTTTGGTGGCCACAATTAAACAATGATATAGAAACTTTGATACAGAGTTGCAACAAATGTTTGGAAAACCGACATATGCCACCTAGAACCAGTTATGAATGGGTCATGCCAGCGAAACCTTGGTCCAGACTAAATATTGATTTTGCCGGACCATATCAGAACAAAACTTTTTTGATTATGGTTGATGCATATTCTAAGTGGCCTGAGGTTTTCATCGTTAATAATATGACTTCAGCAACAGTGATTCGGCACCTTAGAATGATATTTGCTATACACGGATTGTGTGAGACCTTGGTTTCCGACAATGGTACGCCTTTCGTTTCTTCTGAAATGAAAGCATTTTTAGACGCTAACAAAATAAAACATATTAGGTCAGCACCTTTCCACCCATCCACCAATGGATTGGCAGAACGCATGGTACAAACCGTAAAAGACAAACTTCGCAAAATGGACGGCATGTCTTGGGATGTTAAAATACCAAATATGCTTTTAGGACTAAGAGCTACACCTTGTGCAGCTACTAACAAAAGTCCGGCTGAACTTTTGTTCAACAGGCGTGTTCGGACATTACTAGACACAATTAATCCACATGATCAACAGCGTAAAAATAGGGAAGAGCAAGTTTTACGAAACAGTCAGAAGAAAAACAGACAGACAGACGTAGGTCAAAATGTCATGTACAGAAATTTTAGTAGTGGGCCACGTTGGTTACCAGGAACGGTTATAAATAAAGAAGGTCCGTCCAGTTATAGAGTTGAAACTGAGGAAGGCAATGTAATCAGTAGGCACATAGACCAGTTAGTTAAGAAACAGACACCCGACGCAACACGACAGGAAAATGAACAACCGGTTAGAATGGAGGAAGGTGAACCCGTAGGACAGAATATTCTTGGGGGTGATGATGAGGTAATGGAGGATATTTCGACCAGTCAAAACAATGAACCAATTATAGAGATACCAAGTTCAGACAAATGGGCAGAAATGCTAGGTATACCGGTAGAATCACAATCTGGTTTTTCAGGTGGGAAACTTAAAAATAAGTTAGCTTCTAAGTTAGCTGCCCACGGAAATACTCCCTATTCTAGACCGCCGCCACCGGCGCCGTTCCGTGATTGTAATTATATGTTGTAAGCAAATAAGATTAATTTGTATGTTTATGCTTTGATTAGTTTTAGATAATTCCTACTTTATTTTTTATGATTATATTATTATTTTTAGTTATTTCTATTTTGTTGTGAATTGTAAACATACTTGGGGGAAAGGTATGTTGCATATTTAATGTGGGTACTTATCAAATCTTCTTACACTAATAAGGTTGATTAAGTAGAGGGTAGGTTTGGTGACACTGTTGTATTTTACATGTTCTTTGCTACACAGCTCAATAAACCTATTTACGAAAATATGGTGTTTTAGTGAACATAATAGTAACTAACACGACTTTCTATTATATATATAGATAAATATATAAAGAATGGTTAAACAAAACTGTTTCTAGCAGTCTTACTTTAGTTTTACTCAAAAATAATTCTAAGTTAATTACCATAATATAGCCATGATAGAATGTCTTCTTCCTAGATCTTTATTCTTTTTGATCTCTTTTATTCTTAAATAACAAGGTAATATATACAATAATACATAAACTTTTTTTGTTTTTTTTTGTCCGGGGGGAAATCTCTCCATAGCATGGTACGCTAAAGTCATACCACAAGGAGAGGACCCTATACCACTAAAACCTCCCAGTCACTCCTTCGATACGCCGTTGGCTGGGGCCCGGTACGCATGAGCAATCTGGCCCTCCAACGGCACCCGTGGACAATATGGTACCGCAGGATCTCCAGGGCCACACTTATAGAGACCCATTTGCCCAATTATAGGTACGCCCGGAGTGTACAGGTGTCCCTACTCCTCATGGGTCAGCCTCAAAGGGAGCAGGGCCCACTCCCCGAACACTAATACATAACCTACACATACTATCCAATCACTTCTTTATTTAAAAACAATAAAACAATCATATGTTAATGAAAAAACATTACAATCTATATTTAACTTATTGCACCATATTATTTATTATTAAGTGAAGTGTACATGTTATGTGATATGTTTAAAGTATTTGTAAGTTATCATCTTAATAGATGTCATTTTTATATCAATTTACAAAACAATCTGACATAACAAAAGTGATTAATTATAGTACTAAAATTAGTCATAGATATTAATTAATTCAATTAAGAACAGATATCACTATTGTTATCATCAGAAAGGTTTATTGTTGAATTATATGTCAATAACATTATTATTATACATCTACATGGAATAGCATTGTCAAATTATTCTTATACTGTAACATCCGATTATTCATCTCCTTTACTTTGTATCGCAAAATATATTTGTCAACATCTTTATACTAAGTTGTCTGGAAAGTTCCTGACAACGAAATCAATAATACCATTCAGATAAATTAAATAACATGCGACACTTTGTTAAAAATGTAAACCGGTTTAAAATACTTGTTTGTATCCCAAAAAAACAAACTTGTATTATCACAAATTTTGCTTGGAACAACGCAAATAAAGTGATTCATAAGTTATCACTTTCTTTGCAATTTATTTTGGCAATTTCCACTTACCCTACGGCGACGCTCTTCGTTTCTTTCACTAGTATCATTCGGCATTGTTGATGTCATGTTAAGAAATTCACTTTTTTCCTTTTTCTAAATAAATTAGTTAATAATTACTTGACTTGATGATAACAAGGTGTAATAAAATATCGCAAACAAATACCTTTAATATCAAATGTCATCGACAGTGTTGCCACCTTGCAATCTAATATGTCACTAGATAGAACCGTATTCAAAACTCGCTAGATTTCAGACATTTTGTATTATAAAAAACCGCTAGAAATCGCTGACGATTTTATCATATTTTTAAGTGGTTGTTTTTCTTATGCCGTTTAGGCAGGCGATGAAATCAGTCGCCGCCGATCAAAAACCGCGATGACTCAAAATGTACGAGTCAATTGATGGTGCCACCTACTTTGCACAAGAGCTGTACATTCATACAGCTTAAACAGTTTTGATTTGTAATATGTATATATTATATTTGTTATACATACATAGGCTTTGTATTAAATAAATAATGTAATGGGAAGTTTTGTTGCGGTTCAGCTGTAAAATCCTCAATTTATTTCGATATCGCAAATTATCACTAAAAATAAATAAAAAAAATGTTTATTAAAAGTAAAGAAGCTAAAATAAGTTTTAGCGAGAAAAGATATCAGAAAATCGCTGTCCAGCTCGAAAAATCCACTTCTTGCCCGTGGTCCACTCACTAGATTTATCGACAAAGTCGCTGAGGTGGAGGGTCATCGATAGTAAAAATAGCTGTTTTTTTTTTTGGATTTTAATGACCTGGTCACTTGGACCTTTATGTCAAGAGTCAAATAAGTTTTTTTTTTTGGATTTTAATGACCTGGTCACTAAATAGTCATTGGATACAGTAGAGATGTGCCGTATCTGTCAAAATATTAGTCGAGTAATTTCAAACGAAAGGAGAAACGCTTCAATCTTTAAATGGTGTGGAATAAGCTGACTTCATCTAAAATGTATAAAAGAACGAAATTAATATTACAAATACTTTCAAAAAACTTCGACAAACAAGACAAACCATCATCGTTATCATTTATGCTTAACTTCTAAATTTTGATATCTGCAGCGTAACATAAAATTAGTGACAAATGAATGACACTGTATGTCATTAACGTCACTTCTGTGCTTTTGCTTGTCAAAGGAAATATTAAACTTTTCGTATTGTTTTTCTATTGAGTGTGTATTTTAATTGTTTAAATAAGTACAAAAAAACGTAATACATCAAAGGTATTTCCTGAAGCTCTAGGTTTGCTTTTCTTCATTACGTTAATTTTTACTTAATGCCAAGAAACATATGTTGATCTGAAGTGACTTGGTTATTTTATCGATTTTCGTGATCTAGTGCTATGGATATCATCAAAACACCCAAGGTAAGTGATTATTAATACTTTTTATTACCTTTCGTAACATGAAATGAAAGTTTATTTCCCAATGAAAGTAGGGGTATTCGGAGGTATCATTAAATTACTTACGCCATATCACGTATTCTTGTTTATATTAAAATTTTAAAACTAAAGAAATTAAAAAAAACTACTAGCCACTACAACAAACCGGGAAAATCCTTAAACTACCCACTGACCAAATTTACATTCACCTAAAGTATCAACTTGTCATATTTTATCATACATCAGCCTACTTTTGTTCAATTGAATGTTATTGTTGATAAACTATCATGTTTCTTATCAGTCTAGTAAACAGTACACAATCTAATATATATATGTACATGTATATAAACACTTTTATCATAGTTTTAATTGCAGAAGTTACTTATAAATGAATAAATAAAATATTATAGTTCAAGCTACAACAGACTACCCATAACTATGGTATAGTAGTTTCTAGTGTCATTTGTCTAGGCTCAGGTAAGGCTGATATAGGCCATTGTCTTACTAATGGGATCATTGGCTAAGGCTAGATTTCATGAGATACTTTTTACATAGTTTATGGCAGTACTGAATCTAATGACAAGAATGAATCTAATTTGAAGATGCTATTATTTTAAATTTGATTAAGTAGCATAATAAACAATAAAATCTATGCTCTTCATAAAGCTAAATCTGTCTCACTCAGCAATATTGAACGATTTATAATTTTCTGATAGAAAATAAATAAACTGTGTCAGTACCTCTATTATTCTATCATTATAATAAAAATAGTATGTTTTTTTACTTATAATATTAAATCTATTCTAGCACTACTATAATTTCTTATTATTTTGAAAACAATTTAACATTTCCTTATTGAATTATTATAATCATATATGTACATAACTTCATCCAAGCCCTATCACTTTCTACATTATTATATTTAATGTGTCATTCAACACAAGTGTTTGTTATGGTCTCTTATCTATCTATAATGATTCATACACTAAATGGGATAACCATGTTTAGGTTATATTATAGATTTTACAATTATAAACTATACCTAAATTATAATTTGGTGTTTATCAATTCAAGTTTGTAACATACAAATATTATTATAAGAGTAACCACATGTGGTTACTCTTTCATGATAAAACTACTGAACATTTGAATTTGGCTGAAAGTTTGCACGGGGATAGGTTATAAGATGGATTAACACATAGGCTTCAAAACATGATCCTCCAAGCCACTAGAGCAAAGTTCTGTGGGGCACAGCTAGTGAATTAAAAAGTAATGGGTGCCCAATATAGAAGAAGCTATACCTAAATGTATATCCAAATCTTGCCAGTGGTAATATATTTATCTCATTTTTTCAATTTAGTAACTTTTACTCTCTCCAACAAATTCTAACTTTACATCTGTGTGCACCTCTAGTTATAAGAGCTCTCAGTAAAGGAGGGTGCAACTGCGGAGCCCCATCACAAACAATGGTCCACCTCCTCACTTGTACTCTGTGTAACTCCACCTGCACTCTAAGGGACCAGTCCGAGCCCACCACCAACACCGTAAATGTGGCAGAGTTTTGGTCATAACATATTTAATTTAAAGAAATCATTGACACAACAAAGAAGACGTAAAGGAGGGTAGCAAATGCTATTCAACTTTGACCTTATGTTCTATGCTGTATGGAGTTGGTTGCACCAGACAATACTAGTAAAGGCAATGAAGATCCGTTGGATGCTATTATTATGTTAAAAAAGAGAACTAATCAACTTAAAATTGAGTGTGGATGGATTTTTATTATGAACATAAAAACAATTTGTATTTTTTTTTTCAGATTTACTAAATATCAAAATTTTATTTACATATAAGCTATAAAACATCATGCTATAAAACTTTGTGTAAACTTCAAACTGGAGCTGAGTTGAAATGTAGTGCAAGTAAACTATATAAAGTGTGGGTAGTTGTAAATAATAAACAATGTTTGAGTTCTAAACGGGTCATAAGACCTTTGTAGGACCTAAAGTTGATATCAGACTCAAAGATTCCCATTTGAGGTAGATATCAGACCATTGCTCATAGTTTTTTTTTATATCTCTTAAAAAACAATAATAATAATGTATGTATATGTGTTACAATCTATCTGTATACAAAACCTTTGTTTTGATGACTGACTGAAGGATCAATGCAGAGCCTAAACTGTAGAACAGAAAGTTTATCCATCCAATCAAATATAGGCATCCAATAAGTTTTTTTTTTAATTCCAAGTTCATATTATATACAATTTTGCGGGTAACAGCTATCACACATAATAAATATGTATATAATATTTTCATAAAAATAATAATATAAAATTATATTCTCATAAAAGGCTGGATGAATGGATTATGATGATATTTAACATACACACAATTTTATACTCAATCCATCCGACAAAGAGTGTTTGCTGTATTCTTTTCGGTCAGTCAGTCTACCGGTCAAGATGTACAGCGAACTAATTCCTTGGGAAAGGCTAGCCAAGACCTTAGACGTAATCCTTGACCGAAAGCTAAACTTAAGAGTAGCATATATAGAAACCGTTCGAGCATGGGATTCCAAATAAATGTAACCATTTTTACGGAATAAATGATATTTGACTTTGACTAACTTACGATCAGTCGACTACACTGTCTCTTAAATTCACGCAGTAAACTATCACTTGATAACAAGGTTAGGATTTATACCACATGTATACGACCAATTATGAAGTACGCGAGCACCGTATTCGCTCATACAGCGCCTAGCAGTTTGTACCGCTTACAAACTGTTTAAAGTCACTCGACGGGCCACCGGGGCACCGTGGTTCATTCGTAATCGCAACTTGCATTCTGATCTCCAACTGCCTTCCATCAAGCAGTGGATGAAAGAGGAACGCTTCTTTGAATCCGCGGCTCAACACCCAAACCCGTTGGTTGCTGCAGCATCCGGGACTTTGCCCTCAAAGCGTTGTAAACACCGTCGGCCTCGGGGCGTCCTTGACGACCCGGACGACGAGATTACAACTTACCAAATGGCAGTACAGAGACTGCAAGAAACTAGCACCACTACACAGAGACAATTCTTTCCGACCCGCCGGAGAAGAGTGCGCCCGCGAACGCGACCCATTATCCCTCGCCCTCCCGACCTTTAGTTTGCCAAGAACCTTCCGATGCCCTCGTAGACCCGAAGTCTGAGAGGTCCACGAACTGTAAAGTAGAGCGACAGTTGCACAAAACTGCCATAAGAAAAAACTAAAAGCCATAATCTTTCAATCTCCCCGTCAGCGACCGCCCTGAGCCGAGGTCCAAGTCCCACAGGGGATACCTTCTTGCGCAGGTTGCGTAGTTTGTAGTGTTTTAACCATGTATCTAGGCTGGAGCTCTGCACGCCTTCTTGCCCGGTGAAGTAGCAAAAGCCTCGGGTCTAACTACATATGTCCGTCCGAAAAACCTAAAAACAACTATGTAATACCTTGGTTTTTGATAGTTTATGATTAAATGTCTACTTATTTATTAATATCTTCTTATTTATTATCTAACAATATTTTAGCAAATTATTGGGGTGATATTTATATTAATCGCCAATATCATCAGTAATTCACCTTTTTCAAACTTAGCTAAATTCTATCTTTTTCAACTGGTATCAATGTAAGGCTTTTGCGTCATAATATGGCCCTTATGAACAACGCACGTGTGTGCATCCGAAATTCGGAAACGACAACATACTAGCGGAAATAATGTCATCCCCCTCTATTTTGCGGAAAATTCATCATGTTGTTCTGTTTCCTCGCGCATGCTCCGAAAATTTCATACTGCCCTTTGACATTTCAAAATATACCCTACTGCTAGACAATAGAGAGTGATTTCGTTCGGATCTAAGATTCTATAGGTTGGAAATAAGAATATTTTGACGATAAATAACTGTGATTCCTGATTACTGTCAGTTGACTTCGCTCCACCGTCGCGGGTAGTCGGGTGTTCTCCCTTACAACCCGATTCGTTCTATAAATAAGCAATAAGGGTCTGTACCGCGAAATCGAATTGGAAAAGTTTATAATTCTTGCTTGCGTTGGAGTTCTTAACATGTTTATTTAATAACATTTTGATTTGATTACTTTTCTGTTATCAATATTTTGAGGAATATAAAAATATGTGAAATATTACATCAGTGTGTTTCCATCGACTTAAGTTGTTTATATTCCTTTGTTAAGAAATCTCGTAGTTCAAATGATGGCCCTTAGTTCCTTGACTCCATCGAATATGCTTGGCGAGTTGGGCCGGCTAGCTAGCTGGCTCAAGGGCGACTGCCTCGCAGCTGAAGAATATGCAGGTCTTGCTGTTACTGAGAAGGTGAGATGTTAAATGTGGATAATATTGGAAAAAGAAACTTATTATGACTATTATTTTTTTTCCTGAATAAGACCTGAATGGGACCAAACATGAAATCGCGAAAAAAAAATCACATATTCCATACATTTTGTCGAGGTAAATGAACACAAATGTATGGAACAGCTGAATTTTTTTTTCGCGATTTCTAGGTTGGTCCCATAGTAAAAGTTGTTTATAATCCTCAGCACTTTCAACACCTGAAAGGTTGTTGGTGTTTTAAAAATAACCCTGTATACTTAAAAAAGCATTAACTACTACTCCTAGTTGCTGTATTTACGATAATAATCCAACATCAGTGAACAGTACAAACTAAAGATAGAACACTCAAAGCTCTAAACTCTCACTCGTGTAGGCGGAATCGTCCTTAACTGAGTTTGTAACTTGTCACAGTAGATTTCTAACTTTGATTGATAGTTTAATCTGTTAAGTTGGGTTTCTTCGTTATCATATACCCGGTGGTATTGCTACGGTAAATTATCAAGAGACCAGTATGTTTGTACCGACATAGATATTCTCTTATATGTAAACTAACGTAGACACTGTACTTCGTCTATAAACAAGTGCGATTCGGACTCGCGAACAATAGGTTTCTTACCTTTATGTATGCAACATTACACACTAATTTTAAGATTTTGAAACAAAGAACCATTTGCCTGTTCCTATTATGGCAACTCAGGGCGGTCGCTAACGGAGGGGTTGAGTGAATATGACTTTAAGTTGTTTAGGGAAGTTTTGTGCAACTATCGCTCTACTTTACAGAAGTTGCTAGACATTTATTTTGCGGTATATATACACACTGCTAATTAATGTTCAAGATGTCGTATTTAATCTGCCGGGTGTATAATAATTGTTGTAACCCGAAACTTAACAGGTTTCATTCCCATCAAAAATAAGTTATTTCTTGGATAGGATCTTTTTTATGATTTTATGGGGTTCAAGATTTTTTCCTTTGCCGATCTGACCGTTATTTATACTCACTCACTCTATATCTACTTAATAAAGGTAAAAAAGGGCTGAGCTATTCCTAACATTCTATAAATCTGATCAGTCATTGTCATATTGATTCGCAGGATTCCAGAAACAGCTTTCTAAGCTTGTTTGTTTGTACCAAAAATGCATGAACTTCACAATGCTACAACTCAAGAGAATGCAACTCAGGCAAAAATGTGTAGCGTAACCACTACAGTAAAAAGTAACAGGATATTGTTATGTTTCAAAAAATACATCCTACAATAATAATTTCTCTATCACAATTCGTCCCAAAACTAAGACGTCGTCAAACACATTGAGAGTATAATATCAGTTGGTACGACTGAAAGTCACGTATCCCCGTCAAGATTAATGGTTCTCAGGCCGTGACCTACAACTCGTAGAGAAAAATACCGACAAAGATTTAATGGTTACTGTTTCATTTCCGTTATATAATCCTTGGAAAGCCTTATACAAAATAGAATACAGATTGCAGCTTTGCAGCCAAATATTTCAGCTAGATACTTTTTTTTTGGCAAATGCTGGAGATTCATTCCGATGTCGAGCATATTCATGAGTCCTATTCCAGGCAGTACTGTTTTACGATTTAAGGTTGTTTGGTTTCATTGAAGTTATCCATAAGATTAATTATTTTAATTATTCACCGTCAGGAGCTGTAATCCGGAATGCTGACTTGGAAAAGTAATTAATATTTTTTTCGTTTTATCTGCCTACATTTTTAAATTGTAATTGACGAACAGCATAATTATAAAGCAAAATATTCAAAACTTTACGCTTTAGTCAGACTAAACCCTAATGTTTTTATTTTGTTAATGTTTCTTTACAGATGCTAATATTTGTTTGTGTTGCGACACAGAAATCATGTTTTCATTACTTTCTACTTTTATACTTTACAAATAACTGCCTATCAAACGTACCGTAAAATTCACCTCTCTCGCTCAAATCCCTCGGTAATAAACCCGCATATAAGGAAGGATGAATCGACTAAGTCCCATATGTGGCATGACCCTTTTCCTTTAAACGACGAGCTTAAGTTCGATTAGACGCGTCAAGGCCCTTTTAAAGCCTTTTGGATGTCACAGTTGTCTTATCTTTCGAAGTTCAGTTCGCAGCTGAGTAATTCTGTGTTACTTGACACTTGTTTTTCGCGATTCATTGTGTCAGATTTTCTTGAACTCATTTAAGCGGGAATATATTTAAATTTGCTTCAATATTGCAGCATTCCGTAGCGTAGCGGTATTTCGCTCGCTTTAAATCTCGGAGGACGTGGGTTCGATTCCCACGCCGGACAGATATCCACGCATATACACGCCGGAGAAGAGTCCGCCCGCGAACGCGACGCGTCCCCCTCATAGACCCGAAGTCCGAGAGACCCGTGAACTGTAAAGAAGAGCGACAATTGCATCAAAACCCCCCTAAAATATTAAAAGTCATAATCTCTCAATCTTATCGCCAGCGACCGCCCTGAGCCAAGCCCCACAAGGGGCGCCCTCTTGCGTAGGTTGCTAAGTTTGTAGGAACTAGTAGGAAGGCTGGAGCTTTGCTCGCCTTAGTGCCCGGTGAAGTAGCAAAAACCTCGTGGCTAACTAAGTATGTATGTACGCAATAAAAATATACACAAGTTCTATTGTGAATTTATTTTTTATCTCTAGCCCAATTTTCTCGGCTTATTATGATAGATGTTATCTTTATATAGAAAATTACGAATATATAGCGGCCATTTAATTTCGAAACATAGCTTCGAGCGGTATCCGATCTTGTTTGTGGTTTGAATCCCAATTTAACCGCAGAATCGGCTTTGCTATTCACTATATCAGTAGTACAGTGGTACAATTGGATTTAGTTGCCAATTATGAACTATTGAAATTAGAAATGTAATTCGTTCTAAAATCTAACTGACTATTGGAGATAAAAATAACCTTCTTTATGAAAATGAGGTCCGGATTAAAGGCCTATTAGATATTTTTTTATTACTGTCGTTAACTAGTCATATAGTACTCACGGAGTATAAGCATGTCCAGTTTTTTCAATTTCGACAAACGTGACGACCTAATAAAAAACCTGAAAGAAAAGAGCCTAACATTTTATAGTATCTACATCATTTACCATACAATATAAGATCCTTGCATGTGCCCTTGCGATTGCTTGAATTGGTAATAGAAATAATAAAATGATCGGCTGAACATTTGTACTAGGTATACCTATTTTTCTGTTGGTACATGCACTCGCTTCAGGATATCTATTTCACTCAATTTTAACGTAATTGTAAGCTGACTGATGAGTTAAGTGATTCCCGTCGTCCTACTGAGTTGATTAATAATTTTCTATAGTTAGTGAGAAATTACCAATTTTCAAACTGTTGTTGTATGTCTTGTTGGTCTAGCGGTTCGGGCAAACTAGGCATGAAACCTAAAAAAGTATAATAAGTCCGACAGTTAGATTTCCAAAAAATATTGGACATGCATTTTGTTTTTCATTCCTCAAACAAAAAATGAATATACAGAGTGTTGAAATTTCATCGGACGTCACTTTTAGGTACAATTTTACCTAGAAGTGACGTCACAAGCCCTCTTCTGAACTTTATAGTTTGTTGTTGCTGTGTTTTCTACAAAACAGTTACCCTTAATTAAGAAAATGAGTTCTAGTGCCTTGCAATAAAAGATAATTAATCTAGGTTGTACGAACGGGCAGGGCGCCCGTTCGTACAACCTAGATTAATTATCCATAGCCCTTAACACAGGTTCGAAGTCATTTTAATCTATATCGCAACGACTGAAAAATTCACGGTTTATAATTTTAATTGAAGCATGCTAGCTAAACTAGCTTTATAAATAGCTCAGATTATTTTCATCCCCGCTTGGTTTATAAGAAGTTATCATATTAACTCTTTAAAATATTTTAATCAAAAGTTAATTAGACAGCCTGTATAATAAGGCCACTACAAAAATCTGAGTTTTATTAATTAATTACTTTTTCTGGAAATTGAAATCATAAATAAAAGCGTATAGAACTGTGTAGCGTTTGATATCATTGCAACCTTTTTAGTCGAGCGATATTAAAATGTACCTAACTGAAAATCCAAGAAAAAGAATCGGGCGTATCTATATAATAAATCCTTCTTGGCGACTTTACAGATGTTTGTTTATACCGAATGAAGTACCGAAAGGCAGAAAACCTTTGTTGTTAAACATTTTTCGGCCAATTCTAGTACTGTGTAGTGGGTGGGACAATAGAAAAAACAAACCTTATGAAACTCGCTGTCTAACCTTTTTAAAAATATAACAACTTATAGTGCCAGAAATATTTAAAATATTTCTGGAACTTACTCGGTTTATGATTTAATTATTAGAATTACAGATTGGAAACAGTATTGAATGATGGTAACACAAATGAAAAAAATCATTCAAAAATATTTAAAAGTAGTTAATAGTTGAATAAAGGTATGTATTTTCTTTGTGTATGTTTCGAATATTTCTGAATGATATTTATAAGTAACATGTTCTTGATTTGTATACCTACTTTTATACCATATTTTACAATTTAATCCAAAAAACGAGTGAAAGTATATGCCACTACCCTAGCTAACTAAAAATATCCCGCTTTACCTACTCTGTATATTAAAACATGGTCAGGTAGAAACCTTTCACATTTAATCCTATGCTCAGCTGTTATGTTGGGTCAAAGTTAATTAACCCAACCGTTAATTTGACTTCTGTCGCTACCAGTAACGTACCTCTAAAATAACTCCAATGTTTTGCAGTTATCTTTTTATTTTTTTAATATTACTCAAAACAGTAATTATTTCCATTAGCATTATAGCTAGCGATGTTAATCTGTAGCTCTGCTGGATTAGATGATTTATGAATTTCTGCTTTGGAAGACACATCCACAATCCGTAGATTGTGGATGTGTCATGAAATATGTATGTGTGTGAAAATCTTGCCTTTATTGGAAGAAGTGCTGTCCCAATAAAGACGTACAATTGTTTACAATATTACTAAATTTACATCTCTGTGCTTTATAAGGTGTGTATAAATAATTTGAGTACTAAGTAATGGAAACCGAAGATTTCAAGTGGATCTCAAAAGCGCTTGAAGTCCTAGAGAACTAATAGAATAATCCATAACATTTTGCAATGCACAAAAGTCCTGTGTGGTCTGAAAAAAATAACAAAATACTGTATCCGCTACTTGAGCGATTTTAATCACTGACGTTGCAAAGGAAACAGCATATAAAAAAGATAGCCAACCAGAATTCAGTCCGCCATTAAACTGAAGACTGAAGTGCAAGCTTTAGCGTACCGCACGTAAAGTGTGCTTCACGTTAACATAGCTGCAAGTAAGAGCATCAATGGCATTTGACCTGTTTTACCGTTACCTTCATTCGCTATATTATCTAGGTATTCGCTTGGTTATCCTGGCTTACATAAACGCTCGTAGGGAAGTATTCAATTACTTATTTCTTAATACAACTACAAGTGTAATTTATACCGATAACTTACAAATTACAAAGTTTCTGCAATTCGTGACGACGACGACGAACTTCATATATCAATATAGGATATTGAATCTTCACATGTTTTGATATAATAAAATCAACCTTTTGATGTCGCTGAGACGTTAAATATAGAACATTGTTTAGGTAAGTATAAAAGGAATCTTTTGGGCTCCGATAATTGATTGTCAATACAATAGATCTCATTTATACTCGAGCGAGCAGAATAAATCCGCTAAGAACCCCATTATGTGTACCTATCATAAAACTTGCAAGATTTGCTGACTTTTAGTGCGGTGGGTTGTTTATGTGAACACTTCTATTCTTCTTTACTCGCGTAAGATCGGAGGGATATAGTAAAAGTAAATCTCGTAGACCGATTAAGAGTAGGTACCCTTTACCCAATAAACACATGTTTATTGCCGCGATAAATATTAACAATAAGTAATCGTACCAAGAAAAGAGTCCAACTCTATTTCATAAAATACTGTTTTTAGTTTAATTGTTATTCATTCTCAACTCAAAGTGAAAGACATGTTTTAGTTCAGCGATTTCAACTGTAATGTCAGGTATAATTCCACTACAGATACCTCACAAATTCAATTTAACATTCCACTGTACCCGTTACGTATCATTGCTCAGGAATTCCGGCAAGGATTTGTGGCCGCAGTTCGCGTTGAACTAAGGCTTAATACAATGTGGGCTGATAATTGAGGTCAGTACTGTGTAAATTTACATTGCAATAGATTTGAAAATGATAGGCATCTTTCATCGATTCAAGCTCTTATTTGTTTTAGTATTAGGCATATAATATATGTTAAGTTTAATTTGTTTATTATAAATCATACTGAAAATTCGTACTTTTTCCTTTACTCAAACGAATTTTTACATGATATATCTTTTTTTTGGACGGATGTAGTTAGCCCCGAGGCTTTTGCTACATCACCGAGCGAAAAAGTACGCAGCTTTATTAAATGGATCAAAAACTACGAGCTAAGCAACTTGCGCAAGAGTGCGCCCGGTTCAGAGCGTTCGGGGCCGGGGGATTCAGTAATGACGAATTTTAGAGTTAACTGTTAACTGTTCTCTAACATATATCAAAATCCCACATGTCATATACTTGTTACAATGTTTTCGAATGTCTTGTCTTTGGTATTGAATCACTTACATTTAGTGGTCTGCCACATCTCACCTTATCGCTTTCGAAGAAGCACTTACCTAAGATTGTAAATATCGACCCAAAACTTTTTTGTTTATTTAATGTGTCTACCCCTATATATTTCTCACAGAAGTAAATAATAATGTATGCTTTGACCGCATCATACAATTTTATGAAGGCCTAAAGTGATTTCGGGATGTCCTTTTAGATCATTTTAGTAAACACTTGGAACATTTTATCGCAATTGAATACTAGATAGAGACTTATGTGCACCATTTTTTTACATTACGTTTTGCGAAGTTATTACTTTACAATATGTTTCTCATCAAAATTATTTAGGCAGTTACACTTCTAGCTGAAACTGACGGAACGTCTTGCACGCAATTAGATCGTAAATTACTGCCAAACAATAACAAAAACCGTGCTTTATACTGTGAACAGGCAGCTTAAAACATATTGCTATATTCCGTCCGATCATATTATCGTGCTATAAACTATTCCTAGATTTGAATATACCATAAAACATAAATACCTAATGCAATAAAGCATTCATAATTAAATGGCCAAATCCTTCACCCGGCAATGCTGTGAAACCTGAGATTTGTCGCTTCGTCTCTCTGAACATATCTCTTATTAGGGACATTGAAAATTATGTTTCTTAATTTAAGCCTTGTTACTAAAACGCTGAAGATACTTTGTAATTTTATGTAAGTAACACAATCATTACACAAAGTCTCATGTTCGGTTATAATAATCTTCATAATAATATAATATTCAATAAAAACAAATTCTTGAACAAAGTTTCAAATAAACCTAAAAAAATGTTCTGTCTATTTAAATATTACGTTAAATGCATGGCTGTTTCAGGGAAACTTCTGCCTTCCGATGTCGCATTTCATTTAAGAGAATTGACAATTTCCTATGAACTTAGTTTCCTTGCTTACGTCAAGAACTTGCGCCGTGCATTTTCTCGACACCGATGTACGTGTTGCGAATGTTCTAGATAGAATTTGCAATGCGATGTGGCATTATCGCTTATGTAAACTAGACTAAACTTTTTTAAGTCTTTTCTTTCTCTTACTTTACTTATTTGGATCGACATAAAAATCTTTAGTTTAAAACCACTTAAGTAATTAAATTTGTATAAGTCCAAGACAAATTTAAGTCTCGAGTTTTTTTATCCATTACAAATCAATGTTATCTATGATTTTCTTGAACTGAAGTTTACATACATTGTTGATAATTGTATTAAAGTTCTATGAGTTGACAATGACGTGTCTCTATATTTGTTGGCAAAAAATAAAAAATATACAGTTGTATTATATTAATAGTCCAATAAAAGTGAATATGTTAAATATATAAATGAATGTCCAAGGTAGTTTGAGTCGTCAACCTTTACTCGCAAGCGAGCACTCCCACCTATTAACAACAGTCAACGTGTTGATTGAACTGTGAATTAACTTGGATCGAACTACCTTTTACCTATGTATTATAATAACCTACAAACCACTCGGCTAGCACAATAGTGTATGCTACACTGTATATATCTGTATTAATACATAAAGCTTAAAGAGGTTCGTTTGCTTTGACACGCTAATCTATAAAATTAATGGACCGATTTGAAAAAATCATTCCGTGTTAGATAGCCCATTTATCGAGGTAGGCTATAGACTTTATTGTACTGTGAAGTTCTCACGGGTACAGGAGTTACTCGGGTATAACCGTGCGCGGGAAGCTAGTACCTCACCCATATATGCATAAAACGCTTTGTCCTCACCGACTGACGTGTCAACGCACAACCTAAACCGCTGATCGTGGAGACAGAGATTAACTTGAAGGGTGCATTCTCTATATGACGAAGGTGATTCGTTCAGTAAGAAAGGTTTTTAAAAATCCCACCTATAAGAGGATGAACAGGGGCAAAGTTTGTATAGAGACATCCAAAGCTACAGGGACAAAGCCCCGGGCAATAGCTATTATAATATAGCCGTGATAAATAATGGCCAGTTGATTATTGCGGTAGGTAAGCTTAGGTTCAAGGGCTGAACTCGACAGTCACAGTCACAGTCTAAACGCACACGCGATTATGACATATTTGGTATTCTCAAGTCAATTGTGACGGGAAAACAGAAAAACGTATCAATTCACCCAGAAATGGTAACTAATAACAAACAAATTTTAATTACTACATCATATTATATTTGTTTACCAGCAAAATGCTAAATCAATTGTTAGATACTTACCTTATTAACTATCAGAATACCAAACGCCCAAAAACCGTCTACCGATTTTTGCGATTCCTTTAAAGGTTTTGAAATTAACAAAATCGGAGCCAAGGGGTATAAACCGATATTATTAACTGCTCGGATTTTGAATATGAATTCGTTACTTTGTTACAACATCATTAAAACCGACCTTGAAGTATATTTATTGTTCATTTATTGGTAGTAGAATTCCATAACGAGTGCCACGAGAACTATTTCACTATGCAGTGTTCAATCGATATATTCTTATCGATTACTAGCATCGTATTCTACAAGTTGTCTCTGTCTTTCTCTACAGAGATATTTTAAACTTCATTAAACAGAAACTTCACAAAACCGAAAACCAAACGTTGGATGGATAAGCGATCTTATAGTATAATCTCGAAAAAATCAATAAGAATTCGCACCCGTATTATAAACTCACTTTCTTTTAAAATATGTACAATGTACATACGTACAATAATTTCACGATGTTATGATTTTGTTACATACATCAAAGAAACATTGTTTTTCATTGGAAAATACCGAGAAAACAATACCAAACAAGCCTTTCATTTCGCTTTATTGAAAAACAACATTCAATCGGAGCATACAAAGTACAGTTCTGTAATTCCAAAAATTGGAGTTGGAAGGTAGTTTTGATGTTTTACTTGGGAAGTTTCTAGAAAAGCTTATTTCAAGCCGTGTATTGCCAATCATACATCATTTAATTTTGTCGTCTTTGTGTTATTCTTCATAAAAGGTGGATAAAGTAATTATAACGTTTTCCATTATTCCTTTTTATATACAGATGGAGTTTTATAAAGGACATTTAGCGGAGCAGTCATCCTTTTTGTTTGCATGAATAGATCTAAATGGATCTATTCATGCAAATATAGTTCAGTTCAGTATAGTCAGTTCAAATTTAAGACACTAAGCATTGTTATTAATCGAACGATCTATAAACACCAACTTAGGTCAAGATTCGACCGTTATCTTAAACATTTCTGTATTTCTACGGTTAATACGTGTAAACTTTTTAGTTATTGTATGTACTGTAACATCTCACTTATAAAATATAAAACATGAGATTTGTTAAATTAGGTATTACGCAGGTGCTTAGCATGTAACTACTAGGTATTTTTTCATTAACGCACTTATCTTCAATTTACACGAGAAAGGTTAAGATATCAAACAATAGTTGGAAATTCTGTCAGAAGTTACAAAAGACTTTCAGTTTGAATAGCAGGTGGATTAATATTAAATTCCTTTGACATTAGAAATTCTGGACAACAAATTCTTAGACAAATATTTATATTTGAGGGTCGTTGGAATAAGTTATTAAGTTACTCGGGTCGAGGGCTCCGTAAAAGAATATCGTATTCTTTACTTAAGTGTAACTTAAAAATATATTGATTTACGGTGTGTCCATTAAGGCATATGGTATAAGCCAAGGCTGCTCAACCCCAGGCCCGCGCAAGTATGGTTTAAAAATACGCATCAAATTCAAAAATCCTGCCGGGCACAGTACATCCCGATTAAAACTTTATGACCTCTCTGAAGACAATTGACAATGGCAGAAATCACTCTAATTTGAATTTGGAATAATGTTCTTTAAAATTTAAACTTTCAATGATACCAAAACCAGCCAGATACAAATAGTATAGCCAAAGAGATTTTATTACAAGTTCATACATACTATAAAGCGTAAAGACTTTTCCCCAACCTAAACTAGGGTAACATAAACAAGTTACCCTAGTTTTTAGTTCAATTTTGTTTCTTTATTCAGATTTTAGAATAAGATACTCTTTGTTCCTAATAAACAATAATTTTATTTTATTTTCATAATAATTGAGTTTTTATTGCGATTGTCCTGAGAGTAACTGAAACAGGAAATGAAAGTGGCCCGTCGTTAACGACTGAATCAACCATTTAGCCCGACTCTTCAAAAGTTTGAGCAACCTTGGTATAAGCCATGCCACCAGTCGGGTATTAAGCCGCAACGTTCGTACTATAATATTTTTATCGATGACGACATATTCATCATATGACGAATATGGCTTTTTTCTGTTATACTAAAATATATTTTTATTTAGCGAATATATAAATCAACAATGGGTCTATTGTTAATAAGCTAAAAAGTTAATAACATCAGTAGACGAAGAAATTTTAATACAATGATAAAATTTAGATTACAGCTATTCACAAGGCTTTTTCTATGTTTATGACCTAATTATGACTTAACATATGTATGTTATTGCCACTTACTTTCGCAAGATAAATAATCTTTAAATATATCAGATAACAAATGCCACTTTCCGAAAATTTCCGCTTTAAATACCTAGAGTGCGAATTTTGCGCCTTAATTGTAGTAACTTGATAGAAAATAGATAAAAAACTTTTCTCACTAGCTCTATCTGACCGACATGTTTATTTATAACTGTCGATTAATACCAGCCCGATTTATATTTAAGTTTTCAGTGGAGCTGTAGTGCGAATTCATAAAGGTTTCATTGTAAAGTATTTCTATATGCTGAACTATTTTTATTGTTAAACGCCTACATAATTTTCATATTCATATGAATCGCTATGTTACTCTTCCAAGTATTTATTGGTATATGCTGAAGTTATTTTATTAATCTTATCTGATATGTTCATGTATACAAAAAAGGATACACGAGCATAATAATATAAGTGTGAACTTAATTATAAAAAGAGCTGGAATAAAAAAAAAAATACGAGATATATTAGATACACTTCAACCGAATCCAAATTTGATAATATTGAGGCTGGAGCTCTGCTCGCCTTTATGTCCGGTGAAGTAGCAATAGCCTCCTGGCTCTACATAATGCCCGTCTGAAATAAAATATAAAAACAAATTAAAGGCGGTTAATGAGACTTTCGGTTGATATCCCTCTTAGATATAAATATTAACAATTCTTTCGTGCCGGTATAATGTGCCATGACCTTTACATTACGCGAACTAGCAATAATCGCTATTGCTCTCGACGAAGAACAGGAAAATAAAAGGAGAAGAAGACATTGGGTGCATAATATGTTAAAATGCAATGACGTTGTTTCGCTGGCGACTCGGAGTCTGCGAGAAGTAAGCATGCGGTCGGCGCGCTCACTTGCAGCACGCGGGCTGCGATTCGAGTTGTATGGTAGCGGCAAGCGCGGTGGCTGCCCGCCGTTGGCTTTTTCATTTTGACTTTATGAAATATATTATACTACACACGATTTAATGCTCTAAATTGAATGACAAGTTAATGGTTGGTTTGGAGCGGTGCCGGTATAATGTACCAAGACCTTAAACCGAGAAATTATGAAAACGTGCAAGTCCTAGGCGTTTTCAATTATAAATGCCATATAACAATTGTGTTCGCGGTGACAGCAAGCTTGCACCTCGCGGCTGCTCGCGGCCGTCGCGCGGATTGCGATCTTGAACCTTGCAGACGACGCGTAGTTAGCACGCTGACAGCTAGCCGTAGCCTAAATTCGAGGCGACGCGACGCCGCGCCGTGCTGCATCTGTGCCGTTGCGGTGCCGGTATAATGTGCCATGACCTTAAGATATTATTATTATTGTAATATTTGTTAGGTCATGCAAGTCTTACAATAATCTTAATTATCTTTGTGTATGTCACCGGAAAATAATACGAATCGTAAGTTGATCAACTTTCGTGCCACTCATATTGTTAAATTTAGTTGCCAGTTTCACTGAACGCGCATTATTATTATTATTATATTATTTACTTTATTGTTATGATACAAGTATCATAACAATAAAGTAAGTCTCGTTTGGTTAGGTTAGGTCAAGACCTAACCTGAGTCGATGGCCTCTTTCTGTGTGACAGTAGTTTTACAGAAGGAGGCCGCGGAGCGGGTGAGAGAAGATGACTCTGCTCCCTAGGGTCACATTCATGAGTAGGTTGGGGATCGCCTTTGTGTTCGGGCATCCCTGTAGGAGTAGGACGGTACCCATCGCGGGTGCTTAATAGTCGCGATGGGACCAACGGGGGGGGGGGGACTCACGCCCTTTTACCGGGGTGGAAGTTTAAAGTAGATCTCTGCCGGGGAAATGACCAAAGGCCGATACCGGTACTTGAGGAACACCCGGGGGATTTTTTAGTGGGTATGTCCTCCCCGCGCTCTATAGAGGGAGAGTCCCACATACCCTTCGCTGGCGTAAGGATTACGCTATAGGGACGCGAGGGGATGCGTCAGGCATTTCTACCCCGGTAAATTAAAAAATAAAAAGGTCAAGACCTAACCTAACCAAACGAGACTATGTGTACTATATGTACTATGTTGTAACAATACAAATAAACTTTAACTTCAATAAGTTCTGTTGAATCTGTTCGGTTTAGGTTATTTTTTTAAACACCCGAAACCTCATTAGTTTATTAACAACAACAATAATACGAATCGTAATCTACTTAAGATTACGATTCGTATTATTTTCCGGCGACATAATACAAGACCTCAATTCATTAATGAATTCGGCTTACGAGGTAGATTCTATTATTACATTTGTCAACACAGATTGTATGTATTCTAAGCGCAATGCAGAAATAGCTACGCGACGACTATTCCAACTTGGAATAGGTATTGTACGTCCCACGAGCCTTGTGTGAACTCGTGACGGTCGTAGCTCTGCAGGGCTTCGGTTCTTGGTCCTCCTAGAGGGCACTATCACTAGCACAATTTTTTAAAATAAAAATTGATCTTCAACAATTTGTATCAAGTAATCAAGCTTACAAATAAAAGATGTCACTCTTTATAACTGTATATTATTGAACACACGCAACAGAGGAACACTTTTTATATAAATACTTAATGAGCTATTGGCCGAGCTGTTCACAAATTCAACAAAGCAAATCTATCAAATATTAATGTTACTTAATTATTTTTTTTATTAAATTCCATAAAACATATCTATTTTTTTAAATATAAGAATTGTCGTTTTTTATTTGTGAACCGAATACAGCTTGTTCCACATAATGTAGAAAGGGATTCAAACCTCAATCTCACTATAGTATCAACATTTCCTAAAATCAAATCATTATTTCCGCCTGACCAAAAGGTTGGATCGGAACAGTGACCTAGTAAACCAGTGAGCGACGCAAATAAGTCGGAAGCTGGACAAAGTCAATATTAACTTGACAATATCTTGCTAATCGAATTTCGGTTTCGGTATCCTAGGGGATTGGATTAGGAAGATGATCTCTGAGTGGTACAGCAAACAACCTCCGTAGCGTAGCGGTATTTGGCTCGCCTTGAATCTCGGAGGTCGTGGGTACGATCCCCACACCGGACAGAAAATCTTTGTGTAAATTCTAAGATTTCTTTCGGGGTCTGGTTGGTTGAGGGACTCCCTCCGTGCCTCGGAAAGCACGTTTAGCCGTTGGTCCCGATTGTTATAACATCATCTATAATAATCGTATGTCAAGGAACGGGCAGCAGCGTTTCCTTGTGTGGTACAACATAATACTGCGGTCACCAACCCGCCTGCCACGCGTGGTGACTATGGCAAATACCCTCCCTCTCGGGAGGAGGCCCATGTTCAGCAGTGGACTTTATACGGGCTGATGATGATAATGATTATCTGTGCATTCAAATTGTCATGCTTTATAGTTCTTCAATTAGTATTTTTGCATTCATAATGTAGAAAATTGTTGCTTTATCGATAATTGGATATTCCAACGCAAAAGTCTAAAAGTATATAATATAGTGATACTATATACGTTTACTTTCGCGTATCTTAATAACAATACGATAAACTCTCGGGTACTAACGCGATTTAATTTACCTTTGTTTATTATTCAAACGGAATAATAAACAAAGTTAAATTTAAATTAATAATTTAACGTTTAAAGCTACGTTTAGTTATTGACCGTCTCTACAGTCTACCCGACCTGCCAGAGGAAGAGTGCGCTCACGAACGCTACGCATCGCCCTCGGCCTATAAACACTTGTTTGCAATGAAGTCCGAGAGGAACGCGGAATGTCACATAGAACGATAGTTAAGTTAGCTAACTACATAAAAGTTCGTCTGAAAAAACATATATTGATCGTGGCCGTGGGTACTGTAGAAGTAAAACATAATCGTTAATATTTACTTTGGCCATCAGTTGACCGTCACAAAATAGCGCTCATGTTAAAGTGTGCCATATTGCCGCTGTTCATTCGATTTTTGTCAAGATCGCTATTGGACAATTTATTATTTGAGCTTTGGTGAATTTGCTTATGTCCAGAAAATTGGAACATATCATGTACGGATTTTTTATTATAAAGTTTAACTGAGTAATAAAACACTCTACAAAAAATGCTAAAATACAGAAACTGTAACCGTTTTCATCAGTGATAAACAAGTAGTGGAATAAGCAAGTAATAGTGCTTAAGTAATATTTGAGCGTGGCGAAAGGCGGTGGAAGCAAATATATATTTCAAATCGTCAGAGTACGAAAAACAAACGTAATTGACCGGAATTAGCTAGACTTCCTTGACGTTTGCACTAAAATAAGCGTGTGAGTGGCTGTTGTAAATAATGTTTTGAATTCTGTCTTCATAGAAAATACTGAATTCAGCCATTTCAAAATATGATTCAATTTATTTATTTCTTTCTTTGTATTACGACTTTGAATCAGAATAATATTTTCATCTCATTATTGGTAGTGGCGCTGTCGGGAGCTTGTGATGCGAAGTTCGCAAACTTCTTTGTACTTGTTGCTTTCAATTACGTTAAAAAGTTTGTCGTAAATTGATATCTGATTTTCGGAAAAGTTGTAGAAGTAGTGTATTCTACTGAAGTGTTTTTTGATAAAGATGTACCTAGTTGAACTTTCTGTAATTATAGAAAGTGTTGAAATCAAATTAGCTTATGATTTTAAACTAAATTTTTTATAGTAATCCATTTCAGAGACAAGTACTATATACGTTTATTGTTTTATATATAATTATTTTATCTATATTTTTTTTTTTTTTTAAAAGACTACTCCCGCACTTGGGAAATAAATCCCTGTGTCGCGGGGGACTTTACAAACATTCATTTCACGGACACAAAGAACACCCAGACTCAGAACAACTGTTTGTGGTTCACACAAATAATTGTCCCGGGTGGGAATCGAACCCAGAACACCAGGTCTCAGAAGCAACTTCCGTAACCACTGAGCCACCGGTGCAGTCAACTCGAATAAACTCGAAAACTACTGAACGGATTTCGATAATTCTTTATCCTTGAATAACATAGGCTATATTTTTTACTAGAAACAGTTAGGGATCTTCGACAGTAGACAAGTCACAGAAAAAACATAAAATATATACAATAACCGTATTGTATCATTATTTTTATGTAATTTATTCCAAGACCGCTTTACGCGCTGTTGTACAGTATAAGAAAAACACCTCGCCGCGTCGACGTAAATGAGGCTTTAGGCCTTAACTCCTTGACTTTGAGCTGGTACTAAAATATTTCACTAGAGAAAATTTCTAACCAAGTAGCTGCAATTTTTATTTTGGACTTAAGGCTCGATTCCGTGTCGTCGTTACTACAATGTTTTAACATACCGATAGACGAACGATCATCATTCTCCTGTCCTTATCTCAATTTTTTGGGATCGGCGCAACACTTCTTTTTCATACTCTTCTATTAGCCGCCATCTCGACAGACACCCCTTTCTAACCATATCATCGTTCACACAGTCCATCCATCGTCTATCGTCTCTATATATATTATTTGGCTTAGCAACTCTTTTGATACAAAACCGCCATGCTCGTTATTGTTACAATCGATTAATATTGTCCTTGTATTATTATTATGTTGTTATTTAATATTCGTTTTACTCAGTAACTCATCAAGGCAAATGACTTTCATTGTTTATTCCGATGGAAACAAATCAGTAAGTATTACTTAATATTTGTAGTGTTTATTCAGATCACTGGATTGGAAACTGTTTAACATAACTCGGCTTTAGGTTTAAATGGTGCTACCACAAAGTATGCCTTCCTTTAGCTTAGCATTATATTACAGTGGTTAAAATATCTTTATATTGAAACTATTGAACGCCACGCTATAATGGCATCTCCATGCCCTAAAATCGGCCAGCAAATCTAGCAAAGCTTAAGAAAGACTAATTTCTTAAGTAGTCTTTCTTTTTTGGTATAAACAAATAGTTATTTGTTATACAAGAGTGCAAAGTTGCTTTTTAACCGCGTGTTCAATTTTGATGACCGAGCAAGCGAAGGATTCTAAAATTAGAATCCTGAGCGTTAGCGAGGGAATTAAAAGAGCACGAGGTGAAAAATCTTTGCACTCGAGTGCAACACGTAACTTTTCATTCCACCTCAGCGAGGAAATGCGCATTATTAACAGTTTCAGTCAATTCTGTTGGCGTCAAACAAACTTCCTCGTCGCTAGAATCACTCATTTTAGTTTTTTCACTTGTTTTCAAGTTTCTTGTTTTTAATATAAGGTTTAACAATGACGTGAAAAAATGCCGCGCAAAGAACCGCGTACAAAGCAAATTGAAAAAAGAACTCCAAGAAGGTTCCGAGTCTGAGTTTTTAACAAATTAAAAAAAAGTTGTATGATATATTCGGCACCATAGAGGTAGCAGTAAATAGGTTTAATGTTTTTTTTAATTCACAAACTTAGTGCACACGATGTTCTAAATTCAATTTACTTTATCCTCTAGAGAATAAAAACGGCTTTTCCACTCAGATATTGAAGATTAAAAATACTCTTTCCGAGATGGTGGGATGAAAAACATATTATTTCACAGACATTTCTTTACTAACGTGAAGAAAAGCCTATATTATGCCTTCAGTTATTATTAAGATTTACGTGAAGGAATGGTCGTTATGACATGTTTTTTGACAATTACCTTCACACATCTTTTCATAATATAGCATTATTTCGTTGCTTGCTAATGGAAGTCTCATGTTGATACGTAAACAAGAATATTATATGCTTTTAGTCAGGTGATTGATGATGTTTCGCTGTTTCTGGATAGGGTTGCCATTTATCCAGCAAGAACGCTTGGCGAATTTGTTCTAGATTAAAAGGCCTAGACGTAAAAAATGCGACGGCGAAAATTTTGTCACATGAATTGCAAAACGTCAAACAATGCCGCGTTGTTGTTGTAATTGGTGGCAAATGGTCAACTGTAGTTATAACTAGCTTCCCGAGTGCTATTTCGCCCGCGTAACTGCCGTTTCCGTAAAACGGTCATAATTAAATAAAGCCTACGTTACAAATGGATAAATGAGTTTTTTAAAGGATTTTTCGAATCGGACTAAAAGTTCTTGAGATTAGCACGTTCATGCTAACAAACAAACTCTTCAGCTTTATAATATATAATACAATATATATATATCGCACACCTAGATGAAGACTCCGCTAACTCAAAAATTACGAGTTTTGAGTTAGTAGCTTTGATATATTTCTTATATACTCTAAAAACAGTTTTTCGTCATTTCTGAAAAATGAGTTTTTTTTGAGTTGCTGGAGTCTTCATCTAGGGGTGCGATATATATATATATATACGTATAGATTTATGTTTCTGGTCGCCATGGCAATCGTAAAAAAATGTCCACGAATGCTTGACATTCTACGATCCATCTGCAAAATAATCGCTGTTGAAATCTCAGGTGCCAACAATTTTTTATTTTACTGAATAGTAACTCCATTCTATCGTCCGGCTCCTTAAGATCCAAAATCTAATCTTTCCACACTTCTTGGCCTGCTCGCCATATTTTGGAGATTGGCAATCTTTTATTATTCGACGGTATTTTATACCGACTGGACTTCTTAATTAATCTCTTCAGTGTTCTTCATTGTTCGAATTCTCAAATTTAAACATTTAAAAATAACAACAACAACAACAAAATAAGCTTTACATCAAATGGAAAGTGTCCTTGTTTATCAATTTACTTAATTTAATTAAAGACATTCGAACGAATTAACGTTATGAAGCGAATAACTTCGTTTCAAAGCATTCCTTTAAACGTACCTTTCGCATGTTTAGTCGCCGAGCGAGATATAAATTATTTTATCATCTTAATGTAATTACATTAAGATGATAAAATAATTTATATCTCTTACCTTAGTCCCCAGTAATGGTAAACCTTCTTTTTTTAGTTTATAAATTTCTATTTGCGTAGGTAATATCAAATTACTGTTGTCATCGCCGTGGATTATGTTACAGAACGTAAAAATTGATTTTATTTATATAAACATCACAAGAAAAATTTAATTGAAAGATAGCGTGACGTATTTAACTAAATGTCTACAGGTTTTATTTTTTTAAATTATTTCAGAAAACTCGCAGCTGTAAATGCTGTAATAGATGACAGACAAAACTGTGTAAAGCCCAATTACAAGTTTTCACAAATAGCTTTTACATAAATTATGTATTTTTTTAAACGTATAAACATAGAGCCAACTGTTTATTTGAATGAAAACATACTTTACCTATTTATATTTTTGTTCAGAAACATATTAAATCACGGGAAACATGAGAAAATGTTTATTTAACAATGTTGTGCAAAATTATTTACATATAAATCTTGCCAGTGTTGTATTCCTTATATTTTAATTAGACTATTTAATTCGAATGTAAATGTATAAACACACTGGTGGTCTCTGCCTACCTGTATTAAAAAAAAAACATGATTCGAAAGTCATTTTCATATATTTTCACTGTTTTAAAGGTCTTGGTTTAAAAGATAATTGAATGGAACAGCTTTCTTACAAAATCTATGTTTTCAAGACGATTAAATGGAATTACATATAAAAGAAAAGTTGAGTCAAAAGAGATTTGAACAAAGCTTGGAGCAATCAAAGACGCATCAACTTTGAAATTCAATGCCTTAAAACATGGTTCAGGATGTTTTCATACTTGGGAACATGAACATTTATATTAAGAGGAAATTTTCTTAAGTTGGGCATTCCTTTTGTACTTGCTTGGTTTGTATTGTACTGAATTTGCATTTTTGTATTTTTAGATTGGCGTGTCAAACTATGGCATTACACCGTTTGATGGATGCCCATGTTAAGACGTCCCGTTGTATGGGCTGATGCTGATTCGGGATGATGAACAAAAAAAAAATGGCACTAAGGATAAATGGCAACAGGCAATAAACAAACTCGAGTCCCGCGCGTTGTTTCACCCGCAAAGGTTACCGTGGGAACTACATAATTAAATACAGCCTCTGTTACTCCTAGATAACGTAGCTCTCTATTGGTAAAAGTAGTTTTGAAATCGGTCCAGTAGTTCTGGAGGCCATTTTATGCAAACAAACAAACAATCAATAGATTATTTCTCAAGAATGTTATGTCGATCCTGATGATCCCGATGAATTCTAAATTATACTGTGCAAGTTTTATTAGGGAAATTAGTACCTCAATCGCGGGAGACTATATAACACACATAATTTACGGACATAAAGTGTATCCAGACTCAGAACAACTGTCTGTCGTTCACACAAAAAATGACCTGGGTGGGAATCAAATCCAGAACACCACCGGTCTCATAAGCAACTACCGTAACCAATGGGCCACCAGTGCAGTTACCAGGAAGAACGACTGAATAGTAATTTGTTTATCATTTCCCGCGACCTTTGCCGAGAAGACTAAATAAGATAAACTGAGCTACGTAAATCCAACTGATCAAACAGGATTTATATATATCTACGTATTTTTCCGCTACAGTCTCGAAGTGTATATATTGAAGCTTTGAGTTAGAGAGGACTAGGACGAACAATTTACTCCGATCTCGATACATTGAGCTTATTGGATTTATTTGTATCCCAATGGAGAACACTGTTCAACGTGAATTAAAATTTCTTTATGGATTTAAGCTCATTTTGAATACGATACAGAAACATGATACAAAGTTAAATGTTGATTTATTCATGTCAATTAAAATTGTTTTACGAATCCTAATAAGAATCCTCTTAAAATAATAACGGTCGAGCGGTATTACCCGAATTATGGGTTTAATTATTCTGATTATGTTTTCAAATTCAATCCAGCCTATTTCGAGATTACCCAAAAGAAACAGACACGTAGAAAAAAAGGAGTATGGTGAGACTCGCATCTAAATTTTTAATTAAAATGAAATCTGCTTGTAAAACCGTAAACGCACTCATACAACGTCATATGTTTGAATTTAGAGCAGGCTTCGCTGCCCAAAGACAAGTACGTCGCCCCGCGTATTCTGAAATAAGGCCTTACATTTGATTAGTTTTAATAATCGTATGTCAAACTTTAATTTAATTTATTTGCAGTATAAATATTCTAGACCTCAGAAGCATAATAACGGATGTACTTCAAAAGCATTTGGTCGTAAGTGCCAGTTAACGGTAAAGGCACATACGACGAATGTTTCTGATGTATAATGAGATATCTGACCTCATGCTTCTGATCTCTAGATATATATGTATACTATTAAGTAATCGAATTACACTGTTCCTACAAAAACGTTCTTGGGCAAACAGGCAACGCTAGAAATATCCTTAATAGGTGTTCGGCGTATTGTTACAAACTGGAGCGCCCTATTACGTGTCCACAGGCATCATGAGACGTGAGTAGGGCTGCAAAAATGGGTTGCGGTAATGTCTTTAAACATAAAAAGGATGGCCCTCAAGGTTATTGTATATTTTTACTGTTGTGGCTTACCTTTAGTGGTTGAAAGGGCATTCAGTGAAATTGCTATATCCTACTATTTAGGTCAAGCCGTAGTTCTCTGTAAATGCGATATCAAATGACATTCTCGACATCAAAGTTCGTTCCGAGAAATATGATGCGGAGGGGAAATAAAACTTCAAAGCTTGTAATGACACCGGAGGTCACCGAGGAATAGAAATCGATACTTAATGACACTTAGCCGCACTAACATAGTTTTATATATTCACAAACTTTCGCCCGCGACTTAGAATACTTCGTGGACAATTTTAGGGAATTATTTCTTAGTGGATGCTAACGTCATATAACTATTTGCGAGCTAAATATTAGCGCATTTCGTTCAGTGCTGAAGCTGAAGAGTTTGTTCGTTTGGACGTGCTAATCTCAAGAACAGCTGGTCTGTTTAGAAATATCTTTCAGTGTTAGATAACCCATTTATCAAAGAATCGGGATACGCGGGAACCTAATTTTATACATACAGAGATTTTACTTACATAACATAAGCAAAAGAACCAAGAAACCAAAGGCCACTTTATCTTTACAGTTGCAATACTGTAAATTGTTACTAGCACATTTTTCAAAAATGTTTCACATTTTGTACTTAATTTTCAGTATGGCATAATGTATCCACTCCCGTCAGCGTTTTATCAGATCCGTCTAGCGAGTTAGGGATTTTCCCACTGATCGTTTTCTGTTTTCTACTTTCCCTACTAAAATAATCACTGTATTGTATTACTTACCAATTATGTCGAACAATGAACGTCTTATGCTTTCAGTAGTTACGCGTTCAGTTGTTCTTGAAGGCACCGCAAGGTTAACCGTCCAACAAATCGGTGTTTGACATAAACGAATGATTTGTGGGTTGGTCGCCCTTATAATAGGCCCTTATAATAGGGTACACTCGTATAATAGCCACTTTAAGGCGCTGTACCTAGTCAAAATAGGCTTCACAAAACAGTTTTTTAGCCAAATGTTTACATTTTAGAGCAGCTAAAAAAATATATGTTAACCTTGATCATATTTATGGGGGGACCATTGTGTTCAAAACACGTTTTCGGTAAATTTTCTCGATAAAAAAAAACCATAAAATAACCATTTAAATTGAACTTGTAGCAATTGTAACTGTATTATTTATAAACAAATCTTGATAATATTAATAACAGTGATGTAATATATAATAATAAAGGGAACTGTTGTTTTTATTTATCGATTGGAATAAGATATTTGCAAGGATTAATGTATTTAATAACTCGAACGAGTCGAACGAAACGTTGCGCCATCGCGGCGTCTCTTCGCTTCTCTTTCATTTCTACGCGGAGCAACAGTGACAAAACTATTACGTAAAAGTCGTCTATTCACCGCGCCTTAATAGAAAGAATAGCAAGGTTGCCATTTCAGTCGACCATTAGATTATAGTACAATAATTAAACCACTAAAACCAAAGTCACTATAACATTTTCTTCAACTTTAGAGTAGGTTTCCTTTTCTTTCTGTTTATTAAAAAGACACATGGATTTAACCCCTATAACGGAAGTTCCGTTATAGGGATTAAATCCATGTGTCGCGGTGCACACAAACACGTCATTTACTATTACTATCTGTAGCTCATACCATTAGTTGTCCCGTTTGGGAATTGAATCCATAACACCAGGTAAAGAGCTATACGATAGCTAGACCCTCCAATGTGCCATCACCGCAGTCAAGTACTGAATCCTTGTAATCTTTTATTATAATACGAGTTGTATCAGTTGGAGTGAATACTAATAGGTGCTCCCCGTACATAAACGTATTCACTCTAACTGATGAAATTCAAAAACTATAAGACAAGAAGTCATCTGTAAAGTAGTGCAATTTTACTGAAAGCATCTGCCAATAAGAGATGAATTGACAGTTGAATAATGACAAATGATGTATAAAATGCTCTCAAAACTTTTTTTTTGATTACAAAATATGATATCATAAATTTACTGATGAGACACTCAAAACACAACCAAAACTTTGCTTTGGATTCGGAATCTTGCCCTTACGCTTAGTTTGTAGTAAACCATCTATCAAGGCTGAAGCCCTGCTCGCTTTTATGGCCGGTAAAGTAGCAAATGTCTCGTGGCATAACTTCATAAATGCCCGTTTGAAATAGAAGTTTATTTTGTTGATGTTTGGTTCGCTAACGGTTTCTATAATTTCGGAAATATAGCTACCAAATTTTGCAATTTATATTCCTAGCTTTTGAACTGAGTTTAAGGCTAATATAAACTAACAAATACTCATATGTTTTTTGTTCGTTGTGAGTGCATCATGCGTTTTGATAACAGTTTTAGACTTTTTGGTTTATATCATATTCGAAACCATATCCGGATCCAGTATGCAAATACCAGCGGACAAAGACCTGCTAAATTTGTGTGAATGTTGAACGATAAAGCTTTTGATACAAAATTCATACACTTTGTTATTCAATTCTGCTGCTTCGCCGTCGTTTATTTTGGAAAATGGATTCTACCAGACACATTTACATGTAAAGCAGGTTTATAAAAGCTTTATAACGGTTACATTTTAAAAAAGCTTCTGAATTGAAGGCCTTTCTCTATAAACCTTACATATTTGTTAAAACAATTATGAATTCATCAGAGGTATTTGATTAAAAACTTGCCAGATTTTTTCTTGATCCGCGATTTAAATTTACACCTGCAATACGTTCCAGTATGTCGGCTTATAGGGCGTAGGCGTGTTCTTCAGACGTATGTTTTGTGCATCTGTCTAGTGTCACTAATTTATAAAGTAAATTCCTCGGGAGATGCCATCACAACGATATTTTACTATAATTTTAACGTCTTTCATCTTTTCTTTTCCAGGTAAGCAGTTACGGCACAAGACTACCGTGTGGGAAGTACACAATTTTATGTCCTTATGAAATATTCATGACAATAAAACCTTGCTTTATTGTCCCACTGCTTCGCAGTAATACGAACAGATCCTTAAATAAGTAGCCTACAAAAATACCCAGCGCAATTCCCCAGAGTGCACAGATTCCAGTTTATATACTCCATCCGAGTATATAAAATGATTGAAACGTGATGTTTAATATGAAACTCCACTTAATATGATCCTGATGTATAAGAGGATCAAGGGATTAAAATAGACTAAAGGAATGTGAAAGTTACTTTGAAATGTTGAAAAAATGTATTTATGTAATAGTCCTATACATACGGACGAAAACACACATCATTATAAATTTCATACCTGACCGTAAATGGGGATTTATTTTAGAGCTCGTGCAAGTCTTTGTCAAAAGCTTGTACCCGGTAGGCCTTTTGATTCAACTTGATACGACATTAACCAGATGTAATTGATTTAAACTGTGATTTGTCGTTCCTAAAGAGATTAAGGTGGACCTTAGTCCACCTTAATCTCCGGCTCTAATGGCTCCGTGAAGGATTCATCTATATATATAAAACAAAGACGGGTTTTTTCAACACTTATAACTCGAGATCGGCTGGATCAATTTTCATGGTTTTGGTTTCGTTGGATTTGTCTACGCCCTGAATAGCAGAATACATTTTAAAAACAAAAGAAAGTCGTGTTAGTTACCCTATTTATAACTCAAGAACGGCTGAACCGATTTGGCTGAAAATTGGTAGGGAGGTAGCTAAGAGCTGGGAGAACTTTTGGGTAGGGGTAGGGTAGGGTAGGGTAGGGTAGGGTAGGGTAGGGTAGGGGTAGGGTAGGGGTAGGGTAGGGTAGGGTAGGGGTAGGGTAGGGTAGGGTAGGGGTAGGGTAGGGGTAGGGTAGGGTAGGGGTAGGATAGGGTAAGGGTAGGGGTAGGGTAGGGCAGGGGTAGGGTATAAAAGTCCACCCGTGCGAAGCCGGGGCGGGCCGCTAGTACTATTTAACTAATGAAGTGGGTAAACTATATTTTGTGTTGCAATAATACTCAATTGTGTTTTTACCACAAGTACCTACTTGTGTTTTACTAAAACACAATGCTGGGAGCATTGTTTAAGTAAAACCGGTGGCCGTGTAAAAACAAAGAAATTCTTTTCCATGTATTTTTCCAATACTTATAGTAGAAGTATGAAATATTTTTTAATTTAGAAATGAATAGGCGCCGAGTACCGTGTGTTGGAGTCATTATTAATAACTCTGAGTAAATGCAGGCTCCGTTAGTTTTTCAAATCATACTGAAACAACAAATATCTATCTATTTTCTTCATATATTGACAGATTCATCATATATTTTTAAGAACTTATGCATATGAACATAAGCACAAGTGCTGTTTGATATTGATTTCTAAAAGTTTGGGCTTTTTTTATTTTATAACCCATTAATATTACAATTAAACAATTTGTATTCGGAAAGTATTATTTTCGGTCCCAGTTGGGCACCAAAGTTATAAATTAAAGTGTTGCATTTTAGTGTAATAAATATACGAGATTGTGTATTTACACGTGCACGTTGGTTTCCAGCTAAAAGACAATAAACAGAATAAAGCTAGTTGGGTTTACCTAACACAATTTAATAAGTCATCTCCGGAAAATTAAGACAGCATTATTCGCCAAGAATAGCCTTATTGTGAACCACAACATTGTTAGACAAAGGAGCATAGTAACGACGACTTATGCTGGTAAGTCCTTTGTCCAAAATATACCTTTCTATTTATAAGGTGGTCCCTTTAACAGTAGAAAATAATAGGTGTTGTGATTATATAAGTGAATATTTTTTTGTGAAAAGATAGATTTTATTTTCAAAAAAATGGATACCAACTTTAAACTTTTCCCATTTCACTCCGTTTTTCTTCGGAAATCATTCCAAAATTAATTATTACGACGTAATATACTGATATTATCTCCAATGATAAGCAAGGTTGCTAAAGTATCTGAGATTTTAATGACTTACGAACATGACGCCTGCTTCTAAAAGTGAGTTTGGTGCGGGTAACAGATATTTTCATTTGAAGTTTATAAAGAACTTTTCATTTTCTTTAGGAATAGGTTCACAAATGAGAAGTATTAATACTAATATGTTTACTTTGATGAAACGCAATTTTAATGGTGATATATATTATATTCTATACTAGAATCCCGCGCGTGGTTTCATCCGCGTAACTCCCGTTCCCATAGGAACTTTATCACTAAATATAGCCTAGGTAACTTCTGGATAACGTAGCTTTCTGGGGATATTTTTTAATCGGACCATAGTAGTTCCTGAGGTTAGCGCGTTCAAGCAAACAAACTCTTCAGCTTTATAATTAGAGACCGGATTATATGCAACATAAAAAGCTTGTTATATGCATGCAAATATGCATGAAAATTGGCAGAATATGAAAAATTTAATGATAAGTTAGTAGTTTAAGAAAAGTTAGTTTTTATTTTATTTTATTTCAAAATTAGCATACAATTAGTTAATTATCCTTGAATAGGCGACCATAAGTGTCACTACACATTACAGTGTATTACGTAATAGTAATAATGTTTTTATATAAATAATATATATCACAATTATTATTATTAATGTGTATATTTATTTTGTGACTATAATTTGGTTTAATTCGCGATATTATCACTTTTATCGAATATCGGAACGCAGGATGACTGCACTGCACGGGAAAAAATATTGTAAATATACCGATAATATGCATTATAACTCGATATTAGGTAAAATATACAAGCACCGTTGAGAATGGCTTAAATATGCAAATGCATATAATCCGGTCCCTATTTATAATATTAGTATAGATTCGTCATTTTTTTTTTTTATTTAATTTTTTTTTTTTTTTTAGATTACTTTTTTTTTTCATTGTAATTTTGTATAAAATCTACAAAGACTTGTAACAAAACTTAAAAGGAAAACACGAAGGTAAATTTTCAAAGCACATTAATTATTCAGCTAGGTATTGCATGCGTTCATATAATGAACATTCATTTATCTTAATTAAAACATACATGAATAATATGCTGTAATTATCAGTGAGTTACAGAGCGGTACAGAGATGAATGCACTTAGAATAATAAAAGCTTTTATTATTTATCTTCATTTCATATTACAATAAATTAAAATTATTGTTATAAAATGAAGAGCGTCTTTATAATTCTCTTAATGGCTATGACAGGTCTACTATGTTAAACTAAAAAATGACAAATGACTAAAAAATGTGACTTAAAACATGTCAATTTCCTTATCTATACTAATAGCCAATATTATAAAGCTAAAGAGTTTGTTTGTTTTCTTGAACGCGCTATTTTCAGGAACTGGTAGTAGACCGATTTGAAAAATTATTTCAGTGTTAGATAGCCCATTTTTAGAGATGGGCTATAGGCTATATTTAATTATATTCTAAAGCCTCGCAAGGCTTTATTTAATATAAGGCTATATTTGAGTTAGTACGGGAGCGGCAGTTACGCTAGTGAAACTGCGCACGGGAAGCTAGTTTTAAGACCGATTTTGACTTACGCGAGCACCGTATTTACACATACCGCGTCAAGCAGTTTGTACCGCTTACAAACTGTTCAAAGTAGATTCACTCAACGTCCTACCATGGTTTATTCGTAATCGCAACCTACATGCTGATCTCCAACTGCCTTCCATTAAGCAGCGGAAGAAAGAGGCGTCGGAACGCTTCTTCAAATTTGCGGCTCAACACCTAAACTCTTTGGTTGTTGCAGCATACTACTATAGGCCTTTTCCCACAAAGCCTCGTAAGCACCGTCGGCCGCACGGCTTCCTAGACGACCCGGACGACGAGATCACACCTTACCAACTAGCAGTACAGAGACTGCAAGAAACGTAACACCACTAACCTATCCTCCTGGGAAGAGTGCGCTCGCGATCGCGACGCGTTCTCCCTCGCCCTCATTATTCGTAGTTTGCAAAGAACCTTCCGATGCCCTCGTAGACCCGAAGTCCGAAAGGCCCGTGAACTGTAAAGTAGAGCGACAGCTGCCAAAATTCCCCTTAAAATCTAAAGTTATTATTCCTCAATTCTCCCGCCAGCGACCGCCCTGAGTCGAAGTCCAAGTTACAAAGGATTCGCCCTCGTACAGTTTGCTTATTTTGTAGTATTTAAACCATTTATTGAGGCTGGTACTCTGGTCGCCTTTATGGCCGGTGAAGAAGGCTCCTGGCTAACAACATAATGTATGTCCGACAAAAATGGAGCTACCTACAAACAAGGCTAATTGAAAAGAATCCTTTGTATTTATCTCGATAAAAATAGTGGCGCTTTTATCTAGCTCTCCGCTGAATTTATTGTAGGTGATGTTCCATTTACTCCCAGAGGTAAACGTAGGAACATGTTTCTGTTCATTGTAATCTATTTACCGATTGGAATAACACATTTGTTATTAATTGAATCGAATTGTTAATTTATTTACTTCAAGTATTGTAATAATGACTTCCTTCGTAAGTGATGTAGTGTGGCGTATAACGTCCTTGGTCTGATACCCTTATACAACCAAAGCATAAAAGTCCATCCAACTATAGAACAGATGTGCACAAATCTCCCATATTTCAGAAATCCCAAATAATTCACTACCACTCCACATATCCACTCTTCATTATTTGGGGCTTCCAATTCTTGGCGTAATTGTAGTTTATAACCCTTATAATAATGCGTCCTGCTAATAATAACGATAACGATGTTGCTGCTACTTAAGGTAAATGCTATGCATGCAAAAAAATATTTGCCTTCTCTTTTTTGCTATGACACTGCCATGCTATATAAAGGTAATTTTCAAACCCAATGGCCTGGGAATAATCTTGTTGTTGTGCACTGATCAACCAGAGCCTCTTATATTAGATTCTGCCACTACAGCTCAAGAATGCTTTCGCCCTATTTAGCTTTACCACGAACTGACAATGCCTTCGAAATAATACCTATGTAGATTTTTCTACAAACTATTATTCATGTAATTTAATGTTTGTAACTATTTCTTATTTCTACTTACGGCCAGTCTTTATTGAAGGAGGCATGTGCTGGGTAGTCTTTTTACAAAATAAATAAGTATGTTTACAATCATCATCATCAGCCCGTATAACGTCCACTGCTGTACATGAGCCTCCCCCGAGTAAGGTTTTGGCCATAGTCACCACGTTCGGTAGGCGGGTAGGTAACCGAAGTTGTAAGACACAGGAAAACGCTGCTGCCCGTTTCCTGGTATACGATTGCTATAGATGATGTTATTACAATCGGGGCAAAAGGCTTAATTTCCGAGGTATGTTTTTTTTGTCCATCGTGTGGATGGAACCCACGACCTCTTAAACTTAGACTTAAAAGGAGAAATATACTACTTATCACGGAGGTTATAATAATAAGGTTGATTTATAATTATGCCTGTATTTAAGATTAACAAATGGATAACTACAAGATGTTAATCCTTTGTAATTGGATGCAAACAGAAGGCTTTGTGATACAATTTCTTAACTTTATACCTCGCCGGTAGGAAATCAACTCTCGGCAGCTGCTTATAATTCAACGTAAGCCGTAAGCCGTTAAAGGGCTTGGCACAGAGGATTGTAACTTTTGTAAACTTTGTGTTTACCTTGCTTGGCAATAATAAAATACTGAAGGTATTAATTAATACAATTTGTAAGCAAAGATGATTTAAATTGCAATACGAGTAAGATTAATTATTTATTTGTTAGGTTAATTGTGTATTGGGCCGGATTACTTATGCGTACCCGACACCCGCCAACGGTGTACAAGTGGAGTAGGGTCCTCTCCTCGTGGTATGAGTTTAGCATACCACGCTATGGAGAGGGCGAGTCCCACTTATACCACCGCCAGCGCGAGAATACGCTGCAGCGGCGGTGGCAATGCGTAAATGCATTTGCTGCCGGAAAACAAAAATAAATAAAAAAAACTTGAGAGGTGTCGTGGGACACCAGGTAGGAACGAAGTTCCTTCGAAAGTATTTGTTTGTAAACACGATTGTGCCCCTTATTATTTACTAGCTTTCCGCGCGTGGTTTCACCCGCGTAACTCCCGTTCCCGTTGAAACTTTATAATAAAATATAGCTTATAACCTTCCTCGATAAATGGGCTATCTAACATTGAAAGAATTTTTCAAATCGGACCAGTAGTTGCTGAGATTAGCGCGTTCAAGCAAACACACTCTTCAGCTTTATCTATTATGGCAAATAACTCATTATTAGGTACCAATTCTTTGCGTTTTTATACTCGTGATAATTTCTCAACGAAATGTCCGATTGGAATAAAACAAAAAGTATTTTACTTCTACATAAATACCCTTGATAACAAAATGCTTAATTTGGATAAGGATTAATATTATTATATACATTTAACGTAGTTTCTTTCTTCAGACGATTTAATATTTTTTTATGAACATAAAAGCGGTTATTGTGACTAAAAGATATATGCTCTCGCGGACTTTTGTATAGATCTTAATAAGACCCACAAACCCGTAGTACATCATTTTGTTCTATTGTCAATATTTTTTGCAGCGCACGCATTAATAGGTTTTCGCTTTTACATCTTGGGTTACAAAATCGCAATTTTCTTTCGGATCCCTAATTTTTTTGAAAATAAAATGTAGCCTGTAACCTTCCTCGATAAATGGACTAACCAACAATGAAAGATTTTTTGAAATCGGACCATTAGTTCCTGAGATTAGCGCGTTCAAACAAATATTAAACGGCTTGAACGTTTGAGTGGCTATAGCAAAAAGTGTCGTGACAACTTTTCGTAAGAATTTTTTCCGTCTAGCCCCCTTTCACAACGCGCGATAAGGAACTTCGTTCCAAAATATACCTATTGCGGATTATTAGAAAACAAGATTTTAATGTCGACGTTAACGTAAAAAACGCATACCTACCTAATGTTATGGTTGTGTGTGTGTAATTTTACCGGAAACGCTGGTAAAATACGGTTATTTTACGGTAATTTATATAAATTACGGTAAAATTACCGGCTACTTATGTATGGTGAATGGTGGTATGATGACGGCGCGCGCGCGCGCGAGCTTATAATTGTAGCTATTATTTAATTAAACACAAACAAACTTCGGTAAGGTAGATTGAATATGCTGCCCTGCCGACAAACAGACTGTCTCCCTCGAACCAACCCGATCAACTGACGCTGACTGCCCGCGCGCTGCGTGCGGACCGCAGTCGGTGATGATCGGTCGCAATGAGTGACTGGCTCCATCTGTACCACGGACTCGGAACTTTTCTTAGTAGTAGTTTAATTCGTGTTTTTCGAATCAATTCAAACGTTGAACCCCCGTTTCATCCTTTTAGAGGGTGATTTTATCATAACTAGCTGCGTGTCAAATTTCACCGAAATCTGTTCAGTAATTTGTAAATAATTATAGATTAACTAGCTTAGCTCCCGTGCCAGTGGGATCTTCGTTATAAAACATAACCTATAGCCTTAATCTATAAATCCCATCTAACACTGAAATAATTTTTCAAATCAGGCCTGTAGTTAATGAGGTTAGCGCATTCCAGCAAATAAACAAACTCTTGAGCTTATATTAGTATAAGATAACTAGCTGACCCGGCAGACTTCGTACTGCCTCAATCGATACATACCCTACACTACCCCTACCCTACACTACCCCTACGCTACACTACCCCTACCCTACGCAACCCCTACCCTACACTACCCCTACCCTACACTACCCCTACCCTACACTACCCCTACCCTACACTACCCCTACCCTACACTACCCCTACCCTACACTACCCCTACCCTACACTACCCCTACCCTACACTACCCCTACCCTACCTCTACCCTACCCCTACCTCTACCCTACCCCTACCCTACACCTACCTCTAATCTACCCCTAACTTTGTCTGAAAAATAAAAATTTAGGGGTGGACTACCCCTAACATTTAGGGGGATGAAAAATAGATGTTGGCCGATTCTCATAGATACCGGATAAGAAAGAAAGAAAGAAAGAAAATAATTTTATTTACGGCACATACAAGGAAATAAAACATAAAAATTGATTAACACTATTACAGTTATATGCACCATAAATGGGAACTGGCTTCAGCATTAAGCTACAACAAAAATCTAAAAGATTATTGCGCAGCGCTGGTATTCTAGCCAGCCCCAGTTTTGACGCCACGCATGCCAAACGTCAAATAAAAATATATAGATAGATAAAAAAGTTGGCATTAATTCATGCAAAAATTATATTTACCTAATTATTACTGATTCAATATTTCATTCTAATTTTGATAACCAAATAACTAAAATAAACCATAAATTAAATAAAAAATAAAAAACCAAATAACTAATAAAAACAATCAGATAGATAACAGCGAATTAATTACAATCAATACAAATAACATAAAATTAAGAATTGAAATAATGATAAAATTAGGGTAATTGAATAAATTTATGAATTAATATAATTAACTAAGATTAAGCGAAATTAGATTTCGGCCGGAAGCCGGACGCATCCATTCTAAATGGGTAAAAAAAAGAATTTTAGTCTGTGCACCCCGGCTACTCGAAGAAGCGTCCCTACGCACGGCGGGAATTCAAAAATGCACTAACTTTTTAGTTGTATGGAATTAATAATTAAGAATACTTGTTTAAAATGATTTTGATGTGTTATAATAATAAGTAGTTGTGAGTGTAATGTGTGTTTGTTCTGAATTGGAGTGTATATTTGTATAAACATCCCATATAAGATGGATAAGCACAAAAAATTTCATCAAAATCGGTTAAGCCGTTTCGGAGGAGTATGGCAACGAAAACTGTGACACGAGAATTTTATATATTAGAAGATTAAACATTCAAAACTACAAAACAACTTTGTAAGTTTTATCAAATAATCCTTAGACCACTTGTTTTCTTTTATAAATAAAAGTACCTAAATGTAATTGGACTAGGCATTATGGAAATTAGTGTTCAAAAGAAAATAGGAATTCACAATACATTAGGTTTTTTTATTAGCAACGGTGGCGAACGAACTATTGGCTCATTTATTGCTTAGTGATACCGCGGCTCATGGACTTAAGCAGTGCCTGGGGTCTTCACAGCCTGCAAAGCCACTGCCTACTGTGATAATAGTGCTAAAAGTTCATTTGTATTTCGTCCTTTTTATTACGATTCGGGACCTTATTACTATAACTTCGCTGTCTGTCTTTCACCAGGCTATATCTCAAGAACCGCGATAGCTAGACAGTAGAAATGTTCACACATCATGTATTTATTTATTTTAAAAATAAAATAAATATTTAAGTGGGGCTCCCATACAACAAACTTGATATCAAAAATATTCGGGTTCCGTACCAGTTTCCAAGTGCCTATCGCACTAGGAAACTGGTACGGAACCCTTTGTGCGCGAGACTGACTCGCACATGGCCGGTTTTTTTTATTGAGGTAGAATAACAAATTACTTTTTTTTGTTTAACGACAGCTAATGAGTTTGTTGAAGCGGTTAAATAGTTTACAATATGTTAAATGCAGAAATTCAACATTTTTTACGATCTTACAAAATGTACCGAAAATTTATGAAATATTTTTAGGTGTCAACCGTGTCCATCTTACGTGACCTTTTTTGACAAATATTTAAAATATTCACAGAAGCTAAAACATTAGTTTTACAGAAATTAAAAGGGTTCTCTTTGAAGCTCCTCATTTCGGCTTATGTAATTTCAAATTTACCTTACCACCCAGTACCTACTTCGGTTGAAGAGCAAAAGTTGCCCGTTACCGTGTGTTGTAGCTGGGAATAAATTTTGGGATTCAGAGTTGTTTCAAGTTGTAAACTACGAGCTTTTATTGAAAAGTTGTTTGATTGTTTTCCACTTTGTTGAACACGCTAACAAGCTGCTTTTATTTATTTGCGAAACTATAACTAAATTTTCTCGAACAAATTCGAGTGATGTGAATACAGTTTTGTTTTTGCATTTAAAATGTTTATATACAGTCATCATCACCATCATCAGCCCGTATAACGTCCACTGAATATGGGCCTCTTCCCGAGGAATGGTTTTGCCATAGTCACCACGCTTGGCAGGCGGGTTGGTGACTGCAGTATTATATTGTAACACGCACGGAAACGCTACTACCCGTTCCCTGGTATACGCTTGTTAAAGATGACGACAACGACGACGATGACGTGCTTTCCGAAGCACTGAGGGTAGTCGGAGACTTCCGAGATTTAAAGCGAGCCAAATACCGCTACGCTACTGAGGTTGTCGTTTACCATTACAGTACTATATGAAAAATATGTTATCTAGTTTTGTATTAAATTGGATACAATAACATTGTAAGTTATGAAATTGTTATATTTATGTTGTTGCTTAAGCCTGATAAGTGTTTAGCGACTTAATTAAGTAGTGGTGTAAACCTATTTGACAGCAGCAATAAGTCAATCAGAACGCCTAGTTAGAAAACATTATTTTTTTATATTAGAGATTCGATAACGTAAGAGTGTAACTTTGTTAGTGTTATCTAGCTGCGCCCCGCGGTTTTATCCACGTTACCCTGTTCCAGTGGGTCGGAGCGTGATGTTTTGTAGCCTATATGTTAATCCAGCGTATAAACTATCCCGGTGCAGAATTTGCAATTCCGTGTAGTAGTTTTGGCGTGAAAGAGTAACAAACATCCCTCCATCCATACTTTCAAACTTTCGCGTTTATATTATTAGTAGGATGTAATTAGGTTGCCATTTTGACAGTACTTCTATATTAACAAGAAATTATACGTGATCCGCGTACTAGTTTGCAACCACTCGCCAGTAGTAACACTTGTCACTAACCACTGTCCTTGACCAAAATATTCAATTAGACTTACTTAGATTAGCGAAAAACTGTCTGAAAAAGATTATATAGGTATTTTTTTTATAGACTAACCTGTTTTTCTTTTAATTTGCCATGGTTGACAATAATTACAATGACGTTTTATGACATTTCCATGTTTTTTAACAAGATTTGAAGTTCATAATATTGTTAATCCCGGATCTTAAAAATGTTTTTATAACTATTTTATTCTTAACATGAATATGAGTAAAACCCAAATATACAGAAAGTCTGCACTATCCATTGGTAATTTACATAGAAAAAAAGAAGAATTGTGTGTATGTCAGAAAAGAGTTTTGAGACGTGTGGCTCGAGCTGGGTGTCCTGATGACGCTGATGCTGTTGCAACATTGCCTAATGACTGGGTGCCACGGCGGAGTGGCTCTGTTCTTGTTAACTATCTCAAACAAAGAAAAACAGATCATGAGACACTTTTACTAAGTATTGAGGAAAGCGCATTAACAATCAATAAGGATGTAGATGAAAAAGTTCGTATGTTAGCTGAAAAAAATTTAGCTAGTATACAACAAAACCAACTTGATATGGATTGTGTAATCGAAAAAGTAAACTTAATTGAAGAGCCATTGGTTGAACAAGAGTGCACAAATGCCCTTACACGTGTTACTGAGTTATTTTCTCAGCGTATCGATGATATGGATACATTTAAACAAGAAGCTATGTCTTTTGAAAGGCAACGAGCTGATAAATTAAGACTTCTTTTACGCAGTAAATTTCAGCGTTTAGTTGCTACTGGACATAAAACCCCAAAGGAGCTGTTACACGAATTTGATGCACAAATTTATGCAATAAATCAACAACTTATTAGTAATTCTAGAGCATATAGAGATTTAGAATTGCAGTTACGTAAACAGGCCGAGGAAAGTTTGGAGGCAAGAAAAGCAGTACTTCATCAGCTGCGTCTTGGTATAAGAGGTGTTTTGTCTCAAAAAGATAGTGCTTTATTCAGGACTAAAGATAAAAACGTTTCCAAACACCGTTCCAGCATTAATATATCAGAAAAACGGAACCGACAAATTTCAGACCCTTCTTTTATCAAAATTTTGGATGATGTTGAGGAATTGGACACCGTTGTTTCACGTTTGGTTGAAGCATATCGTAAGGCTGTATTAAAAATCTTCGCAGGGTTTTCTGTTATATTACATAATTTAGAAAAGGATCTTTATATGCATCATAATCTTGTGGAATATAATGAATTGTTCGATAGCCAAACAGATTTCGAACACATCATCAATCGACCGTTGCAACGTTTATCTCATAGTATACAAAACTCTAACAGAAATGTCTCAGAAATGACACACGAAGATATGGAAGCGATGCAGAAAAGTTTAAAATTGTTGGGTGACCATCTTCGAGAAACTTATTCATTATTACACAATGCAGGGCATCTTTGGGACGCTCACATACTACGGTCAGCCCTTGCTCAAAAGTTAACAATAGCTGCCGTAGAAGATCTTCTTACCCATCATGATGTAATTGAGCTTGCCAGTGAAATTCCGTTTAACATTACATTGGAACACGTATGTTGTGCTCCAGATATTGAAAAACTTCAGCAAAATATGGACATTATCATGAGCATGCTTAGTAAGAAATCCGAAATGTTCTTAAAGCACAGTGAATCTGAACTAAACCGTCTTGAAGAATTCATGAACCTACCATTGACTATGGCTAATACTCTACAGGCTGAATTCGACCTTTTTTTGGAAAAATATCCTCGAAATCGTGTTATGTCAGAAAATAGCTCGTTAAGTATCACAGCTCGGCCGAGTCTATTACGCTCACGTCTTCCTCGAGCAATATTACAAACTGATCTCCAAGTGCAAGCCTTAAATAATTGGAGAAGTGGGTTTCTTGAGTCATTTGCGGGCACTGTCTCATTAATTCCTGCAGAGTTAAGACGTCAAGCACAATTATGGGTTCAAGAACGTAGTATACCTCTACATGTGCGTTATTCATTAAAAATGTTATCTCATGATGTTAGTGTGGAACGTATTAAATCAGCTTATGAGGGGCGACTGGCAGAATTACAGTACCACGAAGCCCGGCTCGATTCTCATCTTCGTGCGGTACATAACCTTGTTGATCGTTTGCCAACAGAAGCATCAGAATTTGCAGCATTGGATTCGCCATTTCTTTATCCTCTTAGTAAATGGCTCGAACATACGAACACCTGTATAAATGAATTATTAGCTCAAGAACCGCTGAATACAGAAGTGAAAAGACTCAAAATGAGCAGTTACAGGTCACGATTAGCTTTGTATAAAAAACGTTTTGAAGAATCTCTCGACGAAGCGATTTTTAATTTTAGAAAACTTCTTGAACACCGGATTCATGAGGCTAGGGTTTCTAACGTGCGTTTTATATCTATGATTGCATTATTTCATGAAGGTGGTCGATACGCGGCGCTTGAGGCGACTAAAGCTACGAGCTCGATACTGAAGGGTGCAGAAGCGTTAGAATCTTGTGCCAGTAAAGTTTCAGATGCGTTGAATCATCGTCGATCACAACTGCTTGCCATGGCTGAACATTTGTTGCTACCTTTATTTGCCATAGTACAAGACGCCCCCCCAATTAAACCCACTGGAAAAGATAAAAAGAAACCATCGCCTAACAAAATTAGAAGTAGAACAAAAACAAAATGACTCAGTAAATTATTATTAATATTTACTTAATCATGTTGTTATTCATATTTATTTTTACCACGGCTTTTTTAAATCGATCGATAGTGGCCTAGATATTGAGATACCATAAGTTTGTTAAAAAATAAATTCTTATTTTTATCATTAATATATTTTATTTTAACAAGTAACTATATAAAGCGTAAAATGTAAACACATGTAAAAAACAGATCTCAGAAAATTCCCGTTATCGCTGGGTTCCGGCCCAGGCAATAGTAATGGTACTTTGTCGGCTGTAGTTGTCAAAAGAAATTCAACTTTATTAACTATATTAAGGTTCGCAGGAACGTAGGCAGACAGTAGAAAATAGCACATTAACCTTATTGTCATTGAATATGGAGCAACTTTCAACAACAGCCACGTCTGTCACAGTAAATATATCGACAGCCATTGATGTATAATACCTACTGTCCCATTGTTGTTTGCCCGTCCGAAATATTATGTCAGTAAACTGTGTCATACATCAAATATCTACTACACGTGGTAATTAGGTCACATACTGTGTAATTAAGTTAAGGATTCGCGGAGGAGGAACAAGGCCTCGCGGCTTTATAATAATTTTTTCATTAGCATAGTACAAGTTATAAGTCGGTAGGAAATTGGTTATTATGAGAATCTGCTACTGGCTCGAATACTAAAAGTATCATTCATCATCACCATCACCATAATTATCAGCCCATATAACGTCCACTGCTGAACGTGGGCCTCCTGCCGAGGGAGGGTTTTCCTATAGTCACCACGCTTGGCAGGCGGGTTGGTGACTGCAGTATTATGGTGAAACACACAGAAACGCTGCAGCCCGTTCCCTTGTATAAGATTGATATAGATGATGTTATAACAATCGGTACCAACGGCTTAACGGGCTTTCCGAGGCACGGAGGGTAGTGCCTCGGCCAACCAGACCCGGTAAGAAATCTTAAAATTTACACAAAGATTTCTTGCCCGGCGTGGGGATCGTACCTACGACCTCCGAGATTTAAAGCGAGCCAAATACCGCTACTCCACGAAAATTGCCAAAAGTGTGCGAATCTGAAAATTTTTACAGTAAAAAAATCTTCTATGAAAATAAACATAATATAATAATTGTATAATTTGCTCTCTCCAGACGACAGTGTAAAATATACTGTTACTTGATCTATACTTTATGGCTTTCGTTTATACTGCGGTAAAACTTGATCAATGACGAGTTTCTCAGCTGTTACATTTTCAGCAATACCTATAGCTGTAAACAATTAACTGCTTATATGATTATGGTTGACTGTTAAATATTCCGTCTTCTTTTGCGGTGTTTAAATTAATCGTAACCTGGTGTTGCCATCTGTCCGAAATTCCCTGGAGTTGTCCTAGTTTAGAAAGCATCCGGGGTGCGTCCGGCCACACACATCTCACTATTAGAGAGAGGCTTTGTTAGCCATAAAAAAATGATCAGTGAATTTCCCACGGGGAGGTGAGCTACGCGAGTGAAACCGTGTGGGACAGCTAGTCTATACTAATATTATAAAGAGGTAAAGTTTGTGAGGTTGTAGGGGGTAATCTCTGGATTTACTGAACCGATTTTGAAAATTAGTTTACCAATAGAAAGCCACGTTATTTGTGAGTGCATAGGCTTTATTTCAAGTTAATGTACACGAGCAAAACCGCGTGGTTTATTAGAAATCCAATAAAGTATCACATGATATTGTCTTTCTTAAAAACATGAAATCGCGACACATTGAATACTACCCTACGTGTATCAATTTCATGTAACGGCCCCAGTTTGGTATTTTCCTAGTGGGTAGAGGCCTCAATTTGGGTTTTACGATGCCGCAACAACTTTCGGAAGGACACCGGGCCCATATTGGATTTACACGGTGAGCCTTTATGACGCAGAAGGTTTAAATATGATTCTCGCTTTGAAGAAGACAATACAGTTCAAAATATGGTGGGTCAAAAATTAATAGGAAAAAAATAAAAAATATAATATATTTAACGCCGATTTTTCAATCCTCAGAAATATAAATCACAGAAAGAAATTTTATCATAATTAAAATGTATTCTTCTGATATTTTTATCTGACGATTGAAATATTGGAAATTATTCAGTTTATGCCATGTACTAAATCGTTATTATTGATCAGAATTTATTATTCTATTGTGTTAGTAATTCAGGTTGTATACTAAACATTTATTATTAAACTATCGCTTCTGACTTGGGCCCTGAAAGTAATATGAATGCTACATTATTTGAGCGGCTCAAATATTTGTTATGAACGACATATGAGGCTTGTATAATGTAACTAATTTGCCGTTGGATCTGCGAAAGCAAAGACAACAAAATTTAATATGAACAATGTACAATAACATATAAAATACCATAATATGAAGTATTTTTTTAATTATTAGCATAATTTTTGTAAAAGGATTATATAACACTTGACGGAGTGGCAACAAAGGTACGTTAAGTGTACTCAGAATACTAATAAGGGACGAAAGAAGTATCTTAGAGGTGGGGTATGTGGATAATGTGGCGGTTTTCTCGTGTTTTTGTAAATAAAAATATTGTTTCGTAACAAGAAATGTACAGTAGTACTTACTCGGCCACTTCACTCCTCTAGCTCTCGTGGGATAAAATAAAATATAGTCCATGTTATAGCTGGATAACGTAAGCTTTCTCTTGGTGAAAGATCTTTGAAACCAAAAACTAAGCAACCTGCGCAAGAGGGCGCCCCCTCTGGTGCTTGGACCTCGGCTCAGGGCGGTCGCTGGCGATGAGATTGAGGGATTATGACTTTTAGTATTTTAGGAGAGTTTTGAGCAACTGTCGCTCTGCTTTACAGTTGGCGGGCCTCTCGGACTTCGCGTCTACGAGGACGAGGGACTAGTAGCTTTCTGTGCTTTACCAGCTTAACTCCCGTTTCCGTAGGAACCATATAGTTTAATATTCCCAACCACGATAAACGAGCGATAGCTGTTCAAAAAAAACTTCAAATCAAGATTTTTTCAAATCGGACCAGTAGTTCCTGAAATTAGCGCGTTCAAGCAAACAAACGAATAAAATCTTTAGCTTTATATATTAGTATAGATACTGCTTACTCCGACAAACACCGAAATGAGCAACCAGCTCATCCTAGTATTGCATATATTTTCGAAGGACTGTATATACAGGGTGTCCTAAAACTGAAGGATAATCTTGATGCTGCGGATAGGTCGAGTCATGCCCTACAACATATCAAAAATTAGTTTTAGTAAAAGTTTCACCAGTTTTAAGATACCGACACTTTAAGGTATTTTTTGAAAAAATTGACCTTATTTAGAATAAAACGACGCCTTGTCTACAAATGATGACTTTTATAATTTCAGTTTTTTTTAAATACTCATGAACGTTTGTAGCATCTAAAGTAATAATATTTTTCTTCAAAAATATAATTATAGTTTTTTTATAATTATCAAAAACGAAAGTTTTACTAAGAATTAATTAAAACGCCCAACTTTGACAGCCTACGGCGTAAAAACAATGTATTGAGTGAAACGTGACAATCACTTGAAAAAATTGCTTAGTTAATGGCCTTTCCATAATGGTATAATAAGTTAACATTTGTTATCAAAATTATTTTTTATGTTAAATTTAAAGCTGATGGGTCGATAATTGAGATTTCGTTAAAATAAAATAATAGCCAAATTAAGCTACTTAGTAAGTCTTTCGAGTTTTGTAAACGTGCGAATGATCAATTCATTAAGACTATTACATGTAATGAAACACAGATTTAAAAAAAATATTGTTTATTGTGTAATTAAAAAAAAATTGTTTTATAACAAATGTTCAAATTGTTGCCCGTTCGCTCTTATGCATGCCCTGAATCTTTTAATTAATGAACGTTTTATCCGTCGGGCATATCCCTGGCTAGTAATGTGTTCCGCGGCTGAACGAATTTTTGCTCGCAGGTCTTCAATATTTCTAGCTTCCGTCGCGTAGACGAGATCTTTCAGACAGCCCCAATAAAAAAAATCCAAAGGATTTAAATCTGGCGATCTCGGTGGCCATTGAATTGGACCTTGGCGCCCGATCCATCTACCAGGGAACCTTTCGTTTAAATGGTTCCGGACCGTTCGAGCGAAGTGTGCAGAGCAGCCATCATTTTGTAGCCACATGTGTTCCAATAAAAGTGGCAGTTGATTTTGTAGGAAATCAAGATACATTTCGCCGTTTAATGTCTGCGGCAGTTCATACGGCCCTATTATTTGGCCATTTAATATGCCACACCACTGGTTTATTTTAAATTGAGTTTGTGAACGGTCTTCGCGCATGGCATGTGGGCAGCTGGCAATTACAAATGCCAGCTATGCAAATTGTGCATGTTCATGTAGCCGTCTTTTTTGCACGAAGACTCATCGCTCCATAAAATCTTATTAAGAAAATTTTCGTCTTCATTATGTCTCTGTAGCATTAGCCGACAGAATTCGACTCTACGCGGATAATCGGCCGGCTGTAGAGTCTGCACCCGTTGAACATGAAACGGGTGCAATTCATATCTTTTTAAAGTTAAATGCACAGTGCTCTTAGAAATCCCTGTTCTGCGTGATATTTTTCGGACGGAAGTAGAAGGGTCTGCTTCCACTTCGTCTAGCACTTCTTCATCCACGTCTGTTCGAGGTCTACCCCCGGCTGCACTTCCAGGTAATCGTCCTTTAGAGATGGTGCGATAAACATTGATAAACACGCGGTAGCCTGGCGGATGCCTATCAGGATATCTGCAATAGTAAAAAAAAAGTCTAGTTACTTAACGAAATTCCTAATTTCTAAGCTTATCGAACAAGACTCAATGAATAATGGTGTAGAATGTTTGTTTATAAGATACTCAAAGTAGGTAAGTAATAATAAAAACTTCAGTCACTTATTACGTAAAAATACCAAATTTATTATCAACATTAGTTTATGGCCTATGATTTTCAATTTTTTTTTAAATTTTGAGTAAAACTAACAGGGTTATACAGAAAAAACTTACCGTTCGTGATAGAGTTGAGCAGCTGCGGTAGCAACACATTGACATTCTCCATAAATCACAAGCATGTCAGCATACTCTCTAGGCGTGTATACGTGTCTAGGCATAACGTAATGGCCTTAACCAAACTCGAGGGCCGAACAGTCCGTTAAAAAGCTAAGTCGTCGAGATCACTGATATCAAAGTCCAATCCACAAGCAAAACAAGTCCAATTTTCAAATCCAATTCCGTTAAAAGGCACTAATTAAAGACAAAAACACAAGGCGCAGCGTTGCAACCGAACAGAGTTAAGTAGAACACTAACCACCTAACTAAAGGGATTCATTCCGCCGCCGCCGCACCGCCAGCGCAGGTATTTTATCTCTTTCTCTCCCGTGTAGTAAACTACCTGTTCTTATCGTGCTGATAGTTATTAAAGGTCAGGTACAAACATCCATCCAAAGAATGCATAGTTGGCATGTCTCAAAAACTCAAAAAAGACTTACTAAGTAGCTTAATTATGCTATTACTTTATTTTAACGAAATCTCAATTATTGACCCATCAGTTTTAAATTTAACATAAAAAATAATTTGGTAACAAATGTTAACTTATTATACCATTATGGAAAGGCCATTAACTAAGCAATTTTTTCAAGTGATTGTCACGTTTCACTCAATACATTGTTTTTACGCCGTAGGCTGTCAAAGTTGGGCGTTTCAATTAATACTTAGTAAAACTTTCGTTTTTGATAATTATAAAAAAACTATTATTATATTTTTGAAGAAAAATATTATTACTTTAGATGCTACAAACGTTCATGAGTATTAAAAAAAAAACTGAGCTTATAAAAGTCATCATTTGTAGACAGGGCGTCGTTTTATTCTAAATAAGGTCAATTTTTTCAAAAAATACCTTAAAGTGTCGGTATCTTAAAACTGGTGAAACTTTTACTAAAACTAATTTTTGATATGTTGTAGGGCATGACTCGATCTATCCGCAGCATCAAGATTATCCTTCAGTTTTAGGACACCCTGTATAAGGATCTGTTATAAATCTGTACTCACGAGTACCGCCATTATAGATGGTTAGATGGTACTGTCACTATAAATACAACGTTGCAAGGTGGCATACTAATCTAACGTCGTGGTGCTAAAATCTTCAAAATTTATGATAGACAAGACAACTCGCCCGGGCAAATTGCTATTGCATTTAGTGCGTCCTCGTCCTTGACCTAAAAAACTACTTTTGTACTGTCCTTTACCTTCATTTCTTAGTAAGTCATTTATAGATTCCATTAGACAGCAAAGATGGAAAGTCTGTCTGACTATACGAGCAATGAACAAGAAATGGCAAGATAGATATTGCAAGTGAATAGCGATTAGACATGTGTAAGCAACGCTTAACTGTCGGTATAAAACTAACGTTGCAGTGCGGCACATCAAAGTTGAGTAGTGGAGAATTCATATTTTTATGACTATACGACAAGGAGAGCCATCTACCCGTAAGGATACCAATGTAGGCGCCAGGAATGGCAGGACATTGACATCCGCTGATCTCTGGCCTTGACATTAAAAAAAAATTATTTGCACTAATCTTCATTCTCATTACTCTGCACGTCCTAACAAATAAACAGTTTCCATCTTTGCTATCTAGCGAAGTATACGAACTGAACTAATGGCAAGATGCAATTTAATCGGCACTTTAAAACGTCTATTTATCTATTAGCGCACTCCTATCTACTTGTACCTATAGATAAGGACTCTTGGAGCGAAGAATCGAGCTCTCTAATAGATTGTATCGTTCTGAATTCTGAAATTCAGTGTTCTTACTTTATGTTTCTTAGACAACCTACGCGTAGGTTGTTGGCGTAGAGAAATAAGAATCGCTATAACTCTCGGAGGTAGTCGGTAGGATCCATAAAAATCTTTGTGAGATATATAAGATGAGTCATGAATCCTTCTAAGATATCATTCCGGGTATGGTTTTGTACGGACTTTCCTGCTTGCCTCGGAAAGCACACTTAATCCGTTGGCCCCGATTGTTATAACATTATCTATGTTAAACTTGTACTAGGATGCTGGCAGCAGGGTTTCTAGTGAGTTTGCGGTCACCAACCCGACGGGCAAGCGTGCTAACCATGGAAAATCTCCCTTTGGCAGAAGTCTCTCCCTTTACCTACTGCGGTGGACGTTATACTGGCTATGATATGATGATGATGATGATATTTTAGAGTGACAAAACGTTAGTTTTATTTGAGAAATAAATAAGACAAAGTATTCCCAGATTCTCTTAAGTTATAATTGCAAAGTATTGCAAGTGTAACTTAAAAGCCTGTAACTGTATAAACTGTAGCCTTTGGCTTCGTCCGCGTTTAATACCGATGCGAACTACTTCCACTTCTTAACTTTCATCCCGTATTGTTCAAAGCCTTATTTTCATGGTTCTCTTCCAAAGGTTTACCTCTGTGACATATTTAATCAAATTCAGGTTTAGGGTTGATAGTGTAACAGACAGACAGAATTAATGTCTCATTTATAATATTAGTAGAGACGTATCAGTTATAAATAATATTGCTTGCTCGTAACTAAGTAAACATATTAATTCAAAGTTTGTTTTCCTACTAACGTTGGTAGTGTATTTGTGTTATGTCTACATTTCCGACCGTATAATGGTCTACACACACTATACCGGCACTACTTCGGCACAGCTCCAGCAAGGCGTCGTCGCCTGAAATTGCCCTTACTAGTAATTGTGCAAGCGCGGTACAAGCTTGCAATCAAGTCTGTTCCCATTGCGCGAACTAGCAGTCAGTTCACATATGATGTTCAGAATGGTGAAACGTAGCATGAAATGTATCATACTACCTTTCATTGCTTATTCGCTGGAAGCGTGGACGCAGCGCCCTCTTACCGCGCATTCACTAAGAACTTCCTGCGCGCCCCTTTCTATTCGTTCGATAAACTGACAAATCCCGGGTCGCTTTGCGAGCGGGTTGCAATGCTCGCAGCATGCGCGCATAATGCACATTACGCGCCCACAAGACGTTCAAACTATGGGAAATTGTGACACAGTGTATCTGTCATGATACATTGCAGCAATGTGTACGATGAATTCTCTTATTTCTTGATACGTTTCACCAGTCTGTACTTACCATTACAGCGCGTCGGCGGCGAGTCGATTTGCATGCTTGCAGCTAGCGCGCTTACTGCCCACCACCGCCGCCGTCGGCATTTTCATATTGACAGATTTAAAATCTATTATATAAACAACTACGTTTTAGTGCTCAGATTTGAATGAAAACTTAATTTCTGGTTAGAAGCAGCGCCGTACCGTTTTGGTAGCGAGAGCGATGACCTTTATACTGATATATATGATTCATAGAAACTAATGTCTTGAATGCTGTACATAAACATAAGAATTAAGTAAATAATCTGTCGATCTAACGGTAAAGGATAAACAATATACTATGTAGGTAATGTACGTAATGGCTAATGGGTGGCTTTGGTTACATTACAAGGCGCAAGTTGATCTGTCTCTACTAATATTATATAGGGGAAAGATTTGATTGTTTTTTTTTGTATTGAATAGGCTCCGAAACTACTGAACCGATTTGAAAAAATCTTTCACCGTTGGATAGCTACCTTATCCCCGGATGACATAGGCTATATTTAATTATGAAGTTCCCACGGGAACGGGAGTTACGCGGGTGAAACAGCGCGCGGAAAGATGGCAGCAGCGTCTTCTTTGATTACAACACCTCGTACTGCGCTTGCCAACCCGCCCGCCAAGCGTGGCGAGTATTGGCAAACCTTTAATAGCTACTAACTAATTTAGTAGCTACTTCTTATCTATAATATAACAAGTATTATAATGTATACTTAAATATGCTAGTGTATTGTAAATTACATATAACAAATCGATAAATTCGTATACATACATCATCATCATCATCAGTATAGCGTCCATTGCTGAACAAGGGCCTCCCCCCGAAGCTGAAGAACCACGCTTAGCAGGCGGACACAAGGAAACGCTGCTGCCCGTTTTTTGATATACGATTATTATAGATGATGTTATAACAATCGGGACCAACGTCTTAACGTGCTTTCCGAGGCACAAAGGGTAGTCCCTCAGCCAGCCGGAAAGAAATCTTTGGATCTACACAAAGATTTTTCTTCTCCGGCGTGGGGATCGAACCCACGAACCTCCGAGATTTAAAGCGAGCCAAATACCGCTACGCTACGGGTTTGTGAGGTGTATATACTCTACGTTACCAATAAACTATTTCATTTCATTTCAATAACGGTTTATTAAATAATATTCATACTGAATCGCTTGCAACGAATAAAATGTTCACATTCAGGAATGTCTACAGAAGTTGTTTATCGATGTTCTGACGCACACGCGTCTAACTTTGTACTTCAATTTAAATCAATATTGATATAAAATCGTGACTGACTGAGAATTCAAAATGCTATATTCTCTTTTTTTTTCATCCAGTTTCAGCTTTTAAACAACTACGTGGAACTTCATGAAAGAAGGATAAAAAATCATGTTTACATTAAAGATCTTTAGGAGTCTTCTATACTAATATATAAAGGTGAAGTTTTTGTTTGTTTGTTTGCTTGAAAGCGCTAATCTCAATACCACTGGTATTTATCGATGAAGGCTATATTTACTTATTAAGTTCCTACGGAAACTGAAGTTATTAATATCAATAGAAACTTTTGAGATATATTTTGCTCTTCTTATCCATTAAAACTCAAACGAAGCTGCATGCTGAATATTCTTGCAAACCAAGGTATCTGGGATCAGTAGTTTCTATGAATAAAGTTTACGACGAGCAGTGCTATCTATGAACAGAGATTTCTATCCACAGTGCTTACTGTGGACCGAGATATCGACGAACAATGTTTTCTATGAACAAGGTTTTCGGCGAAACGTGATGTCAAGGAATAGAGATTCCTATTAACTTTGATTTCTGTATATAGTGGTATAGTACAATCGTGAATCTGTCTTACGTTCCACGCTCGGATAAGAGACAGCAAAATGGGCCTTGGTCTGTTTAAGTTTTCTCTTGATAGAGAAACGATTCAATTACTTAACATAGTTAATATTATACTCAGTCGATTCTTATCGCGGGTTATTTCTTATTTCGCTCGGTAAATAAACAAATACGATCTTCGTTCGCTGTAGTTCGATATTATATCAGAGGTTCGTTTGTAGAAATTTAATTAATAAGGAATTAAGTAGAGATACTGTGGTCTAATTATTTCTATTGATGTTGGTTATTATTTGTGCAACTGATATCGAAATGGAAGTGTTTAAGTGTTAATGTTTAGCGGTATAATTTTAGGAGGCCGTAGGAACTATTCGCGCGCCGAAGAAAAAAAATCTTTAAGAATCAAGATTCAGAGAACGATCTTCTATAGTACCGTTTGATAGATCCCGATTGTAATAACACCAACTAGGACAATAGGGATTAAGAATAAAAAAATCTATTAGGTTCATCAATTAGATTACCAAAAAATATTGGACACCAATTTTCTTTTCGTTCCTCAAACAAAAAATGACGAATATACAGCGCGTTGAAATTAGTGAATTAATAATTTGTAATATGAATTTCGAGTGACGTTACTTATAGGTACAATTTTACCTCGTAGTGACGTCACAAGCCCCCTCTCCTGAACTTTATAGTTTGTTGTTGCTCAGTATCCTTGTGAATTTTTATTGTTTTGAAAAATTTACCTGAGGGACTAATTATAATTTTTTAGTATAAATGACTATTGTATACTAGGTAACAATGCCCTACGAATCGAATCACCCGTAGATAAATAGTATCTCTCAGGAGGTCCAAGGAGAATATTGGTGCCCTTTAATCACCCGGAAAAGAAATCACCTTGTTCACCCACATAAATCCTGCAAAAAAAAAGAGAAAAATAAGAAAAAGGTCTCGTACTTAGAGTTTTCTTTTGAACAGGAAATTTTAATAACATGTTTTATCAGACCCGGGAGCTAGCCAGTTAGACTATACCGGTCATATATTAAGTACTGTATATTTATCAAGATTCAGTTCTAATTTATTATTTACTTACTTAATACAACTTCACGTCTGTACTCAACCCTAATTAATCCCCGTAGAGGTCTCTCAGTGGTTATTAAAGGATCCGCCCCACCTCACAATACAGGGTTGCGCCGTATCTGAATTTTGTATCAAACAACTAGGTTAATGAAGTCAGGGAATTATTCATTTTTTTAGCCGTTGATATTGTTTTATTTCAATGTGGCTGACTACATAAGTACCGACAAGTACTATTAACTTACAAGTAAAAGTCCGATGAAATTACTTATTAATTCCACAATGTTTTTTTGGCGGTATTTTACAATTTCAGAATAAAGAATAATGCATGGATGATGGATGGGCGGCAGCATCTATTAGTTTAAGGTTTAAATCTTACTGCGATCACCAATCCGTCTGCCAAGCGTGGTGATTATGGCAATGTCTCTCAACGATCCTGGCTTGCCAAGGTCTGTTAAGAGGAGGCCCATGTTCAGCATTGGACGTAAACGGGCTGTTGATGATGATGGTGATATACACACAGTTCCACTTCCTACTTACTACCTTCCGAACGTAGTAAGTAGGAAGTGGAATTGTTAATCCCGTTCCCGTACAAACTATACCCTTTCTTGGTAAATGGGCTATCTAACACTGAAAGAATTTTTCAAATCGTTACAGTAGTCCTGCGTTCAAGCAAACAAATAAACCTATAACCTCTTCAGCTTTATATAATATGTACATAATATTATATGGATATAATGCACAAGTAAATAGTGGATTTTTTGAAGAGGAAACTCCGTCTACACTTTGTAACTGATTATAAGTTTGTGTTAAAACGGCACGCTATGGTTACGGCGCGGCCGCGGCGGCGCTTGCTACGAAATAAATGGTGTCTAAAATAATTACTGTCGTAGTAGTTGTGCTACGGTTATCCGTAGCATCTACTGATTGCAAAGTTCATAGCCTTAAGTTTTTTGACTTAAAGACTATGAACTGACTCTGAACTATGAACTTTGCAATTTATTAGTTCATAATTACATAAGTTTCGTTAGTGTAGTTTGTTAGTGTCTGTTATTAGAGATGGTATAAGTTCTGAACTATTATAACGTTGTATAAGTTCGTTAGACGGTTGAACACGCTACATATTTAACAAAGGCTGAGTTACTTTCGCATTTATAGTCTTACCAGCTTCTCTTACCCGTTCCCGTGCGAACTTATAATTAAATATAGAAATAAATTTTCAAATCGGCCTGATATTAGCGCGTTCAATCAATCAAATTCTTAAGCTTTATATTATATTAGTATATATATTAGAGGACCTCAAAACTATTATTAGCTAAGACTAGTCACTCATCTTTCACACAAAACATCAAACACAAAAAAAAATACCTATATTAAATTTAACTTTAATTAAATGGTAAATTTAAACTATAGAGTAAGTTCTGTTACTTTAATATAACATCTTTGTAAAATCCATGAAAGCAATAAATAAATATTTATAGTACTTACTAGCAGATAATCCTGAAGATTTTCTTTTTATAAATATACTTTTGATGTTAGTGTGGTTACTCCTTGCTTTCAAGTTTGCGCCCACGTTTCACATAATATGGCTTTGGTATTGTGGAAATCTGTCTTCAAAGACAGAATTCCGAGCTATGCACAAAAGACTCCCCTTTTCTCCTCCCACTGCGCTTGGTCTACCTTCTTATAACCCTTTGTGCAAATTAAGTGTTAAATTAGAAATTAATCTCAATTGTGTAATGAATGGAAGGTTTGTATGTGTAAGGCTAATAACTTAGGATAGCGAACTTATTGATTGCAACTAGCTTTGGCCGCGGTTTTACCCGCGTTCTTTCGATCTCGTTGGAATGTGTCAATTAGTTACTAGCTCTTTTGGTTTAATTAGCATTTATAATTTAGTATTATACTATACGCGCGTAACCACCGTTCCCGTGGGAGCTTCATAATTGTTAAAGTTTTTCAAATCGGCACAGTAGTTTCTTAGATAAGCGCATTCAAGCAAACCTATAAACAACCCCTTCAGCATTATAATATTGGTATAGATATGCTCTGTAAATTTGTTATGGTGAAATGGTAAAAATAATTTAAGAATCGATTCAAACTTGTCAAGTGCCAACTCTGAACTACTTAATTATGCATAATAAATAAAAAGAAACAAGTAGTATAATGTATAAAATACATATTATATACAACTAAAAGTAGCTGATTTAAATTAAAACTAACTTATAAAATACTACTTTTCTAAATCTATTGTACTTAGCAAGGTTCTCAGAATGATGGCAGCAGTATAGCAATGTTTACTTGTTGTGCAAAGTAAAAACCAACACTCGGAGAACATGAACTTGTTTTTTGTATAAGATTATTATAGACTAGCTTACCTGGCGCGGTTTCACCCGCGTGGCTTCCGTACCCGTGGGATCTTCATCTATATATATAAAAGAAAGTCGTGTTTGTTACAACACTTATAACTCGAGAACGGCTGGACCGATTGCCATGGTTTTTGATTTGTTGGATTTGTTTCCGTCCCGAATAGCAGAATACATTTTAAAAACAAAAGAAAGTCGTGTTAGTAACACTATTTATAACTCAAGAACGGCTGAACCGATTTGGCTGAAAATTGGTAGGGAGGTAGCTAAGAACTGGGAGAAGGACATAGGATACTTTTGGGTAGGGGTAGGGTAGGGTAGGGTAGGGGTAGGGAGGGTAGGGTAGGGGTAGGGTAGGGTAGGGGTAGGGTAGGGAAGGGGTAGGGTAGGGGTATGGTAGGGGTAGGGTAGGGGTAGGGTAGGGTAGGGGTAGGGTAGGGTAGGGGTAGGGGTAGGGTAGGGGTAGTGGTAGGGTAGGGGTAGGGTAGGAGTAGGGTAGGGTTAGGGTAGGGGTAGGGTAGGGCAGGGGTAGGGTATAAAAGTTCACCCGTGCGAAGTCGGGGCGGGCCGCTAGTAGTTATATATAGCCTAATGTTACTCCTGGATAACGTAACGTATTCCTGGATTTTTGAAATCACGTTGGAATGTCTCGTGACGTCACTTTTAGGTACAAATTTACCTAGGAGTGACGTCTCACTCGTTTACTAAACTTTGTTGCACCGTATCTTTGTCAACTTTTGTTGATTTAATAAATAAAATTACGTAGTCCAATTTTTTTTTTGTAAACGGGCCAAATAGTATTTTTTTTGTTGTTATCCCTACACCCTTAGGCATAACCTTACCAAAACATACAAAAAAATCTTTGGTAGGCAACGTAACATTTTAATATTATAAAAATGACAAGCACGTAGGCCTAAATTATTCCCTTGATAAAACCGTTTATCGTGCCCAAATGCAAATGACTTTAATATTACTCTGTATCGCTTGTAACCTTGAGCTGTCCTCTTTTATTTATAGTTTTATATATACAAATTAATTACATACTTATTATGGTTAAGTAGTGTATGATTTATGAAGAGATTTTTTTTATACAGAACCTTCCTTCCTAAATCACAAGATGTAAACCGCAGTGGGATTACAGAATAAGGCAACGGCGACTAAACATCAAAAAATTACGAAATTACTATACTAGCTTCCTTCCTTTTAAACATAGCTATGTTACTCAGAGATAATGTAGCATTCTCATGGTGAAAGAATTATCGTAATCCGTTCAATAGTTTTTAAGCTAATTCGTAACAAACATACAAATCTTTCCTCTTCATATTATTATAGATATAGATTTATATTTACTAAGTAAAAAAATCTTGTAGGTATAACATTAACAACAGGAAACAGGGTGTAAGACGAAATGGTAATAACGGAAACGAGTGTTCTTGTTTGACAAGTTGAGTAAGAAATAAATAATGAAAGAGCTACGCATTTTCTTCGGTCGTTACGAACAAATTGTGCGGCAGATGTATTTTATTTTTATTATTTACACTTCTGATATTATAAAGAGGAGGATATTGTTTGTTTCTTTGATGTTGATATTGAAATCATTTATTTTTTGGTTTCTAATAGATTTAGATGACCTGAAAAGATTCAGATGTTTTTTTTTTTTTTTTATAAAATTTAGGCTCACGTTTGACTATAATCTCGCTTGATGGAAGGCGAAGATAAGACCTAAGATGATACACGCTTGCCTAGAAAGTGTCTGTTTACTTTAGCCTTAAGAATATATGTAGTTTCATTTGAAATTTTGCTAACCTAACACACATGGAACATATTTAAAGTATGAAACCGTAGAATGAAGGCTCTGGGCAATTGCTGGAACCTTAATTATTTTTTTTTTATAAAGTAGAAACTAAGAAAAATTACTCATTCTTATTTGCTCAGGGCTCCCGTAGCCAACCCCTTAGGTTTGGGTAAAATAGATAGGCTAAAACCAGACTCGAGGGTCGCCAGTAAAAAGCTGTGTCAACTTAGGTACTAGTGCTTATTTTCTAAACTCATCTTATAAAAAGAAACATCTACTTAGTCTTTTTAATTATTAAGTGGGTCGCCAGAATTTTTGCAACCTGTAAAGTTGTCGCGAAATCGAAAAGATTGAAAAACACGGGTCTAAAGCATAATGGTACAAGTTGGTAGCGCACGACATGAGGCAGTTGCGGAAGACGTGTACCTTTACGCTATCATTTAGCAAAACTTACACGTGGTCGAACGACGCGTAAGAAACTGTGTCCTACACTATTTATTATTCTGTGGTTTCTACTGATCTCACATTATATGAATTTTGGCTAACAAAGAATATACATATAATACTAATGTAATAATATTATTATTATTTGTAATATATTTGATTATTTTTTTGTAAACAAAAACTCATATATTTAAAAAAATATTTGCAATATGAAGTTTGCCGAGCGAGCATGTTTAAATATTTTAAAACTGACAATAATATTGTAAAACATATTTTCAAACACAGCGCTACTAATTAAACTGAGATTCAGCATTCAGTGCTGTTTCCAACAAACTTTACCGAGTCTGCTAATTAAATGTTTATACTACATTCATTTGCGCCATACCCAAATCAAAACCTTTGGAAACTTGGCAAAGCTACTCAAATGTACTGTATACTGTATCTTTTTGTGGTATTTAGTAAATTAAAGTTCAGAATTCTAATTTATAAAATGTAAACAACGAAAACTTGAGGGACTATTTTATTAGTCTTAAGAAAACGGCGAAAAGAAACGAAACTGCTTCTTAATCATTAAAGTATTCTTTACTAGCTGTGCCGCGTGGAAAAGTGACTTTGCATAGCATTTTTAATTATTTTAATTAGACCCTTTTCACATATATGCTATAAAAACGCGTATGGCTTTTCTCAGGTTCTACACTCTATGTGTACCAAATTTCATTAAAATCGATTCAGTACTCTTGGTGTGGAAGGCCGACATACAAAGTCAAAGTCAAATATCATTAATTCCGTAAAAATGGTTACATTTATTTGGAATGTCATATTTTTTTCCTACCTACCGTACCGTATCTTACTGATGTGCAGATTCCACATTGTTCATAGGACAAATCTATTATATGTGCTTATAGAGTATATTGGTATAAAAAAGTATCGCAGCCTAGTCGTTACAAGGAAAACATTATGAGGCCCTTGTCCAATTATACTTTTGTCAAGGTTAATTTACTATAATACTTCAGGGGATATAATTATAAGAATAAGCTTTGTTGTATTGTTCATAATTGTACTAGGGGACTTTGGTTTTCCATTCCTTTATGATATTCGCTTCACAAAGAAGATTAAATAAACAAAAGGTATACAAAGGCTGGTCATTTTGCTAGGTATTCGTATAATTATACTAGCGACCCGCCCCTGCTTCGCACGGGTGTAATTCTGATGTATTATACATATAAACCTTCGTCGTGAATCACTCTATCTAGTAACCGCATCAAAATTCGTTGCGTACTTTTAAAGATCAAGCATACATAGGTACAGACAGACAGCGGGAAGCGACTTTGTTTTATACTATGTAATGATAATGACCTAAAAGTTAGGTTAGATCAGTGATCTTACTATCAACTGTGTAGGCATTTGATTAAAGTCCGTGGTCTTAAGACTTATCTGAGACTTGGCCAAGGAATCTCTTATATCTAATCTGTTGGCGACTGAATCGGGTTTGGGCTAGCCAAAATAAATTATATTAATCAAACGTTTTTTTTTCGGTCAATAGCTAAATTGTCGATAATAACTTAAATAATGACCACTTCCAAAAGCGTAACAGATTAAACTTACGGATAATCGATTTTATTCGGTCTTACTAATAGTCCACATAAAACTATGGACCATTGCGTTGGTTGTAAGCAGGTGCTATATATGGCGCTTCTATAGTGAAAATAAATATTTATATTTATTATTTGTATTGTTACAGTTGGAAAATGTGCAGCTTCTGGACAAGTACAACCTACGGAACCCTTCGAAGGGTACCCTGTACTTCGCGACCACACATCTTATATTTGTAGACCATGAGATGAGGAAGGAGACATGGGTATGTATATTTAAATCATTAAAAAAATAAAACTAGACCAGTGGTCGTCCAGGGGTCAAAAGGGGAGAAAGGGGGGGTTTCCATAATTTAAAAAAATATTAGCCTTCTGCACTCCTTCTCTATATAAACTATAGTGGCCCGCCCCGGCTTCGCACGGGTGGACTTTTATAGTCCATGCTACTCAGGGATAAGGAAGCATTCTAATGGTGAAAGAATTATCGAAATCCGTTTAGTAGTTTTTGAGTTTATTCGATATAAACATACAAAAATATAAAAATAAAAAACTTTTTCACTTTCATAATCATCATCAGCCCGTATAACGTCCACTGCTGATCATGGGTACTGCATGGTAGGGGAAAAATCCAAATAAATGTAACCATTTTTACGGAATAAATGATATTTAACTTTGACTTTGGGCCTCCCCCAAGGGAGGGTATTTGCCATAGTCACCACGCTTGGCAGGCGGGTGGTGACCGCAGTATCTTGTTGTACCACACACGGTAACGCTGCTGCCAGTTCCTTAATATATGATTATTATAGATGATGTTATAACAATCGAGACCAACGGCTTAACGTGCTTTCCGAGGCACGGAGGGTAAATCTTAAAAATTTACACAACGATTTCCTGTCCGGCGTGAGAATCAACCCACGACATCCGAGATTTAAAGCGAGTCAAATACCACTACCACAGATTACTGAATAGTTACTCCACTACGCTACGGTATTTGTTGTGTTGTGTGTTTCCTCTTTATAATATTAGTGTAGACTTGCATTCCGCCCGCGGATTCACCCGCTTTGTTCCCGTTCCTACCTCGATAAATGAGTTATCCAACACTGAACTAATTTTTCATGGTTGGTGGTTACACTCATATTATATGAAACAAGTTTAAAAATAACATAAAATAAATACAGTAAAATTTTATTAAATTCCATAGAAACCGCAATATAATAGTTTATTAGTTCAGTTCGAAATCTAATATCCGCCCATAAAGTGTCGGGGCATATTATGGCTATTCAATTTCCAGTTATTGCGAATAGTTCGGTCTGCTGCTTCTAGAAACATAATATGGTACACTCGACCACGGAGATAGGTTTACTTATTGTTAAACGAATTTTAAATTTATATGTATTAGGTCTAATTTTTCAATCCTCAAATAAAAAATATTACAGAAATAAATTTGAATTTTGACGGAATTTCCATACAAAATTTACTTCTCTGATATTTTTTATCAGACGATTGAAAAATCAACCCTTAATATAATTGAACCTGTGAAACGCCACTGATAATGCTAGGTCAGTGGCCGAGAACTGGTCTTCTCAAATTTTAACGCCAGGTCGACACTAAAGGAAGAAGAATATAGTTTCATAAATCTATGCAATATTTTCAAATTTGAGATTAATACAATCAGTCTTAACGGGTGGGTCTTTAACCTGCATCTTAGGTTTAGCCCCTAATGCCTTAACCATTCGGCCACGGTGGAACCCCAACCTTTCGTCGATATTTATCAATCTTTTTTATAACACGTCTCTGGGGACGCGTTATATGTCTAGCGGACAACCTCCGTAGCGTAGCGGTATTTGGCTTGCTATTAATCTTGGAGGTCGCGGCTTTGATCCCCACGCCCGACAAGAAATCTTTGTGTAACTTAGAATTTACACAAAGATTTATTTTCAGGTCTGGATGGTTGAAGGACTACTCTCCCGATTGTAGCAGCTATGTTCAGCAGTGGATGTTGTACAGGATGATGATGATGACGATGATACTGTCATAAACATATTCATTTACATTAACTAATACAGAAGGTGTAAACCTAACTCCTAGGACGACTGTACATATAGCTAGTACGAGAGTACAATACTAAATTTTAACGCTTTAATAGTCGATTCTTACGTACCAGAACCACCCGATACCGCAGCGACAAACGTTGCAAGCATAGGTTATAAGAGAATAATATCGACGACAAAATGTGGTGCATGTGAATTGTACGATTCATTCATCAACATCTGCCCGTATGACGTTCATTGCTGTACATGGGTCTGCTCCCGAAGGAAGATTTTTGCCATAGTCACTACGCTTGGCAGGAAAAACGCTGCTGCTAAAGAATGTATAGCAGCAGCGTTTTGCCTGCCCAGCGTATATCGTAAGCGTAGTTATAGATGATGTAATAACAATCGGGACCAAAACGGTTTATCGTGCTTTGCGGGGCATGGAGGGTAATCCCGAAATCAACCAGACGCAAAACCCTTACAAAAATATTTCTTGCCCGGCGTGGGAATCGAATCTAAGTCCTCTAAGACTTTAAGCGAGACTCATACCGCTACACCACGGATTCGTTTTCAATACAAAATATGCACCTGCACACTGCTTTACCACTGCTTGACAACATTTTATTACTATGATTTAGTGTAGTTGGGTCCGTCCGTCTGTCTGAGTGTCTGTAACTCTTGAACTTTATATTTTTAGTATAATTAAATTGAATTGGCTTTACTTCAGGGATACCTTTACTAATATAAATTACAAAACACAAAAAATCTAGTTATTTTTTAAATATTATAATTCGGCCGGTGATTTCAGTTTTTTTTGCATGTTATTAATTTTCCTTCCTGAGGGAGGCGGGAGATCGGTAATAAGGTGGTGATTTCAGCATTTAGACACATTTTTGAGACGAATTAACACCAGATATTTTGTGTTCGCTGTGTGGTTTCCGGCTCTGAATAGATATGGGTGTCGAAACAGGCCTCTAAGGGACAAACAGGTGATGGATGGGCATATATCAGCTTAAAGATATTCCCATCTTACTGGGATCTCCAATACACATGCCAAGCGTGGTGATTTTGGTAATATCCCTAAAAACCCTGGCTTGTCAAGGTCATATTCAGCAGTGGACATAAACCGGCCGATAAAGTACCTATTTTGTGTTTTTAATTAAGATCACTTTTTATTTTATTTGACAACAAAATATTATCAGTGCCTTTTTTTCAGATTCTCCTGATGCACATATCGTCGGTGGAGAGGCTGCCTATCACGACGACTGGCTCGCCTCTCCTCGTGCGCACCAAAACATTCCAGTCGGTGTTCTTCGTGATACCTCGCGAGAGAGACTGCCATGAGATGTATCAGACACTGCTCAAGCTCAGCCAGCCAGGTTGGTACCACATATTTACATATAGGAGCACGGCCCTGCAAATTTAATACACTCTAACTTTTTGAAAACCGCTTGTCAAATAGGTCAATAGTACTAATCTGACTATAAGAAACTGATTGAGACTGATAAATTAAATGGATTGGCATGGGAAAGCATTTCTTTTTCAGACGGACTTATGTAGTTAGTCCTGAGGCTTTTGCTATTTCACCGGGCATAAAGGCGAGCAGAGCTCCAGCCTAGAAAAATGGTTTAAACACTACAAACTAAGCAAACTGGATTATGACTTTTTTTAGGGGAGTTTTGTGCAACTGTCGCTCTACTTTACAGTTAGCGGGCCTCTCGGACTTCGGGTCTACGAGGGCATCGGAAGGTTCTTAGCAAACTAAGGGTCGGGAGGGGGCAAAGCAGTCAAGCAGTCTGATGATCCTAATCCATCTGATGTAAGGGGACAGATAAGTTAAAATGCTAGTAAACAACGCTCTTGAAGCAGACGTACAAAACTAGTCGCCCTTTTACCATAGGGCGGACCCACCCTTGTGGGCATGATGCCTGGTGACGTCTTGACTTGATGCGTGGTAAAAAGGAGATAGTAGGTAAATTTAAGTTGTTTAGGAGTCAAGATTGTTCATGACTAAGTTCGCACTCCGACTCGCATTTGGCCGATTATCTAGTGGCTTTGATTTGATTCTTTAGTGGCTTTGACTACAACCTTTTTAGGGCTGGATCCACGCCTGCCTCCTGCCAGCCTAACCATACATGCATGAACTCTATCCACTTAAGGCCCCTCGCCCACGGCGACTTTTTGCAGCGATGCAGTAGCGATGATGTCGCGCGTTTGCATCGATACAGTCGCAATGCGGTCATTAGCTGTGTTTTATCGCCCACATAACCACGATTCAGTCGCGATGCTGTTGCGCATTTACGAAACGCGCGACTGCATCGCTGCAAAAAGTCGCCGTGGGCGAGGGGCCTAACTCATGCTCAGGACCGCAACAAAGAAATATAAATTTAATGATATGGTCATATACAATAAAGGTACATGTTTGTTGATTTAACACAATTTGTGACGGGAAAGCAAACCCGATATATATATTTGCGATTCACTCTTATTTGGGGCCTATTACAAATTGATTTCGTATCGAAAATGTCTTTGTAACTGTAGATTACTTGTGAAACATGTCTTACATTGTTATTACTGTGTGAGTTAACATACATTAACTCAATAAAATTGCGTATTAACCATTTTATAAAACACCAACCACCACCAACGTGTAAGTATAGGCTTTTTTCCCAAGGAGATATAAGTACATTATAAGTCACTTATCCATAGCAATGATATGCTAATCAAATCACGAGGACACATGACTGAGGTGACATTCAGTGCCCCCTGGATGAAAGACAGTTGCACAAAACCCCCTAAAATACTCAAAGTCATAATCCCCAATCTCATCGCCAGCGACCGCTCTGAGCCGAGGTCCAAGCCCCACAGGGCGCCCTCTTGCGCAGGTTGCTTAGTTTGTAGCTTTTAAACCATTTATTAAGGCTTAAATTTACTAAGCTTTTATACCCGGTGAAGTAGTCCGTCGGAAAAAATATCTGAATGAGAAAGAAAGAAAGAAAATCAGTTTATTTTAAAGAATGACTTTTTTCGAAGAACATTATAACATAAATAATATTTAATTATTATGTCATTTGGATACTGGTTTGGATTATTGGTTATTTGGATAACGCCTAAACCTAACGGATTACTCGGTCCGAGAAATCATGAAATATACTTATCGTGACGGTGACATAAAGCACCACCACGGCCCTAAATGGAGATCGAACTAAATTTTTTAAATTAAAACGAATGTTATAATTTTTTTATTCTATTGTATAAACTACTAGGCCGTTTTTTATATAAAATAATGCTATCTAGCAGTTAAAAATACTACATTTTACACATCTCGGGAATGGGAGCTACTTGCTACGCTTAATTGGGATTATTAGCGTTTATTATATATGTAAAAAGCTATTTACTTCTATTTTCAGTACATATCGATGATCTCTACTGCTTCCACTACAAGTCCACGCCGGATGACCTGCCCAAGTCAGCGGGATGGAATTTCTTTGACATTCAGACTGAGTACCAACGGATGAACGTGCCTAATGACCAGTGGGTACTTTGCACCGCTAACCAAAATTACGAGGTAAGAGCTAATTTTACGGCATCTATATAACATATAATAAAAACATTTTTTTAATGCACAATTTAAAATATAATAGAAATAATATTGCGCTTTATATTCATCATCAGCCCGTTTAACGTCCACATTGGCAAAGTCGACACTTTTAGCAGGCGGGTTGGTGACCACAGTATCATGTTGAAAGAAACGCTGAAACCACACAAAGAAACGCTGCTCCCCGTCCCTAGATATACGATTATTATAGATGATGTTACAACAATCGGTACCAACGGCTTAACGTGCTTTCCGTGGCACGGATTGTAGTCCTTCAACCAACCAGATCCGGAAAGAAATCTTAGAATTTACACAAAGGTTTCCGGCGTGGGAATCGAACCCACGACCTCCGAGATTTAAAGCGACCCAAATACCGCTACGCCACGGAGGTTGGTTAGAGGTTAAACAATACTAATATAGTTAGTTAACACTTAAAATATACTTGCTGCGCCGTAACAGTGTTCATGTTGATACTGTACTGAACATAAGACTTATGTGTTTACATAGGTCCATGAAATTAATAAGGCTGAATTACTAAATTATTAATCTGGTTAAAAAGAGCGGACAAAATAAATAATACAACCGAAAAATTTCGTGGTCACAGCAGTGATGAAATTGTGCTCGGTGTTTTTTTATGAAGCACCCTTATTACCCTTATCCTTATTATTTGTTTTAACTAAAGGTGAACTATTTTTACCCACCACCACTTATCCCAAATCCAGTCTATATTTAAGTTACAAGACTATTTGTTAAAGGTATCACTTGTAATAATTATATATTTAACAAAAGTATAATATTTTAATGTAACATTATCATCAGCACCATCCGATGCCCTCGTAGACCCGAAGTCAGAGAGGCCCGCGAACTGTAAAGTAGAGCGACAGTTGCACAAAACCCCCTTAAATACTAAAAGTCATAATCCCTTAAGCTCATCGCCAGCGACCGCCCTGAGTGAAGCCCCACAGGGGGCGCCCTCTTGCGCAGGTTGCTTAGTTTGTAGTTTTTGAACCATTTATTAAGGCTGGAGCTCTGCTCGCCTTTATGAGTCTATGAGTGAGTAGCAAAAGCCACGTGGCTAACTTAGTGTTTCTGAAAAACAAAACAACATCTTCATCAGCCTGCTATCGTCCACTGATGAACATGGTGTCCACAACATCCATCTTAATATAACATAAATACACTTTAATTTTATTAATTTGTGTATAAATCAAGCAAAATATTATACAGATATTTTTTTCTATTCTCAGCTATGCGACACGTATCCCAGCGCAGTTTACGTGCCGTCCCGCGCCTCCACCGCGGTACTGTTGGGCAGCGCTAGCTTCAGGTCCCGAGGCCGCCTGCCGGTGTTAGCCTACCTGCATCACAACAAGGCCGCCATAGCTAGATGTAGCCAGCCGCTCAGTGGCTTCTCTGCAAGGTATGAGTCTTTGAAAAGTAGAATTTTTAATGAGGGCGTCCTTTTGAACTGTTCTAGTATTATTAGTCCACTATGAGATCTGAAGCTGGTTAAAGTTTCGTGGCAGACTGCAAGGGTCTTGAATCTTTAAATTGATTGTAAAATCATTGAAATGTTGGATTATTCAAAAGGGCGTCGTATGTCTTGCTTAGAACTTGGCACAGAGCAGAAAATTGCGAAACAATGGCTTTTAAAATTTGTGGGTAGTTTTGTGCATCTGTCGCTCAAATTTAGAGTTCCTGGGCCTTTCGGATGAGGGCATTGGAAGGTCGCGTTTGCTGGCGCAGTAGTTTCTACTAGTTGGAGATGAAAGTAAATTTAGCTAATATTTGAGGTTGTCCCACTGATGCAGAAATAAAAATTCAATTCATGTTAAACTGTAGTGCGCAATTTGGTGAACTGCACAGCAACCAATAATAAAAAAACATACTTTTTTAGTATAGCTTTTCTGCCGTCATAATGTAAAAGGATACAACAAACAAATTTTTCGTAACTGTACCAAAAATAAAGAAAAATTGGCAATTTTTTCTGATTGTTAATATTTTTATGAATCAATTTCGAAAAAATATCATTAGGTGTAGGTACCCATTGTCATTAAGACGGCAGTTTTTCGTTCATAGAACAATACAGACCTATGTAATTAACACTATGGTAATTTCAAAGATGTTGAACAATAAAATTAGACTAGCAGCAGAATCCCCTTTTAGACGTAGAAAGAAAATGTAAAATTTGGTTACCAAAAAATGTATGTTTCAGATGTATGGAAGATGAACAAATGTTGGATCTCATCAGGCGATCCAATCCAAATTGCGGTTATATGTATGTTGTCGACACGAGGCCTAGGGTAAGTTATAAAATGAATATAAATGTTTAGATTAGAAATTTGACTGTAAAAATCCAAATCCATTCAATTCAATTTCTTAGTTTAATTATTGTAAAAAAAGCATAGTTCTGCATTCGTAATAGACCTGACGACTTCACGTAATTGACTTCATTGATCTTAAAACTTTAAAATTCATTGTAAACTACAAATTTTTTGAAATATTGCCTCTTTTTTGACAATTTATTCTTTATTGCACACATAGAAACACAAAAAGATACATATATTATGCAGAAATCACAATAGCACAAAGGCGACCTTAATTCAGAAAAAAAAAATTGTGAACATAGGGCATTATCGTGTACAACCAACAAACAATTTAAGTGTATATAAAATAAAAAAAATAAAAACAATGCCTTTTAATGAAAACTATTACAATATTTAGATCAACGCGATGGTGAACCGCGCGGCTGGCAAGGGCTACGAAAACGAGGCTTTCTATGAGAACATCAAGTTTCAGTTCATGGGCATCGGCAACATACACGTCATGCGCAAGAGTTTACAGAAACTTGTCGAAAGTAAGTTCTTCATATTTATACTAATATTATAAAACTGAAGAGTTTGTTTGCTTGAACGCGATGATCTCAGGAATTACTGTTATCCACTAGTAACATCTGTATATATAAAAACGAATCCCTATTTCCCTTGGCCACGGCATCATGCGTGAACGGTTGGACCGATTTCGCCAATTCTTTTTTTGTTGTGTTTGTTATTGTGAGTAGAAGGTTCTTATGAAAGAAAAAAATAAAAAATATCCGCGGAAAATTTAAAAATGCAAGAATACTTAACCCTCATATTCATTTTACTATTGTAACCTTAAAGCTTTTGACAATATAAACTTTTTAATTTAATCTTATGGCGTTTAACATAACATTGACAGAATGCGTGCTGCTCTTAGTGCACATCGGTTAGTTTAGAGCTATCACTTATTTAGTTTTCTGTAGGACAGGACAATGTCTGTCGAGTCAGCTTGTAGTATATATTTATTGATAAAGTTTCTACGGAAATAGGAGCTCTGCAGATTGGTGATCGCAGTAAGATGGTAATTAACCTTGAGCTGATAGATGCAGCTGCCCATCCATCATGTCCCTTAATCACATCCTCACGACACCCATGGGAAGTCATGGGATGGTCTATTCTAAGCCGGAAAACACACGCAAAATAAACTATATTTTAAACTAATTTCAGACATTATCTTTTGGCTTAATGGTATTAATCTCTAAATTAAAAACCAAATATCTAGTGTTAATTCCGCAATTTTTTTTTAGCGCAACTAACTCTATGTATTCCGATTTCCAAAGTAACGCCTGATTCTATTAAAGGTATTAATCTCGCCTTAGGTCCCGCTACTCGTGGAATCGGATTTTTGTCCGGCTCAGATTAGTTGATTTAACACATTGATAGTTAGTTGAACTACTTTCCGTGCCTCGCAAAGCATCTTAAGCCGTTGGTTTTGGTTGTTATAAGTTCCTCTTTAAATTATAGAGGCTATCCATGATTTCAAGCGAGACTTACACTGTTAGGCCACGTAAGTTTTTTAAGAGAATCAAATATAAATAATATGTCATTGTTATTTTCAGCCTGTGAGCAGAATACACCCTCAATGTCAACGTTCCTCAGTGGGCTAGAATCTTCGGGATGGCTGAAACATATCAAGTAAGTGTAATTTTAATGCTATAGTTCAATTCACGTACGGTACGTTGACAAATCTAGTGTTCAGAAGCATAAGGTCGGATGTGCGATTATACGTCAGAAACATTCGTTGAATGTGCCTTTATTGTAAACTGGCACCTAGGACCAAATGCTTCTGAAGTATAATAGTACATTCGTCCTTCTGAGGTCTAGAAATATGTCTCTCATAGGAATTTAAACTTTATTCTATGTAAAGTTAAACTGATTTTTCATCATTCCGAGGCCGAAAGTTTGAATTTGTTCTTTTGTTTGCGGGGAGAAAGATGCATATTTCAGACTACTCACAATTAGTGACAGTTTAGTCGTTTTTTGTTTTAATTTTCTTCCCGTTACATATCTATACTAATATTATAAAGCTGCAGAGTTTGTTTGTTTGTTTGTTTGAACGCGCTAATCTCAGGGACTACGGGTCCGATTTAAAAAATTCTTTCAGTGTTGGATAGTCCATTTATCGAGGAAGGTTATAGGCTATATTTTATTTTCAAAAAAGTTGGGGATCCGTAAGAAAATTTCGTTTTTGTAACCCAAGGTGTAAAAGCGAAAACCTATTTATGAGTGCGCTGCAAAAACTATTGACAATAGAACAAAATGATGTACTACGGTTTGTAGGTCTTATTAAGATCTACAAAAAAGTCCGCGAGAGCATATATCTAACTATCATAGTTTAGTCACAATAACCGCTTTTATGTTCATAAAAAAATATTAAATCGTCTGAAGAAAGAAACTACGTTAAATGTATATCGTTATATTAATCCTTATCCAAATTAAGCATAATGTTATTAAGGGTATTTATGTAGAAGTAAAATACTTTTTGTTTTATTCCAATCGGACATTTCGTTGAGAAATTATCACGAGTATAAAAACGCAAGGAATTGGTACCTAATAAAGAGTTATTTGCCGTAATAGATAAAGCTGAAGAGTTTGTTTGCTTGAACGCGCTAATCTCAGCAACTACTGGTCCGATTTGAAAAATTCTTTCAATGTTAGATAGCCCATTTATCGAGGCTATATTTTATTATAAAGTTTTTATGGGAACGGGAGTTACGCGGGTGAAACCGCGCGCGGAAAGCTTGTTTGAAATAACTCATTACCATGGTAACCGTGCAGTTGTTATTTGTTATTGTTATTTCCTGTTCAATGTTCAATGTTTTTTTTTGCGTTCGATAATAAATACTATTTTTCTTACGAAAACAATTCAATATTTCATTATCTCTAATATTAATAATAATGTCTATTAAATATAAGACATTTAAATCTATTAATTTGTTTTTTTTCGTCGTAATTCATAAAACTCTATGAAATATCGGAAAATTTCATAGAGTTAGAATTATCTGTTAGATAAGTATTTTTTATATAATTTATCTTACATTGTAATTCTGACTTGTACAAGTGTATGTAAAATACACTTACCTTTTTATTTTTTTGTCCCCAGATCGATACTGGACACGTCATGGTGGATCGCACACGCCATAGAGAGCGGTGTGAGTGTGTGCGTGCACTGCAGCGACGGCTGGGACCGGACCGCGCAAGTGTGTTCCCTCGCAGCGCTCTGTCTCGAGCCACACTACAGGACTATCAATGGATACCAGGTATATTGACATACTAGTACTAGTACTAGAGAGCGGTGTGAGTGTGTGCGTGCACTGCAGCGACGGCTGGGACCGGACCGCGCAAGTGTGTTCCCTCGCAGCGCTCTGTCTCGAGCCACACTACAGGACTATCAATGGATACCAGGTATATTGACATACTAGTACTAGTACTAGAGAGCGGTGTGAGTGTGTGCGTGCACTGCAGCGACGGCTGGGACCGGACCGCGCAAGTGTGTTCCCTCGCAGCGCTCTGTCTCGAGCCACACTACAGGACTATCAATGGATACCAGGTATATTGACATACTAGTACTAGTACTAGAGAGCGGTGTGAGTGTGTGCGTGCACTGCAGCGACGGCTGGGACCGGACCGCGCAAGTATGTTCCCTCGCAGCGCTCTGTCTCGAGCCACACTACAGGACTATCAATGGATACCAGGTATATTGACATACTAGTACTAGTACTAGAGAGCGGTGTGAGTGTGTGCGTGCACTGCAGCGACGGCTGGGACCGGACCGCGCAAGTGTGTTCCCTCGCAGCGCTCTGTCTCGAGCCACACTACAGGACTATCAATGGATACCAGGTATATTGACATACTAGTACTAGTACTAGAGAGCGGTGTGAGTGTGTGCGTGCACTGCAGCGACGGCTGGGACCGGACCGCGCAAGTGTGTTCCCTCGCAGCGCTCTGTCTCGAGCCACACTACAGGACTATCAATGGATACCAGGTATATTGACATACTAGTACTAGTACTAGAGAGCGGTGTGAGTGTGTGCGTGCACTGCAGCGACGGCTGGGACCGGACCGCGCAAGTGTGTTCCCTCGCAGCGCTCTGTCTCGAGCCACACTACAGGACTATCAATGGATACCAGGTATATTGACATACTAGTACTAGTACTAGAGAGCGGTGTGAGTGTGTGCGTGCACTGCAGCGACGGCTGGGACCGGACCGCGCAAGTGTGTTCCCTCGCAGCGCTCTGTCTCGAGCCACACTACAGGACTATCAATGGATACCAGGTATATTGACATACTAGTACTAGTACTAGAGAGCGGTGTGAGTGTGTGCGTGCACTGCAGCGACGGCTGGGACCGGACCGCGCAAGTGTGTTCCCTCGCAGCGCTCTGTCTCGAGCCACACTACAGGACTATTAATGGATACCAGGTATATTGACATACTAGAGAGCGTTGTGAATGAGTAGCAAACATCCATCAATCGACACTTACTTACTCACAAACTTTCGAGTTTATAATATTAATAAGCTATGCTGATCAATTTTTTGTATATATATATCTTTTTGTACAATAAACAAAATTTTACTTTTACTTACTCACAACATTTACTTTCCAGGCGTTGATCGAGAAGGACTGGTTGTCGTTCGGTCACAAGTTCACAGCCCGGTGCGGGCATATTGCATGTGATGGGCGCGAGCGTTCACCTGTGTTCACTCAGCTTCTCGACTGCACATGGCAGTTGCTTCGACAGAGGCCTGAGGTAAATACTCATTTTTTATTATTTAATGTCATGCATGCTACAACTTATACGTCAATATCTACCCTATTTTTGTGACTAAAAGTCAGTCGTTGTCTAGCAAGCTGAATTTTCATTACATGGTGACAGCGGTGGGATACGAACCCACGCCCTTTCGTACTGGTGCCTAAAATCAGTCATCATCATCAGCCCGTACAACGTCCACTGCTGAACATGGGCCTCCTCCCGGGGGAGGGTATTTACCATAGTCACTACGCTTGGCAGGCGGATTAGTGACCGCAGTATTATGTTGTATCACACAAGGAAACGCTGCTGCCCGTTCCTTGGAGGTTGTCAATATAATATCTAATAAAACCAGTATTTATTAGATATTATAAGTAATATATAACTTGTCATATCGAACAGCCCGCTCACGTCCACTGTTGAACATGGGCCGCCTCTTAACAGACCTTGATAAGCCATGGTCTTTGAAGTATATTCCCATAATGATCACGCTAGACAGCTTTGTTCTGATAGATGCTGGTGCCCATCCATCAACTGTAGATCCCTTACTCATTTCTTACAACACCCATATGAAGACATAAGGTGGTGTATACTAAGCCGGAAACCACACGGTAACTATAACTTGTTACTCTGCGCGATTTTTCCCGCGTATATCATGCCCATGCCCACGCCATTCCCATTTCCATATAAAGTTTAGCTGCTCACTGTAACTACCCCTCCCCCGACCTTAAGTTTGCAAAGAACCTTCCGATGCCCTCCTAGACCCCAAAGTCCGAGAGGCTCGGTGGAACCCTACCGGTCCCATCGAAATTTATTAATCTCTTTTATAACACGTATCTAAGGGGGACGTTAGTGCCATCTATCGGCAATGATCCGCATTACTTCGACTAATATCTCCAAAGTTACATTTGGTATTAAATATTAAACGATGACACCGCCCGTATAACACTTTTTTTTTCGTTTTTAATGAGCTCGTCACTTGGACCTTTAAGTCAAGTCTTATTTTATTACAATTTTAAATGTTTTGAATAGGTACTTTACGGAATAGTTTACCATATACTATGTTTCAAAATTCAGATTAATAAATCTTAATTTTGCAACATAGTACCTATATGGTAAACTTTTCCGTAAAGTACCTATTCAAAACATTTAAAAATGTGATATTACATGATGTTCGAATAAAAATTTTCACAATGACATATCTGAATTTTCTTTTTAAATAAATAAAGCGGTTTCCGTCTACGGTCACGAAGGAGGTCGCTACACTGTCTTCAAAATTATCAAATGTAGCTTTATCATCCACATAGTTTCCATTTCAACGGGAACATAGTATATAACCTGCTTACCCACTGTGCTTACCAGCTGCGTCCCACTGTCTTACCCTCGTTACTCCATTGAGTCGTAGCCTAGTACCCGGCCTATGGAGAGGGCGAGCCCCACATATCCCATATTCCACCGCCAGCGCGCGAATACGCTGCAGCGGCGGTGGGAATGCGTCAATGCATTTCCCCCCGTACAATAAGAAAAAAAAAAAGGTTCGTAGCCTAATATTTGGTAGCCTATATGTTAACCAGCGTATAAACTATTCCCGTGCAAACTGTCAGCCAAATCTATTCAGTTTTTGTATAAACTTCATTTCATTCATACTCACAAACTTTCGCGTGTATAATATTAGTAAGGATACTAGTTAGTACTTAAGGTGCAACGTTCGCACTAAGATCGAATGTTATGAGAGTGAATGAAGCGAAAGATGTGTGTAGGGATCGTAGCAAGTGGAGATCCATTGTCTCTGCCTACCCCGCTAGGAAACAGGTGTGAGCTTATGTATGTATGTTCCCACTTTAAGTATTTATCGAAGAACATGTCGGAATATGGCATTTTTAACTGTTATACTAAAATAATTGTTAATAAAATGATGACTTAACATAAATAATCTTTAAATGCCACTTTCCGAAAATTTCTCAGTCAAATACCTGAAGTGCGAACGTTGCGCCTTAATAACGTAGCTTTGTATTATAAAAAAACCGAAATCCGTTCAGTAGTAATTAAATAATTAGTTAAACTTGTAGTACATTGCAAGATAATAAAAATCTTCTAAACAACAAGGTTAAATCACGTATTTTGTCCCCAGGCTTTTCAATTCAACGAGCGGTTTTTGCTGACGCTACACGACCACGCGCACGCATGCCAGTACGGAACTTTTATTGGCAACTGTGAAAAGGATCGCCGGGATTTAAGGTAACGACCATTTTGTTTATAACCTAACTACACTAAAAAAATAAAAAACCCAACGCTAAAAAGCCAGCATAAAAAAAATCAAAAACATTATGTGTGTGTATAACTTTGAAACGGCTGTACCGATTTTGATAAAACATCTACTAGCGAATTCTAGAATCGCTAGAAATCCTGCTTTAAAATAAAAATATCGCATCCAAATCGGTTTATCCATTTCGGAGCTACGGTACCACAGATAGACACACACACAAAGCGGTTATACTTATAACACCGAGGGGTGCTATAAGTCGACTTTTGCATCGGAGGTAACCACAGCCGTATAAGGTTAAACCTGTGTGGTATGTCACAAATTATCTACTGAAATTGTTTTAGTATTACACAGATTATTTACTGAAATTGTTTTAGTATTACACAGTTTATTTACTGAAATTGTTTTAATTTATTGTTCTTGCAAATTGTGCTTGCTTTCTTCTTGGTTCGTCTTGGTTCTAAAATGTTAGTTAATTCTGTAATTTATTTATTTATTTGGAATAACAAACAGTAAGACATTAGGTACATAATAATAAGTTAAAAATGAATACATCATATAAGCAAATGTGCATTAACACCGTTATACACATAATATGTTGTGAACTGATAATTTATTTGTTAAACACAAATTATATTAAAGTATAACCCTGAATAGGATACATCTAATTTTTTTTTAATACTTTACAGATAAGTTTACACCTAATTAAATTTCGAAATTGAGATTAATAAATTTAGACCACCGGCAGGACTCGAACCTGCATCTTAGGTATAGACCCTAATACCTTAACAAATAAGGCTATGGTGAAACCCCAACCGATCATCGAAATTTATCAATCTCTTTTATAACACGTCTAAATTTCCTTAATAGTAAGTTTCTAAATTGGTAGACTATTTCTAAATTGGTTAACAGGCGTAATAGACCATTATGTAACATTATTTTCAATCTGCAGGTTATCAGAGCGTACATTTTCACTATGGGGCTATATGGCGAGTCATCTCAACGAGTATAAGAATCCCCTGTACAACCCTAAAGCTCACCCCGATGTATTGAAACCAGATCTGAGCGCCCAGAGTATTAGGTACCTACAGTTTTTTTTCATACCATTAGTAAGACAATATATAATAAATAATATATGTTTTTTTTTGGACTGACTTATGTATTTAGCCAGGAGGCTTTTGCTACGTCACCGGGCATAAAGGCGAGCAGAGCTTCAGCCTAGATAAATGGTTTAAACACTACAAACTAAGCAACCTGCGCAAGAGGGCGTCACCTGTGGGACTTGGACCTCGGCTCAGGGCGGTCGCTGACGGGGAGATTGAGGGATTATGGCTTTTAGTTTCTTTAGGGGAGTTTTGTGCAACTGTCGCTCTACTTTAAAGTTCGCGGGCTTCTCTGACTTCGGGTCTACGATGGCATCGGAAGGTTCTTAGCAAACTAAGGGTCGGGAGGGCGAGTAATAATATATGAAACCGAAAAGTTTGTTGGGCTATATTTTATTGTGATGTTCCTACGGGAACGAGAGTAAGTAACGCGTGTGAAACCGCGCGCAGAAGCTATTATACATATAAAGGGTCTTTCATTAAGGGCTTCCCATCTTTAAATTTAAATAAAACTAAGTGTGTGTGAGATGCCATCAAAATTTTGTAAAAAATTAAAATACTAGCTGCGCCTCGCGGTTTTACCCCCGTCACTCTGCTCCAGTGGGTCGGAGCGTGATATTTTGTAGCCTATAATTTAATCCAGCTTTTAAACTATTCGGGTGCAAACTTTCAGCCAAATACATTCAATAGTTTTTGCGCGAATCACAAATATATATATATACATGTTACGGCTAAAGGTAGGTGTGAACATAAACTTAAGATTAGCTGGCTAAACTTAGGTTTAGCCGACCACATGGGGTTAAACTTAGATCAACCTGAATAAGTCCCTGTTCAACTCCATTGGTTTAGGTTTAGGTTTTTTTTTTTAACCACCCCACCTTTTTTTCTGCCATGCATAGGTATTGTTTAATTTAGAGTTGAACATGGACTTATTGAGACCTTAACCTAAGTTTAACCGCATGTGGTCGGCAAAACCTAAGTTTAGCCGGCTAATCTTAAGTTTATGTTCACACCTACCTTTAGCCGTAACATACATACATCTACACATACAAACTTTCGCATTTATAATATTAGTAGGATTGATTATAATGGAACTAATATGCCAGATTGTGTAGTAAACTGTGTTAAAATAACACTACAAGAAATGAGAAGGACATCGGGATCACATACCATCGGTAGAGTGGCTATGGTTTTAAGCAAGCACGGTATCTATAGCCATTACAAACGTGCGAACTATGTCATAAATCATTTTTATCTGACCTCTCGCTCACACTTATAGGCATATCGGAACTTTCGCTCGCACTCCTAGTGTTGTGTGTAACAATAAAAAGGGATTTGTCGATAGTCAATAGCAGGTAATAAGAGAAAGGTTAATCTTTAAGAAAAGAGTGCAAAATATTAAATAATCAACGACCGCGGCGTCCTAGCTACCTGCGTCCGAGCGGCATCCCTTTATCGATAACTAGTGACGCGGCATTGTCACATACCTAAGACGTAATGATTTATGACTTATTTCGCCCGTTTGTAATGGCTCTAGTATAGTCAATCGCGCGAAACTCATCAGTTATCTAAGTGCGGAACGGTTCTCTGAAGTTGCGTTACACTTGGGGACCAATGTTTTAATCTAAGGATGTACTATAAGGTTCTGGCGCGGCATGTATTGTCGCCACGAGAGTGGGGTTCACCCGCGGGAGCCGCTGGGGGACTTGTTGCCCGCCGCCGTCGAACACTGCTCGGCTCTAGACCATCACATCAACTATCTCGCTAAGGTATCAACTATAATATTTAGATTCTTCATTTCAGGGTTACAATATGCTTATTACATAATCATCAGCCCGTATAACGTCCACTGCTGAATATGGGCCCCGAGGGAGGGTTTTCGCCATAGTCACCACGCTTGGCAGGCGGTTTGGTGACCGCAGTATTATGTTGTACCACACAAGGAAACGCTTTTGCCCGTTTCTTTGATATAAGATTATTATAGATGATAATAACTAACGGCTTAACGTCCTTTCCGAGACACGGAGGGTAGTCCCTCAACCAACCAGACCCGGAAAGAAATCATAGAATTTTCACAATGTTTTCGTGTCGGCAGGGATCGGACCCACGACCTTCGAAATTTAAAGCGAGCCAAATACCGCTATGCTATGGAAGGTCTCGCTACGGAGGAGGTGCTTATTGCAATTTGATCAATAAAACCTGTATAAATAAAACTTGACCACTGTAGGGGTCAACCGGGAATGCATCTTAAGTTTATATTTAAAAAAAATCCTAGTTATCTAATTCTCATTCTCTCGGTATTGCATAAGTTACTTACAACTTTAAAAAGTAAAAAGTTGTAAGCGGCCTTAGCCCAAAGGCTAGGGCGTCGGACTTGTGATCTTGAGGTCGCCGGTTCGATCCCCACCCATTGCACCACCGACGTGAACCCACTCGTAACACTAGCATTTAGCTTAGTACGAGGGGTTAATAAGAATACTAGTAGACTGCAAAAGTATGCTAGTAATCTTTTAATCTTCTAATTATGTTCCACAGAGGATAACGACATTTAAAAATTTACTTTCCGGCAAGAAAGACAGAAGCAAAGATACTACAGTGGTCAACTATCAGAACGGAAACGTGAACTCCGTAGAAATCGAGTCCAAGACTGAAGCCCTGCAAATTGATAACAAGTTAGTACCAATCTATACTAATATACAGGGTGTCCGGTAATTAATGGATAACCTTAAAATGGGTCATGGTAAAACTAATGGCCATTCAGAAAAAAAATACAAATAAAAAAAAATACAGTTGGTACCAAAGATATTATTTTTTTAATAATAATCGGTGTTTTTTGTTACCATATTTCACATTTTTATACACCACGGCCACAAATTAAGGAATTCTATCGGTTTTTTTTTGTTATAGTAATTTACGTTAACTAAGCTGATAGATAGGCAATAAATAGTATGACTATTATTACACGGTTTTTTTTTTAAACAATTTGAATGTTTGTTCTGGGGAAAATTTGTGAAAAATATTCAATTTGACAAAGTTTGAGCAACCGTAACTTTAAAAAAAAGTATCCAGACACAAGTGACCAATTATTTTAAAATATTATGTGCTTCAAGCCAATTTCAAAATGGTATCATTCATTATTGTATCTAATGTAAATTCTGAATTATTGCTATTAGTGTAGAAAATGTGTGAATTTTGGATAAACAACAAAATTTGCAATATTGGAATATTTATTTACATTGAATGTACCTGACCATTCGGGGTTAATAAGAACATTAATAGACGTAAGTAATGAATAGTAATAATTAAATAAAGTCTCTTTAAAACCAGAAATATTTTAACAAATACAAATTGGCTTTGCAATAAATGTCGTGTGTGTAAGTCGTGTGACCGCCATACTAGCTACCTGCGCGCACCCTGCACCACCCGTCTTTTGTTCATGTTAGACAAAGAGGATATGAGTTGGATGAGTGCGAGCGAGATAGTAAATGTAAAAAAACCGGTAGGGGACTAACAGAACTTACAGGAACAGGGACTTAGACTTAGTGCGTCACTCGACTTGCTCGACTTCGCATGTGTTTATTTCGTTTCCGGTTGCAATTGTTGCTAGTTACTGTGAATCAGTGTTAAAACGACGACCTGGCTATTTTACTGGACTATTCGTTTTGTTTACCGATTTGGACTTGTTTTGTGTGGTGATATTTGCGACGACTTGGCTTGTAACTTGATTGTTTATTTTGTGAATCAACATGCCACGTGTTGAGTATACGCCACAAGAATATGCAAACATGCATTTTATTTATGGGGAATGCAGAGGCAATGGAAACGCAGCCGCAGCTCTTTATAGGGAAAGATACCCTAATGCGCGTCATCCAGATTACCGCGTATTTATAAGAGTCCACGGTTGTTACTCAGAAGGAAGAATCCCTGGTACTGGTGTTGGTGGTACTAGTGGTGGAAGAAGCGCTCGTGCTGATGTAGAAGACGTGGTACTTGAGGAAATTGCGCAAGATCCTTCAATTTCTACGCGATCAATAGCTCGACGCACGGGTATAGGGAAATCGACTGTGCATGATATCTTAAAAAAGAACAAATTTCACCCGTTCCACGTTACGCGCGTGCAGACCCAAGAGAGATCCATATCAACCAAGAGATTATAATGCAAGATTGCGTTTCTGCCGAAAAATGCTGGGGAAGATGGAAGCAGACCCGCAGTTTTTTAATAAAATTCTATGGAGTGATGAATCAACATTGAAAAGAGATGGCTACATGAATTTACACAATCTCCATAGCTGGCAACTAACGAACCCTCGTGCTATGCGTGAAGACAGGTCACAGTACCAATTTAAAATAAATTATTGGACTGGAATATTAAACGGAAAAATAATAGGCCCATTTGAATTACCGGGGAACCTAACTGGCCAAAGTTATTTAGAATTCCTTGAAAATGATCTTCCAAACTTATTGCAAGAGGTGCCCGAGGTGGAGAGAGAATCATATTGGTTGCAAAATGACGGCTGTCCTGCGCATTATGCTGTATCTGTTCGTGCATACTTAAATAGAACATACCCAAACAGATGGATTGGCCGCCTGGGGCCAATTTTGTGGCCCCCACGTTCACCAGATCTAAATCCACTTGATTTTTTTTACTGGGGCTGTCTTAAGGAAGAAGTTTACGCAAAGCCGATCCGTTCCTTGGAAGATTTACGTAGCCGTGTCCGGGCAGCCGCATCGAAAATAAGCGATCGACGCTATACGCGACTGCTCAGGAGAGCATTCATTCGTAGATGTAGAGCCTGTATCAGAGTGGGTGGCAGACAATTTGAACATTTATTGTAATTAATAACGAATACAGTTTTACTAATGTCAAATGTTGTTTTTTATTAAACTCCAATGGTCAGGTACATTCAATGTAAATAAATATTCCAATATTGCAAATTTTGATGTTTATCCAAAATTCACACCTTTTCTACACTAATAGCCATAATTCAGAATTTACATTAGATACAATAATGAATGATACCATTTTGAAATTGGCTTGAAGCACATAATATTTTAAAATAATTGGTCACTTGTGTCTGGATACTTTTTTTTTAAGTTACGGTTGCTCAAACTTTGTCAAATTGAATATTTTTCACAAATTTTCCCCAGAACAAACATTCAAGTTGTTTAAAAAAAAAACCGTGTAATAGTAGTCATACTATTTATTACCTATCTATCAGCTCAGTTAACGTAAATTACTATAACAAAAAAAAACCGATAGAATTCCTTAATTTGTGGCCGTGGTGTATAAAAATGTGAAATAAGGTAACAAAAAACAACGATTATTATTAAAAAAATCATATCTTTGGTACCAACTGTATTTTTTTTTATTTGTATTTTTTTTCTGAATGGTCATTAGTTTTACCATTACCCATTTTAAGGTTATCCATTAATTACCGGACACCCTGTATAAAGCTGCAGTTTGTTTGCTTGAATCTCAGAAACTACTGGTCCGATTTGGACAGTTATTTCAGTGTTAGATAGCCCATTTATCAAGAAAGGCTACAGGTAGGGATTGCAATCCAGCGGCGTTTTCAATCCAGCTGGATTCTTGCTGGATTGACCTTAATCCAGCTGGGTCCAGCGCGGATCCAGCAAAATTTGGAACAAAAATAAAAAGACAACATTTTTAAAACTTTTTTTATTAATTCGTACTTCTTACGATAATCTATAAACTCTTTCACTCATTTGGTGATTTCTTATATCAATTAGCTTTGGTTTCTTAATCATTTGAGATCAAAAGAATCAACTTAAAATGAAATAACAAAAATATAACCTCGTATAACATTTTAGATAATGTTTCTAAGTAAGCAATATCTTATTACGTTTATGTTTAGTGATAGGATGAGTAATCAGTATCAATCAGTCTTACAAATTCTTTTAAAATTAACTATAAAAAAGGACCGTAATAATAATACTATTTTAATCTTCAATCAATTTTTTGTATCAAAAGAAGCTCCGAAATAATCTTCTCTTTACTCGGTAATCGTTAATAATAAGGCAGTTTAAAATCTGATGATAAGAGACTGACTATTTCTTTTTTTGAATTCTCTGAAAGTAAGACCTCAGAAAACAAATTGTATCTATAGTCTTATTTCCCAACCTGCTTCGCACAGAACTGCTTATGTAGCCGGCTGCTGAGAATGCCGGCCCTTTCGGCCTCTACACTGGTCGGTTTTAGGGCCATTAAATACTCATAAACCATAGATAAATGTTCACCTCGCACTCGTTCGGTCTCATAAACGCTCATTTCTTTTTGCAGGACCTTTTCGAAATCTAATTGACCACTTGGCTTTTGTTTATTAAAGTTCTCCTTCTCTCTTTTAAGTTTCATCTCAAGCTCTTGCTCTAAAATCATTTTCACGGGTTCTGCGTTATCATCTAGACCATCCTCTTCTAACTCCATGATATCTTCCTGCACCGGTTCTACAATGTGTTGTTTATTTACTCGTTTTAACAAAGTTTTCATCTCCTGCCGCATCGCATTCTTTTTCGGCTAAGGAAAATAGCCAGGTTTTTTTACTGCTTCTTCATACTTTTTTGGACTTTTCAATTACACTAACGTACCAGTAACTTCGGAGAAGTGCCGTTCTGCGATTCTGTTGCGTAGTGCTTCAGCTAGCTCGGTGCTTAGGGAAATGCCCTGGCTATATAGCTTGTCTAAGACAAATTTCAGGGTTGTGTCGGCAGTTATCAATGTGGACTCTCTTCTGCAAAGAGCTTCTACAGCCAGTTTCATTCGCACATGCGGCACGTGCTATGCTATGGTGACAGAACGGCAAAGTTGCCGCGCCGTTTTGAAAATGGCGGCAACTCAAAACTAAACAATAGAAATTGATACGTTTGCGGATCCGCATCGCTGGATCCAGCACTGTATGCTGGATCCAGCATGTTTAAAAAGGCGCTGGATCCAGCTGGATTGCTGTATGCTGGATCCAGCAATTGCAATCCCTAGCTACAGGCTATATTTAATTATGAAGTTCCTTCGGGGACGGGAATTACGTGGGTGAAACCGCGCGCGAGAAACTCGTATTCTTGATAAATAAATACACTGTGATTTTTTAATTCGTTACTAATAAATTGGTATGATGATTTGCGATCAGTATTACCTACTATCAAAACTTAACATTATAATTTTAAAATAAACATGTCTTTTTTTCAATTAAACCTTTTTCCCTCGAAGAATTAATAATAATGATAAATTGGCGAAATGAGCTCTATCGCCTTGCAATACAAGATAATATAGGTCGTACGAACGGGCGCCTCTAACACAGGTTCAATGTCCACCATGTACAGTCATAGTGCAAACAAAATTTTATGTTGAAATATTGTATAAGGTAATATTCCATAAAGAGTTCAAAACATTTAAAATATGTGAAAAGCGGGCGGTGTCATAATTTAATATTTAATACCAAATGTAACTTTGGAGATATTTGTCGAAGTAATTAGAGAGGTGTTACAAAGAGATTAATAAATTTCGATGACCGGCTGGGGTTCCACCGTAGCCTAATTGGTTAAGGCATTGGGGCTTAACCTAAGATGCAGATTCGAATCCTGTGGCCGGTGGTAGAATTTTATTAATCTCAATTTTGAAATAAACAAAATGTTATAATATTATTTTCATATTTCAGGCTGTTGTACGAGTCTGGTGGCTCTCTGACGGAATTAGAGTGCGCTAACCACGACCATCCCTTGAAGGAGGCTATGACGTCAGCGCCCTCCAAGCCTAACAAGATCCCTCTCATCACTGAGGTATACTTATTGAATTAACCATAATGTCCGTAGATATTTCCCTTTCAACCGATGATTCGAAACTAGTTAACTATTTGGTCGACTACCTTCGTGACCGTAATTACTTCAGGGGTTACCTTCCGTGCTTCGAAAAGTTGTGTTGTTTTAATATAAGACCTATAAAAGCAATAAATCAATTAAAAACATCTATACTAATATTCTAAAGAGGAAAGATTTGATTGTTTGTTTGTATGGAATAGGCTCCGAAAAAAATTCTTTCACCGTTGGAAAGCTACACTATCTCCGGATTACATTGGCTATATTTCATTTCATGAAGTCCCCACGGGAATTAATTATATTATATTTATAATTAATTCTCGTGGGGACGGAAGTCGGGAAGTAATTATATTTAAAAAAATATAATATACGCCGTGATTTTTTAAAAGTTGCTAATATTTCACAGGATGACTTACCATTTTTATTTCTTGTTAAAAAAAACTGGTTTCTATGGATCTTCTTTTAGTCCATTTCTATTATATTACACACAATTTTTGAACCCCCGTCCAGGGTACTCAGGACCTTTGGGGGTCTATCAGGACTACTTTGGGAATCAGTGATATAAGTAGTACTAATCAATAGATTAAAATGTTATAATAAACATTTAGTTTAAAATACGGGTTTACATTTGGGGTCGACAAATTGTCAGGATAATAGATTTAAAAATCAAATTAAAATTTATTGCTCTGATAATTTTTATGTGACTCTCTTAAAATCTATTATGTGTAGATTGATATATGAATATCATTATTACTAATCGAACCTCTTTTTAGGAACATTTTTACTTTTCTATTTATCATTTTTTATATGATTTGTAATGTCAGGTTTTTTCCTTAATATACACATCATCACAATAGTACCGAAAACCAGCGCCTTTTCATTTTAATTTTAATCTCAATTTATATCAGTACGTAACAATCATGAATGATGAATATTTTATATATGTGACAAAATGAGCTCTAGTGCAACAATACCCGATAATCTTTGCAGTACGGGCGTCTCAAACACAGGTTCGAAGAAATTTTTAATGTTATATAGGTATTTTTTTATTTTATTTGTTACGTATGTAAATACTCATACCCATAAATAAAGAAATAGAATAATATTCAATACTTTGCATAGCAGGTCAGCATTGCCATTCAACAGGGTTATATTAGGTCTTTTATATATAAATTGCCGTTCTGCAGTACTGGCCATTTCAAATCAAAATAATTTTTGTTTGGCTAAGAATTCTAATTTCAAATTAATTTTATTTTAAAAACATGGATTTTTTTCCAATAGTAGTAATTTGTTTATTGATTAGTGTTACAATTTCATCGCATTTTAATCTTTTTCATCATATGGGTACGTTAATAATTCGAGTACCGTCGTGGCAGCAATGCGGCACAAGCGGCTCGCAACATCAACGACGTTTACGGAGCTAACACTACAGACCAACGCACCACCTGTTATTGGTTTGCTCGCTTCCGTTCTGGAAATTTCGACCTGAAAAATGAACCTCGCGGTCGTCCGAAGACTTTGGTCGATAATGACGAATTAAAGGCGATTGTGGAAGCTGATGATACACAATCTACGGCTGAATTAGCAGCAGCTTTCGACGTTAGCGTCAAAACAATATTGGTCCATTTGCGTCAAATTGGCAAGGTAAAAAAGCTTGACAAATGGGTGCCCCACGAACTCAATGATCGCCAGCGCGAAGTACGCGTCGAGACGTGCCTTGCACTGCTCAACAGACACACAAATGAAGGAATTTTGAACCGCATTGTTACCTGCGATGAAAATTGGATTCTGTTTGATAACCGCAAGCGCTCAGCAAGTTGGTTGGATCCTGGTTCAGCACCTAAACAATGTCCTAAACGAAAACTTACCCCTAGAGAAGTGATGGTCACTGTTTGGTGGTCTAGCGCCGGTGTGATTCATCACAGGATCTTACCAAACAGGATGAGCATTACTGCAGATGTATACTGTGAAGAACTGAACACAATGATGGAGAAGCTGGCACATCTCCAACCAGCATTGGTCAATCGCTCGTCTCCGCTGCTCCTGCACGACAACGCGCGATCTCATACTGCACAGTAGACGGTCTCCATGTTGCAAGAACTGGGGTTGGAAGCTCTCCGTCATCCCTACTCACCAGACCTTGCGCCTACAGACTACTACTTTTTCCAGAATTTGGATAACTTCTTGGCGGGAAAAAAATTCAATACCCGAGAGGCAGTACAAAATGCCTTTGAAGAATTTGTTGCCTCCCGTCCAGCTGATTTCTTTAAGAAGGGCATCAATAAACTGCCACTGCGTTGGCAAAGATGCATTGATTGCATGGGTGATTACTTCGATTAATACAAATAAAAAATACATGATAAAAATTCGTTTAAATTTTTTCATACAAAACAGCAGTTTCATTCAGGTGAAGACATATTATTAGTTTTATTTTAAATAACCAAAATTGTATTATATATAATTATGTATTTTATTTAAGCCCACCCATTGCACTACCGACGTGAACCCACTCGTAACACAAGAATTTTAGCTTAGCACGAGGGATTAACAAGAATACTAGTAGACTGCAAAACTGCTAGTAATCTTAAAAAAAATCTATGTCTATACTTATGAGTATAATATACTCATAAGTATAGACATAGATAATATATTATTAGAGAAGTATACACATTTTAATAACAAGATTTATTATCTTGTGCAAGAATAACACTAGAGACTATAAGTTGACTTGGGAATGTCAGGTGTCACTTTGATGACCACAGCAATAGAGACCACAGCAGTGTAACATCGGTATCGGTATACCGGTCATCAGGGGGACGTTAGTTAGGGATTAACGTCCCCCTTAGAGACGTGTTATAAAAGAGATTGATAAATTTCGATGACCGGGTAGGGTTCCACCGTAGCCTAATTGCTTCGAAGATGCGGGTTCGTGTCCCGCCGGTGGTCGAATTTTATTAATCTTAATTTTGAAACTTAGTATATGGTAAACTTTTCCGTAAAGTTTTCAAAAACACAAAAAGGTATATATATTTACAGAGGACGGACGATCTGATCCCTGCTAACTTCGCTCAGCTGGAGAAGGAAGTTAACACAGTGGCGTTGGACTGGAAGAGCATCAAGAATGTCACTGAATGCAGCTGTTCCACCCCTCTAGACCATTTCAGTAGAAAGGTAACGGTTTTTATGTTATCATCTATACCAAGGGTCTCCAAACTTTGACGCCATAGGGCCATAACGATTTTTTCAATATGTTCGAAGGGCCAAAACTGTTTTAAGTTTTGTATCCTTAACTATACTATTATTTCTAGATTAGTGGCAAGGTGCGCGACCGAGTAATTAACATATTGTATTGCCTTTTTCAACTTATCACAGCAATAGTAAAAACAATAAGACATTAGATGCGCGGGCTAGATCGATGACACTAGTCTTTATGCTGTCGCGGGCCGGATTGTTGGCACTGGCGGGCCGGATTAGGCCTGCGGGCCGTAGTTTGGAGACCTCTGATCTATACTAATATATAAAGCTGAAGAGTTTGACAACCTCCGGAGCGTAGCGGTATTTGGCTCGCTTTAAATCTTGGAGGAAGTGGGTTCGATCCCCACTCCGGACAGGAAATCTTTGTGTAAATTCTAAGATTTATTTCCGGGTCTGGTTGGTTGAGAGATTACACTCCAAGGTGCCTCGGAAACCACGTTAAGCCGTTGGTCCCGATTGTTATAACATCATCTATAATAATCGTCTATCAAGGGACGGGCAGCAGCGTTTCCTTGTGTTGTACAACATAATACTGCGGTCACTAACCTGCCTGCCAACCGTGGTGACTGTGGCAAATACCCTCCCTAGGGAGGCGGCCCATATTTAGCAGTGGACGTTGTACGGGCTGATGATGATGAAGAGTTTTTTGTTTGTTTGCTTGATTGGCCCATTGAATTTTCAAATTGGCCCAGTCGTTCCTGAAACTACTGTGCCGATATGAAAATGACCAATTATGTAATTAAGACAGCTGTTAGCAACACTTTGGAAAGCAAGGGCTACAATGTGGTAGTATAAAATAAAGGCGGGCCACACTTTTGATATTAAACCTAGGCCCCTTTAACCCCTTTGATATTAGACCTGGGATTTTCATTTTCATACCTACAGATATGTACAATTAGTATGTATCCCATAGAAAAACTGAAAATCTCATTTCATATGTTTATTTGTTCCTTCGCGGACAAATCGAGGCGCGGTCTTGAGTCTAGATACACACTATACGGTATACGGTCGATCCTAGTTGGCTCATGCATTTATTTTAATATAACTAATTTACAAAACATTCTTGGGCCGCGTGTCGCCGACCGCTGATCTAAGGCAGGGATTCCCAACCTTTGTCTGCCCGCGGCGCAGTAACAATTTTAGTATTTTGTCACGATGCACTACCCTTGATAAATATATAGTCGGAAGAAATAGGTACCTACTAATAAATAGGTTTATTAAAATTAGGAACAAAAATTAAATTATCGGTGTCTTAGTATCAAGGATCTTGGATCGTAATTTTTTTACATATCGGGTTTCGTATGTTCTGTCCTGATATTTGTGGTTTCGGATAATGTAGAGGATGGACTAACGGCGTTCCTCTTTACTTTCTTCGGCGCAATAAGTCTTGCTTTGAGTTTCGGAGGTTGCGGTCCCACGTTGTTTCGTTTTGTTGGTTGAGGCACGGAGGATAGCTCCGTGCCTCGGAAAGAACGTTAATCCGTAGGTTCCGATTGATATAACATCATCTATAGCATTCGTATACCAAGGAATGGGCAGCAGCGTTTCCTTGTGTCTTACAACATAATACTACGGTCACCGACCCGCCTGCCAAGCATGGTGACTGGCATAAACTCTCATTCAGGAAGAGGCCCATGTTCAGTAGTGGGCGTTAATGGGGCTGATGATGATGACAGTTTGGGAACCCCCCATCGAAGGTATTGTAGTAGAGTGAGCGTGTCCGTCTGCCGCAGCACCACTGCTGGGGCTGCGGGCGCTGCGTGTGCACGCGCTGCGTGTGCGCGCGCGCCGCGCTGCCCGCGCTCGGCGCCCCGCGCGCCGCGCCGCTGTGCGCCGCCTGCGCGCCCGCCTCCCCCGCCACGCCCGCCACGCCGCGCCAGCCGCAAGGTATGTAGTAGAGTGAGCGTGTCCGTCTGCCGCAGCACCACTGCTGGGGCTGCGGGCGCTGCGTGTGCACGCGCTGCGTGTGCGCGCGCGCCGCGCTGCCCGCGCTCGGCGCCCCGCGCGCCGCGCCGCTGTGCGCCGCCTGCGCGCCCGCCTCCCCCGCCACGCCCGCCACGCCGCGCCAGCCGCAAGGTATGTAGTAGAGTGAGCGTGTCCGTCTGCCGCAGCACCACTGCTGGGGCTGCGGGCGCTGCGTGTGCCCGCGCGCCGCGCCGCTGTGCGCCGCCTGTGCGCCCGCCTCCCCCGCCACGCCCGTCACGCCCGCCACGCCGCGCCAGCCGCAAGGTATGTAGTAGAGTGAGCGTGTCCGTCTGTACCACTGCTGGGGCTGCAAGCGTTGCGTGTGTGCGCGCGCGTCGCGCTGCTGTACATTCACGTACCTCCCCTGAAAATTTGTGTGTCTTTGCCCTAGTCCCCCTGACACTTAGTTTGCTAAGAACCACCAGATTCCCTCGTAGACCCGGAGTCCGAGAGGCCCGCGAACTGTGAAGTAGAGCGACAGTTGCACAAAACTCTCCTAAAATAGTTAATTAGGTTGTATAGTTTTTAAACCATTTATTAAGGCTAGAGCTCTGCTCGCCTTTATGCATAAGTGAAGGAAAGAAGTTTCGTGAAATAGCAAAAGTCTCGTAGCTACCTAAGTGTATCCATCCGAAAAAAAAAAGTGTGTGTGAACACCTGTACAAAGATATTTAAAAAAAGTACACCCACTATCTTGGCGTCAGAATACACTGCACTTTTTTGTGCAGATACTCAAGAGGTACAAAATCTACTTAGATTTGGTACCTCTCGTATATTTGTACATAATAGTACTCAAGTACCCATGGGTACTATTAATATTACCCCTCTTTGAAACTCCTTTGTCTAACTCCTTCCTCGGTTGCCTGGAAGAAATCACATGTGGTGTCAAGGCCGCCAATTGTACCTACCTTATGTTAAGTAAGTTTTAAATCCTTCTCTGTATTTTCTTGTTTTTTTTGTGTACAAAAAAGAGTTTATCTATCTATCCTATCTATCTCTTGAGTACCTGCACAAACAGGTATTAAATACGATATTCTTTACCTCTCTTTACAATGCATTACGATTATGTTTTATTTTTAATCAGCAGCTTATAGTATGGTAGTAATACATTTTTTACCAGTATTTTACCTGAAAATAAAACACACAAATACTAACCTTATTTGAAGTTTACTGGAATGAGAGTTCCGCTAGGGCGTTTCCAATTTATGCTTTTTATGCCAGTATAATAAATACAAACCTTTCTTTACAGATGCAGTGACCGCCACCAATTAGGAAATAGAAGATTAATTAATAAAAAATAATTCCAATTTATACTATAAGTTTATTACTGTTTATATCTGAATGTAAAAAATACAAGATTTATTATTAAAGCAGTTATTTTTTAACGCAGTCTTTGTATGTATGTGGTAACATGTTAATGATTAAGAAATAAGAAAAAATGATATAATTTAATAAATTCAAATTCCTGTGTATTTGTACAAACCTCTGTAAAAAATTGTGTATCTTTTGAACAGATGTTATTAAGTGAGGATTAACCTTCTGATGTATTTAATATTAATGTTTATTTAGTATATTATGTACTTTTATTTCGAAAGAATAGGCATAAAGACTAAAAAAAAACCATTAAGTCCGTCAGTTAGATTACCAAAAAATATTGGAGGCGTATTTTTTTCGTTCCTCAACAAAAAACGACGAAGATACAGAACGCTGCAATTTCGTGTGACGTCACATCTAGGTACAATTTTGTGACGTAGTGACGTCACAAGCCAGGCTTGGTGCTTAAAACTTAATAGTTTATTGTTGCTCTGTATCTTTTAATTTTTTTTATTGATTTGATAAATTAATACCTGTCCAATAATTAAATAATGAAATTTATTCAGCACTTAGGTATTTACATACACTTGTACTTGTCAAAATTATACTGTATAAGACTAAATCTAACAAAACTATCACTTAAGTAGCTAAAAAAATTGTTAAAATAATTTGAACTTACAGAATTTTTAATCAGTCTGTCCGTCTGTCGTGCGATAAATGACAAATGTACACATTATAGTAAGATGCCATAAAGTTGACAGGTCTATAATAAACTTCAAGAATTCGGCCAAAGTCTAAGCCACATCCTCTTGAGGGCACCCTCAAGGGGTTAGGACCAACGCTCAGGGTGCCACTGGACTAAAGAGTAGATTTACGAACAGTGGTGATGATCGCTAGCACGAGATCACAGTTCGGCAAAATATTTTTACTAATCTAACTGATGGACTAATTATTATATTGTTTTAGTATTCATGCCTATTATATAAACAAGCATACATTCGGATTGAAATACTTTTGTAAGTAAATAAATTCATTATTTCTTTCATGTGTTACAAAACGTGATCTATAACAAATAAATAAAATTGAAGTGTATGTTTGTAATGGAAAAATAATATGTTTTTACCATATGCATATGACTGTATATAGAGTACTAAACAATGTATGACTATCTTTTTGTACCGGCTAATCTTTGTAACGGCTAGGCCAATTTTGACGCGACACTGGTAGTTAGCTATTTTTTATGACGTTCATCTGTTTATCTGTGTATTCAGCCTAATCTCTGAAACGGTAGTTCCGATTTAGACGGGACTTAAAGGTGTTTTTTATTTTTGGACGGTCAAATGTAGTAAGCCCCGAGGCTTTTGCTACTTCACCGGGCATAAAGGCGAGCAGAGCTCCAGCTTAGATAAATGGTTAAAACACTACAAATTGCGCAGGTTGCGCAAGAGGTTGCCCCCGGTGGGACTTGGACCTCGGCTCAGGGCGGTCGCTGACGGGGAGATTGAGGGATTATGGCTTTTAGTTTTTTTAGGGAAGTTTTGTGTAACTGTCGCTCTACTTTACAGTTCGCGGGCCTCTCGGAATTCGGGTCTACGAGGGCATCGGAAGGTGGGACTTTAAGTGTGTGATCGAAATGACCACGCGTTGTAAGCGAGCTAAACGCATGCTTATAGCGTGCTGACTTCTGTTCGCGCAATCTTATGTAAGCCATGAAAACCAGCGGTTAAGTCCGGAGAAGTAGCAAAAGCCTCGTGAATGACATACATGTCCGTTCGACAGGCTATTCCGTGTGCACGCTGGCGGATAGAAAGAGCCTCAATTTCAGGCCATGCCGTACTGAAGCAATGCCGTTATAAAGTGTCATGACCATTAGGATAAATCAAATATATTTAACTTTTTTAAGAAGCTAATTTAAAATAAAACTTACTTATAAAATACTAACTATTCTAAATCTATTCTACTTGGCAAGGTTCCCAGAGGTACCTCGTTCGAGGTTAAATGGCAATGCTTACCTGCTGTGCAAAGTAAAAACCAGCACTCGGAGAACGTGCCGCACTAACTAGGGCCGCTGCGAGGTATTAGTAAATTAATTTGGCTCCCGGTCCCCACGGCCCCAATGTTACGACACCAAAAGGCACAAATACATAACCACTATCTTATTTTGCTTTGAACGTTTATGGATCGTTCCTTACTTTGTCAGCAGCGCGTGCGATTCGAGTAGTACCTACAAGGTCCGTTCACTCCGTCTAGTGTTACTACTGTTTATCACGCTTTCGAGTTGTCTAATATTTTTTTTAATAATTTTAAATCCAAAACATGTCTAAAAAAATAAAAATAAAAAATATGTTTCGATAGTACTACCGACGGCAAGATGTTCTGCTTCGGGAAAACAACCATTAAAATTTCACGGTGTATATGTATTGTATGTAGGTTTCACAATCAAGGCAGCCAAATATTTTTGTTGGGAGCTTCTAGTTTTAGTTGATAATAGTAATTTTTATACTGACAGTAGAGTAAACCATACTTATGCCTCTGTCTGCAGGAAACTGATTTCTCCATAGCGATCATACCATTGCTAATCATGATGTACCCACTCAAACCCCCCGAATGCTCCTTTTTCATCGCTGGGGGCACGAGAATACTATTATTCTACCTAGTTATCAACTCAGATTCATTCAACCTTAGGGGTAAAGCAGTTGACACTAGATATACTTCTGCAGATGGTTTGCAATTTACGTTTCTCGGTGACTTTTATGATATATTTGACAGGACAAGTTAATAATGTAATACATGAACGGAAGTACTATGATACCATTAAAAAGAATAGAGAAATGTTTTTTTTTTTGTAGAAAAGATTGTGTATTGTGTGTTATGATTTTATGATATAGGCCTCATTTACGGAGACGCGGCGGGTCGCGCGTGGCGTTGGTTGGCGGCGTTGGCGTGGATATTTAGTGTGGGTCGCCTACACACTAAATTTAAACATATGACTATATGAGTGCTTACTGAGAAGCGATTTTATTTTCATTAAGAATTCAGATGCAGGCCGCGCCGCTCAACGCAACGCGCGATATCCCGCGTTTGCGTATACTTTTTTTTAAAAGATAATAATGTATTTATTCTATTATATACTAAAATAAATACAGTTTAAAAAAAATAAGCTCATCTCTTTAATTATAATTACTAGCATGCATCGCGCATTGCCACATTGTTGCATTTACAATTCATACACCATTAAAGATACATTTCGATCTCCGATTGTACTAGATATGTTACGTAAGTTTATGTATATTATGTGTCTTCCCACCTAATTTTACTTCCATCATCATTATTTATATTCTCCTAAGATTCCAATTTGTAAATATTATTCTGAATATATTGTCAAGAAATTCAAATAATTATATTATTTATGTTTAGATAATTATTGTATGTACAATGTTATGTAATAATATTAATATATACTGACAATTTAATTGTTCAGCGCCTTGTAAATAGTTAATGATAATTTTTATTTTTAAATTATAACTCCCAATAAAAAGTGTAAAAATAAATGTATAAAACTGACGTGTTTTTCTCTTTTGCAATAAGAAGTGAGTAGTTAGGTACAGTCAACAAAAGAAATAAATATGTTTACCTCACTACGACAGCCGGTAATTCTTTATGGGTGACACATAATAGTTAACTCTTCTCATAAACGTGGACATATAAATTTAAAATGCTTTTCACAATGTGTAAACCTATCTCTTTTGTTGACTGTACATGTGTTGTATTAACCCGGCGAGAATAAGGTGTAAAATTATTACACTGAGAGGTGGGTATGACATACCCTTATATAAAATAGGGATGAAGAGTAAACAATTCTATTTATTCCGTCAGTTAGATTCAAAAAATATTGGACACGTTTAATTTTTGTTACACAAACACAAAATGACGATGATATACAGCGCGTTCAAATTTCGCGTGACGTCACTTTTAGGTACTATTTTACCTAGTAGTGATGTCACAAGCCCCCCTCTCCTGAACTTTATTATTTGCTGTTGCTCTGTATCTGTAAATTTTGATTGATTTGAGAAATAAAAAACTACGTGTCCAATATTCTTTAGTAATCTCACTGCCGGACTAAATATATTTTTGTACTCTTAATGCCTAATGTCGATTTTCATAACTGAAATGCATTCAAAAAGTACTTATTACTATAATATATTAATTAAGATTAAGTTAAGCAGATAATCAAGTAAAATAACCTACAAGTAACCTTGTAGTGTATTTAAATTTCTATAAAAACAATAGACTTCTCAATAGTGTTAGAAACAAAGTAGTCTTTTTATACGCACAATCAACAATATTTATAAACTACTAGCTGGTGGTTTCACCCGCATAACTCCCATCCCTTTGGGAAATTCATAATTAAATATAGTCAATGTCACTCAGGGTGAAAAGAGCTTTCCAATGGTGAAAGAGTTTTTGAAATCGGCACAGTCGTTTTTGAGTTTATTCATTACAAACATACACACAAAAATACAAATCTTTCGTTTTTATGATATTAGTATCGATTAGTATAGATATAATAATAAATAAATATGCTATACTAATATATATTAGTATAGCATATTTAGTAAAAAAAAAATGGTAAATTGAAATCTTCATCTTCTGTCGACTGTTGCATATTCTTTCTCCAATATATCCCCGTGCCTGAAGACGAAAGTCTTTAACCAGTGTGTGTTGCCAGTGATGATCTATGGATCCGAAACGTGGTCCTTTACTATAGGCCTTATGAACAGGCTCAGAGTCGCCCAACGAGCTATGGAGAGGGCTATGCTCGGGGTTTCTCTACGAGATCGAATCAGAAATGAGGAGATACGTAGAAGAACGCGACACCGACATAGCCCAACGGATTAGTTCGTAGAAGTGGCAATGGGCAGGCCATATAGCACAGAGAACAGATGGCCGTTGGGGCCGAAAAGTTCTCGAATGGACCGCGGATCGGCAAGCGTAGCGTAGGACGCCCACCTACTAGATGGACGGTTAAGGCCGCGGGATCACGGTGGATGCAGGCCGCTTCTAACCACTGTGTCCAGCAGTGGACGTCCTACGGCTGAAATTATGAATGATGATGATGATGACATCTACGCTCCAGTAGTGTAATTTATTAATTATCTATCTTGGATATATCGCGATTTTTAAGGCGTTGCTAAAGATTAACAGGACAATTTGCCATCAGTATTACCTATTATACAAAATTTTACATTATAATTTCAAACTTGTAATACTTACAAAAACAGTGTCCCTCACGGGGACGGTTGTTATTTGTTTTATTTTTTTCGGGCATATATTATTTAGGTAGCCAGCAGGCTTTTGCTTCTTCACCGGACATATCACGGGGACGGATGGCCAAATGAGTTCTAGAGCCTTGCAATACTGGTTGAAAGTCTTTCACTCTGTAATTTTTAATGTTATTGAAAAAGTATATACATAGATAGTGTACTACTAAAAATAAATCATTTCGCTGCGTATTAGCAACTACAAAAAAATCACTATGTAATACTAGCTGCGCCCCGCGGTTTTACCCGTGTCTCTAATGCTCTAGTGCAGAGTTTCTCAAACTTCTCGTTAAAATTTCCAGTGACAGCGAACCCCTTACTAAGTAATTAAATCCCCCCCCCCCCAGAGTAAATAATAAAATTGACTGCTGAAGAAAACGCCTGCCAGTTATCAAGCCACCATTACGTAAATCTTGTCGCGAACCCCCTGCCGTCGAATGGCGAACCCCTAGGGGTTCGCGTACCCCACTTTGAAAAACCCTGCTCTAGTGGTTCCGAGCGTGATATTTTGTAACCTATGTTTATCCAGCTTATAAACTATCCGCGTGCAAACTTTCAGCCAAATCCATGAGTAGTTTTTGCGCGAAAGAGTAACAACCATACAAACATCCACACATTCTTTATTCACATACATACATTCACTTTCGCATTTATAATATAAGTAGGATACACTGATAAATTTCGCTGCCCGTTTTCTGATTTACATGATGACGTGATAAATGATGTTATCACGTCATAGCAGTCGCTAGTCGGGGCTAACGGCTTCATGTGTTTTCCAAGTCACGGAGGTTAGTCCCTCAACCAACCAAATCCGGAAACAATCTTTGATTTCTTCACAATCGCTTTTTGTCCGGCATTGTAATCGAATCTACGACCCCTTAGATGATAGATATGCAAAGTTTATACCACTAGTCTACAAAAGTTTTGAAGATTATTACAATTTATTGAGCAATTAACAACCGATTCTTTATCAAGTCATAAAACATTAATAAGCTTTACTAACTAAATCGTTAGCAAAAAGTTAACAAGCCATTTATAAGAATATAGCGTTCTTTTGAAAACATGTGTCGGCGTGTGTATTTTATTTTAACTATTGTGAATTTGATTTATTGTGATCAAAGCAAAGATTTAGAGAATAACAAAATGATGGGTGTAGATGCGATACACGATTTTAAAATAGATAAAGATACGGTTATTACACGTAATTTAAAAATACATCAGAAAGAACGTGGCAAGAAGAAGTGTAAGTTATCCGTAAATATATTTAAGTATTTATCTCTTACAATAACGACTTTCGTGGCCTAGACCGTGACGAGGTCGTGGGTCCTTTGTGTTAAATCTTAATATATAATACCGGGTCTGGTTTTTTTACTACGATTACCATGCGTGACTCAGAATGTAGGTACTTTAAGTCAACGAATCCGACTGTTATATGTCTGTATGTCTATAGGGAACCAGGTAACGAGCACTAGCCTTTTCCTGTGTGTTAGAATTAGAACATATCGAGGGTATAGTGCTAAAACCCAATAAGTACCGAAAAATTAAAAATCGTTTTATTAGTAGGTACATATTAATGAATTTTTGACGCTCTTTCCAGTGGTATAATCCAATAAGTGGAATTCGCAGTAGAAAGAAAATTACATAACGTAATAACCCAATAAAGTGACCACGTTTAGTCAAAACTTAAATACTATGACCTTATAAAATGTGTTAACTTTAAAAATAATATTTTTATTTGACGCTTAATCCAAATAAAACTATTTATTGGTATTTAGAGTTCAATGATTTCAACGAAAATTAACCAACGGGTTAAAAGCAGTTACCACTATTTGTATTTATCGGGTTCTAGCTTTACATACATAGATAAGAAAACAAACAGAACCAAAAGCTAAATCAAAACAAATATTTTTGTCGGGTTTTATTGTTCGATTATATTTCAAAAGTAACAAGTTATGTCTAGTTATATGGTATTTGCTCACTTTGTCAACTAACTTTCTTCAAACTTTGTTCGGAGAAGAACCCAATAAATCAATTTGAACTATCAACTTTATGCGCTACTGTTGGCAGTTTGCGACGCGCATCGCATTCGCGCGCACATCTCATTTGCGGACGCGCCGTCCGCTAGTAGGTATTGCTTTCAAAATTCTTTTGTTCAGTGCTAATTGTTAGTTTCTGTTTGCTACGATGGGTGATCGAGGAAGAAAATTAGTGCAACTAGCTTGCAATAAGTCGCTGATGTCAGGTAAATTCTCACTTAATGGTTATTTTTTCCTTGGTAACCTAACCAAGTTTTATTGTTCAATTCTTATACTAATCTTCGATTAAGCACTTTAGTTATACTTGTAATGCAATCAGCCTATTATATATTATAAATAGTACACTAATAATTTAGTAAGTCATATAAAAGTAACGAGAGCGGTGCGATCAACTGCGCCACTGTTTCATTCGATGCGCTGTGAAGTGAGCGGGACAGCAATAATCATCCGCTGTTCACCAGTTTTAATATTATTATCAAATACGGTGCGCTGTCAGTGGACTTCCGAATTATGCGGTTTTACCACTAACTACTTTTATCGATTTTAAAACGAAATATTTTTCTTCTGCTGTTTGTTCAGTAATCTAAATAACTCCTTTAATAATGAATTATTTTATCACGAAATGTTGGTTTTAGATATTATTATGTACGATGATGGTACCACGGAAGTGGAACTGCCTTTGGAAAATAGAAATCCTGCAAGTAGTTTACAAGATATGTATGGTAAGTTATCCGTGAAGTTTCATACCAACCAACTATTGTCGAAAAAAATCGTATTATGTATGGATGGATTCGTATTATGGAGGATGTATGGATGTAAATGGCTCAATAATAATATCACCATATAATCATGACCTGGAATAACACATAGGGTAGGTTCCCACTGGAACGCGGGTTAAACCGCGGGGAACAGCTTGTTAGGTGTAAGTTGTTATTTACGTACATATTTACATAATAAACAATACATAATCATAACGTTTTATTTTGCTTTTAGATATTACGAGTTCCAGTTTGAAAAACTGCAGTGCTAATTTGAAGAATCCAGATCCAGCTAGTAATTTACACGATACTCATGGTACCTTTCAATGATCATAATACTTTACGTAGGTACTCTAAGTATTCGGTATTTTGTGTTGATTAAACTTATTAATTTTAGATATAGCTGTGCCTTTGATGTCACCAAACGACGATGATGTAATTTCAAATAGTTCATCAGATCTGAACCTCACACAAATAGATACTGTTTTAAAAATGAAGGATATTCTCGAGGATAATTTCATGAATACAGGTAGGTATATTTTTTTAATTCTATCTTACTCTATCCAAGTAGTATGTGGGCGGCGCAAGACAGGGCGATCCTTTGGAGTGGGCGTCGTTTTGCTGATACGATTATCTGTATTGATATACCTTAAATTTTTGAGTTCTTTGTTATCATTACCTACTAGATAGTATTTTTACGATTTTTATTTTTTACGCAGGTCAATCTCCTGAGGTAATTGCGTCTACAAGTCAGATAATTTGTTGTTATGCGTCAGACGCATCAAGTGAGAAAGAATATCCATTTGGCAGTGACTTTTCAGATAAAGATCCTACTTACGTGCCGGATTCAGAAGAAAATATTCAAAACGATAGTAGTTCTGACTGGAATGTAATAATTCCTGAGAAATGTCAAAAAGAAACAGGCAATCAATAATTAGGTTTAAAGAAACTTTATTCTCAATAAAAACATACACAAATGTCACTTACTTGAGAACAATAAATTAATGTTAACAATATGAAGGTTCGACTTCACCACTATGTATAGTTTCACAAACACGACCCACCCAACGCATTCATTTCTGTTAGCGTGTTTTACTTGCTGTTAAATACTGGCCGAGCTGAATTTTGAATGCATTGAGTGAGTGTACATTTCTAATACTTGATGGTAATTTATTATACAGTTGCACTCCCTCAAATGTAACCATTTTTTTGCCATAATTGGTTCTAGTTTTAGGTAGCACTATTAGGCTCGCTCGTCGTGAGCTTCGTTGGCTGACTTGTCGATATTGTTTTAATATAATGTTTGTGTGTATTTTTTTATTAAGTACTTTATTAATGAATATACATGTATTATAGATATAGAGTTGCTTGATGTTCATTAACTTTGTGTCAGTATAGATTTTTGAAGTTGATGTTAAATAGGGATAGTTGAAAAGCATTTTTATTAATTTATTTTGTGATCGTTGAAGTTCTGACAGTTTTGTTTTCGTAGCACTTCCCCAGAGTTCTATTAAATATAGTAAGTGCGGCTTTACTAGCGAGTTATAGATGGTATACCTTAAAATTCGCGGAATACATCGAACTATGTTGCGCAATGTCCCTACTAGTGTCGAGAGCTTGTTTTTTATGTATTCAATCTGGGCATTCCATGAAAGAGTACTATCTATTCTCAGACCGAGGTATTTTTCACTTGTTTTTAGCTGCAGTGGTACGTCATTAATTTTAAGTGGATCAAATGGTGGAATGATTTTATTTTTTGCCTTAAATATTACATAGCAAGTTTTGGATATGTTTATTGTTAAAAGATTAAACTGAAACCATGAGTATAGAGAATTTAGATCATCTTGGGCTAGTTTAATAATGTCGTGAATGGAAGAACCAAAGTAAAATAAACATGTATCATCGGCATACAGGGTAAGGTGTCCATGTAGCTTTATTTCGGTGATGTTGTTGATGTATATGAGAAATAGCAGAGGACCCAGAATGGATCCCTGTGGAACGCCGCATGTTATTGGTAACGCGTTACTTTGATCGTTATTGCCTAGTTTAACTATTTGTGAACGGTTGGTTAAGTAGGATTTAAACATTTTTAGTGCACTTCCGGTGATGTTAATGGATTCTAGCTTTTTTAATAGTAACTAGCGGCCCGCCCCGGCTTCGCACGGGTGGACTTTTATACCCTACCCCTGCCCTACCCTACCCCTGCCCTACCCTACCCCTACCCTAACCCTACCCTACTCCTACCCTACCCCTACCCTACCCTACCCCTACCTTACCCCTACCCCTACCCCTACCCCTACCCTACACCTACCCTACCCTACCCCTACCCTACCCCTACCATGCCCCTACCCTACCCCTACCCCTACCCTACCCCTACCCTACCCCTACCCCTACCCTACCCTACCCTACCCTACCCTACCCTACCCTACCCTACCCTACCCTACCCTACCCCTACCCAAAAGTATCCTATGTCCTTCTCCCAGTTCTTAGCTACCTCCCTACCAATTTGCAGCCAAATCGGTTAAGCCGTTCTTGAGTTATAAATAGTGTAACTAACACGACTTTCTTTTGTTTTTAAAATGTATTCTGCTATTCGGGACGGAAACAAATCCAACAAATCAAAAACCATGGCAATCGGTCCAGCCGTTCTCGAGTTATAAGTGTTGTAACAAACACGACTTTCTTTTATATATATAGATTTGTGACAGACGGTGTCAAATGCTTTTTTTTTAGATCGACAAAGATACCCACGACTATATTTTTATTGTCTATATTTTGCTTAATTTTAGTAACTAGATTAATTGTAGCAGTGGTAGTATTGCTTTTTGGTCTAAATCCATATTGACGATCGGTAATAAAATTAATAGAGTTTAAGTAATTTTGTAATCTGTTGCGAAGATTTTTTTCTAATATTTTTGACATTACTGGCAATACTGAGATTGGTCGATAATTTCCGGGATCTGTAAGACTTCCTGATTTGTAAATAGGGGTAACCTTTGCTATCTTTAGTGTGTCGGGAAAGTTTCCGTCGGCTAATAGTTTGTTAATGCATGTACATAAGTTATTTACAATAAGATTTTTAATGCACTTTATTGCTTTAGTGTTTATTCCATCTATGCCTGTGCTACAATTTGGATCAAGGTTTTTTATTATTTGTAGTATTTCTTTGGCAGAACATGGTTTAAGACTGGACAGCTCACCTAATTCTTGAGGAAGATAATTTGGTAAAGCGCTATAATAGTTGTCGTGAAATGATGCAGGTATTTCTTTTGCTAAAAGTGGTCCTATCGTGGCAAAGTAATTATTAAAAATTTCACAAATTTCATTCGGTTTAGTAGTGATTTTTGAGTTTACAACTAGCTTCGAGGGAGTACTACTGTTTTTGACTTTATTATTGGCTAAATAGTTTATTACACTCCACATTTTTTTGGGTTTTTTAATAGATTTGGTTATTACATCATAGTAGTAAGTGTTTTTTGTTCTTTGTATTAGTTTTTGTACACAGTCTTGTTTTTTGCAGAATTGCTTCTTTAGAGCTTCGTTATTAGGGTCATTTTCAAGTTCCGTCCACATTTCATTTCTTTGATTTATTTCTGCAATGATGTCCTTATTGATCCAATCTTTTTGCGGAGGGTTAAGAACTTTAGTTTTAGTTATTTTACTTTTTTCCACACATAATTTTATAACATTTTCCCATTTCAGATAATCTTCGTTATGGTTAAATTCCGCTGATTCTGTATGTTTGTATAATTGTGTATAGTCCGTTGCCTCATACTGAGATCTCATTCGTGGTGGTGATTTAACTTTTTTTAGTTCTAAGTACATTTGATTATGGTCTGACAGGGAAGATTCAAGTATTACCATATGGAAGTGGACGTTCTTGAAATTAGTGCTAATATGATCAATAATGCTTTTTTAGTAGTAGAATTTCTCGTACAATATTTTTTACTTATTTTGTTTAGAAGTACGTGTCCGGCCTCTTTAACTATTGCTTTATATTGTTTTGTTTCTTTGTTGTTTTTGTCCAATAAATCAACGTTAAAATCACCAAATACAATTGCTCTTTTTCTTTTTTGTAACTGTGAATCATATTCCTGTAAGAATTCCCTGTAGTTGGTATTACCTGGGTAGTATACTACCCCTACTTCAAAAGCATACCTCTCCAAATATATCCATAAGTAGTTATTGCCTCCTGAATACGTAGATTCTGATAGACTGTGTTTAAGGTCGTTGTGAATATATGCCGAGACTCCTCCTCCCCTTGAGTCGTTTCTGTAGTTATAATAATGCGTATAGTTATCAATTTGTAATGTTAAGGCTTGGGTTTCTGACCTTATCCAGGTTTCTGTTATTAGAATTACATGTGCTGTTTTCGGTAATGACTTTAAAATACATTTTAACTCGTCCAGCTTTCCTTTTGTTCTAATGCTTCTAGCATTTAGGTACAGAAATCTTAGTCGAGATTTGCTAGTAGTAATATTATGGTAGTTATTGAGTACTTGATACGTGTTGCAGTTAATATTGGTAGTTATATTTTCGTTTCCTAAGTGAAGTTTTTTGGAGGCTGTTTTACTATTGTTGGTACCCCATGGATATATTTAATTGTAAGCTGGTCTTCACCGTCATTTTGACGTCGTAATAATTCATCTTTTAAACTCTTTAGGTATTGCTGCTGTGCCGGGGTTTGGTCTGAAAATATTTTTATGTTTTGAGGCAGTCTATCCTTGTTACGTAGTAAATATTTAGCAGTGTCCGATGAGGTAAAACACACTTTAATGCTGCGATTTTTTCCGGGTGTGTATTTGCCTATTCGAAAAATCTTTGTAGGTTTTGGGAGGTCTTGGCACACCCGAGAAATGATTTCACAGACATTCTTTTCGTCACTAGATGAACCTTCTCCTGTGCTAGTGGTTGTCTCTGACAATCCTACTATGATGATGTTTTTTTCCCGATAGTTACGATCCGTTACCTCCTTAATTAGTTGTTCGTTTGAATATAGTTGGTTGTTTGTTTTAGATGTGACGGGTTGAAGTGGGGATGAATGTTTAGGGCACTGATGTCTGATTCAAGTGTAACGATTTTGTGTTCATCATGACAAATTTGTTTTTCCAATTTTAGTACATTTTGACGTAGTTCGTGTTGTTCTTTAGCGACGTTAGATGTCGAAGATTTGATCTCGTTAATCTGAGTGGTATTTTGGCGGATTAGCTGATTAGTTTGTTCGTTACATACTTTTAACTCAGAGATTTGTGATTTGACCTCTGTAATACTCTCCTGCATGTTTTTTATGATCTGCTCATTAGATTCCACATATTTTTCTAATAACGATCCAATACGGCTTAACTCCGAATGAATCTGTTTTATCTCAATAGTACAATCGCAGTCCGTCGGCCGTTCTTTACGTTTGGAGCGAAAAGTAATTTGTGATTCAACTGCGAGTTCATTTAACTTCGATAGGTCGGGTTGCGAGCTAAAGGTAGCAGATGGTGGCGATGGTGGCGAATTTGTTATGTTGATTCTTGAGAACCTTTTGGATAGAGTTTGGTTATCCGTCAAACCCCTAACGCGACGAAAGAGAGCTCAACCAAGAGAGTGGAAACGAAACATTAGTAAGGCGAGAAAAGCTGAGGGATTATCTTACATAACAAAAGATCGGCCAAAGTGCCGAAGCCCATTCAATGTGATAAATGCATATTGAAATGTACTCAAAAGTTTTCTCCTGACGAACGAAACCTTTTATGTCGTAATTATTACAATATGAACTTTGTATCAAAGAAAAAAAATATTCTCTCATGCCTTAAGATTCAGGATCGCACAGTCAGCAAAAAATACTTTTTCAGAAAAGACAACGAGCAAATCCAAGTCTGCCTCAATTTTTTTAAAGCGACTTTATGTATTAGTGTAGATGTTATAACTGACGCTGTAAATAAGGCTGATTCGTTTGGGGTTTATAATAACGATGATCAACGCGGCAGAAAAGAGCCACCTAATAAAACAAGCTCTGAACATATTGAGTCTTTTCCTGTGATGGAGTCCCATTACTGTCGTAAAGACAGCAAAAAGAAATATTTGGCTCCGGACGTAAAATCTATAAATAACATGTATAGATTGTATCAGGACATTTGCAAAGAATCAGAAAGGTCTACAGTTTCAGCATTTAAGTACCGGGAAATATTTAATGATAAGTATAATTTAAGATTTTTTCATCCAAAAAAAGACTTATGTAACAATTGTTAAAATACGAAAAAGCTGACTCGAAAGAAAATTTGGAAGAAGAGTATCGGGAGCATTTACGGCGTAAAAAAATATGTCAAGCAGAAAAAGATGCGGATAAAATTCGCGCTAACACAGATGACTCATTTATGTCTATTACTATGGATTTACAAGCTGTGTTGCAGATACCAAGTGGCGGTGAAAGTATATTATACTATATGAGGAAATTAGTATTGTATAATTTTACTATTTACGAAGCAAAATTACCAAATAATGCATACTGCCTCTATTGGAGCGAATTAAATGGTAAAAAAGGGAGTTCTGAAATAGGTACGTGCCTCTACTACTTTTTATCGAAAGAATTACCCCAATCCATCAAAGAAATTAGTATTTTTTCTGACACCTGCAGCGGACAAAATAGGAATCAGTACATTTCAGCACTTCTGCTCTGGACAGTTCAAAAAATTGATCATTTGGATATAATCGAACAAAAATTCTTAGAGAGTGGTCACACTCACATGGAAGTGGATTCCATGCACGCTGCCATTGAATCAGCGTCTAAAAATAAAACAATAAGTAGCGTAAGTGAGTGGAAAAACGTTTTTACGGCAGCTAGAAAGAAGAGGGCAAAAACTATTACGAAAGAGGATGTAAAGGAAACAATAGAGGTTGATAATTATAAAGTGAAAGAATTTAAATTTACTGAGATGTTAGACTTGAAAAACCTATGCGCTGCATTAATTAGAAACAAAAATAAAGACAACATAAAAGAAACAGTTAACAGGCTTAAAATAAAAAGGATTAAATATGTTAAAGGAGACTTAAAAATATTTTTTAATTACGACGTGTCCGAGAACTTTCGTAGCATAGATGTCTGTAAAATGTCCGTTAATACACCTAAAACTTGAGCTAAAAGAAATTTAAACCCGCCTTCAGTTAATGTTCAATTACCAGATGAAATAGAGCACCTATATTCTAGTCAATTACCGATTAGCCTTGCTAAAAAGAAGGATCTCCTAAATATGTGCGAAAAACTAATTATACCAGAGGAACTCCATGCATGGATACTTGGATGGTATGAAGACGTACACCAAACCAACAGCCTTTGAAAGTGACGAAGAATGATTTAACTTGTTTTTTTTTGTAATTCGTATAATGAACCATTTATTAAAGTACATTATATGTTTCATTTCTCTAGATCTAAAACCCAATAAGTCGGTGCCATTTGTAACTTTTTTTTTTTTTAATGATCAAATAGATAAAATCAGAAACTTAAAAATACTGTTTTACACTAATTCAATGTATACACTTTTACCACAAATATTCACTATAACGATATTATTTTAATAAAATAGGTATTTTTGACCTTAAACCTTAAATATTGATTATCTCGGAAGTGACAATTTCGTACTTATTGGGTTTCAGCACTATACCCTCGATATACTGCGGTCACCAAAATCAAGTGACTAAAGGAAACCTTCATCAAGAGAGACCAATGTTCAGCAGTGGACGTTATCGGCTAATGTTGATGAGTTGAAGTACAATCCCCCAGGCAATCTACTTAGGAAGTTAAAACAGTAATCTGACTAATGTTAGCGAGTTGCTACTATACAACAGATGCTGGCTGACTAAGTTCGCGAGACTCCCATCACAGCCAGATTTACTTCCGTATGCAACAACGACACTTGAGACTATGAGTTTACTTGGAAATGTCAGGTGTCACTTTGCACCTGACATTGATATTATAATTTCTATTTGGTGCCACAGCAATTGAGACCATGACAGTAAGACACTTAGTATTATTCTTGCATACCACTGTTAATATCCACTAAAATCTGTTCTAGTAAAATCTTCACCAAATGGAATCGCCGAAAGTGACCCCGCCGTACCCGATTGGTCCTACAGCTCATTTCCTAAAGAAGTAGTTGAACATGTAAATCAGTTCAAGAAAAATATGTCTGAGTGTTTAAAGGAAGTCCAAGCCAATGATAAAAGAGCAGTTAAAAGGCTGTCCCCAAAAGCAGAGTCACCAGTCCACGGCGAATGTCTCATAGCTTGTGTTTTGAAACGAGGCGGAGTTATAGAAAACAAGAAAATTAATAAAGGTAAACTGACCTTTTTCTAAAGGCAACTCCCTCATTAGGGTAATAAATCTAGGGCTCAAAAGCATAAGGTCGGATGTGACGTAATAATAGGTCTTTACGTATGAAATCGCCGTTTTGTATGAAAAAATTTAAACGAATTTTTTTCATGTTGTTTTTATTTGTATTAATCGAAGTACCCGCGCGTTGGCAAAGATGCATTGATTGCATATCAATGCATCTTTGCCAACGCAGTGGCAGTTTATTGATGCCCTTCTTAAAGAAATCAGCTGGACGGGAGGCAACAAATTCTTCAAAGGCATTTTGTACTGCCTCTCGGATATTGAATTTTTTTCCCGCCAGGAAGTTATCCAAATTCTGGAAAAAGTAGTAGTCTGTAGGCGCAAGGTCTGGTGAGTAGGGATGACGGAGAGCTTCCAACCCCAGTTCTTGCAACTTGGAGACCGTCTGCTGTGCAGTATGAGATCGCGCGTTGTCGTGCAGGAGCAGCGAAGACGAGCGATTGACCAATGCTGGTTGGAGATGTGCCAGCTTCTCCATCATTGTGTTCAGTTCTTCACAGTACAATAATGCTCATCCCGTTTGGTAAGAACCTGTGATGAATCACACCGGCGCTAGACCACCAAACAGTGACCATCACTTTTCTAGGGGTAAGTTTTCGTTTGGGGCATTGTTCTTTTTAGGTGCTGAACCAGGATCCAACGAACTTGCTGAGCGCTTGCGGTTATCAAACAGAATCCATTTTTCGTCGCAGGTAACAATGCGGTATAAAATTCCTTCATTTGTGTGTCTGTTGAGCAGTGCAAGGCACGTCTCGACGCGTACTTCGCGCTGGCGACCATTGAGTTCGAGGGGCACCCATTAGTCAAGCTTTTTTACCTTGCCAATTTGACGCAAATGGACCAATATTGTTTTGACGCTAACGTCGAAAGCTGCTGCTAATTCAGTAGTAGATTGTGTATCATCAGCTTCCACAATCGCCTTTAATTCGTCATTGTCGACCAAAGTCTTCGGACGACCGCGAGGTTCATTTTTCAGGTCTAAATTTCCAGAACGGAAGCGAGCAAACCAATAACAGGTTATCACGTCATAGCAGTCGCTAGTCGGGGCTAACGGCTTTATGTGCTTTCGAAGTCACGGAGGTTAGTCCCTCAACCAACCAAATCCGGAAACAATCTTTGATTTCTTCACAATCGCTTTTTGTCTGGCATTGTAATCGAATCTACGACCCCTTAGATGATAGATATGCAAAGTTTATACCACTAGTCAACAAAAGTTTTGAAGATTATTACAATTTATTGAGCAATTAACAACCGATTCTTTATCAAGTCATAAAACATTAATAAGCTTTACTAACCAATAACAGGTGGTGCGTTGGTTTGTAGTGTTAGCTCAGTAAACGTCGTTGATGTTGCGTGCCGCTTGTGCCTCGTTGCTGCCACAACGGTACTCATATTCCATAATTACTTGAATTTTTAACGTATCCATGATGACGAAAAAGATTGAAATGCGATGAAAATGTAACACTAATCAATAAACAAATGACTGCCTTTGGAAAAAAAAACCATGTCTTTAAAATAAAATTAATTTGAAATTAGAATTCTTAGCCAAACAAAAATTATTTTGATTTGAAATGGCCAGTACTGCAGAACGGCAATTTCATAGGTCAAGACCTAATATTTTAGAGCCATTCGTCGAACGGCCTTTATCGTAAAATGGCACATTCGGTGTAATGCTTCTGAAGTATATTGGTACATCCGTTCTTATGCTTCTGAGGTCTAGAGATACCTGCGTCGCGGGAGAATTTATAAACGCAATATTACCTACATACAAAACATACATTCATGGATGGCTATCGAAAACAAAACACAGGTTTCAGAAGCAACTACCGTACCAGAGAGCCATCAGTGCAGACAAAACAAATAGAAATACTGGTTTTGACTGCACTGATGGCTGTTTAAGGTGTTGCTCGATGAATCGACTATAGAATGAATCAGTCAATGTCGTGGACTCTTCGATAAATAACATCGATATTATTATATTTATTTATTGGTTACCTGACGTTATCTGGAAAAAGTACTCATTCGTCAATCAAAGTGATTCCATCAACAACGGTAGTGATTGGCGATGAGTCGATTGGTGTGTGTGATAGGTAAAACATTGGATTCGTCTCTCCAATCGACAAACAATTTCCTCATAATGAAGGAACCAGATCAAATTATGCGTGTACCTACATACATTTTGGTGATTCAAATTTATTTATATACCTAGATTTTATAAACAGTCTAGGGCAGTCTGGTTGGTGGGCACACCCCAGTAGTGGCGGTAAGTACAATCAGTGGAATATATGACGAGTAGTGATGAGGGGAAAGGTACGGAAGTTGTGTGTGTCAGATAGAGCGGGAGAACTCTGCCGTCTGCGAAGCATGCTGACTATATGTGAAAAAAAACAATACTAATAATCACATCCGCACGCTGATGAATCTTACATTAAGACACATTATTTTAATTGTGATTTTTGTATTTTTATCATTTTACCAATTGCCTGTCAGAGTCGTATCGAATCTCATCTCAGTCATTCTCGGATTTGGGTTGTGGTCATCGGAGGCCCTTCTTCTCATTCAGTGCACTCTTGTGCACTCTAAAAGGGATGAATCAAGTCTTTCAGTTCCCTTCGTGAGATTAAAAAAACTACCAACCTGCAAACCGCACTGGCCACTTACTATGCATATGCCCAGGTATGGCTTAGTTATGGGGTCATGCTGTGGGGTAACAGTACAGATTCGCAAAGCATATTTATTCTACAAGAAAAGCTTATTCGAATAATAACCAACATAGAATAAACAGAGAGTTGTAAACCATACTTCCTAAAACACAAAATACTCACACTTCCCTGTTTATATATCTTAGAATTATGTAAATTTGTCAGAAAACACCCAGATTTTTATACAAATTGCGAAGAAACACAAATAAAATGCACTTCTCGACAGAATAAGAATAAAATAAACATACCACGACCCGACTCACAATGCACTCAACCGGACCTTTAGTAGTGTCTGCAAAGATTTATAATAAACAGCCAAATGACATTAGAGAAGTAAAGAAAATAAATATATTTTTTATTAATTGAAACTATTTCTGGAATCCAAGTCATCCTACTTTCTTACAATAGAATTGTCTTTAAAAAAATATTTTGTTTTTAGAAGACAAATCTATTGTAAAATAAATGATTCTCTGTCTTATTTACCAAAGATTAAGTTGAGATATTTATTAAATTGATTAAATATATATATTAGTATTAAATATAGCAAATAGAATAAAATATAAATTTTATAATATTTACGATAAAAGACAATAAAAATATCTGACATGATTTACTTACACGAAGACATAATATTATTATACATACATAATTTAATTTCAATAATAACATAATGTCATAATAATGACGATAAAAATAAATAAAATATCTGACATAATTTACCAATACTTAGACACACAATGACATATACTAATAAATATGCATATACAATTGAATTTAAATATATAATTACATAATTTCAATACTAACATAATTTACCTATACACAGACATAATGAAATACTCTAACATACATAATTATACACCAAATTAATAATATATATCTATTAAATCTACATAAGTATTAAATTCAGTGTACTGCCACTTATCCCTCTTTCTCTCTCCTGATGTTGCTGTGCCCGACAGGGTCCATATTGAGCTTGACTATAATTTTGTACCATCTTTGTTCATAATATGGAATGCAATAAAGTATCGAGTATATCAAAACCTCTTTTGGGGGAGGTTGAACAGTGAATGTTATACAGATCAAGATATCAAGATTCACTGTAACAACTACTCATTACACTCTGGACCTGACAATTTCCTATTATTAATTTTGCAGAGAACCTCATAGCTCTTGTAAGCAAATTCTATGCCAAAGATACTAAACTGATGAAGAAACTAGAAAAAAATGTTGACCGCTGCATTGAAATGAGCATTCGGATTCAAGATGAATGTAAATTAGCATCTCATTTGAACGACTGTACTAATGACCTGATGGCGAGCAATAAGCACAGGCTCATGGTTAATTATAAGTAAATAAATACATGAGTTACCTATAAAGTACCTGTTTACCTTGTTAAGTGCTAAGTATGCCGCGCGGTGTCACCCGCGTAATGGTGTTTCATTTCAATCCCATTTTCTTTGTGCTTTTAATTTAAAGGATGTCGGTACCAGTTAAATTCCCATTCAAATTGGGTTCGGGCCGCTACAAGAGAGACTTCTGTTTCCTTGGAAAACTTGTCCCAAAATATAGCCCATGTTACTCCTAGAAAAATAACGTACCTAAAAATTGGGTTCAATAGTTATTAACTTTATTTGTAGTAAAAACAAAAATACAAACGTAAAGTAAGTTTGTTTATTTCTATTAGTCTACATAGCTTTGTGGAGGGGCGGTTCATGGTGTTCCGCCAAACAATTAAAGCAAAAAAATTGGTTTTATTAATTTAGCTTTTGCTACTTCACCGGGCATCAAACTACATACTAAGCAACCTGCTCATTACACGAGGACAAGATATTGATAGAATTAGTCGATAATAACCCACCTTTATGTGATGTAAAGCTCCAATCTTATAAAGACACCATTGTGAGGGACAATATTTGGGAAGGCATTGCCAAGTCATTGAATCATCATCAGCCCGTATAACGTCCACTGCTGAACATGGGCCTCCTCCCGAGGGAGGGTATTTGCCATAGTCACCACGCTTGGCAGGCGGGTTGGTGACCGCAGTATTATGTTGTACAACACAAGGAAACGCTGCTGCCCGTTCCTTGATATACGATTATTATAGGTGAGGTTATAATAATCGGGACCAATGGCTTAACGTGCTTTCCGAGGCACGGAGGGTAGTCCCTCAACCAACCAGACCCGGAAAGAAATCTTAAAATTAACACAAAGATTTCTTGTCCGGAGTGGGAATCGAACCCACGACCATCCCGCAGTAAATTATGTAGACAACAAGCGATCAAAATCAAGTCATCAGCAATCTCCGGTTTGAATTGTATAGGTGTGTTAAATATTCTAAATATCTGTGATAATTACAATATTTAACAAATGCATTCTCTGCAGTGTTGCCATCAAGTTTAATGGAGTTGCCGTATTGGATACTTCGGATTGCCGTATTTTTAAATAAAAATCATGATAATGCCGTATTATGTCATTATATTTATTAATTAAAATATGGTATACAATAAAATTATGTTTTCAGTAATGTCTTCGCCATACAGATTTCTAATAGACTCGACTACTTCGTTATCGTGTTTATTAAAACAATATTTGTCTTTGTTCATCATTTTAACACACATGTCATGGGATGGCTGAAATGTTGTACAGTTTATTTGATTTCTAATGGCTTGCTTTGCCAAAAGTGTTCCATTTACAGTTTCAGTAACTAATTTATTTCTTAATTTTGTTTTTAAATTGTTTACCTCGCTAAATATTCTCTCACAATCAGCATTACTGTGTGGTAAACATAGAACGTCTAAGGCAAATTTTGCTAAATTTTTGCACTCTGTAGTCATGATATTAAAATAGCATTAAATACAGATTTGATTTTTGTAGATGGCACTTTTAGAACCGTACCGCGGCCTTTTTTTCAACCTTTATCAGTACACGTAGACGTGGGCAGTACAAGAGCAAGCACCAATATTATTCCCATATTTTTTGTCTCATGCCTAATAAAACTCAGCAAACCTATGAGAGAGTATTCTCAGATTTGCGTTTCCAATTCAAGCTTGATGTGTATTAACTAAAAGGTGATTACAATGGCAATAATTAACGCTGCAAAAAGCGTTTTCCCTGATTTGCTTGTCAAAGGTTGCTTTTTCCATTTTAACCAAGTAATTTATAAAAAAGCAAAAGCACTTGGGATGATGGCTGATGACAATCTGAAAGAAATTGTTAGACTAACAACGAATCTAGCGTTACTGACCTATCAGTATATTCCTGAATGATGGTTAGCTATACTTGAGATGATGCCATAAAATGATAGCACGGCGGCAAATTTTCAAAAATATTTTACTGAGCAATGGCAAAAAAGGATTTTTCAGGACATGTTGTGTTGTGCAAATGAACGCCATCGTACTACTAATGCGGTCGAGACTTGGCATAGGAGATTAGGGATTAAAGTTCAAGAAAACATAATATTTATATGTATATAAATATTTAAAAAAAGAAAGCGAAATATTATTTAAATAAAGTCAAAAGAGAAGATGAGAAGCAGAGGAAAACATCTAAGATCATAAAAGATACAAAAATAGAAAAAATTATAAAAAAGTTATAGAGTGGAAAATCAGACGCGTTACAGTGTTTAAAACAGTTTTGTTGGGTATAAATTCTGTAAATAAATAGGTATGAATTGAATAAAGAATTAAAACTACTACGGTACTTTCATTTTTGTGGTTGGGTGTACTAAAATAACTTGACCAATAGCGTATTTGGCAAATTTTATAATTGGACAAACAGACGATTTGACGAACTACAGCTTTAACCATTGTCTCATTGGACGAAATGCCGATTTGACGAATATCAGATTTGACTAATGTCGTTCAACCCGAATAAATAAATAAATGTTGAACCTAGAAGATAGATAAGCTATTAATAAAGCATATTGGAATATGTCATGGCGGAAACAACATGCATTTGTTGAAGCACACTTATGTACCAGTGCCAAAAAAAAACGAGTTAACCCAAAAGGAAACCAAAATGTTGGCACCTAAAAAGATTTATGCAAAATATTTTTCCTTACCACTCTAGGATATTTGAAAAATAATTACAGGATTCTACATATAACTTTTACTGATCCTACAAAAGATAAACGTGGCAATCACCAGAAAACACTAACATATGATCGCGTTTTACTAAATGTACACGTTGAATTGTTTAACCCTTTATAACCACACTATAGGCGCGAACATGCACCTCTGCGAAGATATCTAAGTGACATATCTCAAATGCATAAACATTTTTGTGAGACATACCCCGATAAAAATATTAGGTACAAGCTGTACGAAATATTTTTACAGGGGCCCGAGTCTGCAAATTTTTACGCGTTTTTTCATGTCTGGTGCCATCATGCTATTATTATGGCAAAAACGGTAATCTACTTATCTCATTATGGTGTCAGAATGGCCTCGTGTCGAATTGGTGCTGGAATGGCAGTCGGTGTTGACCGGGAAATTTTAATGTTTATTTAGGCGATTATAAAACCTACAAGTGTATTATTGGTAATTTATATCAATGTTCAATTATCAATTCATGTAATTAAAAAAATACAGTAGAAACAACTTATAAATATAACAATAAATATTTTAGGTTATCTGTCACTGTGTCAGTTTATTCATGATATTTATGTTCAGTTCATTCATAATTTTTGGCACTTGTAGTATTAGAGAAGAATGTAGATTCACAACTAAAGAAAAAAGATTTGACATTACAGGAAGAGTTACAGTTACAGATCCAGGAAGAAATAGCCTCGTCTTTTACCATACAAACTGTAAAACCGAAGGATTTTTCTAAAATAGTAAAAAAGGAGATGTGTGCGTTTTAAATTGCAAGGGTTCGAGGTGAATACGTCTGCTGTTCATGATTATATGCTGACAATTAAACCAACAAGCGTAGAAGCCGAAAGAGCCTTGTCGGCCGCAGGTTACATTTGCAGCTCTATTAGAAGTCGATTGGCAGACGATACAATTAACACTACTAGTTTCTTCGAGTCCCATATGTTGTTTCGAACGCCGCTGTTGCGAATTATTTTTCCACATCCTCACAGGTTCGAAAGCTCATGGACTCGAATGAAGTAGTCGCGAAAGACGCTGTTTCGAAAAACATTTTCACTGCCTCATACGCTCGAATACTTGTGATTTCGATTTATTTAGTCATAAAGTGTACAGAAAAATATTTAAGCATTTTTATATAAAATAAAATCAATAAATTCGGTGTTAACATCAACATTTAATATTATTATTAACGTACTGTTTTACGTTTGTTGATTACATCGTACATCAACAATTATTTACCTATTCTCGCGTCATATAAAACAATATAGGTTTTATAATTGCGCAGTTTTGCTTCCCATTCCTGCCTAGATAATAATAATGCATAGAATAAACGCAACACAATTAGTTTCATCGATTTTAATAAAAAGCCAAACGCAATAATTTCAAAATGTGAGGGTAGGTGGCCACCACAAAGTATATGGTTTTCTAAATACGATTTAAGATGTACCCACGAATAAGGTTTTATTTTGCAATATCTTATCTTATTCCAACGTAAAGTGTGATGGCGAAAACATTGAAAAATGAGCGTTAATAGTTTTATTCGTCCTGTGACTACTCGATATGGAAAAGTAATCTAATTATAGATGGATATATTCTGTCTCACAATAAAACTGTAAAAAACGTAAATTAAATCCTTGGTTTATTTGAAGCTTACATGCTTTGAGAGAGGCCTCCTCTGTTTTCCGGTTATTCTTCCATCTCTTTCTAACGCTACATCTTCTATCCCTTTCCAATTCCCTACCCAACACCAGCAGGGCGCGAGATTGCAAGCTCGGCGCCATCCGCCATTGGCGTTCTGTTTTCCGAAGCAACAAGAACGTAATAATTAAGTGCTTAGTGAAATTGGATTCTAAAAATAGATTCAAGTTCATTTGTTCGTTTGTGCTGCAACTTGTGAAATCCATTCACGTAAGTTCACACAATTATTTACATATTGATTTTTAATTATTTTAACGGTGCTACCGTTCGAAACTAAGCACATTTTATTTTTAAATTATTCTAACGTCTTCTAGATTTTAAATTTAGTTTTCATACTGTAGATTAGAGTAATATTAACGGTTGTGAATATTCAATCATAACTTCTAAGCATTAGTGATGTTTTTTCGTTTTTCGCAACTACCTTCAATTTTTGGTCCAGAAAAGAATTTTTTTTCAGACAATGGACAACACTGCGGGCAATATAGGGAATGATATTTCTGAATCAGGATTGATTCCTAATTCGAATAAAGTCGATCACAGGCGTCCGATTAGTACTAGCAGCAGTTCTAGCAATAGTTCAAGCTACTCAAGCTCGTCCGTGTCGTCGGGGTCCGATCGTAGGAAAAAACGCTCCAAGCGACGTAGTAATCGTCATCGTCGTAAAAGTAAAAAGAGTAAACAAGATTTCGAGGATAAAAGAATAACTAACTTGACAAATGAAATAATTGAGTTGCGTAATCAAATTTCATATCATGGCGGCTTGTCGATTCGTGTGAAATATTACCGCAACCGCCTGCACCACCGCGTGGCGAGGTTATGTTTTAGACGATAGTGCAAACGGAATTATTTATAAAGATATGGACGGAGTTAGTTTGTTATCAGATAATAAACAGCAACAATTAAATTCGAGCTTGAAATAAAATTAAAGGAACCCGCCGCCGCACTATGGGCCAGAACGGTGCGTACCGTCTCAAAAATCTGTAACTTTTTTGTTGATTGAAGTAAATAGCTGAAATTTGGTACGTAGTATCTCCAGAGTATATAGAATCCAATAGTGCCAGTATCCAACATTTATTGTCAAAACTTTAATTATTAATATAAAAAATTAAAAAAAAAAAAAAATTAATATTAAACCATAGTTTGTTTAACTTATTGAATTATAATTTTACAGTTTTATGATATTAAACCTATTTTCTTTTATTTTATAGGTATTACATATAAATCTTACATTAAAATTTAAATAAATGACAAATATGATATAAATCCACTCTAAAAATATATTTTACAATTAATGTAGGTACGTAATTACTTCTATTTAAATAGCTAAGAGGCTCTTAGCTTCGTCTAACAATTCCTTGGAAATAGTGACTGATGGTTTTCTGATACTTGATATATAAGGATCTGACGTAAATAGAAGACCATGAAATACGTCTTGATTCGTTGCGGACCTAGAGCATTTTCTAGCGTGATGCAATCTGAATTTTTTGTAATCTTTATTACGAGATTCTTGGGCATCCTCAGATAAATTACCAATGGGCAGAACAGCAAAATGTCTTATTATACTTTCCCCATGTATTAAGATTTTATGTACTGAAGAAGGCATATTATACCACATATATTTTGTTACGTATAGTTGTGCGGTTGCGCGAGTATATTCACCAAATTTTTCTGGATTTACAGCAATACCGGATGCCAAAGTTTGAAGAATAACATAGAACCTTTTAATAAGTTCCTCGTCAACTCCTGTAATTTCTGAAGCGCAATAGTAGTTCTCAAAAAAACGCCGAGCTGTATTGCCGTCATTGCTGTTTCCACTTCCTTGTCGGGGCTTATCAACGTGCAATCCCATTCGTTTTTCCTTCATGATCCTTTTTTCATTTCTATCACAACTCCGCATCATTGTAACAACAGTAGTCTTTCGAATTCTCCTTCAGACCGCAATCCTTGAACGTATGCATTATGTATATACTCGATTCCATATTCTTGTACCAACTCCATATTCTTCCTTTTTTTCGATTTCTCTGATAGATCTTCATAAGACTTTCGCGGACGTCCACGTTCTCCAGATGTTGTAGGTGTAATATCCAACGGTGCTTCTTCGAATTGTACCTTAAATTCACCGTCTAACCACGATGTATTTTTTTAAAGAAACGTTCTTTAGTTCGGTTAGATTTGGTCCACCGATCGTTAAACGCTGTTATAAGCCATTTTTGAATACGGTTCACAACTAATTCACTTTTTTCCGACGACAAATGGTGGTGTTCTTCTAAGTATTTTTGAATATCTTCTGATTTTGTTCAATGATCAATGAAAAATTCGCATAATACTCGTCGAGGCACAACAAATTCACTCATTTTGTTTTTACTTCTAACTACTACTTTTTTACCGAGGTTGGTGAAGACTATATTATGTCAAAGCACACTAAAGTACTGGTAAATGACAACGTAAATAAATAACTTTTATACTGAAATTTCGTGTGAAAAAATATTATTGTCTAATGCATTATCACGTTCCTAACCACTATCTAAGAAGGTGGTTAGTAGTACTGATATAATGTACAATAACAACTTTAACTACCATTTCCTCCCTTTTCCTTCACCGCGATAGAGAAATACATAAACTACATGATAAACATGTAATTCACACAGTGATAACAAAACATTAACCACATCTGACCGAACGATAAAAAAAAATACATTACCCAATACCAACCTTACCTAAAGATAAAGTAAATAGATAATTTTAAGAAAAAAGTAATCTAAATATCCAAAAATCTCATCAATCACAACTAAAATCATTTTTGGTATATTTTGTATATTACCCCCATCAGGCATTTTTCGTTTCATTTCAAGGGGGGCAGATTCGAACAATTATTTTTTTTGCCCTATCTTCTTTATTAGCTGCTCTATGTGATGCTATCAAAATTACGACATGGGCAGACATTGCTAACTGCCAAAAGTCTATGTAAAGTTTTTAATAAGGATAAAATATTAGGTTCTGAAAAATAATTTATATACCTCCCCAGTTTTCACATAATGGTCCACTTAAATTATTTTTAAATAGAATACTTCATAACCATTCTAACCATATATCACACTTAAAAATTTGCTGTGAAAATAATGAAAATATGACCATGTAAACTGGTGAAATTGTGTTCTACATAATTGACATAACTTTGAGCGTCAACTTGCAAGCCTTAGTCTAGTAAAAATGAGAAATAGTATATTTTAACTGCTATATAATATGCATTGGACATTCAGTAAGACATGTGCATTAACACAATATTCAATATAGAACATTACGAAAACCTATTTTTGAGACGGTACGCACGGTTCTGGCCCATAATGCGCCGTTCCGAAAGCGCCTGATAGTTAAATAAATCATTTAAATGAAATACAGTATTTTAATAAGAGCGAATGGAGTGAGGTTAGGTATGCAGAAGTGCAAAAATTATACAATCACACCCCTGGTTTCGTAGATCTTGACTGTAATGACGAAGTTAAGGAAAGGACAAAGCATACGCAGCCATTACCTTTTGTGCTCTTAAACAAAAAGAAGCACTTGCTGCATCTTTAACGGACCTCCTTGCATGGGCCCGCGAGGAACAAAATGTTAGCTCGTTGGGAGTTCAGGAAAAGGTGCCACAGCTCTTTTCTCAAGGAGAATTTCATAAGGTCTCGTCAGACTTGCTGCAACTGGTATGTGGACATAGGGCTGAAGTGATTCAGATGCGACGAGATGGCATCACTAATTATGTCCGCGACCCTCTAGTGAAAGTCGCCCTCCGTAAGATTCCGCCATCGGATCGTCATCTGTTTGGCGCTGAAAACTTTACCTTGGCACTTATGAGATTTGGAGGAATAAAATAGGCATTTCGGCCTCTCACCAGGCCTAATACGGGTTCTGCTTCTCAAGCAGGACCTAGTAAGGCTTTGCGCCTCCCGTCGCAGGGGCCGGCTTATTTTACAGGGCCCTCGCAGGGTAAGATAAGATAAGATACTTTATTTCGCAAATATGGGTACAGTACATGGTGTTAAATAAGAAACAATTCAGCTATATTTTACCATAAGGCATGCGAAAGGTACAAGACCAATAACAAACGCCTTAAGCATAGAGGAACAACTTTATACATTCAATATAGGAACATCACGCAAATACAAAACAAAAAAAAAAATACAATCATAATATGCATTATTTTTTTCTGAAAAGTAGATATCGGTAGCTTGTTGTAAATGCATGGGGCCATGCAGAAAACACTCTTACGCATGAGTGCTGTATTTGCGGTCTGCAGACATAGCTTGCTATCGTCGCGTCTATTTCGAGGAACTACCTCTGCACGACGTGTAAAGCGATTAGGATTAGTTTTGACAAACACAGCTTCTTCAAGAATGTACAAACAAGGTAGAGTCAGTATATTCAATTTTTTGAAATATGGCAAACAGCTGTCATTAGATTTTAATTTGAACATGGAGCGAAGGCATCATTTTTGGGCTTTAAACACTGTTTCTTTCTCGGTCGAATTGTCCCAAAATATCAGACCGTACCGGAGATGTGATTCTACTATGCCATAGTAGGCAGTTAGGAGAGCATCTGTAGATATAATAGGTGATAGGCAACTTGAAGCATATGCTGACTTATAAATTTTCTTATTTAAAATATCTAAATGTGTTTTCCAGTTCAATATTTTATCAATTTGGAGTCCTAAAATTTTCGTGTTTTCAGTTTCTTGTACAATATAGTTATTATGATGTATATTAAATTTACTTTTAAAGGGATTTCGTTGAGTGAAATATATTATTTTAGTTTTATATAAATTGATATTCAAGTTGTTATCATCTAACCATCTCACTACTGAAGTTAAAGTTTTATTTATATCATGTTCGTATGTTTCTATATTTTTGCAGTCTATAGTCATAGTACTATCGTCAGCAAACAGTGTAAATGGATAGTGTGTACATTTGGGTAGATCGTTTATGTACAGAATAAATAAGAGCGGCCCCAATACGCTGCCCTGCGGGACACCAAATGTGACTTTGCGTTCTAAGGACTGGTAAATTTCTTCTGTTTTAGTTGTAAAATTAATTATTCTAATTTCTGTAATTTGTTTGCGTTTAATAAATACTATTCTATGAGTTTTAAAACATTACCTCTGATGCCACAGGCTTCCAATTTTGTCAAAAGAGTAGGAAAATGCACATAATCAAAAGCCTGCGTCATATCGCAAAATATTCCACAGACAGGCGTCCGTCTATCCACGTTCTTTGTAATGTTGTATAAAAAATCGTATATAGCCATATTGATTGTTTTGTGTTTTCTAAAACCCTTAATAAGACCTTAAGAAGGTACCAATAAAACTTGTTGTGGTGGACCTTTACATCAACAATACTAGCCCTCGCAGGGCGCATATTACTACCAGTCTTCGCAAGGCTATACTCACGGTTGTTCTTCTAAAGGAAGAAATTTTCATAACGCCGACGTCCGCACGGGAAGCTACAAAAATTCCTTTCGTTCGCTTGGAAACAACCAGTCCAAGCCCAGTCAAGGCAAAACCAACCGTAAACGAGCTGGAGGCCAGCCTGATTATAACTCCTCGTCAAAGAAACTAAAATTCTGCCTCTCGGATCTTCAAAAGCAGGGAGGTTGCGGTAGTGTCGTCATCGTTGGGCGAAATTAGGTGCCCCTCAGTCTCTGCTTCGTATAGTAAGACGGTACCGTATACCTTTCTATCAAAAACCACCGCTAATGACATCCTGGTCGTTAGGCAACACTTTTGTGACGAGAGAGTCCAAATCAATGGCTGCTATAATAAGCACAATGAAAAATCAGGCTGTACTAGAAGTGGCAAAACCATCGCCGAGCTTCCTGTCAACGATGTTTCTAGGGCCCAAGAGCGACGGATCCGATCGTCCGATATTCAACCTAAAAGCTCTGAACGACTACGTAATTACAAAACCATTCAAGCTTATTAACATGTTTCGTGTGCCGGGCTTTCTACAGCCAAACGATTGGCTGCGCAAGGTAGACATCTCGCAGGCGTACTTTCACCTTCCAATTGTCTCGGGTCACAGAAGATTTTTACGTCTAAGCTATCGAGGAGAGCTTTTGGAAATGACTTGTCTTCCTTTCGGCCTTAGCACTGCGCCCAGAGTTTTCACATCTCTGACGAATTGGATCGCGGAGACCCTTCGGAACCAAAACCTGAGAGTGATCGTCTATTGCGACGATTTTCTCTCTGCTCAACAAGACAAACTCATTCTTCAGGACCACTGTTAAGTTTTAATTAACCGCCTCCAGTACCTAGGCTGGCAGATAAATCAGAAAAAATCTCTGACAACCCCTAAAAGCTCTAGATTTCCTGGGCGTCACGTGGAATCCTTGGAACAACACAATATGTTTTCCTGTAGATAAACGGAAAATTTCGTTAGTGTTATCCCTGGGCGAAATATGTTTGGAAGACCTACAAAGCCTAATAGTCATATAGGAAAGTACGAAAGCGCCTTATTCGACGATACAGCAAGTTTTCCTTTATTAGTAAGTACAATCAACTTATGTCTGTTGACAACCAGTACATAGCCTATCTACTGAAATATTTAGCGAATTCGTCTCTTATTTCTGTTGCGTGATGAGCCGCTCGGCGTGGAATATGTCGCGAATTTCGAATAGCACAGGTGCTCTCCACTTCTCCTCTCCAAGAGCCGGGCTCTATTAATAAATTATTGTTGTCATAAGTATCTATAGTTCTGGAAGGTGTATAGATGTGTGATGATGTAGTGCTTCGTATCAAGAAATTATGTAAGAGTATGCATGTCAACGTTATCAAGGCGGTTTTTTAGGGTTGTAAATTTATTGGTTTCTTGAAAATTCTAAATTTTGTTACCAAAATGCCGAAAGTATTTTCAACTACTATTCGTGCTCCAGACAAAATCTGATTTAACTTGCGTTTTGGGGATCCCAAGTTGTGATTTCCCAAATAGGGTTTCATAATGTGTTCCGAAAGAGCAAAAGCGCCGTCTCCCAAAAAAATGTACGGCACGTCGATGTTTGAACCAGGCAGCGGACGTGGTTGTGGTAAATTTAAATCATTTGTCTGCATTTTTGACCATAAAACTGTGTTAGTGAAAACTCCGCCATTACTAATTCTGCCTTGACAGCCAATGTCTGCGAAAATAAAATTGTACTGACTATCAACCAACGCCATCAAAACTATACTGAATGTTCTTTTATAGTTATAATATTTCGATCCGGAATTTATGGGACATTCTAAAACAATATGTTTTCCAAATTGAGATTAATAAAATTCGACCACCGGCAGGATTCGAACCTGCATCTTTGGGTAAAGCCCCCAATGCCTTAGCCAATTAGGCTACGGTGGAACGTTAGGACGTGTTACAAAGAGATTAATAAATTTCGATGATCGGTAGGGTTCCACCGTAGCCTAATTGGCTAAGGCATTGGGGGCTTTACCCAAAGATGCAGGTTCGAATCCTGCCGGTGGTCGAATTTTATTAATCTCAATTTTGAAATATAGTATAAGGTAATCTTTCCCGTAAAGAGTTCAAAACATTTAATAATATGTTTTCCGTCGATTGATCCAACAGCACGCGGGAATTTCAATGCAAAATCTTTTTCGATTTGTAGCCATTCTTCGGGGCACGATGGTAACTGCAACAATAAAAATAATCATTGTAATTTATTTCTATTTTAGGAGGAGCAGTCTACTAGTAGCGGAGGAAATGAAGAACTTAAAGAAAATCAGAGTTATCAACATCCGCAAGCTGATGATCAAAGTCAAACAGTTAATACAAATGCAACAGCAGTATCAACAATTCGTCGGCGAAAACACCCCACCGAACTCTTTCAAGCAGAAAAAGTTATGAAGGAAGCCTTGTTGTTTAAACGAGTGTGTTATAAGTACAAAATAGCACATAACTATACCTAAGTACCTAATGATATACAGTCCACTAATGTTACCTGTTAAGTTCAGTAAAAATCTTTGCTCAGGACACACGTCTGTTTAATTCAAAATTCCTTAAAGACAAAAATCAACCTTATCGCTCTAAACATATGGTCCTAAATTGAACCGGATTCGGGTCATCGACAGACCCAGTGCGAGCGCCGCGAGAACAAATACATTCCTGAGCGATAAGGAGTTTCTGAGAAGTGGTTCATTAGTGAATTGAAATAAATAGACATTATAACGTGTTGTTAACTTATAAAACGAAATAGGTACTTTACTTGTGAGACTTTCGTGTTGTTGTAGCCATATATCGGTTATAATACGATTAAACATACAAGCTACAACGACTAGAACATTTTGTCGAAACTCTGTCAACTTACCCGCTTAGTGTAACAAAGCAGTGTAATTTACGTGTAATACGGTCTAAATATTACGATTTACGATGGAAGATCTTCTTATTTATCAAAATGAGCTGTTGGAAAACCTAATGAAAGCAGAAAAGAATTATAAGAAATCACCGAAAGACAGAATAAAACGGCCATATTTGGAAACAAGGTTACAACAAGCAGAAGAATTATGGAAAGAATTTAAAGAAGGTCATAAATGTATTATTTTGACGGCCACTGAAACCGATAGGAAAAAACCATATTTTGCGCCAGATATTTTCGATAACTTTGAAGAATTATACATCAGCTATAAATCAACTTTAAAAGAAGCTCTTCAGCCCTTTTGGGTAGAATCTCAATACCAACCCTCAATGTGTTCACAGTCATCACCAATTGCCGATGTACAAGATTTAAAGAATAGAGGAATTAAATAACCTACAATCAAGGTACCCATATTTACGGGAAAATACGAGGAGTGGCAACCGTTTTATGACTTGTTTTGTACACTTATTCACGATAATGAGTACCTACCCTACCACCTGTATACAAAGCTGCATTACCTTAAAAGTAATTTATCTGGAGAACCGGAAATATTATTACGTAACTTTTCCATGACCGCCTGGAATCAATTAATAAAACGATATAATAACAAAAGATATAACTGCAACGCAATTTTGAAAATACTATTTACACAAAAACCTGTGCAGGCTGAAACGGCAACTTTGATTAAGCAATTGGTGAAGGCTTTGAAAAACATTGGCGTGAATACTGACACTTGGGATATCATAATTAACTACTTAGTTATTTCAAAATTAGATCCTGAGTCTATAAAGTTGTGGGAACAACAATTAAGTACGTGCAAAAAAGACCTACCCACATGGTCAGATTTAAGAGACTTTTTAGAAGCAAGATTTAGAACCTTAGAAATGATTGAAAGTACAAAAATAAAGACAGTGCAACCGAAATCTGTGGTTAAACCTAAGGTATTCCATTCCAATGTTACCAGTAACAATGAGGAAAGGTTCGAAAAGAAATGTGCCTTATGTAGTGGTGACAACTACATATTTTCCTGCAAGAAGTTTGGAGATAAGTCGGCCAAGGAAAGACAAGAATTTGTACAAACGAATAAATTGTGCTTCAATTGCCTAGCGCCAACATACGCCGTCAGTAAGTGTCGTTAGTCTTCGTGTTGAAAAAGATGCGGTCGGCGGCATCATTCGCTTTTGCACTTCGAGAAGGAACAGAAGATCGAGAGACCAAACGAAGGTGAAACTTCACCTACAGGTATAGCGAACGTGCTGTCTACAGGTATGTCTACTTCTGTATCAAATAATGAGCAAATTGTTAGTAACTTTTCTAGTAAACATAACATACAATGAACCAGTGTTCTATTAGCTACAGCTAAATTATTAGTGGAGAGTAGTAATGGTTGTAAATACGTTTTGAAAGCATTGTTAGACCAGGGTTCGCAAGCCTCATTTGTTACAGAGGCAACAGTACAATTGTTAAACTTACAACGTAAATCAGTAAGTGGTTGGGTGTCAGGTGTAGGAGAGAGGCAAACAAAAATAAAACACAGAGTTACACTCAATGTTAAATCATGTTACAACACTAATGCTTCAGTTCAAGTCGAGGCATACGTTTTGCGGTCACTAACAACTCTGCTACCCACTACTAGTCTAGCTATTCCTGATTGGTCAGACCAATGAGTTCTGGAGTTGGCTGATCCAGAATTCGCAACACCAGGGAAAATAGATATTCTAATTGGAGCGGAGGTGTACAGCGACGTCTTGTTAGACGGCATTATCAAGCATCCTGATAGTAACTTATTAGCTCAAAACACTATCTTGGGTTGGGTTTTATCAGGCAGGATGGCACGAGAATCTACTTCAGCAGAGAAGAATTATACAAGCCTGCATGTCCAACTCAAAGAAGACGACATGCTAAAGTTATTTTGGGAATTAGAGAACGAACCTAATACAATACAAAAGAGATTGTCAAAGAAGAAGAAACCTGTGAAGAGTATTACGATGCTACAACGACTCGAGACAAGGAAGGAAGATATGTGGTAAAATTGCCAGTTAAAAATCATAAACCCGAAGCTCAAGCCATCGGATTACGAGAAAGAGCTGCAAAGAGATTTGAGTCCTTAGAGAAGAAATTTGCTAAAAATGAAAAGTTTCGTAAAGAATACAATAAGGTTATGAACGAATACATTAATCTTAAACATATTATGGTTCCAGTACAGTTTGAAGATATTAACAATCCAAAAGCAGTATATCTTCCTCATCACGGTGTAGAACGAGAAGACAAGGATACAACGAAACTTCGAGTGGTATTTGACGGATCGTGTAAAGGCGTTAATCACGTTTCTTTGAACGACAATTTGCTTGTGGGTCCTAAGCTCCAACAAGATTTACGTCACATACTTATGAGATGGAGGACTCATAAAATTTGCATAACAGCAGATATTATAAAAATGTATAGAATGGTGTGTGTGGCAGAGCAAGATACTAACTATCAAAGGTCAGTATGGAGATCATCACCGACTGAAGAAATTAAACATTTCAAACTCGTAAGACTGACCTTTGGTACAGCTTGTGCACCGTACCTAGCGGTGAAATCATTACAGAGACTAGCGGATGATGAGAAATCAACATTTCCTGTTGCTGCTAAAATAACAAAGACTGACTATTATATGGATGATTTATTGTCAGGATGCGAGACAGAAGATGAAGCTATTACTCTATAATAGAAGCTATTACATGAACAAACTAATGAACTTGGGTGACTTTGAGCTACAAAAATGGAGTAGTAATAATGAGACTGTATTAAAATACATGGGTAAAAATAAACGAGACGATCACGAACTGCCTCTTAAAGTTAATAGTTTAGTGAAAGTACTAGAAGTTAATTGGAATCGAGACACAGATAGCTTTGTGTACTCTTTAACATTACCACAATCAAAGAAACCTATAACTAAACGGCAGGTTCTTTCTGATGTGGCTAAACTGTACGACCCTCTTGCGTGGATAGCTCCTGTTGTTGTCATAGCAAAAATGCTGATACAGAAATTATGGAAGGTAGGACTAGGATGGGACGAAACTATAAGTGAAGAGCTACTAACAGAAGGTTACACTTCAGAGAGAACTTGAGTTACATAAGAAATGTCAGTATACCAAGGTGGTTACATTGTTGTCACGTATCTATAAGAGAGTTGCATGTTTTCGCAGATGCTTCGTAGGCAGCATATGGAGCGGCAGTGTACATTCGAGTAATTGAAGAAGAGAAAGTTTATGTAAATTTAATATCAGCCAAAACAAAAGTTGCTCCTATCGAGAAACAAATATCAATACCAAGATTGGAACTATGTGGAGAGGCACTAGCAGCCAAACTAATTTTTGAAACATCTCAAGTAATGAACATAGCTAAGGAAAATTTACACGCATGGACAGATTCAGCTATCGTTCTAGCCTGGCTAAAAGGTGGGTCTAGTCGATGGAACACTTTCGTAAGCAACCGCGTGTCTGAAATATTGAATATTTTAGATTATCAGCAATGCCCCATGTGACGACGGATACTAATCCAGCTGACTGTGCCTCAAGAGGCTTACAGGCCCCGGAGTTGGTGAACAACCTGTTGTGGTGGAATGGCCCGCCATGGTTGTCTGCACTAGACTTGAAGATGTATTCAGTTTATGTCGAAGATACTCAAGAAGAAGAAAAGGCCAGAGTTTTTACTGTTTTATTGAAAACTGAAGAAGAATTTCTTTGGACTAAGTTCTCTAATTTATCGAAAATGTTAAGAGTTATTTCATACTGCAGAAGATGGCTAAAATTAAAATTAAACAAAGAAACAGGTGAATGTAATACAAAATTTATAACTACACGAGAAATGAATGAGACTTTAAATAACTGTATAAAACAAACTCAAGGTTTAGAATTTAAAGAAGTAATAAAGCAGTTAAAATCTGATGGATGTGTTCTCAAAAAGAGCAAACTACGCAATCTTTGTCCCATTATCGATGATGATGGCATTCTAAGAGTCTGTGGACGTATTCAACTGTCGCACGTTGAGTACGACACACAGCATCCCATAATTTTACCTGCTAAGAGTCATCTTAGTAGACTCATAATTATGGATGCTCACCAAAAGACTATGCACGATGGACCACAAGTAATGCTTAATTACTTGAGGTCAAAGTTCTGGATATTACGAGCTAAGGATCAAGCCAAAAAATATTATCGTGAGTGCGTAACTTGTATCCGATATTCAAGGAACAATTCGGTGAAATAATGAAATAATGAATTTATTCAGCACTTAGGTATTTACTTGTACTCGTCAGAATCACAATGTTACACAATTATTCTTATTTTATGAATTAAACTAGATACTTAATTAACCGGTAGCAAATTGTAGGATATTACAGACAAAGTAGTCCGTCCGTCAGCTGGTCATTAATTTCTCTACTCATAATAAGTTTAAGTTCATATTAATTATTTTAGACTTTAATGGATCAATATAGAAAAATTTGAAAAAAAAAAACATACAATTAAGTGGCACACACCTGGAGGCACCCTTAAGGGGTTAGGACCACGACCCAGTGGTACCACTGATATATAAGTCAGATTTATGAACATAAAAGGAAGTGATCGGCCTACAGGCGCTGCATCACAGGGCAAGGGTAGGGGAGCAACGCGGTACTCGCCGGCGAGAATCCTACCCTAGCTAACCTGCAACCTTTCACTAGCTACCTATGTGGACGACTCGGAGAAGAAAGGAAGAAAGAAACTCCGGGCTTTTTCGTTTTCGTCATCTTTTGTATCACAGTTTATGTACCTTTTTTTTTAATAACTTTTGTTTACAATATTTTATTTAATATACATTTCAAATAACAGTATGTGCGCTAATGCACAGGTACAGTTGATGGGTCAATTACCAGGGGTACGAGTGACGTGCCATACACTTAGAAGCGGTCACAGATCTGACTTACAAAGGATTTATTGCACTGGAAGTCAGATTGGTGACCGCTTCTAAGTGTATGGCACGTGTTGCCATACAAATGAAGAGACAAATATAGCCCTTATAAGATTTAACTCCTCTGCCCGGAGAGAGTCTAATGTTAATGGGCCCTGCATAGTCTACCCCAGCAGATCTAAAAGGTCTGCTGGGTTTCACTCGTACCTCTGGTAATTGACCCATCAACTGTACCGAATTGTTCCTTGAATATCGGATACAAGTTACGCACTCTCGATAATATTATTTGGCTTGATCCTTAGCTCGTAATATCTAGAACTTTGACCTCAAGTCTGGCACCAACTTTGTGGGAGCAGACAAGCAACTCAGAGACATGTTTGATAAAGCCAAGTCTTCTATACCAAGTGACATAGCAGAGTTGTTAACTTTAAAACGTACTAACTGGCACTTCATCCCCCCAAGGGCTGCTAATTTTGGTGGGTTGTGGGAGGCTGGAGTGCGCAGTGCAAAAAATCATCTTAAAAAGGTGATTAAACATAGTACCCTTACTTATGAGGAACTTACTACGGTGTTAACACAGGTGGAAGCTTGTTTAAATTCGCGTCCTATTTCAATTTTAAGTGATGATCCCAATGATCCACTCCCTCTGACACCAGGCCACTTCCTGGTTGGCGAACCTTTATTAAATCTATCCGATGAAAATTATACACTGTGTAAACACACCACTAATCTTGAAAGATGGAAGTTAGTGCAAAAAATGGTTAACAATTTTTAGAAACGATGGTATAAGGAATACCTAGTAAATCAGAATAAAATCTATAAATGGAACACAAAAAAGCCTGAGCCAGAAATCGATGACATAGTAATTTTAAGGGATGATAATATTCCGCCTAGCAAGTGGGTATTAGGAAAAATAATTCAGAAACATTTTGGTCCTGATAACCTCACCAGAGTAGTATCAATCAAAGTAAGAACAATGTTTTTAAACGTCCTGTTAATAAATTTTGTGTAATAACTAAATAAAAAATATATATATATATATATGTGTCTACTAAATATAAGTACTTACTAACTTTACTTAGGATTAACCATAGAATGTAAACTAAATCGTGTTATAGATAACTACTTTAACTAAAAATAAAACAATGTAAATGGTATACTTACCAAAATTGTATTTAATGTTACTTACCTATTTAGTCGAGCTACTTACCTGTATTATTGGGGTCCCCTATGTTGTTTCGAACGCCGCTGTTGCGACACACGCTGTTGCGAATTATTGTTCCACTGCCCCACAGGTTCTAAAGCTCATGGACTCGAATGAAGTAGTCGCGAAAGACGCTGTTTCGAAAAACATTTTCACTGCCTCATACGCTCGAATGCTTGTGATTTCGATTTATTTAGTCATAAAGTGTACAGAAAAAAATATTTAAGCAGTAATTAAATAAAATCAACAAATTCGGTGTCAACATCATCATTTAATATAATTATTAACAAAGTAACAATCAAAAATATTAATACCTCAACTGTACATTTTTTTCTATGACTATATATATACAGGGTGTCCCAAAAGATTACGTAGCTGGGAAGGGGGGTGATAGGGATGGTCACAAGGGTCACCAGAAAAATATAAAAAATTCCCTCTGGGTGTTTAAAAAAATAAATGGCATTTTTTAAAAGACTAAAAATTTTACATTTTACTAAGCTGTTCTCGAGGGTCGTCACAAATCGTCTCGAACACAGGCTCGATGACTTCCAGCCTCCCGAACAAGCCGGCTTCCGAAAAGGCTTTAGTACCATAGACCACATACATACGCTGCGGCAGATTATACAGAAGACCGAGGAGTATAATCAGCCCCTATGCTTGGCGTTTGTGGACTATGAAAAAGCCTTTGATTCGGTCGAAACTTGGGCGGTTCTAAGGTCTCTTCAGCGGTGTCGTATCGACTATCGGTACATTGAAGTGCTGAAGTGCTTGTACAAAAACGCCACCATGTCGGTCCGAGTACAGGGCTTATGTACGAAGGCAATCCCGCTACGGAGAGGCGTAAGACAGGGAGATGTTATATCTCCCAAACTTTTTACGGCTGCTCTGGAGGACGCCTTCAAGCTCCTGGAATGGCAAGGACACGGCATCAACATAAATGGCGAGTACATCGCTCACCTTCGATTTGCCGACGACATAGTGATCATGGCAGAATCGCTGGAGGACCTTGGACAGATGCTCAATGACCTCGATGGAGTTTCTCAACAAGTTGGGCTTAGAATGAACATGGGCAAGACGAAAGTCATGCATAACGCCCATGTAGTGCCCAACTCTATAGCCGTTGATATAGCTATATATAGCTATAGCTGTGACCGAATACATATATCTAGGTCAAACGATCCAACTAGGTAGGACCAACTTAGAGAAAGAGGTCAATCGTCGAATCCGACTCGGCTGGGCAGCGTTTGGGAAGCTTCGAGAGATCTTCTCGTCCAAAATACCTCAGTGCCTGAAGACCAAAGTCTTTAATCAATGTGTGTTACCAGTGATGACATATGGATCTGAGACGTGGTCTCTTACTGTGTGCCTCATAAGAAAGCTCAAAGTCGCTCAGCGAGCTATGGAAAGAGCTATGCTCGGCGTTTCCCTGCGTGATCGAATCAGAAATGAAGAGATCCGCAGGAGAACGAAGGTCACTGACATAGCTCAACGGATAAGCAAGCTGAAGTGGCAATGGGCAGGACACATAGCTCGAAGAACTGACGGCCGATGGAGCAAAAAGGTTCTCGAGTGGAGACCACGTACTGGCAAGCGCAGCGTAGGACGACCGCCTGCACGATGGACCGACGACCTCATAAAGGTCGCAGGAAGTCGGTGGATGCAGGCCGCTAGCGATCGTTCCCGCTGGAAATCGATGGGGGAGGCCTATGTTCAGCAGTGGACTACAACAGGCTGGTGATGATAGTATATACGAGTACTTAACGCTAAAGCTCTTATAAATTCAGGCGTACCCATTGTACTTTTTTTTTTCAAATTGCTAAAATAGCATTCTCTGCAGTTCTTTGTTTTTTTTTGGGTGGTGTCTGAGGTAAATTACCCAAAATCTTCTCGATTTTTTGTTCCGTGACACTTTGCTCCTCAAAAATAAGTTTCCTTATACATCCATACAGTCCAAGTCTCTTATTTTCTAACAAAGAATTCCAGCGGCGATGCCAGGCTTCTACACTGTTTTGAGTACGTGGAAGGAACAAGTTGTTATTTCTTTCTATAGACCATAGGCTCGGTGGAAAAAGTGGTTGTAAGCGTAAAACTTGAATTTTGTCATCTATGTTGCGGCTTATCAGTCGTCCTAAAACATAGTACTCTTCAAAATAATTTGTAACTTCTTCGGCTTCTTCTGGGAAGAGAGTATCTTTAAATTGTCTGAAGATATTTGGTATATCTTCCGCAGGTAGATAGGCAAACGCTATATAGCACCGCATGATTTGCCCTGGATTTTGAGTTGAATCCAGGGCAAATCATGTCGGATTTTGAACAAGCTATAATAAACGCTATTCGAATCGAATTTCCAAACACAATTCAAAGTGCTTGTTTGTTTCACTTAGGCCAAAGTATATGGAGAAAAATTCAAGCTTGTGGTTTAAGTGCACGATATGGTGCAGATAGTAATTTTGCGGTACAAATGCGGTGCTATATAGCGTTTTTCGGTCGTAAGTAAGTCCGCATCCGTTGGTAAAATTTAACTTGTATCATTTAAAAATTGTTTTAATTTTATTTCAAATTACGTTGTAATTTAAAAATGTTGTAATACTTAATAAAAAATCATAAAATGTCATATCGTATTTTTTACAGGTGGCAACAGTCATTCACACATACCTTTATATGTTCCTTTAACGCTTCATTTAGGCCTTGACAAACTTCTGGTATTATCTGCGAAATCACTTGTATCACTTGTAAAAATTGAGACTTTGGTAGTCATCTCATCTCCTGTGGCCAAGTATCGTAGTGTTACTGCAAGACGTGTCCGAGCTGGAATGGCTTTCCTTAATTGAGTATTTTGCTTAGAAATCTGTGTTGTCACTTTATTCAATAAATATTCAAAATCCACTGAAGAAGACATTCGAGTAAACTTTTTAAATTCTTTTGATGGTTCGGCCACTAATTCATGCAACTGCTGATCCATAGTTAGGCTGTAAACAGAGAAAGTTATTTCATTAGCATGATTATTATAAAGTGTTGATCATTTTTGGTTTATGCATTAATAAATCATCAATTTTTTTTTTTAAATAATCATGAGACATAAAAATTATAAAATAACAACCTACATAGTCGTTCAAAAAGTACTTACCTTGTTCTATTACGATGAATACTTGTCATCCACCATCTTCTTTTTCGCCACTTCTTTTTAATAACTTTTTTCTCTTTAGCATACGCATAATTGGATAGTCGACGCAACAACCATCTGTAAGTAAGCCATACTGTATCGAAATTTCGACCTATTCTCACACTCGGAAGTTTATTAACAAGTCATAAAATGTCACTGCAACGGTCTCCTCCTAACACATCTACACCTGCTAAAAATATACCATCCAACACAAACAGTCCAAACATACCATCTAATATAACCCAAAGACCTCTAAAACGGAAACAAGGAGATGACCTGGAATTTTTTATGGCAAAAATGGAATCAATGTTTAATGATTGGGTCGAAAAGCAAGAGAAAAAATACCAACAACTGCTAGATTCAGTCGAAGCAATTAAAGTCCAAAACACGGAAATGAAAGCTAGCATGGACTTAATCTCTTATAAATATGATGAAATTAAATTGAAAATTGAAAAATTGGAGAAAGAGAAAAAGTCTGATCTGTCTTACATTCAAACCTTGAACGTAGGACTGAATACCTGGATAGGATCACTAAAAGCTCCAGTGTTGAATTGAGAAACGTTCCGCTATCTAAGAACGAAAATATGGATAATCTGCAGACTTTAGTATCCAACTCATGTAAGACTCTGAATGTCCATATGGGGCCTGCAGACATTAGAAACATTTACAGGGGTTACTCAAAAAACGTCTCGAAAAAACCAATAATCATTGATTTCGCCTCGGTCATGTTAAAGAATAAATTAATCTCCTCCTTCAAGGTTTATAATAAGAACACAGCACTGAGAGGCTCAACATAACTAATATTCAACTGGATGGACCATCTGCAGTAATATACGTGTCCGACTACCTCTCACCCAAAATGAAGCGACTACATTTTCTTGCAAGAGATTTTGCCTCTACATACGCATTTAAATATTGCTGGTCGATGCCCGGGACAATATATCTTAAAAAAACCGAAGGTGACCAATCTATTAAACTTAAAAATGAACAAGATTTACTCAGTTTAAAAAGCCAAATGTGACTATGTATAGTCAGTTATCTGAAATTATTTTTAAAAATAGTCAATACAATTATTTTTGTTAACCCTATAATTAGAAATATTGTTTGCATGTTATTTAGTGTAAGTACTACCGCACACACATATACAATACCCACTCACCCCCATAATATCACAAACACTTCAACCACAACCACAAAACCT